>CM017801.1:27747610-28494545 GCA_008086715.1 Sitobion miscanthi
AATTTGCAATAAATAGAAATAATGGCTTAACCAAAGTAATTATTAGGATGCAGTATTAATTACCTACACATACAAGTATAATATCAAATATTATTCGATGCAGTTTTAATTCTATGAATAAATAAAAATATAATAATACCTAGGTCATAACTATTAATAATGATTAATAATGATTAACGAGTATACAAACGAGTATGTGATGCTGAGAAAATAGTTATATATTTTGTTTTTAATGATGTAGCTAATATAATATTATATTCTGTGAAAATGCAATATTTTAACCATAAAAATCATTTTTTACTTAAAATATTTATAAATAATATTTGAAATTTCCAATTATTGTTATTTTTTTTCTTTAAAATTATTTTTACTAAATAGATTATATTTTAAATTAGTGGCTTTAGGAAAAAAATCAACTTAACGTGACAATAAAATTATCTAAATCATAAGTTACTTCATAACATAGAAACAAATTATTTTTTTTTAATTAAAAACGCTAAGCGATTGTGTTATTGGGGCATGGCAGGAATCTACGAGTGTCCAATCAAAAATTCTGCTAAATTAGCATCCGAACAAAGCGTTTGGGCCTCTTCCCGATCATAGTGCCATACGACAAAAAAAAATTGTGTTATTCAAACATTATTGGATTCAATATAGTTGATTTTGATGATTTCCTTACCTATAGTTTATTGTTGTTTACTTCAACACAACTCAATGACAAAAATCGTATTAAAAATGTACTTGATTAAAGATTATTCTGAAACAAATGTACAATTAACTGATGTAGGTAGCTATAAATTTATGTATTAAGAATTATTTATTTAATACAATGTTTTTTATTACACATTTAGAATTATAAATTACCTTTATGAGTTTGTGACATGGACATTTGTAACTGAATGTTAATACACTAGGAGTATCGCATAGATAAAAGATAATGTAGGCTATTACAGACTATTTTTGATAACTCTTTTCTGACGGACACCTTCCTAATACCAAGTAGGTAATACAGAAGTCACAAAATATTACACTATTCACACCACGTACTTTGATTTTGAGAGGTACTGAATAATAAATATTAGGAAGACTTCAACTACATAACCAAACTCAACGGCTGCAAATTCGGTAACACGTCATCCAAAGAGTCGCAGTGTGCCAGTGTCGCACGCTTAAACGTTTACAGTCGGTCGCAATTGTTGCTAACTTCAACAATCGTACATTATTACAAATAAACGGTTATTAATAAATTACATTGTGATTCTTACCTTTTTTGGAAAATATAATATTATGCATTACTTTGAACCATGACCCATAGTAAATTTGATAGCTCGTTAATTTACGCGTTAATTCATATTGTGCATATTATTATTAGGTGTGATCTTATGAACGGTTTGTATTATGGTGTTGTCTTGACGGCAGGCTGTCAAATCGTTTTAAAAACTATGTATTTTATGTCAACTCGTGATACGCATGTCTGTGACGTGAAGTTATTGATTTTTAAAATATGATTCATACGTTTTTAGTTAGGTATGTATATAATTATCTATTTTTTCTGTATATTTGTCAATATTTTATCTGAATAACTTTAGAGTTACGCACTTGTAATACAGAGACAACAAATTGTCACTGCGTAACACACCCTTAGTCCTTCGGCCCCTTAGTTAAGCTGTGCAATACCCGAGGACGTTCGATTAGCCAACGCAACCCGACTGACCGTATCAATAGTTAATAACAATACAGTTACAATTTATTATTGTCGTACTTATTCATGATTAGAGCAACAATTAAACATCTATAAAAAAATTCAAAGTGATTTGATTAATTGCCTGTAGTAGTTATCATTATATTAATCGGAGTAAAATTCCTGTAGTTTTTTGATGGGTATGACGTGTTCCCGCGTAATGGCAGTTTGAATTCAAACAGCCTTTACGCGGAAAGCCGCGCCGTGCTTCTCAAACAAACCGCCAATCGACGACGGACGACGCGGGCGCGCGACACCCGCGCAAGGATTGTCTTCCGGCCGTTCGGCGAACCGGACCAAGTCTAAAACAATGACCAGTTTTATATACGCACACCACGGACGACACGTCCCCACGAACCGTACGTTGAGACTTTATAAAAACAGAGACTAACTCTCGACCGGTTCAACGACTAACCAATAAACGTCAAATTGAAATCGACGACCCTGTGTTTTTTCTTTATTTTTTTTTTTTCGTTTGTGATTTAATAAAATATAAACAATATAATAATATACACATAATTGATGAGGTTCAAAGAAGAACCATACGTCTCAATCGTCGTGGAGAAATAATAGCGATGTTTTATTTCTGTACAACGCATACCTACATAATATATACTAAAACAGGCATGTCAAACTCAAAGTATCAAGTGGGCCGAATATATTGAATAGTTTACTATTTGGGCCGCACATAAAAATTAAGCGAAAAAATAAATGTTTTGTAAAAATTTTTCAATTGTATTCTTTATACCTACTTACGAATACAGCAATATTACAACTATTTAAATAAAATATAAATCATACTAATAAAAAATTTAAATAAAAATTTATAAAATGTTCAACTTTTATAGTTTAGGATTTAAATTTTAAAACAAGGTTCCGCGTTAATAGGTTAATATATAAATTATTTTATTCTCAATAATATCATCAAATATACTTAATATAATATCATAGGCTGACTGAGGTTTTGCTCAGAATTGTTTTTTTTATACAATGATATTACCCATATCATTGAATTCAAATCTAACACCATCCATTACAGTGACCCACTTGTCACTTAGTGTTAGTTTGACATACTAATGTTATTGTCGGCCATATTCCACGCATCGCTTATGAAAAATGTGTATTTATGACGGTAAGTTTGGCTTTACTACTTTATTTTAAAAATATGCAATTCAGAACCCATGTGGGTACTTAGGTAGAAAGCGTGCATAGTAAATAATAATGCATATTAAAATGTGCAGCACTGCACCGCTGCACTCGCGCAAACATTTTATCATAATATCTCATGCAGTGTTTTATTTAGCAGAAAACGAGTGACAAAAGGGGCGCGTGCCATACCTACCCCTAAATCCTTACATGTCTTTAAAAATAATTTGAAATAAGTGATTTAGTTGAATTTTTTCCGCTATATTATCCTTCTGGTCTATTTTTATTAATGATCATGTTCCGTGATGAATTAACTGTATTATTATATTGTCATTGAAAATGCATAGTTTGTGTAATAATATTATTAACGTATTATTTATTATTTGGTCATATTATAGCTGATGTCGAAATAAAAAAAAATCTAAAGATTGATTGTAATGAAACTTACATTTTTTATTTGTATAACGCACTATAAAATAACAGAACTAACAAAGCTTCGTTATGAATAAAAGATTATATTTTATTTTTCTTACCAGCTTGATTCGAACACCTTATGTATATTTTTAAAAAAATTTGACATATTTTATGTTTATCTCTGTTTTTTTTTTTTTTTTAAATACACTTAATATTCACGAAGACTATTATAAACAGGTAGTACATTTTCAACGTATTTTATTATGAGATATTCTTTGAAATAGATCTCTGCATATTGTTGTTTTTCGTATACAATTATTATCGTCACCGAAGAGGTATACTTTAAATTGAACACATCCATCATTACAGTGACCTACTCAATGACGAGAAATAACACTCGACAGCTACTTAACAGCAGAACGACATTTTCTGTTTTATTTTTTTTCACCTATTCATATGTCGGTGGTGATGTGAACCGGGGAATATTACCAAGTGCAAGACTCCTACAATTTGATAAAATCCCTAAAGTATTAATATTAAATATTATTATCTCATTGTAATTCATTGCACCTCTCTTCTATATAATAATAACACCCCGATCCTATTCATACGTTTTAAATATTCAAATTTTCGTTTACTTGTAAAAAATTTTACTTAAAATTCTTATAAAAAAAATTATATTATTATTATTATTAATGTGTTTTGTAAATTACGATGTTATTATTCGTTTATGTTTAATTATAATTCTAAAAAGGTGTGTGAAAGTGGGTGTCTCTCTGTTGTACAGTAGGTTAGAAGTGGGCCACTGTAATGGATTGTGTTAAATTTGAATTCGAGAATATAATACGTAATATCATAGTATAAGAAAAATAATTTTGAGCGAAGACGGTCAGTCAGCCAATGATTTTACTCAGTATATTTAATGATATTATTGTGAATAAAGTAATTTATGTATAATTTATTTACGCTGAACCTTTTTTTAAAATTTTCAATCTTTAGCTATAAAAGTTGAACATTTTAGACATTTTTAACTACAAAACTATTTTTAATTAAAATGTTATACATTTTGTCAACATTTGAACTTTAAATGCTTATAAAAACAAATTGTGTCTATGTATTTTTAATACATTTCAACTGCCATTGTATCCAATATTCAAGCTTTTTGACCCAGCGAATAAAACTGTATTGACATTCATAGAAAAAAAAAACATAAAAGTTTGAAACTGTAAATATCTGTAAACAGCTTAAAATAAGTCAAAATGTTTGAATATTTTATGATGTATAGCAAGTGCTAATATAAATGTTCAGTGAAAATGTCATGTATCTACGTTCATTTGTTTTAGGATTACGCCAAAAATCAATATCAATAACCGATTTTGCGTAATAATTCCCGTTTTTCCTTCATTTGTTTTTGTTTCAAAACTACTGGTAATTTTAAATTTTGACCTTCTCAGTGCACCAACTAGATTCACTTTTCCATTGCAAAAGATACTGAAGTTGAAAATCGAAACAATATTTTGACTACTTATTTTGTACATACACACAAATATAAATAAAAAATAAATCTAAAATTGGTAGTTATAGACGTTTATCTAGTGATTTATCCTTTTGTTAAGTTTAATTTGTCTGAATGCCAATAATTATTTAAAGCATAATGTGAAGACTATAATATTATCTAAGTAGTTGTTAACCAAATGTATTATGTTATAATGTAGATAAAAAACTAAATGTTATAAAAAAAAACTAAAAAAATTGAAAACTGACAATGTCCGTAAACAGCTCAAAAAGAGTCAAAATATTTTCAAAACTGTATAGAGTATAGAAAATGAAAATATAAACATTCAGTAAAATTTTCATGTATCTACAGTTATTCAATTTTGAATAACAACAAAATAGCAAAATTGTTATATGCGAGAAATCTGTCAAATTAAGTGAATATCAAATGTTGTAAAAATATGAAATTCAAACGCTCATAAAAATTTAATTTGACTTTCTTGTAGACATTTTTTTTTTTATAAAGGTTGACAAACTCATGAGGAATCTTATATTATATTTTTAAATCTTTTATTTAAAAAGAAAATTTTTTATGAATTTTTAACTCAAAATAATTTGCAAATTTTCGTCATTTTTACGTATTTTGTCAATATTAGAACTTTAAATGCTTATAAAAAATCAACTCAGAATCAAAAATACTACTTATTGAATTTCAAGTTGGGTAGTCCATAATTTAAACTTCGGACGCTAAAAACAAATATTTGTGAGGCTACACGGTGTTTAACGATTTTATTATTTTGTTGTAAATCAAAAACGATTAAACATAGATACCTACTTAAAATTTTCAGCAATCAATTTGGTTATAATAATGTGTAGTTATAATAGTGGTTCGATAATATTAAAGATACATAACTACATAAGAACGAATTGTTAACAAAAAGCATTTTTGACGAAAGTGTTGACAAAACTAGTTAAAACCACTACAATATGCAAATTATTTTGTGGGTAAAAACAAATAAATTGTTCATCTTGTATAGCTTAGAGTTGAAAATCTAATACGAGGTTCACCATAAAAATTTTATTCCTGAACCAACAAATTTAAAATAAAATATTAAGCCGTTTTTTTTTTATAGACAATTGAAGTGGATTTGCTGTCCAAATTCGATATTCAAACGAAGAATAACGGTTTTCATTATTTTGTCGTAAGTAGTTCAAAAATATTTTTCTCGAACTTGTGAACCTACAATAGGTATTATATTTTACTATGCGCAATGATATTTTAAAAATAATTAAATAAATTGTATAAATTTCCAATATTATTATATATATAATTTTTTATCTATATAACTTATATATTAAATATATATATAAATCCTTATATGAATATATATATTAATTGTATAATATATATATATAAGGAAAGATTTAATTTAAAAAAATTAAAGTATAAATAGTTGTATTTAATTATTTAATGAAGTATAATTTTATTAAAAAAATTATTTTAATTTGTTAGAAATGCTTATTATTAAAAAAATTATTAAAATATAAGATATTTTATTATTATTTATTAGTTATAATATATTTATGATAAAATTTTGATTATAATTATATAATTTTGTATTATTTTGCTTAAAATTTATTTATTATTTGAGTTTTAATGTTTAATTAATAATTTATTTATTATTTAGATTGATGATTTATTTAATTAATTATAACATTTTTATTTAAATTAAAAATATGTATTTTAATAATATTAAACCATATAATTATAATTTTATATATAATATAATTAATTTTATTATAAAATTTTATTTAATTAAGAAAATACATGAAATTTTTTGATTGTTAATAAGTTCT
Source organism: Sitobion miscanthi (assembly GCA_008086715.1). Classification (NCBI taxonomy): domain Eukaryota; kingdom Metazoa; phylum Arthropoda; class Insecta; order Hemiptera; family Aphididae; genus Sitobion; species Sitobion miscanthi. The sequence continues at coordinate 27,754,263 of CM017801.1, forward strand.
TAAAGGATTTAAATAATTCTCAGTATTAAATAATAAATATTAAAGAGATTTAGATTTAATTATTAATTTAAGTATAAACTAAATATGTGCCCGCAGTTTGCGGTTAAACATAATATACAAATAAAATAGTTTGGTTTTTAGTATTTAAATATAATTTGTAATTTAATTTTTTTAATAAAGTAAAATTTAATTAAGAATTATTATTATAATTATTTTGTTCTATTAAATTTTATTTAAAATTAGGATTAGATACCCTATCATAAAAATTTAAATTAATTTACTAAAAAATGAATAGTTATGTTTTTAAATTTAAAAAATTGGCGGTATTTTAGTCTTATTAGAGGAATCTGTTTTTTAATTGATAATCCACGATTAATTTTACTTATTTTAATAGTTCATATATCGCTGTCATGAATATATAAAAATTTATTTTCTTTATTTATTTTTATAATTTATGTTAAGTCAAGATGTGGTTAATAAATAAGTATATAATGGGTTACATTAAATTTATTTTGGTTTTAAATGAAAATTAAAATGAAATTGGATTTAATAGTAATTTTATTATTTAATTAATATGATACGATCTAAAATATGTACATATTGCCCGTCATTCTTATTATTAAAATCAGAAAAGATTAATATAAAATAAATATCTAAATTTAAGTATATCATTTACAATGATAAGATGTTGTTTAACTTTATTTAAATTAAGTTTATTAATATATTTATTTTTTTTTATTGATTTTTTATAAAGTAATTTATTTGTTTAGTTTTAGTATTAAGTAAAAATTAATTTATAGTTTCATAGTATGTGTGAAAGAATTAATTAATTTTAAAAAGAATATTTTTTAATGCCTTTTGTATCAGGGTTAATTAAAATTTTTATTTTTCTTTATTTCTCAAAATTTATAGAGTTAATTTTATTATTAATTTATTGTTGTATAAATATTTATAAAATATATTTAGTTTTAAATTTAATCGTTATATTATATTTAGTTATTTAAGATTTAAATTTAATTTAATTTAAAAGTTATTTTGATTTTGTATATTATCTTTTAAATTTAAATTATTTTAGGGATAAGCTTAAAATTTTTATATCCTAATTTATAGGAATAGACACTTTTTATTTAAGTTTGTAAAACTTTATTCTTTATTTATTTTAATTATTATAAATTTATTTTTTTTTATTAAATTTTATTTAATTAATTAGTCTTTTAATTGAGGACTTGTATGAAAGATTTGATGAGAAATAAACTTTATTATTATATAGTTAAACTTTTATTTTTAAGTAAAAAAGCTTAATTATTTAAAGGGACGATAAGACCCTATAAAACTTATAAATATAAATTTTAATTTTTTTGGCTTATATATTTTAATTTTGTTATTTATTTTATTGGGGTGATAAAAAAATTATTTAACTTTTTTTAAATTTACATTATTTAGTGAGTATTTGAATTAAATTTTAATTATAAGAAAAAGTTACTTTAGGGATAACAGCGTAATTAATTTTTTAAGTTTGAATTTAAAAATTAGTTTGCGACCTCGATGTTGAATCAAGATTAATCTTAGGTGCAAAATTTTAAGTATTAGGTCTGTTCGACCTTTAAAGCCTTACATGATTTGAGTTCAAACCGGTGTAAGCCAGGTTGGTTTCTATCTTTTAATAATTCAATTATTTTAGTACGAAAGGATTAATAATTAAATTAAATTTTTTATTAAATAATAAATTAATTAAACTATTTTGGCAGATTATTGTGTTAAATTTAGAATTTACATTAATATTTTAATTATATAGTAATTTTTATGTTTATTATGATTATTAATTTTTTTTATTTTATTTTAATAGTTTTTTATAAGAGTAGCTTTTTTTACTTTATTAGAACGTAAAGTATTAGGTTATATTCAATTACGTAAAGGTCCTAATAAGTTTTTTATTAAAGGTATTTTTCAACCTATAGGTGATGGTTTGAAATTATTTTTTAATGAAGTTAATTATCCTAGAAATATAAATTTTTTTATTTTTATAGTTTCTCCTATGTTAGGTTTATTAATTTCCATTTTTTTTTGATTTATTTATCCTTATATTGGTATAAATTACATTATGGGTTTTGGTTTAATTTATATATTTTGTTGCTCAAGTTTAATAGTTTATATTTTTTTAATAACTAGATGATCATCTAATTCTAATTATTCAGTTTGGAATACTTCGTTTTATTTCTCAAATAATTTCTTATGAAGTAAGAATAATAATTATTATTAAATTTGATATTTTTAGTTAATAGATTAATTTAAATGTTTTATATTATCAAATAATTCTAATTTTTTTTTTCTTTTTTTAATATTTATTTTATCATTAATTATATTTTTAGCAGAAATAAATCGTTCTCCTTTTGATTTTACTGAGGGGGAGTCAGAATTAGTTTCTGGTTTTAATATTGAATTTAGAAGTTTTATATCTGAATATATAAGAATTATGTTTATTGGTATACTATTATGTGAAATATTTTTTGGTTTAATAATAAATAAATTTTATTCAAATATTTATATTTTTAGTTATTTGATTACGTGGGTTTTTACCACGTTTTCATTATGATAAATTAATAATTTAATTGAAATTAATTTTACCTTATCATTATTTTTATTGTATTTAAATTTTCTATTAAATTATTAATTATATCAGTATTTTAGTATAAAGTTAATAGAATTAATTTCTATTTTTTATTTTCAAAATAAATATTTAAATAAATTAATTAACTGATTTTAATAAGTTATTAATTCTCTCATAATTTTATAATATAAAAATTAATAAAAAGTATAAAAAGTAAATTGTCGTAAAAATTGACTTTTGAAATAAAAGGATATTCAACTGGTTGTATTCCAATTCAAGTTAAATAAGAAATGTTATAATAAAAATTCAAAATAAAAATTTTGTTTATAGGGTAAAATTTATTTCTTAAAAGTTTTTATAAAGGTATATCAATAAAATTATAATTGATAATATTAAAGCAATTACTCCTCCTAATTTATTAGGGATTGCTCGTAAAATTGAGTATGAAAATAATAAATATCATTCTGGTTGAATATGATTAGGTGTAACTATTGAATTTGCAATAAAAAATATTGTGATCATTTTAATAAATAAGGAAAATTAAAGTTCAAATGAAAAATATTCATATAAATATGATTAATCCAATTAAATCTTTAATTAGAAAATAAGGTGAAAATGTAATTTTATCAAAATTTCTATTAATACTTAAAGGATTATTAGATCCTGTTATATGTAAAAAAAAAAAATGAATAAAAGTAAATAGAATAATAATAATAAAAGGTAAAATGAAATGAATTGAAAAAAATTGTGTTAGTGTAGCATTATTAATTGAAAATCCTCCTCAAATTCAAGTTACAATTGAGTTTCCTAAATATGGGATTGTTGATAAAAGATTTGTAATAACTGTTGCTCCTCAAAATGATATTTGTCTCATGGTAATACATATCCTACAAAAGCTGTATTTAGTTAGTAATTATTATAGTAGTAATAGTAATAATACTCCAATAATTCATGTATTTTAAAAAATAAATGAATTATATAAATTCCTCGTCTAATATGAATATTAAATCATAATAAAAATATTGATGCTCCATTAGCAGGAATGACGAATTAATCATCCAAAGTTATATTATATTTCGATTTATATTAATAATTCTTTGAAAAGCTAAGTTAATATCTGTTTTATAATGAAAAGTTAAAAATAATCCTGTTAAAATTTGATTAATTAGACAAATTATTAGTAAAGATCCGAAATTTCATATAAAACTAATTCTGGCAGGTGTTGGTAAATTTAATATTGGTGATAACATTTTTATTATATTTTTTTTCATTAATTGTTTTTTTGTCGAATTTATAAATTATATTTTTATAATTTTTATTAATGTTAATTCATAAAAGCAATTCTTGAATGTATAAAAAATAATTATTATCTCCAATATATATAAGATGAAAATTATAAATGTAATTCATGATGTTTTATTGAAATAAATTAATTATTATAGTTAAAGTTATTTGTTTGAATTAAAATAATTTAATTTGATCTAATAGGTGATTTCATTATTGTTATATAATTTATTATTAATATTTATGTATAGTTAAATTAGTTAATAGAATAAGTTTTTAAAATTCAGTATATATTTTAATTAAAATATTAATTTTGGAGATTAATGATAATATGTTATATTTATACTGATTTATTTTAAATAATTTTATAATTTTGATTTACAATATCAATGTTTTTTTGAAACTATTAAAATGATAAATTTATTTATTTTAGTTTTAATATTTATATTATTTTCTGGTGTTTTATTTTATATTTTTATTTAATCATTTATTAATAATTACTTTTAGGGTTAGAAATTTATTATTAATTTATCTTTATTATTCTTATTAAATTTATAATATTATCAAACAATTTATTTTATTATTTTTTTTTATTTTTTGTATTAGTGAAAAAGTATTAGGTTTAACAATTTTGATTTTAATAGTTCGTAATATGGTAATGATTATTTAAAATTTAATAGTTTTACAAGTTAATAATTTTAATATTAATTGTTTTTGGTATGATTTTTTTTTTAGTCTAAATATTAAAGATGATGATTAGCCCAGAATTTTTTTTTTTTTTTTTTCATATTATTTAAGATTTCAATATTCAATTTTTTTAAATATTAGATATTTATTGGTATAGATATTTTCTTATTTAATATTTATATTAGGTATTTGAATATTAGATTAGTTTATATTTCTAGACTTAATTTTAAAAGTAATTATTCGAATTATTTTAATTTATTAATATTTATTTTTGTAATTATTTTTATTTTTGTTTTTTTAGAAAAATTTTCTTTTATTTTATATTTTTTATGAAATTAATTTAATTCCTGTAATTATTTTAATTTATGGTTGAGGATATCAATATGAACGTTTAAAGCTGGATTTTATTTATTTATTATTATATAATTTTTTTTCATGTTTGTTAAGTTTGAATAATTTCAATTTTTATATTATGTATTATTTTGATTATTTGAATAATTTAAATTTTTATTTTTATATATTTTTAATAATAATAATAATCTATTCTTCTGTTGTTAATATAGGTTTAGTAATTATTGGATTTTTAACTTTAAATAATTGAGGTTATTTTGGTTCATTAATTTTAACATTTGGTCATGGTTTATGTTCTTCTGGGTTATTTTGTTTGAGAAATATTTGTTATTTATGTTTCAAAAGTCATAGAATATTTTTAAATAAAGGTTTAATAATAGTTATCCTTTTTATTCATTTTGATGATTTTTTTATGTTCTTCTAAATATCTTTTCCTCCTCTTTAAATTTATTTGGTGAATTTTTTTATTAATTAGTTTAATAATTTGAGATTATTTTTATATATTATATTTATTGATTATAATTTAATATTTATTTAGTCTTATTTATATTTTTATACTCAATATGGTAAATGATTTTTTAATATAAATTATTTAGTTTACATTAATTTAACTGAATATTTATTATTATTTATGCATTGATTACCTTGAAAATTAATTTTTTTAACTATAGAATAATTTTGTTATTTATATAGTTTAATTAAAATATTAATTTGTGGGATTAAAGATTATATATTATATTTAAATAATTAAATTAAATTTTTTTTTTTATATCATTTATTATTATTTTTATTTTAGGTTATTATTAATTATTTTGATAAATTTATTTTATTGAATAATATTTTTTTTTAAATTCTGTATAGTTTTATTATGTATTTGTTGGATTGAATATCGTTAAATTTATTTGTTTGTGATTTTGATTTCTTCAATAATTTTATTATATATAGAATGGAATATATAAATTATGATTAATAAAAATCGATTTTTAATATTAATACATTTTTTTATTATGTTTATATTTTTTTAAATTATTAGTCCTAATTTGATTAGAATTTTATTAGGTTGAGATGGTTTGGAAATGGTTCTTTTTGTTTAGTTGTCTTTTATAAAAATAAAAAATCTTATAGTTCAGGATTAGTTACTGTTGTTTTAAATCGTTTAGGTGATTTATTTATTATTATATCTATAATTTGAATATTAAATTTTGGTTCTTGAAATTTTATTTTAATTAATTATTATAGAAATCTTAATTATTTATTTTTTATTAGTTAAAATAATATATTTGCTTCTTTAACTAAGAGAGCTCAATTCCTTTTTCTTCTTGATTGCCTTTAGCTATAGCAGGCGCTTCACTCCTGTTTCTTCTTTAGTTCATTCTTCTACTTTAGTAACTGCTGGTATTTATTTAATAATTCGTTTTATGAAATTTTTTTAAATTTTTCTTTTTTAAATTATTTAATAGTAATTTCTTGTTTAACTATATTAATAGCTGGTTTAAATGCTATTTTTGAGTTTGATTTAAAAAAAATTATTGCTTTTTCTACTTTAAGTCAGATGAGTTTTATATTTATAATTTTATGTTTGTGTAAGATTGATATATATGTGATTTTTTTTTTTTATTTATACATGCTTTATTTAAATCTATAATATTTTTAAGATCTGGTATTTTGATTCTTAATATAAATAATAATCAAGATATTCGTAAAATAGGAGGATTAATTGATTATTTATCTTTTTGTGGTTTAATTTTTATGTTTACTTTAATGTCATTGTGTGGTTTTCCTTTTTTTTGTAGCTTTTATTCTAAAGATTTAATTTTTGAGTACTTTTTAATAATAGATTTAAATTTTTTTTTCTTTTTTTTTAACTTTTTTTTACTCAATTTGTGTTATTTATTATTTAATAATAATGCATTTTTCTATATTTAATTATTTAATAATTATTAAATTTGAGAGAAAAATCTTAATTATTAGTATAATATTTATCAGTTTTATTATATTGTTTTTTGGTTCTTTTTTATATGATTAATATTTTATAAGTTTGATTTGATTTTATTAGAATTTAAATTTAAGATTTTAAGAGTATGATTTTATTTTTTAGAATTTTATTTTTTTTTGAACTTAATAATTTTTTGTTTTCTATAAAATATTTAATTTCACTTTTTAATATTTTTTTTTTTAGTTTAATATGAAATTTATTGTTTCATATGTTAATCATGAAACAATTCTAGTTCCCGATTATCTTACATTAATATACTTATCAATTATAGTGTAACTATACATATTTTTAGTATAATAAATACCTTGACTATTATAAATTATTTAACCAATTTTGAATTACATTTAGATTCAATGACAAATTATAAGTCTCATAATATATATATTTCCATAGCTGAACATAATAATATATTCTTAATATTTCAATGTCAGTCTATGTATAATGTAACAACAAATAAATAGGTTGTTAATTTTTCTATTCATAGTAAATTTGTATCAACATTTTAATTATAATTTATTAGGTACAACCAAAACACAAATATTCAGTTTTTGAATCCATTATATATCAGTAATTATTATACATCAAATTAATAAATAGTTTTCATGAACAAAGCAAATTGATACATTTTTTACAAAAACTAGACATTACAATCTACATTTAATAAGCTATACTATTCTATAACTGTATACACATTACACAATTATGTTGTTGGATTTATATTATTCAAATAAGTGCATTGTAGGCACTCAAACATACATAGTAAATAAAATACAAAACATATACCGACCGGCGACCACCAATGCTTAATGATTGATTTTATAGTCATAGATTTATACAACTAGATCTTCTTCTTCGTTTAAGCATTTTACTGTCCTACAAGGTGATGATAGACACAAATAAAAATAAATAACAAAAACAAAAACAAAAAACACACATAATTAAAAATCAACACATTGATCCCTCCACTGAGAATCTAATAATTGTTTGGTTCGCTTTTCATTATTATTTTCTTTTCAGCAATTATTATGACTTTCACATACATGTAGTAGGTACTTAATAGTTTTGTATATTATGTTCTTTGTGGATGTTTATTTTAGTACTTTTCCAAACCACACCAATCTAAAACGTTAGTAAAGAGGAACATTGGATAATAATTTCAATTTTTGAATACTTGAATTATAATTGCGTCATGACATCTACCAAATTCCAAATTATGATAAATGAAAACAAAAATTTTGTGTCATCGAAGTCAGCCACCATTTACTAAGCAGGCAATGTTTACAAAATAATATTATCATAGTATATTATTTGTATAGATAAATATATTTGTATATAAATGAATGTAAAATAAATGTTAACATTTCTTGCTTTATAAATGGCGGCCGATTTCAACATTTAGACACAACGACAGGTATCTAGTTGTTGTATATATATATATGATTATAGTATTATATGTACTGAATTTCATAATTATTAGTATTTAATAATTAACATTGAAGTACAACTGTGTATTGTTTAAAGTACATATTATGCTTGATTATGTGGTTTCATTTTTCAAATAAATCATACACTAAAAAAACCTATTTAAAGAAAACTATTCCTTACTTTCTTATATTAGTTTCCAATCTCTGAATTGATTTTAGTGGATTAAATATACAGAGTGCCAAATTGAGTTGATAATCCTAATTCACTTACAGGTAGGGAGTATTATTCATAAATAATAAGTACGATAATATAGTTGTTGATTATATTTTATCCATTTAGGTATAAGAATGTATAGGCGTCGAACAGGACTGTCTTGGAATTAATACTAATACAATTATTTTAGGCGCTTCCAGTGCAGTACCTTACTTTAATAATTAACATTGAAGTACAAGTGTACAACTGTATATTGTTTAAAGTATCTATGCTTGATTATGAGGTTTCATTATCCAAATAAATTATACATTAAAAAAAACCTATTTAAAGACAATATATACATAATAATATGTATATAATATCTATCCTCTCAAGAGGAGTGGATCGTTGAGAGCTGAAGTCCAGAGTTAATGCCATGTGTCTGATTCAATAATTCAAAACGTGCAGTTCTATTCTTTGAAACAATTTAATAGTAACTGTCACTGAACAATTTTTAATAATGGTTAGATACATAAAATACTAAGAGTTCAGCTGTGTGATTCCCACTTTCCTATGTCAGTTTATTGACTCTGAAATGATTTTAGTGGATTAAATAAACCACCCTGTGTGCCATATTGAATGGATAATTCTAATCCACTTGCAGGTGGGGAGTATTATTCATAAATGATAAGTAGGATAATAGTGGTTGAAGGATCCCCGCTTCATTATTTCAACATATTTTATTCATATAGGTATGAGAATGTATGTGCGTCGAACAGAAATGGCTTGAAATTAATAACAACAAAATTATTTTTGGCGCTTCCACTGTGGTACCTATTTGACAGCTGATATTATTATTATCGATAAATTGTTAAGAGGTATTTAGTTAGGTGTTTTGTTCTTCGTTTTCTACACGTATATATGTTTATGTGGAGTATATATAATAATGATGGGAGTATTTAAAATGATATTAAATGTTTATAATTTAAATTAATAAATATAAGGTAGGTAGGTAATATATCTAATAATAAATATTAATATTATGATAAGTATTTATATTTTGTCTTCATATACAAATATTAGTTATTGATTTTTCAAAATATAATTCATACATTTTTAGTTAGGTATGTATATAATTATCTATTTAATCTGTATATTCTATTTAAATAACTTTGGTAAAGAGTGTTTACATTGGACATGTTTGATTTTTTATAAACTTACATAGGACATTTTTACCTATGGATTCACAAAAATGATAAATACCTACAGTTCAACTCCCAACTTATAAATGTAAAAAAAACTACAAAAAATATATTATCATACACTATATACACAATAAGATTGTATTATAAAGACGAACCATGAGATCAAAATTGTTCGTTCGTTTACAAATATGGTGGCCTATCAATCACTACTGCAGCACTATAGGTTCCTCTACCCTTTATAGGGGACTCAATTGATTTCCATGTATTGGTCTTGGGATTGTAGATTTCTACAGAATTGTTATGTTTTTTATCTTGCATTCCATCCATAACATATATTAAACCATGCAATGTGACTACTTCTATATTAAAAAGAGAATTTAAATTAAATACTTTTTTAAAAATATTTTCTTCAAAAAAATATTTAAACACTTACCAGGATTCATTTGTGCTAAATGTAAATCAGCCATACGAGTCCAAAAGCCATCACTTGGTTTATAGGCCTCTACAGTCTTACAATATCCTGATCCTTTATAGCCACCAATAGCATATATAATACCGTCTAAGACTCCTATACTAACGCCACTGCGACCTTCGGATATTTCTGCAACATTTTTCCATGTGTCAAGCCTGGGATCATAACATTCGACCGATTTCAAAAACATAGACTTTGATGAATAATCATGACCTCCCACCTATACAATTGAATTAAATGTAATGTATAATAAATTGAAAAATGAAGTAAATATCTATTTACCGCGTATAAGAGATTATTGAGTACACCGACACCAGGATAACTTCTCTTACAGGACATACTAGCAACTCTTCGCCATTCTTGAAGATTGATATCGAAAGCCAGCAAACTATTAACTATAGAATCAGAACAACTATCCATTCCACCAACCTAGAATTTTCAAATAATACCTATGTTATATTAATAATATAAAATAAGCATTGGTGGGTTGGGGGTGCACACTCAATTCACAATTTATTTTTTTGTTTTTATGCATTTTACACTCTATATCATAATCAAAATATTCTATGATTATTTTTTGTTTTCATTTATCACAATATGGAATTTGGAAGATGTCATGACGTGATTTTAATTCAAGTATTCAAAAATTGAAATTATTATCCAATGTTCCACTCTATTATCGTTTTAGGTTGGTTTGGTTTGGAAAAGTCTAAAATAAACATCCACAAAAGAACATAATGTACAAAACTACGTAACCTAAGTAGACCTACTACATGTATGTAAAAGTCATAATAATGAAAAATAATAATGAAAAGTGAACCAAACAATTATTAGATGCTCAGTGGAGGGATCAATGTATTGATTTATAATTATGTGTGTTTATTGTTTTTTTTTGTTATTTATTTTTATTTGTGTCTATCATCACCTTGTAGGACAGTAAAAATGCTTAAATTTTCTTCAACAGCATCTTTTCTGATAGGGAATTTAATCTAGTTGGTTAGGTTCCAATGACCCACTTGTAACCTACTGTACATCAGCGTGACATCCACTAACCCAATTTTTTTTTATTTAATGATAAGATTTTTAATATTGTCACCGATATTTGTGAAAAAGGATTTTTCCCACATGTATCTTTAGCAATACATCATGGAAAATAATCAGTTTGGTTTAACTTACGACATATACACAGTTGTTTATTAAGGCAACTCCAAATTCAGATCCATTAATTGTCATGTGAGGTATTGTTATCCAACAAGGTTCTGCTAAACATAAATCAAGAATTTTACTTCTTATGCAGTCACCTTGTACTATGATAACAAATTGATTTTTCATTGATATGATTCTCCCAGTTCCATGGAGGTTCTGACGGATTTTTGATGTGATTTTCCACTTGGTGGTAGCTGGGTCATACCGGTATATATAATTATTTTTTAAACCCCAACGTAGCCTAAGAATAATCTAAAACAAATAAATATATCATCAATTTGTAAAGATAAATTAATCAATACAGAAACATACTTTGTTTAAGTTACCAGACCTCCGTGTACAGCAAATTTTATGTGGTATGATGATTTTTTGGAGAGTCTTGATGAAATTGAAATGTAAAGCATAATTTACATAATCTTTACCTACAAATATTATAATTTTAATATAATACTAAATTTAAAATAAAATTGTTATTTATGAAAAACTCACATTCAGGACTTATTTCAATGAGTGGATGTCCAACTACATTATTTAAAAGATATTCAGTTGGTATTAATGGCAATCTTACATGGGCTAATAAATTTTTGATATATTGTTTTCTACTATCAAATTTGTGTTGTACCCAATTTATTACAGTTTCAAATACCTATACTACATAAATAAAATGTAATTAATACATAACAAAATGTAGTTATATATATGATCAGGACTTCAATTTTTTTTTTTGCTCAATACTATTAAATTTACATAGCTAGACCTAATAACTAATATTTATAGGTTATTGGTTTTATCAAAGGGTGTTTTGTAGCGTTTTTGAGATTTTTATTTTTATTATTGCATGCTATGTCTTATCTACTATATGTTTAAGAATTAAAATAAAATTTTAAATATGAGTATTATATTTATTAGTATATTATTTAAATTACAAATAATATTGTGAATAGTTTTTATAGTTAGTTGAATCATATTAAGTCTTATTATTTGTTATTTAATAGCTATAGACCATAGTTAATTGTAAGAAACATAAAATATAAAAATATATAACACCTTTAAACATTTAATATAATATTATGCCTATAATAATAAGAATATTTGCATTAATCAACTATCCCTACTCGGGACAACTACCAATGTAATAATTGATATTATGCAAAATGTAATTCATATTTAAGCAGCCACAATATAAGTTATAATAGTTATACTTATAGCAAATTGAACCATATTCACCCCAAATTCATAAAACATAAAAAAATTGTGGTTTTAGTTTGCTTACATTTTGTTCTAATGGAGCATTAAGGTCATTACTGCAAATTATTTTAATTAATTCTTCAGGACATAAACATAAAAAATCATCATATTTAACCACTTCTCTGAAAATAATAATCACAATGTAGTTATGTTTACAGTTTAATAATTGAACAAGATAATTAATTTATGTAAATCATACAAAAACTGTGTTTTAATATATGCTTCAGAACATGCTTTCAATTCTGTACAGTTGTGTAAGTCAGCAAATCGGTAGATTCCAATGCCATTGAAAGGGTCCAATTGTCTTCCCAAAAATGCAGTACATTTATCTTTTACATAGTCTATTGACAAGTAATTTGCAGCTGCTAACAAATCCTTGAGAAATCAACAACAACAAATTTAAATATTTTTTATAAAAATATATAACAAATCAAATATAATTAATAAGTAATGTATCATACCAATACATTTTCTTCATTGACAATTATTTTTCCCGTGTAAATATAATTTATTATGAGTTCCAATGATGTATATTCTAAAGATTTCATATAAATATGCTCTTTATCCTTTTCATTAAAGTTAGTGAACATGGCCAGGAAATATGGACTAGCTGATGCTAACACAACTTTGTGTCCAAGAACAATTCTACCGTCATCTGTTTCCATCTTTATATCACATAACAATTCATCCCTAAAAAAAACATATTTTGTTACATTTTAATTTTGCAAGCCACTAAATTAAGTCACTACATACTTTCGTAGAGATTGCAGGACTGTAAATACTTCTAGTTCCAGTGAGCTTATTTTTCCCGTGTAAATATAATTTATTATGAGTTCCAATGATGTATATTCTAACGATTTCATATAAATGTGCTCTTTATCCTTTTCATTAACATTAGTGAACATGGCCAGGAAATATGGACTAGCTGATGCTAAAATAACTTTGTGTCCATGAATGATTCTACCGTCATCTGTTTCCATCTTGAAATCACATAACAATTCATCTCTAAAAAGAAACATATTTTGTTACATTTTAATTTTGCTAGCCACTAAATTTATGTTACTACATACTTTCGTAGAGATTGCAGGACTCTGAATACTTCTACTGCGAGTGACCTATTTTGCAATGTCATTGAATTGTATTGTTTACCTTCACATGGTAATTGTTGCATTGATTTTTCATCCATCTCTGTAATTCATATAATATTTTATTTTTATTTTAAAACATGGTAAAAATGTTTATGCACTATAGTTATCGATTATTACCAAGTTTAAGTTAGTAAGGCGTAAGACACAAAACTAAAAGAGAGGATAAATACCAATAATATAATTCTAATAATTAAAAATTTTTTTAAGAAACTAAAAAGTTACAATAAATATAAATAATGGTTTAAATAACTTACAAGTAATAAAAATAATGTGCCTATATGATTATGGGTCTTATGCAAGCATGTGGAAATTATAGAACATTGTGTTTAATATTCTTAAATATAATTTGATATAACATTGTTAATTATTGGACATTAAAAATATTGGTTTAAAAATGTGTACAACAAAAAAAAAATGGTTTGATTATTTTAATTAAAAAAAATATGGCAAAGGTGCCAAATATCACTTAATTAATAAATAATATGAATATTAATATTATAATAGCTTATATTTTAACGAACAGTTTTTATATTTAAAAATTTTATTTTTAAAATATTTTTAAGGTCATTAATTATATATTAGAATAATAATAGTATTTTCTATTGATATTTTGCTATTTAAATATTTAATTGCATGCCATTTGGTTAAATCATTTTTTTTTAATGTTAAATGAATATCTTACTATCTAAAACTAACAAATTTACTTAATAATTTAATTTAGTTCTTATAGTTTATAAATGTATGAGTTCAAATAAAACCAGTAAGTACTTATATTATAATTTAATAGGAACTTTAATTGGCAACAAAATAAAACTATATAAATTAAAATTTTGATTTTAACCTATATTGTCCACTAAATCATTATAAACAAATTAATTATTAGACTAGTATTAATTACCTACACATATAATATCAAACATTATTCAATGCAGTTGTTATTCTCTGAATTAATAAAAGTATAATAATAACTAAGTAATAGCTATTAATTCATAATGATTACAAACGAGCTGAGCAAATATTTATATTTATATTATTTTGTCAATGACACAGTTATCCCTTATATAATATTATATTTTGTGAAAATGCAAATTATTATCATATATATTAATATTATTTTTTATTTATAATATTTATAAATAAAATTTGACATTTCCAATAGTTGATATTTTTTCCATAAAATTATTTTTTACAAAATAGATTATATTTTAAATATGTGGTTTTAGGAAAAAATTTAACTTAACAATAAAATTAATTAAATCATAAGTTACTTCGTAACATGGAATCAAATTTAACTTATTAATTGGAAACGATAAGCGATTGTGTTATTCTTGTGTTACTTGGGCATGACAGAAACCAACAATTTCCCAAATAGAAATTCTGCCAAATATGTGTCTAAACTAAGTCTTCGGGCCTACTTCCGAAAAAAAAATGTGCTATTAAAATTTTATTGAATTCAATATACGTGACTTTCTTACCTATTGTTTATTGATGTTTACTTCAACACAACTAGGAGACACAATTGGTATTAAAAATATACTTGAGATTAGTCTGAAACAAATGTACAATTAACTAATGTAGATTGCTGATGTAGATTGCTATAATTTTAAGTACTAAGAATTATTTATTCAATACAATGTTTTTCATTACACATTTAAAATTATAATTTACCTTTATGAGTTTGTGGCATTGACATAATATGTAACTGAATGTTGATACACAAGGAGAAGCGCATGGATAAAAAATAATGTAGGCTATTCTTGATAAAACTTTTCTGACGAACACCTTCCTAATACCTTAGACAACCATGTACAATAATATATAATATCATTTAATATTATAATTGTATATATTTGAAAGTGCCAATGGGGTGGATAAAGAATTCACAAAATATTACACTATTCATATCACATGATTTGATCTTGAGGAGTACCGAATAATTTATATTACTGCAACTACATAACCCAACTTATACAGCCGCACATTCAAAAACACTTCATCCAATAAGTCGCAGTGTGCCAATGTCACACTGTTAAACATTTACAGGCTGACCACCGGTCGCAATTGTTGCTAACTTCAACCTAAATTGTACAGCTTGTACATTTACGAGTTCATTTATATTGTGCATTTTGTTATTATATGGAGATCTTGTAAATGTTTTATATAATTGTGTTACCTTGACGGCCTGCTGAATCATTTTAACCCGGAATCATCGTATTAACAAGGTATGTCAACTCGTAGGAAAGTGAATCTAGTTGTTGCATTCGGGAGTATAAAGTTTCCAATATTTTTCAAAAGCACCGGGAAAAACAACATTTCTCAAAACAGCTTTCTCTTCCATTGTCCTGGACCTCCTATATTTGGCATCATCCGAGCTAGTGCAGCCATTTGGTGACGGCGTCGACGTGAGCCGCGAATGTCAGGTTTTTATCGAGGATAACCCCGAGTTACCTGATGTCTTTGTGGATGGTGATCTGGTGACCACCGACCATAAGCCGAGAGGTGACGAACGCCCGCCTGCGGGAGAGGATCACCGACTTGCTCTTACGGTGGGCCAACTCCAGGCCCCTGCTTGCCATAAAGTTATCGATCGCCGTATGTGTGGGTTTGATACTGTCTTCCAGGAGCTGGCCGGTCACTGTCATTCCCACCACCGCGAGATCGTCCGCAAAGCCTACTAGCTGCACTCCGGGTGGCACGTCCATTTTCAGTAGGGGGGTCGTAAGCGACGTTCCATAAAGCTGGACCTAGCACGGACCCCTGCGGGACTCCACAGGTAACTGTCCTTGCTGTCATTTCTTCGCCCGTCAGCAGCACTCTGTCTGAAAGCCAGGATCGATGCATCACCGGCAGAGCGACCTGTCCCCGAAAAGACAACTATTGTAAAAATCCCACAAAAGCACGACACTGACCGACTCCCACCATATACACGGAACACCATGCTCGAAGCCGGCCGTCAGCCAACCTATACGGCCGACATAAAATCATTCTTGTTTCACCAACGGCCCACCGTCCAGACGTCTTCGCTCTTTCCACTGCTTACCCAAGGCTGTTGTTGCCGTGTGACGCAAAAACCTCATGAACACATCACTCACGAAGGATTTTTCTTTTGCGACATTAACATCGTCCAGCCATTATGGGCTAGTACCACAACGCGGGCCCACAAGACGGGCAAAAGCTGTTTCTTGTCGATGTCATTCAACTGCACCTTGCATCATGTGTCGTAATATGTTTTATTTTCTTCCCTATCTCCCCCCCCCCCTTTTGTAAAGCACGATTTTGTTAGGCATCGCACGACACGGGTCCCCTTTTTTCTTCTCCCTCATAATTTCCTTGTTCACTTCGGCTGTCACAGGCTCTGCTGATTCACGGCACCCATTTTCGCAACAGAAACAAAAATGTATTATATCAATAAAAAACACAATATTCATAGGCACTCCCGGTAACCCTGCGAAGGCAACTGCGAATAATTCAGTCTGTAGTTTCCGTGGGCCGGGAAGGTGTTTGGTAAAGAAAAAAGGACAACCATTATTATTATGTCAGCTGATATATTTCAAAACGCCCATCATTCGACCGCGTAAATTACGTATTATACGGTAACAAAAAAAAAACTTATGTCTTGCAACAGTTCTTTAGTTTCCCCATATATTATGTTCCTTGCCTTTTATTGTTATAATTTATTGTCATGTGCCAAACTTTAAATTATTCATTTACCATAATACCAATACCCTTGTTAATATTCTATTCACCAAATTATTATTTTTCTTGTTTAAATGGCCATGTGCCCAAAAATTTGTCAATTATGTATAACGCCAAAACTTATTGTTTTACGCTTACTGTGGAGATGCTATTAGTCCTATAGTAATGCTAAAATATTATTCTCTATCTTATAACGTCAAAATAAAAAAACTGATTACCCGAAACTCAAATCTTATATTATTATTTTATTTAATGTTACCTTTTCCCCTTTATATAAATCTTCTACATTTATTTGTTGATGCGTGTTTAAAACCAATGAGTTTCACCGAACTCGGCCTTAGGGTCTATACGCGGTGCGACTCGTAGGTCACGTTTCGAGTGTTCTCCTCGACATGTGGGTAGTATTCTGGCGGTAAGAAACTAGAATTCTTACAACCTCTTTAAAGTATCATCTTGATCCAATTTTTTAAAAGATAAGATATTATATGTTGAAATCACAGCACTTCTTCTGGTAGACATTTTGTATACAGGATAAAAAAAAAATAAACACCATTGTAATACCACTAGCTTTCTCGCTCAGAATCTGAAATTGTACTTATATAGGTATATGTTTTTTTTTATAACAGCAATTTAATTAAGTATTAGAATTATTTTCAATTTTATAATACAATTTTATATATTTTTCAATATCTTCATTGGTAGTTTCACTGTGAGATTTTTTCAATCTTAACTGAATCTGCATAATCGAATAAAACCATTTTAATTATAAACTATCATATTGATAATAACACATTGTATTAAAGTGGGTAGGTATATTATGATTAGTGATCATTATATGAAACATAATTAATCAAAAATAAACAAAGTTATGAACAGAAGATATGAGCTGAACACAAAATGAATAACTATATTGTCAAAATCATATTAAGACAATATATGGTAAGTTTTTAGTCCAGCTTTACAAAATAAGATTTTAATATTGTGTTTAAAAGGGCA
Organism: Sitobion miscanthi; assembly: GCA_008086715.1. Taxonomy (NCBI): domain Eukaryota; kingdom Metazoa; phylum Arthropoda; class Insecta; order Hemiptera; family Aphididae; genus Sitobion; species Sitobion miscanthi. The sequence goes on from CM017801.1 coordinate 27,772,777, forward strand.
AAAAAAGAGTAAAATACCTATATTATAAAATATTTATTATTTAATGATTTTAATTACTAACAGTTGTTTTTTAAAACTATTAATATACTCACTTTTTCAATAAAAAATAATATACCTACTTTATGAAAATTAGGTTATATATTGTATACAATTTTAATAAGTCGATTATGATATTATCATGATACTATCAAATTTAATTTGAGTTATAAAGATGGTTTTTAACAAATATACTTATAGGTAGTGTATATTATAATTTATTATATCAAATAATTGTTATTAGTTTAAGGCTCTCCTAACGCCAAACCAAAAGACCTACTTTAAAAAGAGTATGTTTTTTCTAGAAACTAAACTAAAATAAATCGAAGACCATTCAAGTTAAGACAGTCTAATTTTTTGGTGACCAAGGTTTGAATATAAGAAGTTCATGGAACAATTAAAAATGTCGAAATTAAATATTCACAATATTTTTTTTATTATAGTTTAAAGATAGAACTTGTATGAAATTTGTTTAAATCAAAAAAAAACTGTATGTAAGTTATTTTGTAGTTGTCCATTAATTTACATTTTGAATTTAAACACTAAGATTTGTAACCTTAGAGCTTGAAAATATAATAAAAGACTCCTCATGACGATTCATACGGTTAGCCGGGTTTTGTTAGACAATCGATCGTGTGAAATAATAACATTGTGGTCATGGTATCACGGTTGATTTATATTATTTCCTTTTCTTATTATTATATATACAATGTTGGAGGTTAATAATTGTAAAGCTTATATTCAAACTGGCTGGACTTAACTAAGCGAGCTGGTACAGTCGGTAAAGCTTGGGGTACTAGGCCAAAGCGTTATCTACTGACAGTGATGATTTACAATACACAATATTTATATTATATACATTTATGGGTGGACAGTCCACAACCGTTGGTACGTGACTTAAGTAAGCAGTTGTGAGATTTCAGAGTTTTTACACTCTGAAAACCATCCACGAGTCCAGGGAACACCTAAGGTCAAGTCAGTGGAACTTAAAGGCTTTGAGTACATAGTACCGATAATGAAAAAGTGAATAACAGAACAAAATATAATATTAATAATATAGAGGAATATGAGGTGACACTTTCAATAATAATAATCAAATAATGAGAGTTTTTGGTTTAAGGTAATAATTATTTTATATTTTACATATGCAAAGAGTTTGCAGTATAATAATTTAAAAAAGAACAATGGCATTAGTAATGAAAGAATAATAAGTGACTTTCTTGCACATAGCAAGGTTAACAATTTGAATAATAGAATAATGATAATACTGTTGAGACCACAAACGTGGTTTACAACACATTTTGGGCTGTATGGCAAGATATATAATACTAATTGGACTTTGTCGCAAGACGTTATTTTTGTATGAATAATAATTATGACTTCGTCGAAAGACGTTGTTTTTTCGTGTGAATAATCATTGTACTTTCGTCTCAAGTCGTTTTTTTTTTGAGTGAGTAATAATTATAATGAGAACTACGGCCCACGGGGTCCGGAGTTTTGCTTAGCTCGTAACCACCAACCACAGGGTTACTGTGTGTGCGCTTAAGTATCTTTTAATAGTCACGACCGAACGGCTCGCATCTTACAATATAGACGTACTGTGAAAAGGAGATTTTTTTAATTGGGGCTTACGGCTTGTCCTATGAGAGCGAACAGTACTGTGGGAGGGAGGGGGGCACATAGGGGAAATAAAATATGTTACGACAACGCATGTGACGACGACTGCTGTTTTGAGATGGAGATGTTGCTGGAGCTTGGTGACGTGATTGACATAGCTGGCTCTGCCCATCTCGGGCCCACAGGTTGTGCTTAGTCCGTCATGACGATGGTTGACACGATGTTGATGACGAAAAAATAACAGCTGAACGTCCACGAGGTTGTGTTCCGTGTTGACAGAGAATTATGTGAGACGTGACGGGCAAGACGAGTCAGTGGTTAGAAAAACGAGTGTTTTGCAGTCGTCGAGCCTAGAGTCGGTACAGCGGTCTCTGACGGTAAATGTAGAGTAGTGGGCCTGGATACGAGGTTTCCCGGGTTTGATACCTTGCGGCTACAACCGTGGACCTTTTATAAGTGCTGAGCGCTTGTCAAGAGCCACGGAGGTGTGCGGTCGACGGACATCGGTTTTAAAACGGCTGAAACTCCACCGGTGCGAAGCTCCGGCCGCTCACCACGGTTACACCAGCGAAACCAGCTGCCCGCACAAAGCCAACTCCACGGCGTGAAGCTACTTAGATGGGCGGACGCCGTTCGTAATGCGTCATTGGTAGGACATGCTACGACGACCGCCATTATCTACCGACTTACGGGACTGTCGTGGGACACGCCACCAGAAGCGGAAGTCCAAAGCTCCCTCGCTGGTCCTTGGAAAAATTGGCTTGACGACTGATTCTGGGATGCGTGGCCCACTAACGGTCTGAACCGATGCCCGTACCCCCAAGAGAGCCGGAGCGCCCACGAACAGGATCGGTGGCCCTGTCCGCGACCGACGACCATGTCTCAGGCCAGGGACCGTTGGTATAAACCACGGACTTAAATGCACTTATAGTTGTCCGCGGTCTGTTATTACTTATTAGTTGTTCACAGGTGACCCGACCAAAATCTAAGTTGAAGGGAACCGGGCTCTTCCTATCCGCAACCCGGAGACGCGATCTAATCCGTATAGCTACAGCAGCCACTCCCACAGCTGAAGGCGGGCTGTGGTTTCACTAGACAGTGGGCCTGCACAGTGTCTTTGCGTTGAAGTCATTTTGTACAATAATAATTCGGGGAACATGTTGCCCTGTTGGCGTTGGTCGGTGGTCGAGACCGAGGCGACGGATGGCAACGGTGATAGCCAGCTGAGACTACGTCAATTGGTCGTAGTGAAATTGGTCATTTTGTAAATTGATCGTTTTTTTAAATGGTCGTTTGGTAAATTAGTCGTAGTATATTTTCGTCGCAAAACGTGAATACTGGTTTAAAAACGTTATGTAGGTAAAGATGAACAATAGTTAAGGTAGTAAAAAATAAAAATAATAACAATTAATATGCCTCTAGATTTTATTAAAAGTGAAAGAGGAAAAAATATACTCATGCTTGATGGTTTTTTATATCGTTTTAAAAGTAAAAATGATAAAAAAACTATATGAAAATGTGTTGAAAATTTAAAAAAAAATGTAAAGCCAGAATACATTCAGATGAACATTCTATTCTAAGTGATGTAACCAAAATACTAACTTGACTACATTGAAAAAACGTGGATTGGTATACAACATTTTTAAAATAATGTTATACCATGTATAGGGTTCTGAATTTGAAATATTTCAAAGTTGAAAATTTCACTCTTCTTGAAATATGTCAATGATATTATGAAAAATATTTTCTCTTCTTTTAAACGTGTTTGGTTATAGATGATTAGAAATAATATATTGATTGCACACTTAGAAATAAAGAGTCCATTTGTTAATAATATTATGTCTATAGATTATTCAGAAAGTAATAATCGGATTTTTATCATGGTTGTTGTACTAATAAATAGATATTTCTTCTGTGAAATCGTTTTCACGGAAAAGTCACTTTTCGATGAAAGTGGAACTGTCCGCAAGTTATTGAACTTAGAGCTCTTCTAATCACATCTCTAATAATCGTGTAGGATAGTTTTGATGTAGGCGAAAGAAATGGTTTTTGTGTACAGTAGGCATAAGTACCATTACTTATAGGTTAGCCGAATAAAGCGGGCTTATTTAAAGACGGAAATAATAAAAATAATATTATTTCAATCTGCCACAACGCACCACGTGTGTGATCCCCAGAGACCCGTCGCAGGGTCGACGGTTAGTGTGCCATGAAATAATTGTCCGCTGATGCACAAAACCCCGCATTCTGGATCTTAATTATTCGTGACTTAAACCCGATCGTTCAAAGCAATTCTAATCGTGAGTGTGTGTGTTGACAAGCACATAGTCAGTACGGGTCTCGGTCATTCCGAGATTCCCGGGAGCAAATTACTAAAGTCACCCAAAGCCGTTGAACCCACTATATTATCATAGACTCTGAGGCTATTGCGTCTGTCCTGTAGTATTTCACACAACTACTCGTCGACCGAATGGAACTATAACGAAATAGAAAAAAGTATACGCATTGAGCTGTAACAATTATTGTTACATCATTGCTTATATTTCATAAACATAATAATATGCACAATAGGAATATATTATTGTAAGGCTACGGCCAAATATCCATATGTAAGAGGACACCAGCTCACCGCGATCACCATCACGCGCCCCTGAACTCCGAGACAGTCCCACATTTTGGTAAACTTTGTTCGTAAGTAATAATTGACTTTTATATTAATATTTATTTGGATCAATCGTCTTTTATTTATAATGAAAAAATTCTAAATACCATTCCTGCTCCCGAGCTATGGTTAAAATAATATATTCAAAAGACACTAGCTTCTTCCCTCATTATCTTATATTAATTAACTGATCGTTCCCCCGACCACGTTACAGAGTTATTATAATTTTCCATCATTAGCTTAACTTTACCAGGGCTTGATATCGATTTAAAAGTCGATTTTCAGTATCGATAAAAATCGTTACAAATAATCAAAAAAATTAAAAATAATATCACAATCGACTTTTTTAATGATTTTCAAAATGTATATTATTCAAATTGATAATATTACGAGTGGATTTGAATATTCTGTCTGATTAGTGTATAATTAGCAAATTACCCTTGAGTGTTTAAAAACGTACAATAAGAACTTCTTTTTCTGGGTATTGGATTCAACTTCTTCATCTTGAATTAATATACATCCATTACAGTGACCCGCACGACACCTAATGCACAGCAGAGCGTGGTACCCACTTGCTCGCGATAGACTAGTCAAACATTGACCAGTATGCATATTTTATTCGTTATTAATTAAACATATTTTGATTTTTATCAGTATAGGCTAGTATGAATTCGGTTTGAACAGAACCGCTGTAAAATTATTTATCAAATGTAGGTATTCAACCTACTATTAAAATATTTAGAATATTAATGAGACTCTAGTTAAATGTATTTTTTTTTGAATTATAAACGGTGAAAAAATTAATATCGATAAAAGTACGTCTTTCCATAAAACTTATTTTTACTTATCACCATTTTTGTCGTGGTTTTTTTATTTTTGGAGACATTCTCTCGTAATTCTCGAATTACTGGACAACACATTATTTACGTGCGATAAAAAAAACCATAGGTACTTTATTTCCGTATACATATAATATAATAACAATGTAGTAAACAAAAAAGATTGCAAACTTAATTATTTTGCTCTCATTATTCGATACGGAACCTCTTTATACTCTCGGCCCACTAATTTACTATGTTATTGAAATTGAAATCACAGGCAAAAAAGCTCGTCTCTGATCGAAAGTGTGTACCTACGTTATACTTTTAGCGGTAATCGCTATACCTATTCGTACTGAATTCCGTCAACACGCTAGGTAGGTATAGTTAATAAAACGGCGACGCCCTGATTTTTGTAAATAAACCAGACGTGTGTGTGTGTGTGTGTAATGCAATTGTAATCGAGAGAAGGATTTCTGTCTCGAAGTGCACTTTATTTTATTAAAGTGAAAATGCACGCTTTTGGAAACACCAAAATAAGAACGGTACGTTTTTATTTTATTTTATGGGGTTATGCCGTCCGTTTCAATTACAGAACGTTCGATGGGAGAAATTATTTTATAAATCAAGTTTTCGGTAAACCTAAAACCTGTAATAATGAAGGTACCTCGCCGTCGCCCTGACAAATGGTTCAGTCAATCGCGTGCGCCATAACAATATTATTATTACCTACCGTCTAACATAATATTATGGACTTATACTTGGGGAAAAATCATCAGCTGCAGTTTCGACAATCGCAACAACGCATTATCACGTATTTCAGTTATCGTTTATCACGAAATATTTACAAAGCAACAAATCATACGAGCTTGAAGAATATAAGTGGTGGTATTAGATTTATTTTTATTGAAATTCCGTTATTTTGAGAGTGGCTGGAATTTCCTATAATCGTATTGTACACGCAAAAAAGTATCAGTCTCATATTATTATGAAAATTTCACAAAATAAAAAATGTTTTCAAAACGTCTTACAGTTTAATTTAATTTTGAATTATAGTTCAAAATTCCACCGCGACGATGTTAGTTAATTAGGTATTATTAACATAAGTTGGGGCTTTGGAGGTCTCATGACATGTTAGGCGGTCGTCAAACTAGCACACTTTCAAAAATGGCGTATTTTTTCAAATCCGCACGCTTTTATACATATCAGTTTCGGACTTTTATCCCGAAATCAAACCATTCAATACCGCACACATTTATCTAAAATCACATTATCGTTTAGAACCGCACACCAGTAATATAAATATTTGATAAAAATTATGGTTTTTATTTTACAAATATTCGTAACAAGTATCGACCACATAATATTTAGTGTGATCGCGTATGTTTTCGAATTCACTTATAACTCGAAACTTATTTATACAGTCACAATCGAACATCAAATTTTGCATGGTGGATTACGTGATACAAGTTCACACCAATAATAAAGGTGTGCATCAAAGTTTTCCAAAACTATGCATAGGCACCGTTATTTTCGCAAAAGTAAAAATAAATCTATTTAAAGCAGAATTAAAGTGAACATCTAACCATGAATCAATATTAAAATTAAAATAACTCATAGCTGTATCGATTTAGTTTTATACTAATAATGAATATTTTTTGAATTTTTAACTATCGATCAAATGCGTCCGATTTTCAATTTAAGACTCTATAATTTTCCATTTTTTGAGTGAATACTTCATAGGCGACAGGGAACCTCTTACTATGTGTCGAATCCTCGGGTTATTGACGCGCGTTGACACAACCGTCACCGATGTAAATATTTAACCATATTTTTTTTTATAATAATATCGACTGCCATGCTCAAAGATAATAATATAATATATGGCGTTCAACATTTATCTTAATTTTTCTGTTGCCTGGAATAAAAATTCTGATACGCAGCAGTAAATTATCAGGTAGGCAATCTACCTGTGGTAGATCGCAGACTCCGTAATGTCTGTATGTAACTGTATGATAATATTTCAACTCTAAAGTATCAAAGTTATACCAAGTTCGTCGTTTTTACTTAATTCCGCCTACGGTGGATTAATATAATCAATTAATACAAAATCCTAACCTAACCTAACCAAACTAAAATCCTATGAAAACTAAAAACCAAATTTAACCCTTTTTAAATCAGCCCATCTTCTTCCCAGAGGTCTAACACAAATCTACACAATCTACACACAAACATTGATTTATATATATATGTTACCGCCAATGATGATAATTAGGTATTGTTAAAAATGACTAGTCTATGTTAACACTGACTGTTTTACATAGGCATTGATATTATTGACTAGTCATTTTAGAGAATACCTAACTAAGATAGACAATAATAGAACAAATTTAATATTAATATATAATTTCTATGATTGACCAGTCATTGTCATTATTGACTAAAACTATGTAGCCATTGATAATTTTAGATATAATATATTATATTTACTATTTAAGAATAGACAATGAAAAAAAAATATAAGAAAAAATTAATTTTTTCATAATAATCACTTATTCTCGCATGATAAGCTGTTATGGCACTTCGATGTACAAAGCCGGTTATTAGATCTACAAGTACATTTATTTGTTTTGCATTTTGTTTTGCAGTGGCACCGTTGAAATCCTTGAGTTCCCATGACACTGTTGACTCCAGCCGCTTCACGGAGTGTAATTTCTTTTTCGGCAGATAATTTTAAGACGTTTTCGAGAAGAATAAATTTTTCTTTGCAAGGAAAAATTTCCGTTCTTGTGTATAAATGTTTGAGAATACCGTTTTCTGTTCCTAAAATATATTTTTATTATTTTAAATTTAAATTTAATTTGAAATTTGCATACCTAATTATAGATTTAATAAGTCGTTCTTGCCCATTGAGTGTTATTATATCATACTTACGAATGTATCTGTAATCCTTTGCACTTTTCTTCCAATTTTTTTCCTTAGCTAATTTACTTCTTGCATCTTAACATATATTCCTCTTTGTTTAAAAATGATTTATTATCTTCGCGTTTATTTTTCAATAAATCAGATAATGCGTTGTAAAATTTTTGACGCATTTCATTTGAATTCATTTTTTTAATAATACAATTCAACACTTTTCGAAACGAAAAACTATATGAAACTATAAACTATATTATACGAAAGTATAACGTAGACTGTAACAATACTTATGTTAGGTTAGTTGCCGTGAGTATTAAAACTATAAAAGATACCTATTATTATTCGTTATAAAACAGATACCTAATCTTAACGTGGGTTTTTAAAGTTAAAACGATAAAAGATAACATTGACTACACGACGATAGGATATGTTATAATAACTAGTGAATTTATCAAATTATAACATCGTCTGATTTATCAAGTCAATGTTACAAATATATGTTGATTATAGATAATGACCAAGTTACCCAGGCATTATATTAATTGGCTAGTCAATATCATCATTACCTGAATTTACGACATTGACGGTAACATATATATATATATAATATATACCTATATTGAAAATAAATAATAATAAAAATCAACAAACATGCCCGATTAACCAATAGCAACCAATATAATATAATACACTATTATTATTTTGGTCTGCAACAATAAACTAAATTTTTATTTTATCATTTTGTTCATTTTTTCTGGACAAACGTCGCCACTGTTGTATTTTTGACATCCAGATTTCCTACTTTACAGGTAGATTTTCCTAAAATCTTTTCATTTCTTTCATAAAATCTTCTCTGTGATATACTCTTTCGTTTAAAAAAAAAAATCAAGAATATCTGATAAGTAGTTCCAGAGTTTAGCCTATAGGGAGATTTCATTTCACATTTATATAGTTAGATAATACACTTGGATGGGACATTCCATCGTGTGATCAAAGAGCGTACTATAGTTACCAATGTCATGACATATAATTAAAGTGTGGTATCATAACGAACCGTAATAAATGAAACCACAATACAACCATTAATAATATTATATTATTTCAGTTTTTATTTTTAATAATAAATTAAAAACATTGACAAAATAATAGATAGTTGCAAAAACAACACACGTGTGTATGTGTGTGTGTGTGTGTTTGTACCTGTACACGACCAAAGTGAATACTTAAACGAATATTATTTTAACTGTGATTGGATTTATATAAAGAAAATGTAACATTTATTTTTGAATATCGTTTAGCCTACGAAACTTAGAAATAAGTAAACTGGTAAGTGTGAGGTTTCGAAAGACGCCCGTCTTATGTACGCCTTCACCACTAAATAAATGAAACACGCAGCAAGGTAGTTAACCACTATACTTTATTTGGACACTATGTTAATACAAAAATATACATGGACTTGTGGAGGCTCTGTTGGACTGACAACGACTGACTCGCCTTGGGGACGAGCGCGGTCGGTCGGGCCCGCTGTGGCTCAAAAATGTCTATGCAGCGCAATGCCATACACGCCGGCCGTGCTCGTTCCCACGGCGGATACATGGCTTACATTACAAATATTCATATTACTAATGAAATGGGTGTAAAACCTGACCTGACATGATTTAATGCTATAATGCTGATGTGCTTCAATAAAACGTTGTACATTGGTATTTATTCTGCGAGTACAATACTTTTGGGGATCAATTAAAATTAATATTTCGACCGTCGATTATTGGCAAGTTTCTTCGTTCAATACTCGATGTAAAAACGATTTTCATCGTACCTACACTCATAACTAGGATTCGGGACTTATTGCACACAAATTGTAGGAAATATGCATGCACATTGTATGCACTTAAAACAATCGAAATATGCAGCTAACAATTTTTTTAATTAAAAAACTCGATGGTATTCATTTAAATGTAGACAATTTTTTCGTAATTAGTTATTCTTCGACAACAATAACACTATCAACATTATATTACTGAAATGTATGTTCGATTTCGTTTTCTTCGTCTTCTCCTACAATGAAAAAAAGGTTGGGTTTTTTTATAATATATTAAATTATTATTAAATATAAAAATAATGAATTGTTTACCTGTAAAGTTTGACTGTACAATAAGACATTTTCTGATATTATCAAATTTAAATGAAAACTGATTAGGTATATTGAACAACGCATGAAAGTAAAAAAAAAAACAAAGTTAATCTTTAAAATAAAATATGTACTTAACATAAAACAAAAACTGTGTAAATATGTTATAAATAACAATTACACTGCCAAAATCGGCAAATATGCGAAAATATGCAATTAAAATTTTTGTATTTCAATCCGTTATGACTTAAAACAAATTTAAATCTTACTTAGACTATTCTGCAGTCATTATTGAGCAATATGCAAATGCAACAAGTCCCGAACCCTAATCATAACTAATTCAATTTTAACATGATTTGAATAAGTCGAATAATTAAAACAAAATAGCCATGGTACAATAAAACAAAATACCACCATGGTATTATGCAGGGCCTGAAACCGGTTACCGGTTTTTACCGAAATATTGTATATATTGAAATGAGGATCAGATTTTCCATACCATCTGATGCTTGTTGAGATTCAAACTTTTTTTCCAAATGTATTAGGAAAAGGTTTTTAAAATTATCGATGTATTTAATAATTTCAATTTTAACGAGTAGTAATCGTCAAAGTTCATGGTAACGGAATCCAGTAAGTTATAATAATAGAACGTTTTAAACCATTTTAACGTGACGTAACTGTCGACCAGACCAAGTAGAACCGTCGCACAGAAGAGGTATCGGTGGAGGTACTCATCGGTATTTTACTGTCTATAATTATAGGTGTAGGTACCTATACGTATGATTTCGGCAGTCTTGCAGTGTACTCGAGTAAAAGAATATGAATACAATTATTCAAACACTATTCTTAAGTACCTACTCAAACACGCAATTTAAATAGTTTTGAAAAAAGTACTTGGCACTTTACACTAAATGATACAGTGTACAACGCTATGTAAAATTTAAATGGACATCGGTTCGGTTGGCTCATAAAGTAAAAAAAAAAATGTATAAAAAACTTGAAAGTATTTGAACGTATCTATGCATACTTTTTCGTAGGATTAGTATTTAATAAATTGTAATAATATAAAATAATTAATTGTCTGGAAAAATATACCATTTAATGAATTAGTCGAACTTTATTGATGCCTACATTTGTTTCATTTTCATATTATATCCAAGTAGACACCTGTTAGGATGAGTTTTTGTGTTAGATTTTGTTTTTATTATAAATTTATTTATTTTATCAGTAATATTATTATAAATATTTATTAATTTTATTATACATAAGTTGATTACTGACTAATAATATTAATATTATATTAACTAAAAAATGGGAGGGAAAGTCCTACTAGAGCGAAAACAGTCGGCGGGGAAATGTCCATTTACTCTATAGTATGATACATTTGTAAATATAATATGTGTAATATAATTTGTGATTTGTATTAATTTTTAATTATTTTGTACCTAACTATATTGTTTAATAATTACTATTGCAATCAGCTTTAGTTTTTTTGTCAAATCAATGTTCAAAATACGTTGTAAAAAAAAAAAAAATCTATTAAATCAATGAAATAATGATAAATAAAATAGGGGGCGAATATTTTTAATTTATCATTGGGTGCCAAATCTTAACGGCAAGGCTCTGCGTGTAAGCGGTATGTGTGCGTATATATTATATAATACGTGGGTCTAGAATGAAAAAGTTCTAAATCGCATTTTTTTCGGAAGTCAATTTTCAACTAAAATGATTTTAGAATGCAGAAGTGCATCTTTTAAGCTAACATTTATAATTATACGATCATTATTGACAATTTTTTTAAAAGTGAAAGGTTCCAAATCGTCAAAAATGTAATAATAAACACAATTTAATCAAATTGAAAACGCTCGGTTAATGGAACCAAATTATCAACAATAAGTTAACATGAAAAGGTTTTAATTAAATTAAATCACTACCAATAATAAGCCTAATAATTATTACATTTATTCATATTAACAGAATCTTACGATCGAGATATAGATTTCGATGTTTCATAATTATTTCATTGTTTCGTGACAGAAGATTGGTAGCAATGAGAAAGCATCATTCTGAAAAGGTTTCAGCTAACAATAATAAAAATAATAAATAAGAATGAAAAAGTTCTAATAAAATATATTTTTTTTTATTTTAGGATGAAAAGGTTCTAAATATTCTAATATTATAGAACCTTTTCATACTAAAAATTTTATAATATGTATTTTATTAATTTGTATATCAACCAATCCACAAAATTATTATTATAATGTTGTGAATTAAACTATACAAGTTTCTGCATGCTTTAGAACTTAAATTTTTAAAAAATGTTGTTCAAGGAGTAAAACATTTGAACTCAAATTAAAGTTGGTCTCCTGGACAATTTCATAAAAACGATTTAGAACCTTTTCATTCTAGACCCACGAATATACATTTACGAATTGTTATAATATTATGTAGACCGGAGCATAGACTTTCACGTACGGACTGGAGAAGTTTGTGCGATATTTTCGGCTCTACGTCCGAAAAAAATGTAGTTTTAAATTATATTTTACACCTGCAGTAGTCTATATACACTTCGTATAATTATATACGAGTATATAGACAGTGTATGTTTGATGTTCAGAGCAAGTCTTATTTATTGTGAACCAGACGATATCGTAAATATTGAGCTCAAACATTGTAAACCGTATTGGACACGCGCCGACTCAATAACTGTGGATAGCAGATGTAGCGTAAAAAATTAAGTGACTCAAATAATTAATGTTCATCACCTGTCATTGTTTTTGAATGCCAGATAAACATTTTTGACTTATATCGTTGATATACATATTCATATACATATGTATATATATTATTGTACCAGTCAATTCAGGGGCGGATCTAGGATTTTTTTATGGTGGGTGCTAATTTGTGTATAATGGTCATAAGATATTTATTAGTTATCATGGAAAAAAAATTAATAATTTGAAGCTTAAAAGGCTAGGAAAATTAGTCTTGCAATGTGCATTTGTTTCGGATATTACATAAAGAGTTACATACAATTATTAATGAAGATACATAGTTCAATAATTGTATCAAAACATTAAATAATCACTTTATTTTTTTTTTAAATATGTAGATACATAATACAATGTATGAATTTTAAAATTTGTTTACATTTGAAATTTATATTGACCAGTCCTCTAAATGCATTTTCCTTTTTTTTTTTAGCAACTTCATTTACAACTAAGTCGATATCTATATGTTTGTCTGTATGAACATTTAATAGAGCTAAGCCATTCAACCTAGACTCAGTCATTGTTGTGCGCATGTAATTTTTTAATCTACTTAAGCTAGAGAATGACCTCTCAGCAGTTGCTGTCGATACTGGGAGCGTAGCCGATAATTGTAAGAGGATTTTGATATTTGGAAAAAAATCTTCACAGTGTGGGAGAGATGTAACAGCAGTATGAGGAACATTTGTTTCTATTTTATTCCATTTAGAATTCCAAAGATTTATTTCTGCTTTTAATATTAATTCTGAACTTGAATGTAAATCTTGGGCATAGAACATTCCAACTTTTGCTATAGCCTCAGAGCTGTATGCATCTTTGTGGATTGGAATGAGCCCTTCAAGTGGAATAATTCTAGAACATTTATCACTGAATCTAGATTTTAATTTTTGAATAATGTAGTCTAAAAATGGTATAAAAATTAATATTTTAAACCACTCTATAGGGTTTTTGTTGATGTTGGCATAAATGTTATTCCTCTTTGTTTGGAGACTACTAAGTCCAGGGACTTTTAATTCTTCATCAAATAATTTTAATTTTTGAGCTGCACTTTCAAATAAAGAGCTGAATGTTAAGTCAGGATTTTTTCGAATGTCTTCAAACACATTAATTATATTCTTCACATTTTCCATTGCACTAGATATATCCTGCTTAGAACTTTGTAACTGAATACTCAACAACCTTGTGTATACTAAGTTACTAACAAATTAGCCGCGGTTTCTAATGCTACTACAAACTCACTTTGTTTAACACTTGAATTACACCCCGGTAGCGCACCCCGCTTATGTGGCAGTAAACGTTTACATTAACGTCTGAATACGGGTAAACAAGGTTCTACTTCATGTTGGTGATAACCGGTGAAATCACGGCAAGCCCTACGAACAAGAGTACTTCAAAATGCTACGCATTCATACGGCCATGGGAGGCCGTACAAAAAAATATACCTACTTAATTTCCAATAATTATTAATTAATAATACGCTGGACGGTGGGTGCTTCAGCACCCTAAGCACCCCCCCCCCCCCTAAATCCGCCCTTGAGTCCATTCTAACTGAACAATTTCAATTATTTATCTAATTATTCTAAATACTGATAAAATCAAAATGTAACGGTAAAATTAGATTATATATTTTATTATATGTTCGAAACGTTGAAATTTCAGGTGGCCAACATTCCAATTGATCCCAAACTTTCATCGGGCACCAAAATTCACGAAAAAAGTCCAGTAAACAAATAAACTACAACCACCTTGTTATTGTCAACGATTTACATCGTGTACTATATTTTAACTTTTAGCATTTTAAATAGCCAGTATGTATTGTAATTTGTAACAACTGTAATAATAATAATAGAATTAGCACTGACCATAACTATTAATGGTTATATTATAACTGTTAAAATATATTATTAGTCCGACCAAAGAAATCAGTCACAGAAAAAATTGCTATACAACAATATAATATTATGAACCGTCGCCCATATTCGGTGGTTAGACAATAATATTGTAATATAGCTATACAAATTTAGTTCATTCTATGGCAATACATTTTATATGCAACTAAGTGTGATAAATGCAGTTGAAAATTGGTTTCTTTATTTAATTATTTTTAATGTGGGTATGTAGTAAACCAAATTTACGTGAAAATATATTTTGTAGGCACTATAACAGATAATAATAATTTACTTTTATTTTTATTGATAATAGACCTCGGCAGCTGGGCCATTGGATGGTACTAAAATTAATTATTTTTTTATTAAGTTACATTTTGCACAGCACAATGAAATTGTGTACAGGAAAAACCAATTAATTCATAATTTTCCTTCCCGATAAATAGTATTTGAAAAAAATTGAACATAATGAATACCTATCGGCTATCATTTAACAATTTATTATGCGGACTGAATACCATTTAAATCACAAGCTTGTACAGTTGTACTTATATGTTAAAATTAGTATTTATTTATTTCAACAGCTCAAACCCAATATACAAAACAGTTATGTTTGTATCTAAGTTGTTATTTACTGTTAGATATATACTAATATTAGTATTATTATTATTATTTTTTATAGCTATTAATATAGAACTATAATTATAGCTCAAAAATTACAGTTTTAATATGATAATAAATTGTATAGCTTGCAAAAATTAAAATATATATTATGCACAATACAGTTAGTATTAATAAATGAGTATGGGATAATATTATAATAATATAAAATAAAGATAATTAAGATAATAATATAAAATTATGAAAATTATGTAGTTAGCTTGCACATATTATAATTACACAATAACAATTTTATAACGTCGGTACATTGGTATAGATTACAACTGAATTTTAATTTACCTTTACTTAATAAATTCGTTAGAAGAGAGAGGAAGGGTTTTATGATAGCTATGAATTCGGAAATGAAAGAAGTAAATAATGTTTCGATGTCTGTAGAAAAATGCGGATGGTTTTGGTTAGAGGAAGTAACTTGAGCATAATATTATGATGGTTTATCGGAATTGGAATTTAAAGTGAGTTTAGGAAAGCTATAATGTATTATAATATTATTTTATTGTTTTAATACGTTGAAAAAATATAATAGTTATATAATACAGTTTGTACAATTATAAGACATTTCTAGAGTGGAAAAGTGATTACCTATTATTGTATATCAGAATAAAAACTCTTACCATAAACCAAAATAAGTTAGGTTAAGTTAATAGTATAATATTGTTACCTAGCTAGGAAATCACGTTTTCTCGTGCTAGGAGAGGTGTACAAAATGTTATTTTGGTTGTACGAAATTGTACAAAATAAAGTTTATAATACTGGATAATTTTGATATTCAGTTTCAAACTTGGCAGTGCTGGAGTAACGCACCTCTTTGATCCGATCTCAAAAATGATCTATTTATCTAAATAAAAAAAAAATTACAATATCAAACAATTCTCCAGGGCTTAATAGTTTTACCTGTCAAGACATTTGCATTGATATATATATAATACACCTATCTACCCCTTCCCCCACACTAAATAGGTATGGAGCTGTAGATTAGTGGAAAAGTATTATAACTAAGGTAGTAACTAAAATATAAATATAATTTTTTAAATTTTATAAAATTTTGGAATTTTGGGAAATTGGAAACACCAGCACCGAAATCTGAAACTATTAAATTTGATTATTTGTACAACTATTTTACGCTTACACAACGTCTCGTTTTCGTATACGATGATTTATCATTGAATTAAAATACAACACATTCATTAAAACGACATCGTCTACAACTCCAACTCTACAGCAGATCGTTATCCATGTCTTGTCCACCATTTTTATAGTTTCGATGAATATGGAAATATATTAATAGGTGTACTTGTAGATACCTTTTAACGATTTTCCCTAATTTATTTGGGGATTAATTTTTATCTTATAGATTAAACTACCAACAAGGATTTTAGAATAAATTTTTGCCATTAAATGATTTCCTAATTTTTTCATACACATTGAAACTACCTACAAAACAAAGATATTTTAAAGAAAAGTATTCACCTACAACAGTAGCGTTTCATAATTTCAATTATTTCATTCAAATTAAATATTCAGAAAACAAATGTATTTTTTGATTTATTATTTAGTGTGTAGTCATTTACTTTTTTCATATATCTTTGAGCATTATTTATAGCGCATATTCGGTTAGTTTTTAATACATATAATTATATAAATCCGCGCTCTAGTGATTACATTTACTTGTTACGGGAGGTGTATAATTTTTTATGCAAATTATATAAAATGTTAATTGATAAGTATTAGCAATCAACAATTATTAATTAGTAATTACAACGATTGTCAAGTTTGACAAGATTGAAACAAGCGTAGCCCACATAATATTACATTCCAAACCAGCAATAATTACCATGGGATCTATCATCTTCAGTACACGGAGTTAAATAACTCAAAAACTGCTAGTTTGAATTTTGACTTAGATGCAAAAAGAATATTATAAATTGTCATCTGGTAAGTAATTAACATGAAAAAAGAAGTCGGTATTACCACGGTTAGGACAATCCTTGAAAGGTCTATTAAAAAAAAAAAAAAACTAGTATTTTAAAACAATAAGTTCCCGAAGTATACTTAGAAATTCCAAAATCAGGATTTGAATAAATTCATTGTATGGAGGGAAAAAAGTAATTTACTTTATGGTTTCGGTGGTTCACTCCTTGTAATATATATTTACATTTCTTCTGTGTTCGTTTTCATAGTCCTAATAACGTCAACGACTATAATAATAATGTCTAAGGAATTACGTATAAAGCAATAACGTAAACCTATATTATCATCTTATAACACGGCAAGTTCATTGTAATCATTTTTTATACGAATTGTGTTTTGACCTAGTTAATGATGGCCTTAGAGATGGACCCTTTTGTAGAACAGAACAGTCAGAATGTTATGCTAAATTAACTAAAAGACGAAAAAAAAGTAAAACAAATATAAACATCCAATTATTATACACATCAAATAACTTCTTTTTTATGTTTCCCAGCAACAGATCATTCTCTTCAGCAATTCGTAATGCAGCTTATAATGATATACATGTATAAATTCATATTTTTTTATTTATTAATATGAAAAAAAAAGGAAAACAATGTTGTTTGATGTTCTTTATTTATATAATAATTATTATTTTATGAGAAATTTAAACAGAGCCTAAAAATAATTACGAAAATATGTATTAATTAAATTCACGAGTAATTAATTTGTTCGAAGAACCAGTCATTGATATAACTTGCCTGGTTATACTTTTGAATAAACGAGTGTAAACTTCCATGAATAGCTTCTGAAAATTTGGTAGGTTCATAAAAGGGTGTGCGTTCAGGTGTGATTTTGATTGATTAATTCGTTATTATTTTTTTATTTTAATTTTATAAATTATTTAGATTTATTTTACAGAATATTTTATGTTTTATTTATGCATCATTTTATAACGGTTAGAATTGGCGTGTGTGGGTATATTTGGATTGTTTCAAACTGTTCTCGATGGATAATTTACTTTGGTAAAATGTAACGAGTTGTTTAATATTATAAGTAGTGTAATATAATATATTATGCGGTATAAGGTTTAACGATTTACGGTTATATTTTATTCGTATTATGTTTACCATTTTATGTTGGTAGTGAAATAAGTAAAATAATTGTTTGTGTTGGTTATTGAAAGTATTATTATTTTGGTATAAATACAATTTGTCAAGAGGTTCTCTAAAAATAATTATTTTATTATTATTGTATATAGAGTTTTGAATTTGAAATATTTCACTTGACATTTTACAATTGAAATATTTTAATGAAATTATGAAAAATATTTTTATATATATATTTATAATATATTGATTACACACTTAAAAATAAAGAAAAATATATTATTTTTGTTGATTTATCATTTATTATTTCATATTTGTATTTCATATACGTAGTGCTGAAAAAATATTCCTGGCATTATTTTGAGATAAAAAACATTTTTTATATGAGTTTTAAAATCATGTTGTATGTGGAGCGTCAAAGACCCAAAAGATAATGGTTTGAAATAAAGTCGAAGTCAATTTCAACAATTAATAAACTCATAGTGTACCTATTTTCAGTAATTATAAAGCGTACAAAAGTCGTATATGTGTATGTATTTGGTTGAGTGATGTGAAGGTGCTCTAGACACTTTTGATACTTAGATCATATTTTGTATATTGTAAAAGGTCATGACTCACGACTATTAAGAGTACCTAGTTTATGTCTAAACATTTTAAATATAATATTATAAGAGATAATTATGATATAGACATATAGTTTAATATAATATGCATTCGCAGAGCCATAGTTCTCAACAATTAGTTATGACGTTGTTTGGTTTATGAGTTTGTAACTTAAGAGTTCAAAGGCAATGTTTAAATTTGTTATTTTATAGATTTGTTAAACAAATTATAAATTATGTGTAAATATGTTGAATATTTTCTTTGTTTCATACTTTCATACAACAAACCAACTTTTAAAAATGTTCACTTGGAAGTTGACGTCTTTTCGAAACAATAAAAATTATGTTTATATTTTATGAACATTTTATGGGTTTCCTAGAACTTTAAAACCCTAATTATATACTTAGACTTTTTGAGGATTTTTTTAATACTTGTTAAATTTATTTTAAATATTTATTTAATCGAAGATTTTGTAATTTAAGTCTTTAAATTATTTTTGTTATGGGAATTTTAATGAATTACCTTAGTAGAAATGTCTAATGTTTTAGATATTATGACGATAAGATATCGAGAAAAAATATTTTAAATGAAACTGCTTTGTTGTGATTCCAATGATCAACATTATATTAATCAATATTTGAACTTTAACTAAGTATAAAAAAATTGTGACGATGAATTACCACAAAACCAAATTGTGATGACAGACACAAAAATAAAAAATATTAAATTATAAATAAATAAAAAAACACACATCAATGTAAAATCCGCTCAGCTCGAAATTTAAGATCAACTAGGTATTGAAGAAACATTAAATTAAAAAATCAAACTATTTTCAAAGTTTAAAATGTGTACCTATTGAATATAATTTGACTTGATTTTATATTTATATTATAATTTTCAAACATTTACAATAATATTTTGTTACGTTAGAATAATTTAACAACTTAATAGTTTATTTTTTGGAGAGAGGCTAAGTCCCTCTAGTCATCCCTCCTCGTTGTGGTAATGATAACAAGACGCCTCATGTTATTAAATAGATAGTTTTTCCTGAAACTTGAAAGCTAAACATGTTATCGCACAACTTTTTCATGGATATTTTAAGTTTATATTTTGAAGAAATTAAATGTGGAAGCAAAAAACTATGATTTTAGTTAGTTTCTTAATATTGTAATTCAAAAATATTTAAAGAAACTATAAATGTTAGAATCATAATGTTAGTTAAAATTTTTTGGTGTGTTGAGTTAACCGGATACCTTAGACCAATGGCGTAGCCAGGATTTTCGAATGAGCCTAACAAAAAAAAAAAACAGCAACCGCTCTAATACACATTATTTTTTATTTTATTTTTTAGAGTCTATTAGCGGTAGCCAGGAGACACCACAGGGAGGTTGGCTTATAATCGTTTCCCCATTTTTTTTTTTTTTAACTAATTAAAAAATATTTTATTTTTTAATATCATGTTAAATCATTGGGTCATTACAAAAATACTAAATCTTCTTAACTCGAAAATCGTAATTGATTTTATTTACTGCTATCTTATTTATTATATAATTTTTTTCCGACATATTTCCTAATATTATTGTCAAGTTAAAATTCATTAATTTTTTTTATTTAAATCTATTCGTGTTACAGTGAAGTTTAGTTGGTACAACAAAAAATGTTGCGGTCGTCTTTGTTTATTCTAAATTCACTACATAGAATTACTATTTACCAATACCTTTTATTCCATGTGTTCAAATGTTGTTTCCATTTCTACCCAAACGTGATGGCTTATAGGTCCATGTGTGCTGTGCCTAAATGTCCATCACTCAAAATAAAACGGAAAATGGGGGGGGGCAGGCTCATCGGCCTCCCCTTGGCTGCATAACTTCAACATAATGTTACACTTGCTGAACTCCGTATAGCTTTAGGTTAGTTATAGGTTGCCATACGTCCCGGTTTGGCCGGAACAGTACCGTTTTTGAGAATGGCGTCCCGGTGTCCCGATAATTTGCTCTGGGACTACATAATAATTATCATTGTCCCAGAATGAGGTTTCAATAATTTGTGTTTGTGTATCATACCATAATATTGCAATTAAAAAACAACAAGTTCAATAATTGACTGACAAAATCTATTTTAAAATTTTTTTCCCGAATAGGTGACGATTGTTTTTGTCTGATACATATTCTCTGTATATTTCCGTTCCGTCACGACGGTTTTAGTTTTCGTAAAATGGATCAACGATCAACCATTTAGTATATTTTAATATTTTGTCATTTGTATACTTGTCAGTTGTAAGTTTTGATCACAGCTGTGCTTGCCTTGAGGTATTTCGTGAAAACAGTGCAATATGGCTCAAAAACGCCAATGTAAATTTAACCAAACACTTCAAAATTAATTCAAATTTTTAAAAAAAGTTAAAGCAGATAACGACTATGACGTTTATTGTGCAATTTGTTCAAACTATTTGAATCAATGAATAGCACATGGACAAAATATCCAAATAAATTAGATATGAGTACAGTTGAGGCTTCATAACCAAAACAAGTCTTGATATACCGTGTCTTTTTGTCAGAATGTATGAGTCAATACATACCGACAAAACATTGCTTCAAAAAGTACATAGTTAAGCAAAGTACCTATCAAACAACTCAGACTATTCTGCCGACGGAGAAGACATCGGACACAGATTAACATTTTTGTATTTAATTTAACTTAATACATTTTTTACTTTTAACCCTTAAAGATTTAAATACTATAATCTATAATGTGTGTTACAAATAATATTGTACTCCGGTAATAGTATAATCGAAAAATCAATAAAAAAAAAAATTGAAAAAAGTTTGTCTTAGTTCAAATAAAATATGGTAACCCGGGGCACGATAGGACGTAATTTACATAATATTTTGTAAATATTATTATTCCTCAGTGTTTAGTAACGTAATAATAACTGAAATTTAATTCTAATATAATTTAAATATACTTGAGGTTCTGATATATATATATATAATATTACCTACCCTTGGCTATGGTCATCATATCTATAGTACGACTCTCCCTGGACACATCTTATTTAACTGGTTGTTACCTCAACCACATAACAGAAGGTTTTAAAAAAAATGATGTGCTAATTCCCATTATCACAAAATGTGTATGATCACTATTTTATTTTTAAATTATTACGATTGAACATTTTAGATTCCGAGCGGAGGGAATGAGGAATGAGCATAATGATTTTACGATAGTGTGTTTTTTTTATTATTTAACGAATTCTCATCAATCAATTATTGTTGTACCTAATTCTAAAACGATTATCCGTATACATTTGAAACTATCACGAAATGTTTATATTAGCATTTTCCATACATGATAATGTTTTCAAAATATTTTACTTTTTTTAGTAGTTTATATAACTATAAAAGATATGGAGAATTTCAAATTTTTATTATTATTTTTTTTTTTAATAATTAACCGTCGATAGTAAATGTTTGGCTTCGTCAAAAACTGTAAAATGTAAAATTTTGTCCAAGGTTTATAATAACAGCTTAACAATATTAGAGATCCGTACGCACAGCTTTATTTTTTATAAATATTTAAAGTTAAACATTTTGACAAAGCACATCAACGTCACGAACATTTGAAAATAATTCTGTAGTTCAAAATTTATAAAATGTTAAATGTTTATAGCTAAATATTGATAATTTAAAACAAGTTTCTTATAAGTATACCAATATACCGTACACCAACCAAAAAATCTAAAAAAGAAATATCTATCCATTACATTAACCAAATAATCTAAGAAATATAATATGAATACTGAATTTTTTTATAGACATTGATTTGTAATTTAGATGAAATTAGACATTCAAACGAATAATGACAATTTTAGTTATTTGATTGTAATTTAAAAATATTATTCGTCGGCACATGCAACTTTTAAAGTATTTTTTTTCATATTCATTTATATATTAATATATTATTATACACGGTGACATTTTAGAATGCAATGGGCTATGTAAAAATTAATTCAATCAACTGTATCACTAATCGTAAAATAAATTAGGTACTTAAATCGCAATCTTCTAATTATATATATAATGAAAACGAAAAACTGTTCATTGGTAATAGCGTCAATCGAGGACTGCTAGACCATTTTGTCTAGTTTGTTTTTGACGTGTTTCTAATATTCAGGCACTTGTTACATAATATTATTATATCATTATATTCGGTATATTATATTTAACCTGCGCTGATTTATCTGAAGTTAATAGATAGACTCACAATACAATCGACTACTGGACCGTTTTCAATAGATTACTTGAGACTTGGAGGCAGGGACGGCGCTAGGAATTGCGGGGCCCTGGGCAAAATAAATAACAGTCTATGTGTGGTTTTCTGTACACTAAAGGTACACAAAAAAAGTTTTCCCTTTGCTCCGCTTGAAAATTAGATTACATATTATGCAAACTAACTAGGTAACTTACTAAGCCAATTTTATCAAATATCAACCATAAGTCTATAAGTAAATACATAATATATTATGTTTTAATAAATTATTAGAAAATAATTGTATAACATGTATAATCACATAGATAATAATAGAAATATAATATAAGTTGAAAATAAATTAAAAATGTAATCAACATAACAGAAAGAACAATATTAACAAACAATAAAAATTATTGATTACATAAGTCATAAAATTAATACGTATTTTTATAACGTTACTTTTTTTGATTTTTTAGCAGTAAACCGATTTATGATATCATCATAATCTAAAGATTCCGAAATATTTTTCTATTGAAATTATGAAAGACCAGAAAGGTTTTCTTGACTTAATTTGCTTCTCAAATATGTTTTAATTAATTTCAATTTCGAAAAGCTTCTCTCGGCCATGCCAAAGTTACTGGTATTGTCAGTAAAATTCTAATGACAATACCAATATCTATACTAAAAACTATTTGTGAATAAATAATAATAATAGTGAATAATTTTTCAATTACACATTAATAACTAGGGTAGGATAGTATAGGATTTTGCATTCTTTTTTAGGACTTACAGGACATAGCTTTTCAAGCACAAAATGTGATTTGGTCATATACGAGTCCAAATATATAGTTTTTATTTTGTTTTTTTTGCATTATTTGTAATTTTATGGATTTAGGGTCATTTTTTAACATTTTTAGGTAATTTTTTATACTTTTTTGAAATGTAGATAATATTTTTACGAATATTTTAATAAACTTCGGATTTGCCACAAAAAGACTCTATAAAAATAATGGTCGACTTACAACAGAAAATTCAACAATCTAAAAATGAAACTAGCATAGCTATACAAAACAAATTAAAAATGGTGTTGGAGAAAATACTGGATTTGAAACGTTAAGACAGTAAAATACTAAAAATAATTGATGGAACTGAATCAGACACGGCTCATTTCTCTGATGAGTTCAATATCGACGATATCATTTGCTCCGATTACTTCTGTGGACGTGGAAAGAAGTTTTTCATTCTACAAAACATTGCTAGTAGATAATAGGCGGTCATTTGTATTTGAAAACTTGAAGGTGCTACTGATTGTCCAATGCAACAATACAATTTAAACGTAATTTTCAGAACAAATAAAATATACGTATACATTTTTTATTTTATAGTATTTTTTCATTTTTGTTGTTTATCTCAGAACATTTCAAGCTGGCCAAACTTCAAACTGTAATATTCATATCAAGAAAATTCTAAATTAACATTTTTTTTGCAATTTTTTCATAATATTATAATTTAAATAATTTTGTACTGAAATATTAATCAATAATAAATTATAATGCATTTTTATAATATTTTAAGATCATTTTTTATCAATTGGGCATTTTTTTAGGTTTTTTGGGTCATTGAAATCCTAGCCCTATTATTAACATTTAAAGAAAAACACATCACCAGCGACCTACTCAAATGATTGAAAGACAAAAACACACACAGACACATGCAGCACACTAGTGTCACTAGTGGTCATACTTGTCTCTACTCTGTACTGGTGGTGTACTATACAGTATAATATTGACTATCGTAAAAAACCAAAATGTATATAAAAGTATCAAAAATAGTAGCTTATAATTTATTACTTATAAGTAGGACTTGGATTTAAATGCACTTAAAACCATACAAATTTGCTCTAAAAAAATAGCCAAAAATGCCCTTAGAAAATGCGTTTTTCTACAAAAATGATCTTAAAAATGCCATATATTTTTGTATACAAATTGTAATTTATAAATGAGATATAATTATTATTATTAACTTATTATTTTATTAAAAACTGAAAATTTGAAATATTGACTGCTATGATGTAACACGAACTGACTGATTATTTGTTATTTGACCGAATACGGGTGACGCTCCACAGTAATCATAATAAGTTAAGATAAGATAAAACTGAATCGAAAAAAAAATTGACAATGTGTATGGAAAAACCCGATAAACCTTCTTAAATATCAAGAAAATAATATTTTGAATAGGTTAAATTTTATATCTATATTGAACAAATATGCTTAAAAACCAACAAATTGACCCGATAATGCTTAAAATGCTCTAAAAATGAAAAAAAGTCAAAAAATGCAAAAAAAATTCAAAATATAAATGTGTAGCTTTCAAACCCTCGTTACATGAAACGAATTATGTACTTAGAAAGCATTGTGTATGATCAACCAAAAAATATGCACTTTGTATTGAAATCCGGGCCCTCTTATAAGTAAGAATGAAACCCGTACCATCGGACAGACCACCACCACCGGCACCACCGATAAGGCCGTCGCACATGCGGTACATCCGAATTGTATGCCAAAAAAATAAATATAAATCGGGTCGTCCGAATTGCATGCTGTCGCTTGGAGGGGTCTGTCCGAATTGCATGCTGTCGCTTGGAGGGGTCTGTCCGAATTGCATGCCATCTCTTAGAGGGGTATATCTGAATAAATAACTTACTTTTCAACTGGAGGATCGGGATTTTATTACATTACAATAAAACATATAAATATTGTAGAAGGTTACACTGTGAATAAGAATCATAAAATAAAACTATTTTTTTTTTCATCGACAACAAAGGCCATTAGTTAAATAAAACTACTGTAGTAATAATAAATTAAAAAACAATAATAATAATAATAGTTGGTAGTAATATTATAATAACAGGTAGTATACAATTATATTAATATAATTATCTATATAGTATATAGTCATAATATATTAAAAATTTAGTTTTCTTTATTTTGTTGTCGGCAATGAAATGTATGCAAACTTTCATTCATTTTCGTCATCACTAAACTTCTTTCTAATATTTCCCGGCGTCTATTACTTAAATTTGAACTATGCATTTTTACATATATATCACATTGTACTTGCTTTAAGACATCAACTAATTGAAAAATATTAGGACTCAGGGAGTAAAACGTGCTATTCAGCTTGGAATGGAATGATTCACAAACATTAGTTGTACGCATTGTAGAATTAGAAAATTCAGCCCAAATAGAGGGTGGAAATAAACTGTCAGCCATTACATACGTTTCTAAGAAGTAGTCACAAAATGCTTATACATTTGACAGTTACAAACACTTAAGTGACCGATACGTATGTCTATGTCTGTGAAATAGACCGAGACCACAATACACTACATTACTCCAATATAGATACTGTTTGGGAAAATATTTACACGGATATAAAAATATTTCAATCTAGAAACTAAACACTAAACAGTTGTAACAACCATACATATAAGAGCGTTTCTATACATGCACTTTTTTAAAAAAATTAGGAAAGTCCAAAAAAAAGTTTAAGTTGTTTAAGTGCATAGTAAATAAACGTGTGGTGTACGGCATGCAATCCGGACAAAGCCCTCTAAGAGATGGCATGCAATTCGGAAAAACCCCTACAAGAGACGGCATGCAATTTGGACATTTTTTTTTTTTGGCATGCAATTCGGATGCAGCCCGCACATGACGTCTAAAAATAACCATTCCGCATCCGATTCATGGTATAAAGAATTATTTTCAACAATAAAAACTGTTTTATACAACAATAATTTATTACGAATTATAATTTCAATAAATACAATTTTGGAAATTCGGTAAAATCTCTGAACAGTAGAAATCATTTCAGAACTGCGGGGCCTTAATTATAGTTTTAAAATCGCGGAGTCTGGGGCAACTGCCCCGATTGTCCCCCCTCCTCTCGCGCCGTCCTTGCTTGGAGGGTGTTTATACTTAATTGTTTATTTTTCAACCCTTATGCCTAGGTAGCTAAAAGGTTACCGCAGTCTACACGTATATACACTAAAGCTATACGAAAGAAGTCTCAGAATTCCCGAGAGTTTTGTAAATAGTTGTATGTCATTAATTAATTAATAAACGATGATGGCGTTGCCGAAGTGGTTCGCAAGAAGTTTCGACACTGTGGTCGATAGCAAAGAAAAAACTAAGCTAAAAAAAAGCTAAAAGGTAGCTCACACTTGAATGGATTTGCCGTTAAACTAAATATTATTTTATTATTGTAATAATATTAGTGGAAATATGGTAAATTATTTTTACGAATAGGCAGGTATATATTTTATAAAAAAAAAAAAAAATGGCAAATTTTTGGCCCAGGGCACCTAGTAATATCATAGAATGTACTTATAGCAATATTATATGGGCTGTCACAACACTTTCGATCAGAATCGCTTTTCTTATACAACGATTTTGTGTCATTGAATTAAAATTGAACACGTTCATCACGGTGACCCCCACGGCACCTATACAATAATGTACAGCAGAGTGGTATCCACTTGCCCGTCTGTTTTTCTTTTGTTTCGAGAACCGAATACGTCCAAATTTTCGTAGAAAACGAGCGAACGCCTTACGAGGACGTCACACCCGCATGTGTCGTCTCCGTCTCACACACTGACGATATAGACAAAACGCGCACACCCAGTCTGAGTATTTATCACTCAATTTTGGTTCTAGAGTAAAAATACCTATTATGAAATTGAATTGTGACAATATTTCTGAGAGTAAGTCGTTGCGTTTTTTCCATCATACCTAATATAACATTTATTATATCGTTTAGAAATAGCGAAAATTTCAACATTTTTAAAATATCTTTAACTTTTGAGCATCTTAATTTTTTAAAAAAACTCAACGTATTGCCCTCCAAATATTGTCATCTTTTAAATATTTTGTAATAGGTCTTTTTATTCGAACACCAAAATTGAGCGAGTTCTACTCAGACTGCGTCAACGCGCGTTTTGTCTATGTCGTAAGTGTGTAAGAACACATGCGGGTGTGACGTCCTCCAGAGAACTTCGACTTAAGTTGACGTTGTACCCACATGGCCACATAATATTATGTCGTCTCCGTCTTATACACTTACGACAATGCAAAATGTCTTGTATCAATAGTGTGCTGTTCGTTTTGATATTAGATCGAATCGACCTATTATCAAACTTTAAGACAAAAACATTATCCGCGTCGTCTAAATGGTATTTGAAGATATTCAAATTTTTAAGTGAATATTTTTACGTAAAAACGACAGCTACTCACAAACAAAAAACTTTATATAAATATGAGAAAAAATGTTGCCAAATGTTATGTGTGGAGTGCATTATTATATGGATGTGAAACATGGACCATCAATGGACAAGACAAGAAGAAGTTGGAAGACAGTCGAAATCGCATTAAAACGACGTCCGCAGTGTCTCCGTCCGTACTCGGGTTATCCGATTTTTATTTTTAATTACATTTCACGCGCCGTCCGACGTGAGAGATTTCGACACAACAATAATTGTTATCTCCTCGGCGCCATGACAATAATAACATTGTATAATCTCGTTTTTACACTTCCACGGGGTGACGCATAAATCTAGTGTACGTAAACGGCGCCGGCGGCGGCACGCCAATCGGGGATTATTCGATCGACGACGAAGATTCCGTGGCCACAAGCCCAGGGTGAGGTCTCGAGTTTTCGAGGGAAAGTCGTTCAGACACCATATAATCCCTTCGTGTCCGTAACAATCGGGGCACGCTATATAATGATTGCGAGCGTTGATTTGGTCTCGCAGAGGAGACGGATAATAATATGACAATATTATTCGTAACGTTGTTGTTGCAGGGCCCGGATCAGAATGCAAACCTCATTATTTGGGGGGGAAAGTCCCCGCAGACGCGTTGCTTTGAGAGTACAAAACACATTTCACAATCAGATGATTGAAAAATTGACGTTTTCGTTTTTAGCGGTTTTATCGTTTTTGGAGCATTTTAGATTTTCAGCAGAGTAAGGAAGCCATAGTGGTTTTACAAAAGTGTTTTTTTTTTTTTATTCTGTATGCAAAATGTATACCAGAAGGATTGCTTCGATTTCAACATATTATGGAATCTCATCTTTAAGCGAATTGGATCGAGATGGTACTTTAAAGAAGTCATTTTTCGATTTTCTCAATAGTTATTTAATGACACGGGAAAAACTACCGATAAATTAGAAAAAACCACTAAAAATGGGATTTTAATAATTTCTAACACTTAGTTTATCACCATATAAACGAATAAAAAATTATAATATTAATTCAACTTATACAAGCTAATATAATAAATAGTAACAATATAAAATATCCAGACTGACAAACAAAAGGAATCAGGAACATTGATAAATGTATTGATTTTACAATGATGTGTGTTTTTTTATTTTTATTTTTGTGTCTGTCATTACCTTTTAGGAAAGTAAAAATGCTTGGATTTTCTACAACAGTAACTTTTCTGATAGGAAAGTGAATCTAGTTGGTAATTTGGAGGGTGAAAATTAAAAATTTCCTAGATTTTCCAAAAGAGACGTGAAAAACAAAAGAAAAATAAAGGAAAAACGGGAATTGTTACGCAATATCTGTTTTTGAGAAAATCGATTTTGGTTTTTGGTGCAACTCTAAAAAAAAATAACCGTAGATACATAAAATTTTTACTGAATGTTTAAATTAGCATTTTCTACGCACCATAATATTTTCCAAATATTTTGAGCTGTTTACGGACATTTTCAGTTTCCATTTTTTTTCTATAGATATCAATAAAATTTTATTTGTTGGTTAAAAAAGGTTGACAATTTAATGGAAGGCTCCTAAGTTATTGTTTCAAAAGCAGATGAAAAAAATTAAAAATCCATTATCACAATTTTTTTTAAAAAACATCTCAAGTTCAAATATTGAAAAAATACGTAAAAATTACGAAAATTTGCAATTTTTTTTGTGTTAGAAATTCACGAAAAAATTTCTTTTTAAATCTAAGATTTGAAAATGTAATACAAGATTCCTCATAAGTTTGTCTACCTTTAACAAATAAAAAATGTCTACAAAAAAGTCAAATTAAATTTTTAAGAGCGTTTGAAATTCATATTTTTACGACATTTTATATTCACTCGATTTCTCATGTAACGATTTTCTTATTTGTTGTAATTAAAAAGCGAATGACTGTAGATACTTTAAAATTTCACCGAATGTTTATATTAGAATTTTCCATACACTATACAATTTCCAAATAATTTGATTCTTTTTGAGCTGTTTACGGACATTGTCAGTTTTCAATTTTTTTAGTTTTTTTTTCTATTTATATCAATAAAATTTTATTTGTTGGACTAAAACGTGAAAATTTAATGCAAGGCTTCTGATATTATGCTACAGTAGAAGTTGAAAATATTAAAAATACATAGGCACAATTTTTTTTTTATAAGCATTTAAAGTTCGAATTTTGACGAAATTTATCAAATTTAAAATTTAATAATTATTTTGTACTTAGAAATGTATAAAATGTTCAACTTTTATAGCTAAGGATTGAAAATTTAAAACTAGGTTCCACGAAAATAGGTTATATACATATAAATTACTTATTTTACAATAATATTATCAAATATACTTGGTAATATTGATAGGCTGACTGATCGTTTTCGCTCAGAATCGTTTTTCTTATACAATGATATTATATCATTTAATTCAAATTCAACACCATCCACTACAGCAGGGGTCGGCAATTAAATTCTATGGCGATCCAGATAATTTGACAAAAATAATGTTCAAGGGCCAGAAAAAAACTTAAATATTAGTTAATATACCGAATGTGTTTATTTTTGTGTTAAAAAGACAGTTCAAGCTATTTAAAGCAAATTGTTCAATATAATATAATATTAGTCAGTTTTTTAAAATTTGGTACTTTTGGAGAACAACTAATGCGCAGAGTACTTTCAAGGTGGTGACTACAGTGACTCACTTGTAACCTAATGTACAACAAAACGACATCCACCTAACAGCTTTTTTTAAATTTGAATCATTTTGAATCTCGATCAGTAAACATTATCTGCGGGCCGCGTGTTTGATATGTCTGCACTAAACGGTAGAATGTAAATAACTAACAAAATTTACCTTAAACTACTTAAAGAAAAAACATGAAACATAATTTGTTTCACTTATATTTATATTTCATATTACGTATTATATTCGCTCATATGACTCCAACTGACGTGGAACGAAGTTTCAATAGATTATGAACAACATGATACCCGTCAAAGTTTTTCATTTTAATATATCAAAAACGATGCTGATTTTCCAGTGATATAAGGAAACACAAAGTACGACGAATGTTTCTATATGAGATATCTACATTTTACGATATTATGTCAATCAAATCTTTTTTTTTACTCTTCAGAGCATTAATCCCTAAACTTTTATTAAGTTTTGATATATTATTACTTATTCGTGCATTGTATCATATTTTTAAGGCGATTTTATCGTTTTCAGAATAATATAATATCATCATACATTTTTTGTTTAGTAAAAACGTTTGTCGATTTTTCTGATGTTTAGGATAATAATTAATCAAGTTATTTAAAGCGCCTACTTAAATACAAGGCTTGAAACCGATTGAAATAGTTTCGGTTTCGGTTTCAATTTTGTATACCGGTTTTTAATTTTTTCGATTTCGGTTTCAATTTTTTAATACCAGTATTAAGAAATTTCGGTTTCGGTTTCAGTTTTGAATACCGGCTTCTAAATTTTCGATTTCAATTTAGTAATACCGGTATTAAGAAATGTCTGTTTCGGTTTCAGTTTTATATACTGGTTTTCAATTTTCGTTTGCGAATAATGAAATGGTTATCAACATTTTAATCATGATCTCAATTTTATTATGTGTATTAATTATGCGTATTAATGGAATTTACATGTTTAAAAACACGTCAGTTAAAAAAAAAATAAAAATTTCCAATTTTTTCAGATTTCAGTTTTGAATTGAATACCGGTATCCAATTTTTTTCGGCTTCAGTTTTATATTATAATACCGGTATCCAATTTTTTTCGGCTTCAGTTTTATATTATAATACCGGTATCCAATTTTTTTCGACTTCGGTTTTAAATTATAATACCGGTTTCCAATTTTTTCCGGTTTCGGTTTCGGTTTTAAAACGGTTTATACCGGTTTCTGAAATCGGTTTTGAAAACGGTTTCAAGCCCTGCTTAAATCTAAATATAATTACTCTAATGCACTTTTAACGTTTGTCGTCTGTGTTATTGTTTTGCATTTAAATAATATTGAAATACGTACAATGTACAAAAGCAGTACTTTATCGATATAATATTATTTTATATGGCTAATTTATGTACAAATCTGCAAACCCGTTTGATGTTTCGAACAATAATAATAATTATACTTTAGGATTTCCCTACAATCGCAATGACGGTATAGTATGATAATATTTTTGTTATGAACAATAGTCGGTAATTATAATGTCGCGTGTACACCATTGTTATACGGTATAATGATGAAAACTTTGAACTTAGATCCATTGTGTTTGTCTCATTGATGGATTCCAGTGGGCCGTGTTACAGGTTGGATTCCAAAACCATTTATACGGCTTTATATTAAAATATGTTCCTACTAATACCGCCTGTAGGGGAGTTTGTAATTTGCCCCAAAAAATGATATGTAATTTATTTGCACCATCGAAGGTACCTGGTCGAAACAATTGTGGTAATTTGACCCTTGTTTATGATTTAGTTTATATTTAGTAGCACAACAATGTAACGTAGAAACATTACACATGCATAATGTGTGGTTTTATGAATGCTCACCCCATTTGTATGCTTAAACTTTGCACATATTCAAATTCTGATTTTTATTATTTTATTTTTATTTAATTCTTAGACCATATTGTATTCGAATACTCGAGACACGTGTTGTACCACTTAAGGAACACCCAGTGACGATACATAATTCCGTTCCACATCTCATGTCGATGTCCAAATCGTTCGGCTCAAAATCTGAAATAACAAAAATATACATGTGATGGCATAATCTTGGCGCAGACGTGGTATTTCGAACCTAACCGTTCCGCCGACTGGAAAACGGGCGACGCCATCCCTATAATTAGTGCGATTTCGGTTTGTCCGGAAAAATGTATCTTCCATTACGGAGTTGAAAACACACACCAATGGCTGCCCCCCCCCCCCCCCACCAACTTAGGTTACCTACAACAATTTTTGTGCATTCTTCGCCGATTTTAATTAACGAACAATTTGTAATATCGTTAATTTTGTCTCATGGATTTTTCAATGTGACACGGGTGCGTGACCGGCACGTGAAATCGTCTCACGTTTTCACGGTAGCGTTAAACGTGAGTATATTCGGCAGTCGTGACTCGGTGGCTCGCCTCACTTTGTTATTATTTTACCACCGACTCGAAAATCACACGCGCTACCACCCCGGCTGAATATCCGCTATCTCCAAGATGACGTCATCTAAAAAAAAGGAAATCCTTAAAAAAACAACCACACATATATAAAAATATACTAATCATGGCTTGCGTTTGAAAAAAAATTTCGTTTTATATTATTTACGATTAAAACGTTACACCATTTTTGGGTTTATCGTTATTTGAACTAATACGTTGTACGAGTTTAGCGTTTATCGTTGTTTAAAATAGTGTTAATGCCTATTAAATTAAAAAAAAATAAATGACTAATGCGCCCGGATACGGAATATAATATAATCAATTCTTAGGTTTTTTGCACAAAATAAATGTTTTTACGAAACCAAAAAACCTTTCAAATAAATAGATTTTAAAATTTTTCGTTTTCCGTTATTTTTCGTTTAATAATTTTTTATAAATTACGTTTTGCGTTATGTTTTGTTTAATGATATATAATATATTTTGTTAATCGTTAAGTTTTGTTTTGCGGTATTTAATTATTTTTGATCATTACTTTCCCTTATAATTATGATTTCAAATTTCAATTTCTTTTTTTCATATATAACGTTATAATTAATGATCGAATTTTGTTTGTATTGCATGTTCATATTTTTATAATCAATTAGATACAGGAAATGGGTTTTCATCAATCATGCTTAAATAAATAATATTAAAAATTTTTATTTTGCATATTTTTGAATATTTTGGGGTACAAGTGCATATTTTACATAAAAACGCATGTTTTTGCATAGTACGTATACACTAGGTGAACATTTAATTTAATTTAATTTTATAATTGTATGTACTATTATTATATAATATAAATTAATATTTTTAAAAATATAATATTACGTTTCCGTATTAGTTGGTAGGTAGGTAGGTATTCATTGCATACTGGTTTTCCTATCATATATTTTTATCTTATTGATTTTGTCTAACATTATCAACTTATCGTCAATACTCCTGAACACGAACTGATAGACTGACGACTGCAGTAGTTCAAAGCGTACATTCGGCAATAGTCAATGACCAACGTATTATAAAAACGTGTACATTTTATATAACATTGTTTGTGTTTGTTATTTTACAATGTCAAAGTGTCCAAGTTCAAAATTACTATCATTTAGAAAATGGATTGAACCGTATAACAAATCAGGTCAGGTTTTCAAAACCTTAAATAATAATTCAGTTTTTTGTCAGAAAATTCAAATTGATCAGCACGTCAAGTCATTTTCACACGAAAAATATTCGAAAACTCCCACTTCCAAACAAACATTTTATTAATCAACAGTCAACATTAGGTGAAAATCAATCAGTATTTTTTTAAGACCTTTGTTGAGCTTTGATAGCTTCTAACATTCCACTGCATAAATTACAAAATACCAATTTAAAATATTTTTTGGAAAAATATATTCATCTACATATTATATCTGATGAAAGTACCCTAAGGAAGAATTATGTAATCAAATGTTACACAGACGTTTTAAAAAAATATGAGAAGATATAGGAAGTTCATTTATATATTTTTGTACCACTGACCCACGAGTCAAATATATTGCGAACTTAATTAATTTATTATGACTTATAACTAAAACCCGGATTTAGTTGCACTAAAAATATGCCAAAATTGCAATGAAAATAAGACAATAATTGCACAATAAAATCATCTGATTGCTTCAAAAAAAGTACAAATTGCATTATAAAATGTATTCTTAAAATATTACAAAATGTATAATTATTATTTATTTTCTTACAAACGTGATAGACATTTCAAATTAATTAAAATTATAAGTTATAACTAGGGCTCGGATTTTAAAGCATACTAAATAACAAAAAAGAACAAAATTGTTTTAAAAAAGCAAAAAAAAAAGCATGACTAAAAATCAACATGAATTAGTTATAATTTTATAAAACTGACTAAAAAAAATTGAAAAATTAATTTAAATTAAAAAAAAAATTTACTACCATGTATTTGGCAAGATTTTCAGAAGTGAAACTGACTCTGTTGTCTGACAGGATGTTTTTATACATAGAAAACGAACGCTCAACATCTACTGAAGTGATCGGTGCATACTTCATGCAAGAGGTTTCGTTTAAATGAAACCCATGATAATTAATTTCGTCTGATGAAACGCCACACAGTATAGTATTAATGTCCAGTAATTGTTTCCAGCCTTTGTTTTTCAAAAGAACACGATTTAGCTTACCAGAAATAGCAGTCGCAATATCTCCATGAGCTTCATTTAACTTTTTTTCTGCATCTAACACAATATTTATACATGTTGTCAACGATTCACCTAAAATTATACATATAATTTAGTATTATGATGTTAAATTGTTTAAATACTTTGTTAAAAGTTACCTTTTCCCTCTGATGTTGTAATAATATCTGGTCGAATCTGGTATCGACCCATAAGCTATCTGTAGATCGATAATCTATACATTTAAGGACGTTTCGCACTAATGGTACGGTCACGGTCATTATTGCGGGTTTTCACATTTCTTATTAAGTAAATAAACATTTTTATTTTATTTTTATAGTATAACAGACATATAAAAATTCCTCAGTTAGAATAATTGAAAAAAGCAATTAAAAAAGCAAAAAAAGCATTTACACAAAAAAAGCCAAAATAAATTCGTTTATTTGGAATCAGATTAACGCGAAAAGAAATTTTTGTATAAAAATTAGATTTCTATCTTAAATAAATAAAAAGAAGCATTTCCTCTAAAACCCGAGCTCTAGTTATAACCATAACGTTTGCAAGCCCTGATACTAATCTGACCTCGCCTGTATAGGTGTGCATATCGAAAAAAAACTACGAAAAACATAAAAACGATACTTGTGTGAGGGACCGTGTGACGTGTTTGTGTTTTTCTATTCGTTTTCGAAACATTTTTTGGGCGTAGTGCTGTGAGCTGACAGCTAGCTCACGTATGTAAAGAGGTTTTACGATAGTATTCAGAGACGGATTAAGACGAAAAAAATCTTACAGTAGGCTACTTACGGTATTTTCCAGCAGCTCTTAAAATATGCCAATTTATTACCGAATTTTCACAAATGCGGTTTGACACACCCCATAAAATATGTACCTATTGTGCATTTACATAACAAAGTGATAATATAATATAAAATAATAATTTACAACAACATTTTTAATGAACTGACATTTTTATTGAGAATATAAAATATTTGAACAATTTTTTACTCGATACTTTGCTACGACACACTGGCTATGTATCATAATTGTCTCATGAATTTGTTCGTATTAAAATTAATACTCTGAAATGTAGATATTCAACATTCAGGTATCTGTTGGAACTTTTTATATAATTTGGAAATTTTTGAGCCAAGTGATGACAAATTTGTTTTATAATATTATCATGAACACTATATGCGATCTTTGTTTAATGTTGGCATAATGAAATATAACCATACTATGTTTTTAGAACCGATAAATATGATTCACACCTAAAGTTTTAATGATTTGTTATCACTCAAAAAAATAATTAAAATACAAATGTGAAACATTAAAATTGTTTTTCGGGAAAATTAAAGTTGGGACTCCACGCTACGCGTAGCACCCACTCCATTGAAAATCCTTAGCGCGTCAGGGCCTAGGAAAATGCTTACTTTGCCTATCAATGCCTGAAAATACTATTTATGTTATTTACTGGACCTTCTTCCATGTACAACTCAACTGGTCATATTAGAGTGGTGTTTACACTTAGTGAGTCCGAGCATACGTATAGCAGTTGACCTACCACTAAATTGTTACAATGTATACATTAATCTTTACTAATTATTAAGAGTTATATTAAATCAACTATACTAAAAGCAAATAAAATTATTAAATGAAAATTTATCAAAAATATTGTAACTCTAAATTATAAAATTTAAGTTATAAAAAAAAAGTGATTAAGTGGATGTTGCTCTGCTGTACAATAAGTTACAAGTGGGTCAATGTATAATGGATTTCTATTAAACTTGAATTTAATGATATAATATCATTGTATAAGAAAAACGATTCTGAGCGGAGACGGTTTGTCAGTCTGGATATTTTATATTATTATTATTTATTATAGTCTGTAAGTTGAATTAATATTATAATTTTGTATTTATTTATACGGTGATAAACAGCGTTAGAAATTAAAATCCTGTTTTTAGCGGGTTTTCGTAATTTGTCGGTGGTTTTTCCCGTAGCATTAAATAACTATTGAGAAAATCGAAAACTGACCTCTTTAACTCTTTGAGGCATAGCGGGACAAATTATAACCCACCAAAATAAATACATTTGCGGCATAGCGGGACGAAAAATAACCCACCAAAATAAATATAGATATTTTATTTCTGTTAATAAACTGTGTTTATCTGTCACTATTATTAAATATTTGACATTCTTGTTTATCCATAGCACCAAGAATAAATCGATTATGTTAATAAAATCTATGAAATGACCAATTTAGTTATCCGGTGACCTTTATACCGCGAGCAACTGCGTTTACGTACTTCACAATAATATAATTTTAGTTTTGTACCTCAATTAGAGTTCTTGCTCGTGAAATATTACGTAGAAACATTTTAAGTTTCATATTAACTGATTCCAATCCATTAAGTTACATTATTTTAGCCGTGACGAAATAATATGTCAGTGTTTAAATTTTAACCCGCTGTGCCGTACGGTGAATTTCATACAATGAGCGCGCGTATGAATGAAAAAAATATTGTCGAGTGTTTGTTCGAAGATATACCATCCGATAGTGACACTTTTACTTCTTACGATGATTCTGAAGCCGATGAAACTTATTTACCTAATAAAGATGTTGAAGTAATGGAAGTCAACCATTTATCTGATGATACAATGAATCAAAATGACGACGAACTGGTAGAAATTTTAAATCTAGATGAAGGTAACGTTTTACTTTTACCTAGTCCTATAAAAACACGTCATTCGAAAAGGCAAACACATTTAAAAAATAACCATACTAATAGTAATATTTGTCGCCCCTTATTTCCGCCAATAAATCAGGAGCAATATTATCAATCAACAGAAACTACTGAATTAGAAAACAATATCGTCGAAACTAATCAACCCGAAAATACATTGATTCATACTTATGAAAATGAAACATCAACTAATAGTTTTGAATTTACTATTCCAACTTGGTCAAAAAATAATGATTTTTCACAAGAACCTCTCCCTGATTTTACGTGCGCTGACGGCCCAACTACTTTGATTGATATTGAAGCTGAACACACTCCATTTTCAATTTTTCAATTATTATTTTCAAATGATATACTGGACTTAATAGTATACCAAACAAATTTGTATGCATACCAAATAAAAATGAAAACAGGAAAAAGCTATATTCCTACAGATACAAATGAAATAATGACTTTCCTTGGTATGAATATTTTAATGGGAATAAAACGTGATCCAAGCTATAGAGATTACTGGTCTACATGTTTGGATTTACATGATGATTATATAAGTTCTCTTATGACTGTAAATCGTTTTGGTTGGCTACTCTCATCTTACACTTAAATGACAACTCGGTTATGGCAAAAAGGGGTGAAACAGATTACGATAAATTGTACAAAGTTCAACCTTTTTTAAAAAAAATTAAAGACAATTTTCAAAAATATTACCTCCCACATAAAATTATTGCAGTTGACGAATCTATGATTAAGTTCAAAGGGCGATCTACTCTAAAGCAATACATGCCTAAAAAACCAATTAAAAGAGGCTATAAGGTATGGTCGTTAGCTGATAAACATGGGTATCTTTGGAATTTCGATTTATACACTGGTAAAAGAGGTGACTCTGTCGAAACAAATCTTGGAGGGCGAGTCGTCAAAGATCTAACAAAACCATTACAGCATAAAAATCATAACTTATACATTGATAATTTTTTCACAAGTGTACCACTTTTGGCATATCTGAAATCAAAAGGTATTTTTTGCTGTGGAACTGTTAATAGTACTAGAAAATACTTGCCAAAATTAGAGTCAGATAAAAAAATGGTTATGGGTGACATTGACTGGAACATGAGTGACCAGTATCACATTTCAATTGTCAAATGGAAAGACAAACGAGGAGTTACTTTGCTGTCCAACTTTCATAATCCTACTGATGTCGTTGAGGTCAAAAGAAAATCTAAAGATGGAACCACATCAATGATTCCTTGTCCCAGTGTACTCAAGGAATATAATATGAATATGAACTGCGTCGATAAATTTGATCAGTATAAAAAAATGTATCACATAGATAGAAAAAGTCATAAGTGGTGGCATCGCATATTTTTCTTTTTTTTTGACGCAGCTATTGTGAATTCTCATATAATATATACAAAAATAACAGGAGAAAAAATTACATTAAAAAATTTTCGACGTGAAATCTCAAAAAGCCTCGTTTCAAAAACATTTGTTCAAAAACGCCGACAGAAAGGTTCCGGATCACCATCGCCTATTTCCATAAAAAGAGCATCTGTATCGCCATCCGTTCGCAAGGATCAATCAGCACATCAGCCAGAACGGACGACAAGAAGAAGATGCGCTCACTGCAGCACTAAAGAAAAGGAAGTTCGCACAGATTGGAAATGCACCATATGCGATGTACCACTTTGCATCTCTAAGTCAAGAAATTGTTTCAATAATTACCACTCATGTTAAAATGTAAGTTTTTAAAATATTGTTATTTAAAATAAAATATTAAAAATGTTGATACATTTTTTGATTTATTTCAGCGCAAAAGGAATAAACAAAAAATATTGCTGATGCTGCACAGCGGGACATTTTTTAACCCACCTATTTTTTATAAATAAAAAATAATTTTTTTTAATTTTTAATTTTTGAACATTTAATTATAAGCAACAAATAGTATTATGTTGTAAAAAAAGTTTGAAAAAAATAAAAAACTAAGTTTGTGTGCAAGACGGGTTTTTTCATTTATTAAAATCTCATGCGTCAAAGAGTTAAAATACCTTATTGGTCCAGTTTTCTAAAAGATAAGATACTATCCGTCAAAATCGAAGGACTCCTTCTGGTAGAAACTCTGTATACGGGATAAAATAAATTTTAAATAAACATCATTGTAAAACCAACTATAGTAGTAGTCCGCTCAGAATCTAAAAATGTCTGCATTCAAATTAAAAATTGGACGAATAGATCTTTTTAGTTATTTACTGAACTCCACTTTCGACATACTAAAGTTATTCATTCTGGGGCGTCACCAAATGTGTTCTATTCTTAGAGTATTGTCGTCTATGTATGGATTGACCAATTTCACAGTGAATATTGCAGTTCAATGAGTATGGTTTATGATTCGCGACATCATGGTTTACACTAATTTGATACAATTGTTGTTCCTGGGAGTATTTATGATTTTTTTTAACAGTGTCATATTTCACAATTTTTGGAACCCAGTGTTGTTGTATATGAAACGAAATACTTTGTGGTTGATGTAAATTTTATTTACATAAGTTAATATGCACAAAATAATTACTATTACAAACCGTTTTTCCTGTCTTGAAATTGACCATAAAATGTATTGTAAAGCTAAAATATTGGAACGTATACAATTCGAAAAACTATTAAGTATAGAGAATTAAATTGTTCGTGGTAATTGGGATAGGAGGAACTTTATAATTGGAACATGTGCTTAAATCGTTATTCAATTAAATTCGGCTGATCACACAAATAACCAATTGGCAATATTGCTTTCCAATACTTAGTTACAAAATATAGCTTAATAATTATTAAAACATTTTTAATTAAATTGTTTAATTTGGGATCCATGCAGTTAATGCGCAATGCACATAAACACATAAATACTTTATTTTGGTGATGTAGTGAATTTCGGTACTAGCAGTGTACTGTAATAATACTCTCACACATCATTATAACAAATCAACTAAAATGTAATAGAATAATAAACAACGGCCAGACTGTCACACGTAGACATCGGACATCCCCAATAGAACCATTATCACCATATATATATATTATATAAAAACCGTTATTTATTAGTAATAATAATAATAATAATAATTTTTACTTTGCAAATATGAGTACAATACATTTCAAAAATAAAACAATAGACAGTATGCAACACTCCCTGTAGGCATAGCTTGTATTGGGAGAGTAGAGTTCAGATTATAATTTAAGTATACATGTTATTATGCCAAAAATTTCAGAAATAAAATTCATTTTCTGTGATTTTATGGAAAAAAAAACACACACATAAAACCTATTTGATTATCACATTATTTACTTAAAAAATATGTTAAGTAAATAACATTAATAAAAATAAACCACATCGTTCGTAGGGA
Organism: Sitobion miscanthi; assembly: GCA_008086715.1. NCBI lineage: Eukaryota > Metazoa > Arthropoda > Insecta > Hemiptera > Aphididae > Sitobion > Sitobion miscanthi. Next base: position 27,815,003 of record CM017801.1, read on the forward strand.
TGTTAACATATTATCCTTGTACTATATAGGTACGAGTATTATATTAAGCGAATAAAACTCATTTTGTAGTGCTTTATGTGGTGGAAAAACATTCTGAACATAATATGTCATAATGGTTTTAGGTGAAAAAAAATATTAACTTTATAAACATGGCTTCGATAAACACACGTTACGCGTGCTGTGTACATTACGATATTACTTGCGTGGTGTATTGTATATGTTTTCTTTCCACAGCCCTTTTTGATTGAATAGGTGAAATATCAGTGATGCACTTATTTTGTATTATGATCATTAAAAAACCTTCTAACTCTTTGTGATTGTTAAGAAAAAACATTTTAATTCACAAACATTGCTTATACAATTTTTAATATTCTAGAGTTAATAATTGAACATTTTAAAACTAATATTTCTAGTAAAATATTTATCAAATATTTATAAAATAAATTAAATTCAAGTAGTATGTTTTTAAATTTTTGACAATGATCAAAAATAAACAAACATTTATTGTATTATTCGTTTATTTCATACGGTACATTAAACTTGTTTATAGTAAATATACACGTGTATGATAATATATTGTACTTATTTAATAATTTAAATTACTATGAACATTAATTTTACATAGATATTGTACTAAAAACAAACGAAGAAAAATGGTTTAGTTACCAAGACGTATTTATTTTATAAGTTATATTATTTTAAATTAACTAAGATAGGTACTTAGGGCCGTATTCATAGTCGATACTTAAAAATAGGTATTTAATAATAATATAAATTATAAAATAACTTTAATAATTTAAAAAATAATTATATGTGATAATAACTAAAAGCAATGCTTAAGGTACCTAGGTCTCGATCAACCTTAATTTAAGTAATATTTTTTCTTTTCTTAAGCCAATGTTTCGTTTATGAATCTCATTTGAGTCATAAGTCATAAGTATTGCTTAAGCAATACTAATTCTTAAGCATCGACTATGAATATATGGCCCTTAGTGACTAGTGAGTAATCGACTACCTCAATATAATGGTACAGTAGTACTTTATTTGTAATAATAATGCCATAAAAGTATTTTCAATTTTAGCTTATTACTCATTTACAAAAACATGAAATATAAAATGGCACAAAGCACAAATATATAGGTGCTTCACTGATTATACAATTATTATTTTTGCGATTACAATTATATCACTCGGTTTAAAATTAATGTAATTGTTTTGCTATAGCTAAAAGCTAATCTATTCTATAAAGAGATTTATATGATAATATGTTAGTTTGACAAACTGGAATATTTCAAACACATAAAATGCATATTATTATAAATTAGTAAAGTAAATGAAATATTTAAATTGTTTGAATAAATATAAACAATAGACAATATATTATATTACATTAATATATAATATTAGATAATTTAATGGTTTGAATAATTATGAAAAATTGATAAATAAATATACGATCTTTATTCGTTCAATGTTGTTAGCTGATGTTTGGGAAATATTTAAAAAACGATTTATCAGTCGATTATCAATATTGAATATAATATATTTATTCGCAATATTAGAAAATAAATATCTGCTAATTTAATGGATGTTAATAGTGGTTATTTGAGACAATACAGAGATGTAATATAGTGTAGTGGTTCTCAACCTGTGGTACGTGAAGAAAATCTCCCTTCATAAAAAAATACTGGAATGAAATATTATTAACATTAAATATTATTTGTTTTATTTGGAGGTGTGGCGGTCGTTTGTAATCGTAGCAATTAAGGTAAAGATAATCTCTTTAATATAGGACATGGGTAATATAAATCGATAAATGGATAAAGCGTATTCTTATTATACAATAATGCGTTTTTACCTTAGTTTCGTAAGTTCTTTAAGTTTATTCACGAGTGCCATACGAGTTGCTTGCATCAATAGTATATTTTATATTAAAATTGTATATTTTTATGTACTTTTTCGTACTTTTTTTTGTGACATAAAATCAAGTAAAAATAAAAAGAATTACAGAAAGCGGAAGCTTAAATACTAAAAAAACAGAGGACACAGGCGGATCGTAAATATAACGATAGTCGCTTACAATTAGGATTCGTTGTAAAATTTCGTTCTGAAAATTCTTTACATATAACATAAACGTATACCTCATTAATAAGCACAAAAAAAAAAAGCAAAAAAATGGTCAGGTGGTACGAAAAAATTTTCGAACTGTGTTGGTGGTACGCGATTATAAAAAGGTCGAGAACCGCTAATATAGTGTATACAAGACGAGTGCGGGTGAGCACTGCGCGTCTCATATATGAACTGACGTCACCCACCGTGTCACGGACGGATGGAAAAGATGACAGTTGTGACCCCGGATATACGTCAAACATAGTGGTAATTGGAAATCGCGATGGACAAATAATAATATTGAAGAAAAAAACCGTAAACCAAAATAATAGTTGTAGGTGGGGAAAAAAATGGTGAAAAAAAATCCGCAATCGAATCGTCCGATGCGAGGGGCGAGAAAACGAAAGTCGCTTCCGGTTTATTTGAGGTTTTGTGGTCTCGTGTCGACGCCCGAAGGCGATCAAAGGCCAGATCTAAAAATAATAATACTGTATGGGATGAACGGAAATAGAAACCAAAACGACGATATCGAAAAAAACATGTAGCCGTGTGGTGCCACGGTTCCTAGAAATGAAAAACACCCTAATGATACGTCATACTATTTTTTATTCTCCCTCGCCGAGTTTTATGAAATAGCTTTCCACGACACGAATGCATTGGAATAGTTTTATTTTTGGTTTTTTGTAGAAAAACACAAGCCCGAGTGTTGGAACAGTTGTTTATGTCGAGCGGTCCCAATAAAAATAAATTAAATACTATACACAGCGCGTTATTGCTGCGATGGCGATAATTATGTTCATAAATAACAATGTATTATACTGACGTAAAAAATGATTCCTTTAAAACGTCCAAAGAAGTTGCGAAAATATAATAAAGTGTCTTCTTGTCGTACAACGACGACATCATTGGTTGTGGTTGGGGAGGGCACTGACGTTGATGAATCTCTTTTTCATATCTATTCTCAGGCGTGTTTTCCCGACCACCAATACACATTTCAATATCTCCACGCAAATCTAAATAGTTAATTATTATCATTTTTTTCTTACTAATTAATGACTTTACACTAATTGTTAACATTTTTTTTTTTTTTTTTGATTAAACTCTCGGAATTAAAAATTGCTCGGGTTCGAATGAAGTTATTTTTAATTTGTATGTCTTAATTTTGTATATCTTAAATTGTACGGAAACGGCATAAATTACCGTTTCACTTTTAATAAATATGTAATTCAATTATTGTAAATTAAAAGAAATAAATTTAATGAAAACAAGCGATGCAGTAAAATTAAAATGTTCAACAGCCAGGTTGTGAAAAATAAATTTTCATCTTTCCATTCGCAGAATGTCTGTAGGTACTCGGGATTATTACGATATTTACATTTTTATGCAAGTGTTGTAAGTGCGGAAATTATTATTTATTACCGTTTGTATAAATACTCATTTTGCACTTAATGATGTCCTACTACTACAACTGCCGTTTTTCGGGGGGAAATACATCTATATGCGTGTTCCAACCTACTGACTTGAGTTTCCGCCAACGAAAATTTGGAAAACATTGTTTTTTTTTTTGTTAAGTCAACTTTAAATACTTCATTCCAAATTTTTAAATTATTATTCTTAAAAATTACTCATTTTTAAATTCTGACTCATAGTGTTCAAAACAGATGACATAATAAATTAAATTATGTTTTGAAAATTGTTTTCGATGTAAATCTCAAGTCAGAACTTTGGAACGTGTATATTTATCCAAAAACTCGGTATTGTGGAATCTCCTTAAATAGATTATAATTTAAAGCGGAAAAGCAGTAAGCAGTTTTTCCATGTGCATTTAAAAAAACCCATTTTTAAGATTCCCAAAATGATTTTGTAACCAGTGTGGGGACTCTTTAATATTGTATTAGAATTGTATCATATAAATATTATGTCAACGTAGTTATTTATGACCAATGCAATTATTTTCTCAGACTATCGGTGTATATTTAAGTAAATAGTGGATACATGTACTAGGTATAAAAGCATCTGAAGGTAGAATGATCGTTAAAATCGGGGTGATTCCGTTCAACCATACCAAGCACTGCTAGAAATTCATTCTGGATTGTTAATGGGAGTTGAATATTGTAGTTTTGAGTAAAACAGTATACCTAAATCTTTGATTAGAGAGAAACGAAGTAGACTCATATTCAATAAACAGTGGTTAAAATTTAATTCGTTTTCATTATTTTTTTTTTTTTTTTGTAGATATGATATAACTTGTCTTTGTTTATAGTGTTTAGAGATGGATAATGTGCACATCATTCGTTAAAACTGATTGAATCATTCTGTAAGAGTAATTTATAAATTATTTATAACAAACTTAGTGAAAAATCGACGATACGTCATATATTTTTTATTATTTATTATATCACTGGCTGCTGGTGCGGCCGTAGCCATGTTCCTCCAAAAACGAGATACTGCAGTTTTCCTTCGTTGTCCATTTTCCTACAAAAAAATAAAAATAATTCTTGACCATTTTCCTCCAATAAATAATAAATAAAATAATAAAACAGTTAATATAAATAATGTATGCATATCAAAAAATTAAAAATATTCTTTATTAGGCTCAATCGACAGCTGATATAAGATATAGCCGATATCAGAATGTATCAACCAAAAATGTGATCCTAGTAGGGCTTCCATTTGAAAAAAATTCTGTTTCATGTTGTTACAATTAAAACGTTACGCAATTTTTGCGTTTATCGTTATATAGAATTAAAATTTAAAACGTTACACAAGTTTTGGGTTTATTGTTATTTAAAACAGTGTAAATACCTATAAAATTTAAAAACAATAGATGTATTATAATAACGGCCCGAATACGAAACATAATATAATCAATTCTTAGAAATAAATAGAACCTTTTAAATAAATAGATTTTAAAATATTTCGTCTTGCGTTATTTTTTGGTCGATGATATTCTATAAATTACGTTTGTTATTTTTCGTTTAATGATATTCTATAAATTACGTTTCGCGTTACGTTTTGTTTAATGATATATAATATATTTTGTTTTGTGGTATTTAATTATTTTTGATTATCGCTTTCCGTTATAATTACGTTTACAAATTTCAATCGTTTTTTGTCAAATATAACGTTATTATAACGTTTGCAATCCATGGATCCTAGCCTTACTCTATTTTTATAATATGGAACGTAATACTACCACACTGTCAAAAATATTGGAGGAAAACAGACATAATTTCAGTCTAAAATAATGTGGAGGAAAATGGAAACCAACCTTTATTTTTGCGGAGGAAAAATGGCAATGGAGGAAAACGGTACATCGTTTTTGGAGGAAAATAGAACCGCCTGCTGGTGCAACTCACTAGCTGAGAGTGAGTGCCGGTTTTGGAGAAAATGTCGTTAAAATTATTTAAGTCACGCCTGTTGGTCAAATGTTCATAATCCATTAAAACTCAAAAGTTTGAAGAGCTAATAAAGATTTTGGCTTTGGTGGTGTTGTTTCTAAGGCGAGAATGTTTAAAGTCGAGTTTCAGTGTCTAGAAATCTCGCACAGCCCGCGTTGTACCAAAAATCGGAAATTATTGCCCGAATAAATACAATAAAGGTGGTCAAGAGGGTGTCGCTCTACTGTATAGTAGATGTCTAGATGAGAGGTCATTGTAATAGATTATTATTTTGTTAAATTTGAATTCAAGTAAATAAAATCATTCTACGCGAAAAATATTTACAGGAAAACGCATCATTAATTTAATGATATATAAGATTTAGACATCGTATCTACAAAATGTTCAATTCTTTTAAATTAAAAAAAAAATTAACGAAATCTGGCTATTTGAGAGGCCGCGATGGTCTATTCTGTAAGACATGTTTTTGTACTAAAAACGCACCAGCTCCAACGCTCTTTAAGTAATTTATTTTACTATAAGATATTAGTTGTACAGTAGGTTGGATTATTTTTTCCAAAACAATTGCTTTTGACAACGTCATTGTGTGCATACAATATAATAATATACTTTAAAAGTTTCGAGTGTCCATGAATATTATGTTTAAGTTACAACAAAATAACCGAAATTGTTATTCTTCGTTCGAATTAAAACTTAAAATATCTCTATAAAAAAAAGCAGGTAAGTGGATGTCGCTCTGCTGTACAGTAGGTTACAAGTGGTTCAGTGTATAATGGATTGACATTTAACTCGAATTCAATGATATAATATCGTTGTATAAGATAAAAGATTCTAAGCGGAGACGGTTTGTCAGTTTGGATATTTTATATTGTTATTATTAATAATTATAGCCTATAAATGTAATTAATATAATAATATTATAATTTTTTATTCGTTTCTATGGCGATGAACAAAGCGTTAGAAATTAAAATACTGTTTTTAGCGGTTTTTCGTAATTTGTCTGTTGGTTTTCCAGTGGAATTAAATAATTATTGAGCAAGTCGAAAAATGACCTGTCTAAAGTACTATCTTGATCCAATTTGCTAAGATATAAGATACTATATTATGTTTAAATCGAAGCACATCTTCTGGTAGAAATTTTGTATACAGGATAAAAAAAACAAAAATAAACATGATTGTAAAATCACTAGCTTCCTCATTCAGCTCAGCATCTAAAAAAAAAAACCATTGAATATAATATATTTTTGAATTTTTCGTTACACTTTGAAATATAATATATACCTATATGATAAATCTTGTTATATGTTTTTAGGTCTTAGTTGTACAAATTAAACTTATGATAGTTTTAGATTCTAAGCGGAGCGAGGATTCTAGTGGTTTTACGATGGTGTATATATGTTTTTTTTATATCCTGTATACTTAATTTCTACCAGAAGGATTGCTTCGATTTCAACATATTATGTAATCTCATCTTTAAGCGACTTGGATCAAGACGGTACTTAAAACGGGTCATTTTTCGATTTTCTCAACAGTTATTTAATGCCACAGGAAAAACTACTGAAAAATGAAGAAATTGGGATTATAATTTCTAACGATTTGTCTATCACCGTAGAAACGAATAAAAAATTATAATATTACATAATAAATTCAACTTACAGGTTGTAATGAATAAAACCAATATAAAATATCCAGACTGATAAACCGTCTCCGCTCAGAATCGTTTTTCTTATACGACGATACTATATCATTGAATACAAGTTTAATACAATCCATTATACATTGACCCATTTGTAACCTACTGTACAGCAGAGCGGAATTCACTAATCCCGCTTTTTTTTAGCATAAAATAATTTGTAAACTTTCAAGTCTTATGAGTTTTATAAACATTTTAATTTTAAATGCTTATAAAAAAAAAATCGTGCATTAAATTTTGTATCTAAAATAGTTTTCAATGTCGTATATAATATTAAAAAATAAATTAAATATTATGTTATAAATGTATAACATAACAACTGATTGCGAACCTTGAATAACATCATCAAGCCGTCCGACCCAACGAATAAATTGTATTGACATTGATAGAAAAAAAAAAAAAGTAAAAACAATTTTTAATTTAAAACCCTAATTATCCTGTATCCCAACGACGATGGTGTGTAGTAATAACAACGATATAATAATTTTTTTTCCGAAGAAGCAAATTATTTTACCGAGAATTTTATGGCATTAGACACGTGCACGTGTGTTGTACTCGAGAAACGACCGCCCGTCGACAATACTGTTCGTGGTATTGATACAGACCAAATAATATTATACGGTTACATATTATTTATGTATTTATTTTATTTGCCTTTCTATACGATCATAATAAAACTCATCGCTTTGATGAATATATTACGACGTAGGTACCAACGTTCAAGTATCCCCAATCATACGTCCAGTTTTCGATTGTTATTCATATTATATTTTGTTTGCAATGAATCCGAATAAAGTTTTTGACGTTAGGTAACCAAAGCTCGATGTTCAAGTATAGTCTAAGACGATGTTTTTTTATTATTATTTCATTCGAAATTCACAGTGTGACGTACGTATTGCGCGATAAGGTATTGTAGAATATAGACTGAGAATAGGTATAGGGACACAAAGGAGTTAAAAAAAAAAAAGTTGACATTAGTGGTGACACTAATCTCGATCATCATAATATTTTAATTCTATATTTTACATTTTTTTTTATTCATTTTTTTTTTCATTTAATTGATGGGATAGAATAATATCAAATTTGTAACAGGTCGAGGCACACCACTTTCTTTTTTTAAAACTCGGAATAACTTATTCAAAAAATTAGAAATTTTAAGATTTTTAATTTTTTTTTTCCTACTTATATTACTTAAAGAATTTTGACTAATATGTGAATACCAAACGCTCCAATAAAACTGAGATATATACTATATAAACTGTTGTCAATTAAAATTAAAATGAACTCCACTTATTTATATTGATACGAAGCCTTTTTAATATAATATTTAATACAAATTAATATATAAATAATATTTTTAAATACATTCCTCGGATGGAAATCGGTTCACAGACCCAAAATAACTATTTATAATTATTATACTATTTATTTTTAATCTTAAAAATGGTAAATAGTATATTATTATACTATTTACTATTGTTAAAATTTCTAATTATCGTTATTTTTTATCGTGTTTATTATTATAATTATTGTTTTAAATATACCTAAGGTATGACATGTTTGCATTATAATGTACATAATACAGACAAATTATTAAGAGGTCATTATTATATTATTTTCGTTGTTACAAAATATACCTCTGAAAGTAGTGAACACTTATTGAAAAAAAGTAGGGTAAGTGGATGTCGCTCTGCTGTACAGCAGATTACAAGTGGATCACTGTAATGAATGGAGTTAAATCTGAATTCAATGATATAATATCATTGTATAAGTAAAACGATTCTGAGCCGATTCAGTCAGCCTATGATATTACCAAGTATATTTGATGATGTTATTGTGAATAAAGTAATTTTTATATAACCTATTTAGGTGGAGCCTTGTTTTCATTTTTCAATCCTTAGCTATATAACTTTAACATTTTATACATTTTTAACTACAAGATAATTATTAAATTATAAATTTGAACTTTAAATGCTTATAAAAAAAATTGTGCATATGTATTTTTAATATTTATAAACTGCTATTGATATTTATAGAAAAAAAAAACTGAAAAAATTGAAAACTGACTATGTCCGTAAACAGCTCAACAAAAAACAAATTATTTTCAAAATGTTATTGGTATAGAAAATGCTAATATAAGTATTCAGTGAAATTTTCAAGTATCTACAGTCATACGTTTTTTAAATAAAACAAAATAAAAAAATCGTTACATGAGAAATCGAGTGAATATCAAATGTTGTAAAAATATGAATTTCAAACGCTCATAAAAATTTAATTTGACTTTCTTGTAGACATTTTTTTTTTTGATAAAGATAGATAAACTTATGGATAATCTTGTATTACATTTTCGAATTTTAGATTTAAAAAAAAAAATTTTTATGAATTCTCAACTTAAAATAATTTGCTAATTATCGTGATTTTTCCGTATTTTGTCAAGATTTGAACTTTAAATGCTTATAAATAAAAACTGTGTTTAAGGATTTTTAATTTTTTTCATCTGCCTATGAACAAATAATCTAGAAGTCTTCTATTAAATTTTCAAGCTCTTTCGACCAACGAATAAAGTGTTATTGATATTTGTAGAAAAAAAAACAAAAAAAAAATGGAAACTGAAAATGTCCTTAACTAGCTCAAATTAAGTCAAAATATTTGGAAAATGTTATGGTGTATAGAAAATTCTAATATAAACATTTAATCAAAATTGCATGTATCTACTGTCATTTGTTTTAGAGTTACACAAAAAACCAAAATCGATTTTGTAGAAAACCTATTTTACGTAAAAATTCTTGTTTTTCCTTAATTTTTATGTTGTTTTACATCATTGTAAAATCAATACATTCATCGCTTCGCTCAGAATCTAAAAATTAATTCCGTCAAAAACTATTTAAAAATATGTGTAATTTATTTTGTTTTTATTTTCAGATCATATGATGTTGAAATACAAATATCCCATTTCGATTTTTTCCCTTTGTAGTGTCAAATTGAATAAGATCTCTGTGGTTTCAATACAAAATAGTGTGTTATTATTATTTTTGATATTACAATAATATGATAACACGGCGTCACGGATAGGCATTTTAGCTACACCGTAGTCGTGTGGTTCATTTTTCCTGATGATATTAGATTTTCGCTTGTTTTTACTTTGAGATATTATCCAAGTCAAATAAAAATTTTCCAGTTTGGTTTTTTATCAAATTCGTTTTAAATTTAATAAGATTTCTGTGGTTTCAATACAAACATTCTTCGACATGAAAACTTTTTTAACAGCTGTATACGCTGAACTACAGACGATCGACGGAACTTTGGGTTTGTATGGTTTTCAACTTTGTCACGATTTTCTACTCGACTGCAAAATTGTTTTTCACTTGCTCTTATTCACCGCCAGCGTCTTTATTATCACACTTCTATAGCAAGAATAGAAAGTGCTTTAATTAGGTAATCTGTGATCGAAACTTTTATACTTTTAGAATTATATATTGAGTATTTACAGATGAAAACCCAGCGCTACGAAATCTATAATATATTGTTTTATGGTTCAATGAAATAACCTTGTAAATCGTTAAAAAGCAAATTATACATGAAAATTAATTCGATGTAAAAGTAAACCCATATGGTATATTATTGGTATAGTAAAAAACTGCTAAAGCAAAATTCCGTAAGTAATCTGAAAAAAATATGAAAATTAGATAATATGAATACCTAGTAGTAAGTCAACATTTCGAATCTATGTTTTTTTATCCAGACAATTTTTCTTATAAGAAATAATAATATTGCACCACAATTGGAATTATTTAATAAAATGGTTGCTTAACAAAAACGCTGTGATCACTGTTTGTTTGAAAGATTGCAGTAAGTTAGTTTTATTTGTCTGCATATGAATCGTTTCCATAATATCTACCTAAAAATTTACATTCTTATTGGTTCCCGTTATTCTAGGCGGCACACATACGAATTGATTTCCGATATGGACTTACGAAAAAGTTGAAATGCAATCTAATAATATTATTTATTATAAACATAATATAACATAATATTTCCCATCGTTATTTACACATTTGTATATAAAAACAGTTAAATAAGTAGAAAAAGAAATACAAAAATAATGAAATACATAGTAAAAAAAAAGCAAGTAAGTGAATGTCACTCTGCTGTACAGTAGGTTATAAGTGGGTCAACGTATAATCGATTGTATTAAACTTAAATTCAATGATATAATATCATTGTACAAGAAAAACGATTCCGAGTGGATACGGTTTGTCGGTCTGGATATTTTATATTGTTATTATATTTTATTATAGCCTGCAAATTGAATTGATATTATAATATTATAATTTTTTATTCATTTTTATGGTGATATACAAAGCGTTAGAAATTAAAATCCCTTTTTTAGCGGTTTTTTCGTGTCATTAATCCACTATTGAGAAAATCGGAAAATTACCTCCCTAAAGTACTATCTTGATCCGATTTGCTATAAGATAAGATACTATAATATGTTGAAATCGAAGCCCTCCTTATTCTTGTAGACATTTTGTATAAAGTATAAAAAAAATAAAAAATAAACACCATTGTAAAACCACTAGCTTTGTAGGATCGGTTTTAAGAGAAAAAAACACAATTCCTTACCATAGGCTATCTACGATGCAATTTAGAATGTTCCAAGTCTGTGAGAAGGAAAATTGAAAACGATTTTAAAATTACTTGAGAACCAATTCGGATATAATATACCCTTTTTAAACAACCCGATGACTAATCGGCACCCAATTCGGATACACTGTTTTATTTTAAACACTGCTTTTTTACTTGGAATTTACTCATTATAAGGGTTCGGGACTTATTGCACACAAATTGTAGGAAATATGCATGCACATTATATGCATTTAAAATAATCAAATTATGCAACTAACAATTTTTTTAAATAAAATTAAAAAACTTGATAGTATTCATTTAAATGTAGAAAATTTTTTGTAATTAGTTACTTTTCGACAACAATAACACTATCAACATTATATTACTGAAATGTATGTTTGATTTCGTTTTCTTTGTCTTCTCCTACAATGAATAAAAGGTTGGGTTTTTCAATAATATATTAAATTATTATTAAATATAAAAATGATGAATTGTTTACCTGTGAAGTTTAACATTTTCTGATATTATCAAATTTAAATGAAAACTGATTAGATATATTGAACAACGCATGAAAGTAAAAAAAAAAAATAAAGTTTATCTTTAAAATAAAATATGTACTTAACATAAAACAAAAACTGTGTAAATATGCTATAAATAACAATTAAACTGCCAAAATCGGCAAATATGCATTTTGCTCAGAAAACGGCAAAATATGCGAAAATATGCAATTAAAAATTTTGTATTTCAATCCATTATGACTTAAAACAAATTTAAATCTTACTTAGAGTATTCTGCAGTCATTATTAATGCAAGTGTATGATTTAACTCTAAAGTATCAAAATTATATCAAGTTTAACGTATTCCACCTATGGCGGATTAATATAATCAATTAATACAAAATCCTAACTAAACCGTATTAATATCAAATGAATAAAGAAAAACTGAGTTCATAGGTCCAATAGCAACAAAGTTGTAGGCCGTGTTCAGAATAGATAAGTATTTTTTTTTATCTCGATAAGGATAAAGTTAATGGAACTCAAAAATGTATCCAGATAGATATAAAAGATGACTTCACTCATATTTATCTAGATAAAAAAAAGATACAATTTTTTTTTGAAATGGCTTTTAAATTTAGGTTTATTTTCGTTGGGCACTAGAAACATAATAATAATAATGATATAAAAAAAAAATAATTACATTATTTATAAACTATAAACTTGGTTTGAGAATCTGTATAAATATTTAAAATGCGTTTGTACATATTCGCAATTTGCATCAATAAAAAGTGTGTTTAGATGAATTTATTTAGATTTGTAAAAAAATTATCTAAGATGAACGTTTTAGATACCTTTTAACTATTTATCTAGATAAGATAAAAGATGAACAAATGATTATCTAGATAAATCTGAACACTGGTTGTAGGCACTGTAATCAATTTACATATCGTAACAGTTCGATTCAAACTTGCACCATTATTAGTCGAATTTCGCGCTTCACGGGTCTGTCTTAACAGAATTCGTTCACGTTCATTGCGATCTACACGTTCCTGGGCAGTACGATTAGATTGATAATTAATTTCATTGCATTTCGGTTCTTCTGCCTAAATTTGTCCGCCGGGTTATAGGAGTCATATTTAGCAAGTCACAAACACACACTTTTTTAATTTTATAGAAATTTGTGGCTTTTAGATTTAGTCATATTATAGATTCACAACAAAGAGACGTTTAAATTTTACCATAGAACATATTATACAACATACTATTGTTTTTGAGTAATGTTAAATAAGTGATTATTATTATTATTATTATTGCTATAGTTATTTGTTATGACATAGATATTTTTTTCCCATGATAATAATATGGTTATTGGTTAATAACTTGTATATTATCGTTTTTGTATTTAGTTTTTTAGACTTTTTTTTAAATTTTCTTAAATTTTTCTTTCCGTAAGATCCATCCTCGCACTTCAAGGAATATTATATAAAAAGTAGGTCAGCGCATTTCGGTGGTGGATATTTTTCCATCGTCCCTTCGGGCCTCGGACAGGATAGTGTAATTTTACTGTATTCGTTTGAATGCAATAATTGCATTCGATAAAAAACGATTCTGAGCGGACGAGGGAAACTTTTTTATTTAATTTTATTCGTTTCTATAGTGGTAAACAAAGCGTTTTAAGAACAGCTTAAGAACGATTTATATAAATAGGTAATTTTATATTTATAATTAGGAAATATTATAAAAATGAAAAAAATATAAAATAAAAGAAAAAGCTCATAAATCGCTCAAATGTTTTGAAAATTTTACCATGTCTAGATAAGACTATTATAAGTAAACAACCCAAATTTCAAGCTTTACCAATGTTTTTAACCGAATTACAACAAAAAAACTCCCAAAATTAAAACGTCTATAAATAGCTCAAAAATGTCTAAAATTTTCCAAACTTTCAACAGTAAGGAACAAAATCTAAAATACAACAAAAAATATATCTTGTCATTTTTCATTTGAAGCAATATTTCTGGTAGAAAACGTCGTCCGTAATTATTTAATATTATAAAATTGTGAAATCGTACGTTTTTCTCCTTATAACAGTTTTGTTATATTATAGGTATTAGGCATATATTATAATAAACAATGATCACATATGAGTATATGACACATTCTGACAATAATATTCTATATTTAATTATTGGGATTTTTGAGATGAACTATAATAGTACCTACAACCAGGGCTTGAAACCATTTTCAAAACCGATTTCAGAAACCGGTACCTATAAACTGTTTTAAAACCGAAACCACAACCTTAATCAAAACCAAAACCGGAAAAAATTGGACACTCGTATTAAATTCAAAATCGAAACCGTAAAAAATTGAAAACCGTTACTTTTTTTTAATTTACGTGTTTTTAAATACATAAATTCCATTAATACGCATAATTAATACTCATAATAAAATTGAGATCATGTTTAAAATGTTGAGAACCATTTCATTATTCACAAAAGAAAATTGGAAACCGGTATACAAAACCGAAACCATAACCAAAATTTCTTAATACCGGTATATTGCTAAGTTCAAACCGAAATCGTAAAATTTAAAAACTGGTATACAAAATCGAAACCGAAATTTCCTAATACCAGTATTGAAAAAATTGAAACCAAAATTGAAAAAATCAAAAACCGAAATTATTTCAATCGGTTTCAAGCCCTGTCTACAACTGTCCAATGACGAAATGTATATTTCATTGCCAGATTGGAGTAACTTAAACACGATTATCAGTAACTGATTGAATTTACTCCAACTGTTGTAGATGTTACACCATAATAATTTTGTTTGATCATCGTTTCTGATATAATTGTTACCTGGGTTGGGCAAGATACTCAAAATGCAGTGTCGCGATACTCGATACTGAATATATTTGAATACAATTATAGTGACAGGTTTTTTAAGAATAATATCTATTATTGTGGAAGTTAAATGAATTTTAACTTATTAACTTAACTTACTGGTTCGGTGATTTAATTAAATTAACCTTAACTTAACTCATTTCCATCTACATTAACTCATACAATCAACTCATGTTTTTCTTTGTTTTCCCAATTAAGTTAATTTTGAATATTCCTATCATCCAGAAAAAATATTTTGTTTATTACGGATAACTCAACTTAGTTAAAAAAAATATCATTGACTTGCCCGGCCTCGGGGGTGGGAACGGCAAAGAAAATAATAAAAACATCACCTACATTATCGACGTTACGCGCTAGACTATTCATGCACAAATTTCAGATACCTAACAAGATACAGACGTCCAGTAAAGATACAAAGTCCCATTCAATGTGCGTGTGTCACAGATACGACTATATATTATTATGATTCATAGGTAGTGATGTAAATTTTCATGAACATTTTTTAAATAATTGAAAATTTTGAAAATTGCATAGTGAATGGCTGTGTTCGCGCCGGGTACGGTACAATATAATAAACATAATAAAGGTCAGCGTATAATTCTGCGCAAAACTCACACACTGACTGACCTGTGTATCTGTGTGTGTATCAGGTATAGCAACTCAGGGTAAGTGGACGGGTTCGCCGATCAAAACTCTGAGTGCTAGTATGTGGTGCGTGTGTAGGTGTGTATATGTGTAGAATAATTAGACTTAAAATTAAAAAAAATGATAACGCGTTTTTTAGTAGGTATATTATAGTTGCTGTATAGTAATTAATTCGAAATAGCAACGGTATAAATAATAAATTTAGCCAAGTATTACAGAATTATAATGATATCAAATATAACACTAAACGGACTCTTTGGCCTAACAGAATAGAATAATAATATTATGCAAGCTATTTGAGCTGCTAAAGAATATAACGATAAAAAAGAAACTCACGTAACTTGACGGTGTTCTGCTGGCCAGCTGCTACGCCCTATTCAAAACACCTCATGTCCACATTAGTGGTTACAATAATACAATAATAAATAATAATACGATTTTTCGACACACTTCACAGTTTAAAATAATACAATTACTGGGTGTGTGAGTTAACAGTCGCGATTAGCGCATACGCACACAATTTAATACAATAACGGTGTACACGGTCGATGCATGATAATATAAATAATAATAATATATAAATGGTGATTCGCGGCTACGACACAACAAATTTATATGATCAGGGCGATTCGAGCACACGAACAACAGATTTTATACATACTAAGACGATTCGCGCCCACGAAATTACAAGTTAAAGTACGGTGATTCGCGCACGACAATAATTTTTTGATTCCACGTTAACAGTAATTAACAAAAAAAAAATGGAAACTGAAAATGTCCTTAACCAGCTCAAATTAAGTCAAAATATTTGGAAAATGTTATGGTGTATAGAAAATGCTAATATAAACATTCAGTCAAAATGTCATGTATCTACAGTCATTTGTTTTAGAGTTACACCAAAAACCAAAAAAAAAAATTCCCGTTTTTCCTTATTTTTTCTTTTGTTTTTCACGTCGCTTTTGAAAACTACTGGAAAATGTTTACTCTTGATCTCCCAAAGTACCAACTAGATTCATTTTCCTATCAGAAAAGTTACTGTTGAAGAAAATCCAAGCACTCTTACTGTCCTAAAAGGTGATAACAGACACAAAAAAAAATTTAAAATAAACACACGTCATTGTAAAATCAATACATTCATCGCTTCGCTCAGAATCTAAAAATTAATTCCGTCAAAAACTGTTTAAAAATATCTGTAATTTATTTTGTTTTTATTTTCAGATCATATTATGATGATGAAATACAAATATCCCGTTCGATTTTTCCCCTTTGTAGTTTCAAATTAAATAAGATCTCTGTGGTTTTAATAGAAAATAGTGTGTTATTATTATTTTTGATATTACAATAATATGATAACACGGCGTCACGGATAGGCATTTTAGCTACACCGTAGTCGTGTGGTTCATTTTTCCTGATGATATTAGATTTTCGCTTGTTTTTACTTTGAGATATTATCCAAGTTAAATAAAAATTTTCTAGTTTGGTTTTTTACCAAATTCGTTTTAAATTTAATGAGATTTCTGTGGTTTCAATAGAAAATAGTGTGTTATTATTATTTTTGATATTACAATAATATGATAACACGGCGTCACGGATAGGCATTTTAGCTACACCGTAGTCGCGTGGTTCATTATTCCTGATGATATTAGACTATAAATCTCTCTAGTTTGATATTTCACTGACGAATAGCCATAGGCATAACAAATCATTTGAATAGAGAGGTCGCAGTAGAAAATGGAAATTGAAATAATGATAGCGATTAGCAACCAACAACGCTGTTAATTTTAGAAATAAATTATTACGCATATAAATATTGTACAGTATGGACGACGAAGCTGCCGGTCGTCCAAACCCGTTCATAACATCGCAGCAACGATAAACGTACCCGCACGCACTCTATTGCGCTCGTCACTTATAAGTTATTATTTATAGGTACGAATTCTGAATATTGCTTGTACGACGCTGCCGGTCGTCCAATATCCGTATATAAGAACGCAGCTTTAACTCACCCGCACGCACACGATTGCAACGTGTCGCTTATACATGCGTGATACGTGAATATTGGTCGGACGACGCCACCGGTCGTCCAAACACTGCTCGTGTGTACACGCGTACGGCGCACCAATATGCTCCTAGTACCTATCTGAGAGGAATAACCGAGAAACATATCAAATGTTCGCACGCGATAATTATTAATATCGTAAATGTCATTAATTTATATCTATTTCACTATTTAAAAATTTGCGATATTTTGTAAAAATGTAAAATCAAGAATATCATACAATTGATTTTCTGCATTTAATTAATTTTAGTTGGGGGCACGATCGTCCCGTCGTCCAAACCACGAGCCGCCACTGATACGAATATAGACATGAAGATGTGTTGTGTGTGTGTGCCGGTCGGTGGCGGAATATGACGTTATTGGCGTTTATACCTTTGTCGTATTGTCGCGGCGGCGACAGGCTGCCAAGTAAGTTTATAACATCAAGACTAACATTTTATATTAGGTACCTCAGTACCTCTGTAGGCTTTAGACGACTTAAGGGTACATTAAATCCATGACCTTAAACTACCATTAAATCTATGATTATAAGGTAGTTTCATCGCAGAACAACGTATTATTCTGTGGTTTTATTACTCATGTCTATTGTCTAGTAGTCAGTGTAACCAACTATTACCAACTATTATTACAAGATAAATTATTTTGAAAGATAAACATAGAAATCAAAATTTTCAGAAATATTCAGTGAAAAAATATTTTTCAAATGAACATTTTGAAGCTTACATCCCTATTCATAGGTAATGACGTGTTGAAAAATAATTTCCAACAATCTACAGCCTACAGAAAATCACTTGTGACCAGTAAACTTACCCGAATTTGTATTCGTAAAATAAATATTAAATTGTATTAAAATAATACTGTATTTATTTTTATAGTAAAATGCAGAATTGTATCGCATTAATATATCGATCAAATTATTTTATGAAATTTTCGATGCATCAAGATACAAGATACTCGAAGTTTCATATAATTGTATCGAAGATATTGCCCAACCCTGATTGTTATCCAGATAGCTATCCCGGACCAACGATAAAATATTTAGGTTTACGAAATTCGATTTTTTTCGCACAATATCCTTTTATCAATATAGTATAATATTACGATTTGCGTCGATGATTTTATATATTTCTGTGCTCAATCGCGTCGTATTTTGGTATTGTTTCGGGCCTAAGTCGTTTGATTGCGTCTGCGTTTCTTCGAGTTGTTAAAAAAATGTAAACCTCGCTCAAACGGCCGGCAGCCTGTAAACCATACCCACCATAATACGAACGTGGTAATGTATGAAATATATTATCCACCGTAAATATGAATAATGTATACATAAGCTGAAGTGCTTAAGTTTAAGCATTAAGTCGTATTTTTTGTCGGAAACTTAAATACAGTGTCAAACAAAAAAGTTACCTAGGTACAGACCACCGCTGTTGTAATCGTAATCTCGTTCAAACGGTTCGATCGTACAGTCCTTCGCAGAGTGTTTGCAAGTAGAGGTATTAACGAAATTCAAATTTTACCAAGCGTATAATGACTTATGGAATAAATAATTCCGTTTATAAATAAAATATTAATTAAGTTTCAAAGAATATTTACCCAGATAAAACTACCTACCTATACGAGTCTTATTACGGTGAAGACGTGGCTTTAACTGTCTCGGCTTAATATTGTTCATTTAATATAATCTTCTTGATAAAATGTCCGAAACAACACGTCGTATATTATACAATACCTAATACAACCAACATACCGTTTACTTGATTTCTGCAATATACAATTCGAAATGCATTAATAATTGAAAATAAATTGTATTCTTAGTTTATTGTACAATTTGGTTTACAAAATATAATTAATTTTATATAATTTACAATAATAAAAATTGATTATTACATTTTTGTACTGCACCTGTGTCCTATATTGTATGCTTCAATGTAAATTACGAAATAGAATAATAAAAATAATAAATTTAATAAAAACTTAAATTTTATTCAACTGTTATTATAAGAGATTATAAATCTGCCGTATTTAGTCATAAGTATATATAAATTATTACAGTCCAAGAATGCTCATGATACCTCACTTAAGAGTGTCCACACTACCGTTTTTATTTTTGAGCACAATAGACCTATACGATTTCCATTGTCCTGAATCAATTTTTACTTCGATATTAATTTTGGAAACAGATTTTAAATATATTGTCGAGTCAGCTCTGGATCGTTTAAATCATATTTTAAATTTATTATTTTTAGTAAAATCAAAATTCTCAATTGAAATGTAGAAAAAAATATCATATTTTTAAAAATTTCAACTGCAAAAACATTATATTATTTCTTTAAAACTGTTTTAGATTCTGAGCGATTTTTGGTACAACTCTTAAACAAATGACCATAAGTACGTGACATTTTGACTGAATGTTTACATTAGCATTTGCTATACACCATAACATTTTCCAAATATTTTGATTTAATTTGAGCGGGTTACGGACATTTTCAGTTTCCATTTTTTTTAGTTTTTTTTCTATAAATATCAATAACATTTTATTTGTTGGTTTGCTCAGAATCGTTTTTCTTATACAATGATATTATATCATTGAATTTAAATTTAACACCACCCATTACAGTGACCTACTTGTAACCTACTGTACGGCAGAGCGAAATTCACTTACCCATTTTTTTTATAGTATTCTCACTCATAGAATTCAAATACGTTTTCAAAACTATTAACGAAGTAAAACTCGTGGCCGCAGTACATTGGAGTGCGCAAATAGGTCTATTTTGCTCCAAAAAAACGGTTGTGTGACCGTTAAAGTGATAAATCGATAAAAATACATGTTCATTCCTTTTATTACTATTTCTAGATTGCAGGTTACAATTTTGTTTTCAAATTCCTAACTAATAACCAGTGTACAGATGTCTAGTGCGAAGTACTAAAAGATAAAACTTTTTTTTATGTGACTGAATTTCTCTTTCCGAATAATATGTCATAGGTACACTAGATTCATTGAAAATAATAAAAAATAACCAATGAAATTGTCTCGAGTGGAAATTGTCATCAGAATTTCATATAATAATAATATATAATAATTATAGTCGTTTGAAACGCGTTCTTCAATGTGATTATTTAATTTGAACAATTTTGTTTCATAATGGCGAACACGTGCCTTTTGAGATAACGCAATTAACTTGCTCGGAAAATTAATCTTAAGGTTATTTATAATATCTAAACGATCTCTCTGAATATACACCCCAGAGGTAGGTACGTACTAAAATTAAAATACATTTCTGAAATGACATTATAATATCAAATGTTTGTGATTAGTCTGAACGCTAAGTCTGCATAATTATTACAGGTTTATGACTTATACTAGGAAAAACGTATACTCATAAATGTAATTATATATCAAACGATATTTTGTTTTAACATTATTATGTACGTTTACGTACAAACAGAGTTTATAAAGTGTAAACTGTAAACAGCGATTTTCAATTGATTTAAAACAAAACGATCGCGAGTAACATAATAATATTATGTACACGTTGATCTACATACAGGGCGATCTACCAAACATTCTCGTCCCAGTCTTTTCTTTAGTAATGCGGTTATTCAAAATCTGGTTTTTGGAATTTTTAAATACGCTTTAAGTCCACATTTTCAAATCCTCGAGAATTTTTGTATTACTTAAGTAGCGTAATTTTAGCATAATGTGCAGGGAGTGAAATGTTGACCAATGACCTAAAAACAACGAGCGATTACATTTGTAAGTGGAGATTAAATGTCCGACCCGTCGAAGACAGAAGTATGTGCTTTCCATCTCTATATAACAGACTTAAGGAGTGTCCTCAGGAGATACAAACTTCTAGGCTGTGTTTCAAATGAGAACATAAACATTGGCATACACATTTTCTGACAAAATATTATATATTCATAAAAAAATCTCAAATCTTCGGCACGGTCAACGCCGAAATGCATTGGTCACAGATGATAAAATATTTGTTATTATATACGTGTTATCCATTTTCAAATGAACGGAGTTAGATATTATATAAATACAAGGGCAAACACTGCAGGGTGGCTCTGAACAAAGGAGTTTAGTTTTGTTTCTCCAAAATCAATTATTTTTTTGTTTATTTACATCCGTCGACATTGGTTACGCAATATTATATCACTATGTCTTAATATTTTTTTTTTATAATGGGCTTCGTCTGGCGGGACAGCCGCTATAGTGATGATTTAAAAAAAGCGGGTAAGTGGATGTCGCTCTGCTGTACAGCAGTTCACAACTGGGTCAGTGTACAATGGATTGTATGAAACTCGAATCCAATGATATAATATCGTTGTATATGAAAAACGATTCTGAGCGGAGACGGATTATCAGTCTGGCGATTTTACATTGTTATTATTTATCATTGCCTATAAATTTAATTAATATAATAATAATATCATTATTTTTTATTCGTTTTTGTGGCGATAAACGAAGCGTTAGAAATTAAAATCTCATTCATAGCGGTTTTTCGTAATTTGTCCCGGTGATTTTTGCCGTGGCATTAAACAACTATTGAGAAAATCGGGAAATGACCTCTCTAAAGTACCATATTGATCCAATCCACTGAAATATAAGACACTATAATAATATTATGTCGGAATCGAAGCGCTCTTTCCGGTAGAAATTTCGTGTACAGGATAAAAAAAATCATTGTAAAACCACCATCTGCCCCGCTCCGCTCAGAATCTAAAAATTAATAAAACACGTGCCCGAGGTACTGTCGAGGAACGAGCTTCCAAATAAATTCGTCGACGGCGAATAAATTCATATGCATATTATCGTGCACAGAGTCGCATCCGGGAAATTTGTTATAATAATATCATATCGGCGGAATGCGGTGAGTTCACAAGACACGACGTCAATGATCATCAAACGTTATTTATTACCGTCGGCGCATGCGAGAGCTGGTCGAATACGGTTTACTTCTGTGGTCCAGCACAGTCTATTGTATATACAGGCGCTTTTGAGATCGGCTTTATTATTGTATCGACTCGGACGATTAACCCGAAAGCACTTACGGCTCTGGCCTCGGAGAACGAAACAGTAATAATAATAATAATAATACGCCAAATAGGTCAAATGGAAATAGTGTACAGTTGTCTTTTTCGCGCTGCGGGTGAAATCACGTGTGAAATATTTATTGGCCGAGTTATAAAAATCCAACGCACCGCTATGCGACAACGGGGGAATAACGCGTCCCGCTATAAAGTATACGGACGACGAAGAAAGCCGAAATACTCGCGTTTCGTAGACGATAATTTAACGGTTTAATGTAAAAAAAAATAATAATAATTATGTCGCGATCGTCGAATCGTACAATGTTTTGTGTGATGATAATAACCAATTAGGTACGTGTCTAAATCCACGATTGAACATAGTATCGTCGCCATTACCGTGCAGCCCGCGATGGCAACTTACGACAGGTGTGCAATAAACATAAATCACAAAGCGTCGTGTCCCAAAGTCCACGGAAACGTGTCGTAAATATTGAAAAAATATTAATTGTCGACGGACAGTTGAATATTTCGTTATTTTAAACGGAACTAACCGACCCGCCCCACTGCTTCGCCCGTGATTGGTTGTTTATTTTGTTTTCCGACGATGATGATATTATTATACTATATGTATAATTTTTTATTTAAATCGTATCGCTCAATGTGATCGGCAAGTGAATATAAAAAACGGTTAATGTAAACGTATTGAAATACTTCTAGCGGTATTGATGGTAAACTAATTTTTATAGCACTTCATTACCCGTAAAAAAAACGCAAATCTTAAAAAAATTATGATTGTTTAACTACTTTTGGGTGTGACATGCTGTGAACTGCAGTGAGCGCAACTCAGCCACCTTGGTAGGCAATCCGACTACGTCTAAGGGCCACTCTTTCACCAATCACCTTGATAGACGATTTTCAATAATTCGATTTGATGCAAGCTTGTACTTGATCAGCCCAAAAAAACCAACGGCAACCGATAATAAATAAACACAAATAATTTCTACTGTTGACTGTAACCAATGGGAACTATTAATAAATAAAAATAAAATTTCCAATGTAAACTTCAATGTCTCTGTTTGAGCACCTCTTTAAAATGCGAATTTTGGCAAATCCTTTCTCATTGCACAGTGAAAATATGAGAAGAACCTCTATTCCAAATTTCAAGTTCGTACGTTGCGTAGTTATTGAGTTAGGTTGCCTAACCTAACTAAGTGGTATTTTGATTTTATATGTATAGATTATTGTATTTTCGAAGACAACTGCGTAACACAGAAATGATCATATCGTCACTTACAACTGTAATATGCGGTTAAAATTAATATTATTTTAATGAGGATAGTAATATAATATTGACGGACAAAAAATAATGATAACTTAAGTAGTGTTTGAAGTATGATATATTTAAAAATTAACTCTATGGTGAAATATGTCACAAAAACGTGAAACATTAAAATTTTTTTTATCACAAATAAAAACACAGCTTATTTATTTTTTTAACACAATGTTCAGTGTCTTAAATTCTAATGTAACAATTCAGTAGGTATATAATATACATTATACATGTATACTATTGTATACCTACTCGTATCATTTAAACATTAAAAAATTTAAACATTTTGAATACCATTGTCTAATACCAAAGGTTAGGTATCCATACAATTATGAAGATGATTTATGACAGTTATATGTAAATATAAAACTTATTTAAAAATAAAACAAAATTTATTAAAATATTGAAATATTTCATGAAATTTTCAAACACTACAGTTGCAGTTTGCAGTCAATGTGAAAACGACCAATACCAGTATAATACAGACTACCAAACATTATAAGTAAAAATATTTGTTAAATATACGATTCGTTAGAGTGTTTATAAAACGTTAATTTAAAAAAAGAGATTAATTAAAAAATTAATTGATTCAATTCGCCGGGAAAAAAACTATCGACTAAACAAAAACAATAGCTGTAAATTTAAAAATAAAAAACCGTATGATACGAGTAAATATTAAATATAACAAACTATCAATAATAATCGCTTGATAAAATAAATCATATCTATAAACTCCGATAAAACGCCTGTCTGTTAAAATATAGGGCTAAATAAAATATGTGGGCGTCGTTCAAAACCGCAAAACACTTGTTCATATAATCGCACACGTCTTTAAACCGTTTACAGATTTTTTCTGTCACTAAAAAGGGACAGTTAGGAAGTCTATAACTCAAACCCGCGCACATCCGATTGAAAGTTAAAAATCAAACATTAATTATTCATTATCGCTATAAAACAAATCGTTATACCTATGATATGTTATAATTGTAATATTGACTCGTGTTCGTGATATTATAATGTACATTTTTATTCTGTTTAATGCTTTAATGAACATCTGCATTCATTATCGTCACCATAAAACTGCATGATTTACTATTGCAACGCCAAATCAAGTGTTCAAAATTTTTATTTTTACGAAAAAATCGGTACCTATGGTTGGTTTTGAAAAAATATTGACGCTGACCGGCTTTATTATAATAATTAGTGTGAAATTGTATCAGGTCGTCCGTTATGCAAATCTGATGTTCATTTGCGACTGTAAATCACTTTCGAATTATACTTGAAGTCAAAAAGCCACGCGATCACGTCGAATCAGAGGCGCAACTAGAGTTCAAAAATTGGTGGTGCTACAACATTATGAATCGCTCACATAGTCGGGGGGGAGGTCTCATTATTATACATTTTTTTTTTATAAAGGTAAAGGTAAACGTACGTAAAAACTCTAACAAATTTCATTAGAATAGTGAAATATTTCATGAATAATTTCGTAAAACGATTCACGATTTTATTTTTCATACAATTTTCAAACACTTATTTTCCAAAACAGAGGGCGGCCGATTTAACACCGTGGCTTAACACCACTCGACTTGAGCCGTTTTTCCGCGCGATCGTCAAACTATTATGCTTTAGTGTTTCCGGTACGAAATATTTTATTTTGATGTACACGAAATGTATAGTGTTTTAAAGCAACTTTCACAAAGTGTAATACTATGTATAGTTTTGTTTTGAATGCGATTTTGATTTCGCTTTTACGTTTAAAATTTTGTGATATTAATTATTAACAAGAAAGTTAGAACTCGTTAGAGTGTTAGTTAAGTATACGCCGAGTCATAAATTATTTGTAAATGTGTGTTGTATAATATTATATACTATTCTGCCGAAGTGTGTACATTGTTATGCAAGTTATAAAACAGAAATATCTTGGAAATAATATTATTATTCTCATACGAATGTAACGAAATTTGAAAAGTGAACAACTCCGCATATTTATTATAATGTCGTATAAATAATGTATGGCAAATGTATAACTTATACGCCAGCGTAAGTAGTTTTTGACTAGTATATATTTTCTCATTTACTCTCTTAAAACCCCAAACTGATATATTATATTTCGTGAAAATTCCACAAAGACCAAACCTCATAACGACGAGTTTTAAAGTCAGTATTGAAAAACAAAATTTCCTTCTTTGTTCGCTTAAGGCGTGCGCCCGGTGCTAATGTAATTGTGTGCTAAGAAAATACACTCTATACGAGAATAACGTTCCTGTTCTGTAGAATCGACAGAATTTGATTATTATATTTTTTGAATTAATGTAGAGAGAAATATTCTACAGCCCTCGCAAAACTCCGTTTTTCAATATTTTGTTCTCAAACATTGTAAGGTGGTATACAAAAAAAAAAAATACGAGCTTTTTATTACAAACTATAATATTTAAAAGAAAAGAAAAAATCCGAATTCAATCCGGGTTGTAGAAAACATTCTTCTTTTGGATAAAAAAAATAAAAACAGTTATCGAAATCCGACAATTTGAGGTCTGAGAGATTTTACTGTAAAATAATTTTTATCAATATAATACTCCGTGCTACTCACCCCTCCCCTCCAAAATAGTAAATAGGTACCTAGCGTGGTAGATTAGTAAAAACTATTATAGTTAGCGACTAGGTTTTTAATAATTGGGGAAATAAAATAATGTTCTCTTAAATATTAAAACAAAAAAAAAAAAAAAAAACTAACCTAACCTAACCTAACACGGCCATATTTTTAATGTGTAAAAATCTGTGACTAATCAAAACGAATAACTAACAACTCGAAGAGACATGTTTAAAAAATATCCAAACAGTAGAAACAATTTGCCTATGAAAATATTATAATTTACAGCTCAAGTGTAAAAACTGATAGCACCAATGCTTCGGTGTATAATTATAACGTAACAAAATGATTCTATCTCCTATATCCGAAACCGAAATCGAAATCGGAAAAATTCAAAACCGCTAGTTATTCAAAACCAAAAACGAAATCAGAAAAAACAAACAACGATATCCGAAACCGAAATCAAAATTGGAAAAAATAAATACCGATATCGAAATCAGGAAATATATTTTCGGTTTCAACCCCTAGTCGTTATAATAAAATAATAATAATGCAAGACTTGAAACCGATTTTAAAGACTGGTTAAACCGTTACAAATCGAAATCGAAAACAAAATCAAAAAAAATCAATACCGGTTATCAAAATTGAAAAATATAAAAACCAGTATTAAAAACTAAAAGCGAAATCAGAAAAATAAATACCGATATTCGAAACCGAAATCATAATTGGAAAAAATAAATATCGATAACCGAAACCGAAATAGGAAAAAATATTTACGGTTTCAAGCCCTGATATTTACTGTTCGAATTAGAGTTCTGAAGTTGAAATATTTTACTTAAAATATTTCAAAATTAAAAACTTTACTCTCTTGAAATATTTTAATGGAATTATGAAAAAATATTTTATTTATTATAAACGTAGGTAATTATTTAGTTATAGTTGATTAGAATTTGTTATTGATAACACACAGAAAATATCGATAACGAGGGACCAAGGTATACGAATTACTATATTAACCGTAATAAATTACTAATTCTGTATTTAAATGGTATAATACTATCGGTTAATAATCACTTGTCGATTGAGTCCATAATGGCTATTGTTTATTTGCATTTTATACCATAACCCAACTCTTCAAAATGTTTTCTCGCTTGAAGTTTACGACTGTAAACTTTTGTATGCAATAAACAATTTTTTTTAATTTTTATTTTATACATGAATAAAATATTTCAAGAAAATAAATTTCATGCAATTTTGAAACCACAATTCAAATGGTAGAAATATTATTGAAATATATCGTTGTGTATAAAATAATATTCTCTATAACGTCTAAATATGAATTTTTAAGCAAAATAAAATTGTGAGTGTACATATTATGTTGTTAAATGAAACGTCGAAGAACCTCACCAAAATGATTATACTGCACATATCCTCGGTAAAAATATGTAAAAACATCAACATCCAGTCTTTAATAATAATATAATATAAAGACTGCAACTTCAATGTAAAATATCAGTTCAAAAATTCGTATGGTATTTCGGATGATTTGGAAACCGTGCGCAGTCAAAATGTCGGAGGATAAGATAAGTGTATTTATGACGACGCCGTCGTTGAACAATAATTATCTAATGATTACTGTCTTAATTTGCTACAAAAATAAACAATACTCAGTCAGGCGTTCGACATATTATTATTCTGTCAGAAGCGAAAATCATTGCGATTATCGTGACGAAATATTGTAGACGAAACTGATGCGAAAAACGACGACATTAGTCGAAAGCAGACTTAAATTTTAAAAATAAAAACACGAAACGCTGTCAGGTGGTGGAAATTCTAGAGGGAAAACCGTCGTTTTAAAAATAATTGAAAGTTTCGTCGACAAAGTTCGATGATAAACATGTTTATTTCCGAATATTAATTTAACAAAATTGTTCGCGTAACTCCGCGACCGCTACAGCGGAATATCATCGCAACAATTTTCGACCTAATCGAGTTTTCAGTATTTAAATTTTTATTTTAAAATTAAAAATATGGCTTCACCGCGTCATTTGACCATCACAATTATTGTTCTGCGTACGGACTTAAACGTCTGATATGATAATATTGTATAGACGATCGATTTCACCACGAGATTTTTTTTCAAAGACGTTATTGCTCTAGAAATATTATCATCGGACTCCGTTCGGATGCATTTCATCGTACATGGCACGTGTCTCTTGCGACCATAGATTTCCTCAACGCGATTAAATACGCGACCTTCAACGACTTGAACATTTTGCATTAAGAACAACAATATACTTGACATACATAAATGATTTGGATAATGTTCAATATAATTTTTAAAAAGGATTTCATAATTGTCAAATATTCCATTATCTAGGGGCTTTCTCCATATATCTCGAGATTATATCGGCCTTGTGTTCCTCTTTCACTTTGACGCAATTTCTATGATTTTATCGATTATATAATATTGTGAGTCCTGAGTAGTTGTTGTCTGAAATTGGTTTTCGAATTCCATATCTAATTACGCGTTATTCAAATTTATTTTTAGTTCCTCATTATAAAACGAATAGTGGTACCAATTCTTTTCTGCAACCTGTTGGTTCACAAGCGGACGCTCACGGGAGATAAGTCATGCCCAACGCGATACACCCACTGACCGTATTTAATGCTACTGACTCATGTTTTTTTTTTTTTAATGTAATATAAATTACAAGTTATTGTGATTGGTTTTTCGATGTCTGTAACGAAAAAACTGTCGTTAAATTATTAACTATGATTTGAATTATTACATTGTAAATACGCATGTAGTGTATCTGCATTCATAAGTTAACTGCTGAGTGAAAAATTTTTTAAAGTAATTTAATAGAATCCAAATATGACGATAATAAAAAAGTATGCGTTTGAGTATTTTGCAATTAATATAGTGAAGATACGGTGAGCACAAGAGGTCAATGACCCGTCCGTATACGGTGTAGTGTCGAGCAGTGTCTGCGTCCTCCGGAGATGAGACGCCTTCACAACCTCCGCTTCTATCCTGCATGTGTTAAACGGTATAATAAATTAGTATTTGTATGTGTTATAAGATATATAATAGACCACTGGTTGTGCATATGTTATGTTTAGGCGTTCAATTAGTGTCATATAATGCTGATTAGTGATTTTATTTCATTTCCTAGTCCAAACGATTTATTTAAGATTATTTTTTTATTTTAATGTATTGGCAATATGGTGTCAATAATACGTATTCCTAAATAAAAATGTTTTATGAAATGATTTAATTCATTCACGCGAGTTTGTATTCCTGGATAAGTTGATAGGTAGTGTTCAGTAAATATGATATAAAATACTTCCGAATTTATAGTATGTCGTTTAGCACCTTTCGGTAGTATACCTCTGTTGACACTTGAGTTACCAAAATACTATAAATTCACCGGTTACAGTTTGGCTCTCCAGAAGTTGATATCACTACCTTGTTGTTTAAACTTTCAATCCTCAATGACCTTAAATGAACGGGTCACATATCAGATTTAAGAAGTACGGTAGGATTGTTCGATTACTCAAACGCAACATAATTTATATCTTTGTTGGTCGGAAACACTTTTATTCAACATATAAGAACCATTAAAACAAAACACACTTAGGCCGTTGCTGTTTGCGTACAATCGTCGTACCTACGATTTCGTCAAATGTCTCGACGATAACCACGGGACTCCCGGGTCTTTCACGTGTATATAATATACAGCCACCTATATATGCCACCTCAGCACATCTCGTTTCACAGACTTCACCTATTTTAATATCTTGGTTGCTAAAAACTATTCCCACCTATATCATATTCATATATAAAATAATATTATACTGACGACAGAACAATTGAACGAATATTCCATTGTAAATAGTTAAGTTTACCAAACCTACACACTTATATTATCGTCTTAGACGAATATTGACATCGTCACATTTGATAATTTCGTATTTAAAGGATGTTGGATAAATCATATTTTATTAAATAAATTTAAGATAATCAAAATAATAAAGTTAGAAATAATAAAACGAAAACACAGAAAATTGATCATCTTATCATGCTATCACGAATTTAGTACATCCAATGATAGCTCTCGATTCCCTACGGATCTCTAGCAATGTATGGTGCGCTTATATACCTGTGGACACCATGCAGGACAGACCGGATCAGAGTCTCAACGGAGTTGAGTTGGATGCTCGAAGTCACTGCGACGTATATACTGCCCTCATAAGTATAATAATTGAATTGTTGGCGAAATGAGTTTTTCGATTTCTTTGTTAGGTATTCACCATGAAATCATTATTTGTACACACTTTTATTTTCATTTCTTATTATTCAGTCGTAGGCATCCTAAATTTTATGAAAGTTTTTATTTTTTTGTACTTGGTTCATTATTTTTTTTTCATTTTTAAGGAGACACTGCCTTTTTATCCAGTATCATAGGGTATAAAAAGAAAAATAAACTTTAAAAAGTGCAGTATTTCCATAAACGATTATCACGTAACGGTTGTAGTTAGTAGGTATTTGATCAATCTCAATAAGTGTTTTTGACCGAAACTTTTGGCACATGACGTATATTTGATTTGTACCGCGAGTCACAATCATTCTAGGCATTTCTAGTGTGAAGTTACGGTGTTTTTCATTAGGAAAAAAAAACACGGAACTATGCAATTATACCAAATATGAAATAATCACAAATTAAAAAAAAAATGGTGCTTATCTATTAGTTCCACTAGAATACGTATATATTTCGTGTTTTAATGTATATATTTAACACTTAGTACGCTTAGAGATACTTTTCTCCTGAGTTATAGATATGATATTGATAATTGATGATTACGATTCGAACACCAATTACATGTATTTTTTCATTATTATTTGGGTCGTAGCTATTATCATAAGCTCTTAATAATTCCTAAATTTCAGTTCTTGTGCTCTTAATACTATACGTCTACTATACTAAATATATTATGCTTATGATTTAATAATACTATAACTATATATTATACATATTGTGATAATAGTCAATAAGCTTTATATTTTATGGTCAAGTAAACACGGAGTGAGCTAGATAATATCAGGTTTGACGGAGCTAAATAATTTAGACTTTTTTTTTGGTCAATAATACCTAGATTAAATTAAATGTATACTTGGGTAGTTGGGTACGTATACGATTTATACGTAATCAATTCAAATTCAACGCGTGCTTTACCTAGACACCTCCAACCTGCTCAATACTAATTACTCAATGACGAGGTACACATTACCTAAAACAGGGTGGTTATACTTACTTTCCCCCGTTTTTGAATTTTTCATTTTAAAGAGAAGCTCATCCCCCCCCCCCCATACGAATTTATTGGTTTACGAAAATTGATTTTTTTTATATATTTGCTATGACAGAAGATTAAACAGATTTTATAATTGGATGTCAAGATTTTAGACCGGTATTCTGTATTTGGTTAAAACCACCCTTACGACAGTATTAAGTGTAGTTTACGTTTAATGGATTTTGCAGACTGGGTAAATCCACTGGCGCTGTTATTAATTTGTCACGGAAAACGCTGTGCAGGATCGGATGAAATCAAAGGCATTATATTATAACGGACGGCCCTTATGCAAATACATAGTTTCCGGACGATTTTCATGAAATCTTCGTTAATAGATTCAGCAAGAAAACAGTTATTATGATTGGATTTAGTGTTTGACCTGTAGTTTATACTCTATCAAAACGCATACCGAATATCGGTGTTAAAAATGTGTGTTGATTACAAAATTATTTTACGGAGCTTGACAAGGGTTAAATCCTTGAGCTTATTACAAATTATGAACACTGAGAATCGTCCCGTCATTAAAACAAACTATTCGACAGATTTATTATTGATCCATATATAATAAAATTGTTGTTGTCTAATTGTATTTTGCCGGAATGATCCTTTTATCACTATACAGTGATAATATAATAAACCTTTTCGCGTTCGTAAATATAATATTGTAGTAGAATAAAATCAAGATAAAGTGCGCACGAGAAGGCTTCCCCGAGTTGGAGGCTAATTTAAAATGTTGGAATAAAAATTTGGTTGGGGAACTGTACGTATAATGTATTGATTTAGGGATATATTTGTTCGAGACTCATACGCTTGATGTTTGTAAGATGATTTATACTGTGTGTGTGTGTGTGTGATTTTTCCACTACTAGGTATTGTTATACTTATGATGGGACATGGGATTGTGTTTTAAATTTAGTAAATATAAATGTAGTATCACTTACCTTGATTGTAGTGTAACGAACCCAATAATATACGCACTATATTATTGTGATCATTTCGCCTTAGGTTGTATTAAATAACATAACAGTAGGTAAATTAAATTGATTCATAAATATTATTAAAATACGCTGTAGGTGTACAAAGATAAAACAAGACAACATTGAGATTACATTCTAATGGGGATGAATAACCTCACCTGAACAGGTTAAGAAAACAACCAAGGATTAGTCGTACACGAGTAGTTAACATACAATAAGAAAGGGGGCGATTTACGACCAGATGTCCGAGCGTACACAGATAGTTAATTGGAATGCATTAGTTAAACAGTAGAACGCATTTCCGAACGATATAGAGATGTGAATAATATTATAATTATATGAATATAATATATATAAATTGTATATAATATATTCATAACATTGACGCATAATATCTAATTATTAACGGATGGCGTATAACATATATAGTAAAGATAATGATGGGACATGGTTCTTGGAATAGACAGGCGCGGGAATATGTAGATTATATTTTGAATCACGTTCTCTGAGGTCCGGAGAGCAGGAGGCCTTATAAAACCAGACCCAAAATGGCCTGTAGATTAAACGTGTCTATCCAGTCTATTTGCGAGCACCTTCACGCCAGTTGTGTAAACAGTACATATTTTTGGACTTAGACAATTTTCTGAGACAGTTAATAAAATCAACAATTAAACTTCAACATCTGACTAAGTTTATTTAACAAATCCTACACGTCCTAAACAACATCAGTCTTGCTACCTGCAACATTATAACCCAAGCTGTTAAGTAACGGCTAGATTATAACAGTAGGATCCACGTACTTGTCGATCTCGGTGTCTTTGAAGTCGTCTCTATTGTTCGTGGTTCGATGTGCGTTATTATTGCGATGTTAAAATAATCATGTATGATTCACTTCTACATTTACACGTCTAATTTTTTATGTGATTTGTGATCAGAGGTGGTTTGACATTTTTCAGTTGGTGGTTAAAGAATAGTTAATACCACCCACCTACAATTCATATTAGGTAGGTACAAAAACAAAATTATTTGTTTAACATTCTGAAGTTTTGTGTATTCTATTAGTCATCACCTACCACGGTAGGACTCTAAACATGTACTCGTCGTCGTGTGTCTCCTTATTAAATCGGTACTCTCGACTCTAACTACGTGTCATACTTGTATATATGTATATCATTTAAAGGTATTTTCAGTATCAGATCAATTAAAATAAAATATTGAAATGTGTACGACCGACGCTCGAAATGTTATTTGTGCGAGCAATGACAACGGATTAAATCAAAAATAACACCATAAACATAATATAATGTTTAACTTGGACATTTAATGTAACACTTTTACATAAGAACTATCAAGATTTAAGTGTTTTAAAATATCGCGAAATGTATTTTATTTTACTCTTCACACGAAATCAGAAATGTAGAAAGTAAGCGTAATCTCATTATCCCAACGATTAAGTTACAAACCAACAGCCCTCTGGAATCGGTCTTTCGTCTACCACTATGTAGACGAAATTGTTAGTTAATTTTCTCCGTAATTTTTAGGTAATAACAATCGTACCTGATTACACTTTTTCTTTTAAGCAGCAGCCGTTCGTCGATGCTCGGCTAATAATTGAAAACAATTCGACTAGGGTATGGAAATATTCTCTAAATATTGAATCCCTAGGAGTCCTATGAATATGGTAATCGGGAAAAAGATCAAGGTAAAAAAGAACAAGAAAAAAAGAACACGGAAAAAAGAACAATTTACAATTTCTAAAATTGTTAAGAAAGAACCAGTGGCGCCACTATGGCTGAAATTTCTACATTGTATTTAATATAAAACAGAGATGAAGATTTGTATTTTTAAGGAACTCAATATAGGCAATTTTTCTGTGTGTACTGTGTACATGCTGGTCGTATAAATATTTATCGGTCAAAAAATCTGTTTTGAAAATTTTCGATCATTCCAAATATTTCTATTTCATAATCTTTTAAATATTATATCTACCTATATTAAGTAAAATTCTGAAATCTACTTTTAATAATGATTATTATTTTTTACATATCATTAAATATTATTAGGAAACGTAATATTTTATTTCGGGGATATATTATAATATATAATATAAAGGTATTAAGCAAAATATATTATTGTTAATATTTGAAAATTATAATATAAAACATAAATATTAAAAAATAAGGTAATTAAATATTTGAGTAAATAAATAATTGATTTTGTTTGTATGATTTTTTTATATTTGTAAGTGAACATATATGGGGGTGTGGAGGCATCGCCCCACATGGGTAAATTTTCATGTAATGTCAAGTGGGGGCCACAGCCCCCCAACATTTCAGCCATAGTTGCGCCACTGATACTTTCTTAACATTTTTAAAAATTTCAAAAATTGTAAATTGTTCTTTTTTTCTGTGTTTTTTTTTCCTTGGTTTTTTTTTCGGGATTCTGTGAATATACGTACTTGAATAAAATTACAGTGCGCATCATCTAGTGATTTATGTTCAAAATTAATTGATTTACCTATTGCACGAAGAGAAAAAAATCATTTTACAGCTGGATTGAAAATCTGAATATATTTTTAGATTCTGAGCGGAGCGATGAATGTAATGATTTTACAATGATGTGTGTTTTTTATTTTTTTTATGTCTGTCATCGCTTTTTGGGACAGTAAAAGTACTTGGATTTTCTTCAACATTATACTTCCTAATGTGAAAGTGAATCTAGTTGGTACTTTGGGGGGGGGGAGGGGGGGGGGTCAAAAGTAAACATTTTCCAGTAGTTTTAAAAGCACCATGAAAAACAAAAGAAAAATTAAGGAAAAACGGGATTTTCGACAAAATTGGTTTTTTGGTGTAACTCTAATACAAATGACCATGACGTTTTTACTGAATATTTATATTTGCATTTTCTGTACACAATAACATTTTCAAAATATTTTGACTTATTTTGAGCTGTTTACTGATATTTTCAGAAAAATATTAAAAATATACATAGGCACAATTTTTTTTTATAAGCATTTAAAAATTTAATTTGTGCAAAATAAAATTTATCTATTTCACTTGGTCAGATTTGTTACCTTTTTCTATAGATTTTTAACACCTAATAAAAGTATGTGGTTGCACGAGAATGCAGTCTTTGGTGATAAGTACCTATTATCACTGATAACAATTATCCATAATAATATACTAAAATTGTATACCTAATTATTTGTAACCACTAACATTGTAATTATCGGTGAAACTTGGCTGATAGTCATTCGCTGTTGATCTTATCCGGGTTTAATCAATCATAATTTCAAATCATCTAAACACGTTTAGACGAAAAACATTTTTTTCTCACAATGTCGTTCGAAATATTTCAAGAAAAGTAATCATAATGGTCAGAAAAAAAGAGTAATTTTCCTTTAAATCCGTACGTGGTCATAACCACGTTTGACAAACGATTCTAGATTGACCATAAAACGGTTTCGAGAACGTTTAGAAAGAAAATACAACACGCAGTTTGTGTCGTAAATTTGTCAACGTTTTGACTGTGAAAATTCTAACGACAACTTCACAAGTTTAATGTGTCATCCATTTGCCGATAGATCGGCCTGGTTGTTAAAAAGACGATTTCAGACGCGAGTACTTGACACGATATAATTACCAAAGAGATTTTGGAACGTTTTGGATCATTGGACGTGTGAAAAATCCAATCGGAGCAGTCTTTGCGTTATATTTAAATGCGACTAAATGTGGAATAATTATACAGCGCTGCTGGACGGACACCATTCAATGGAGACATTGAAATTTTTTTTTCCAATTTTTTATGAGTTATTACACAGAGAAACCTTACCCAACGTTTCTGATGGATTATTCTGCACCTATTACACGTCTAATGATGCTTTTGAAACTATTCCTGCCATGAATCTAGAAACATGAAATGGCGGGAGGATGAAGTCGAACATTTTGCAAACGAATAAATACACAGATCAAAATATTTACGTAGATTTTTTTAGTTTTTTACGTAATTTTTTAGCATATACACACTATACATATTTTTTACACTGAAGTCCAGTACCTGAACGTTTTTTCCGATAACGAAATTAAATTATATCGTATAAACACATTTTACTAGTAGGTATTTACGACATTATTTAAGTTAGAAAATACATCTTCAACGACCGTTCCATTTTTATATCCCAAACTTTTCAACGATTTTACAACAAATTATTAAAACGTTATGGGAAATTGGGTGTCGCTCTGGGTGTCGTGTGGGTCGCTTTAATGGATATGTTAAATTCACGTTTAATGATATGAAATCATCGTACACGAAAAACGATTCTGAGCTGAGATGGCCTGTCAGCCTATATTTTTAAGTATATTGCTATTAAAGCAATTTGTTTTACTTTTAGACATGTCACCGTTAGGCTCAGATTTTATCTCTTGCGCTTCTTGATTTCCGTATGAAATGGAAATCTGACTGTAATGCATATAAATTCGTTTTATGACATTCTGATTCTAAAAACAGTGAAAACTCTCTTAACGGACACCTCCCAACAGTGGGCGTTTACTTGGGAACCAACTACAAACCTTCTACGAATACCGAATATATCCAATCCGCAGAAAACATTTCAGCGACCGAAAGTATTAAGTAGGTACATTTAGCGCGGTTTCACCAAATTTCGATTTCATTTTTGCTTTTTTTTTGTAAACTATTTTTTATTACTTTTTTAAATTATTTACTATTAATAGAATTGAAATATGTTTGTTGTGACATAATAAAAAAAAGTGTCAATGTTTAGTTAATAAGAAATGATAAACATGCTTCCAATAGGTTTGTATGAAAGTTGTATGAACGCTTTCAATCTATGTCAAACACAAAATGTGCACTATGGTTAACATTGTTTTCATTTATCGGTTTGTTTATTATTTAACCGAAAAACGATTTCATTAAAGCGTTTAATGTCTAACCGTAATGTTAGAGAGCTACATAAACATACAACATTACCTGAGGTCAGTCCACCTATAACATTGGCCATTGCAAAACGTACGAATAATTTTAAAAAAATTAAAAATATTGTGACTGATAGGTAATAGATCAAGTTTTACAACAGATAATCCGATTAAATATAGTAACTATTATAGTTGTTTTTTTTATATAATTTTATGATCGAATTTGGACGACATTACATATTATAATAAATAAGTATAGCAATAACCAAGAATAACAAGTTTCGTTATTTTATTGTAATTTTATAATATTAATTCAACTTACCGCCTACCTTATTAATGATAACTATTAATTTATAACAATTTAAATATAATAATATAAGATATCCACACTGACAAACCGTCATCGCTCAGAATTGTTTTTCGTATACAAGGATATCAGAAGCGACTCCAGGGGGAGCCCTAGGGGCCACCTCCCCGACTGTATTTCTAAACAATTTTATACTGTTAAAAACAAAAAAAAAAAAAAAATTCATCGACATTTTCTGAAATTTATGACTTGCCACCCCACCAATAATTATGGCACTGCAGATACCCTTGAAGGATATTATATCAATGAATTCAAATTTAATACCATTCATTATACAGTGACCCACTTGTAACCTACTGTACCGCAGAGTGACATCCACTTAAACACGTTTTTTTATTCAGCTTTATAGTTAAAGTTAATTTTTAGTCATGTTTGAGTTTTGCTTTTTCAAACTGTTGTATGCTCTTTTTTGTTATTTTTTGTGCTTTAAAATCCATGCACTTGACATCAGTCATAATGTAGGGTGAATAATTTTTTTTCAATAAAATAATATTTGAAAATGTCATTGTTTGTATAAAATATAATATTAAAAGTTTAAAGTGCCCACGATGAATATTATTATAATATTAATATTTTTAAATTACAACGAACAATTCGAGATCGTTATTTTTCGTTTAAATATCTGATTCCCACAACTTTTAACTTAAAAATGTCTATAAAATAAAACAAAACCTGTGTTTTATATTTTTTTTATTTTTTGATCACGTAATTACCTACTTATGATCAATTTTATTTTAAGTTTTCAATCGTTAACTACACAAACTTAACATTGTTTACATATTTTTTAACTACAAGATAGTTTACAGATATAATATATATTTTAATACAGCGGTTCTCAACCTGTGGTACGCGTACCAATAGTGGTACGCGGAAAGCTATTAGATGGTACGCGAAAAAAATCTCCCCCCTTTATAAGGAAAATTTGAACGAAACATTATTAACATTAAATATTATTTATTTTATTTAGTGATGTGGAGGTCGTTTGTAGACGTATAAATATATTAAAATAACGATAATCTCTTTAATATAGGAAATAGGTATTGTAAATCGACAAACTTTATCCGATAAACGGATAAAGCGTATTATTACTACACAATAATGCGTTTTTATCTTAGTTTCGTAAGTTCTTTCAGTTTATTCACGAGTGCCATACGAGTTGTTTGCATCAATAGTATATTTTATATTAAAATTTTATATTTTTATGTACTTTTTTCTTATTTTTTTTCGTGACATAAAATTAAGCAAAAATGAAAAGATTTACAGAATGCGGAAGCTCAAATACTAAAAAACAGAGAACACAGGTGAATCGAAAATATAACGTTATTTGGTTACGATTCGGATTCGTTGTGAAATTTGGTTCTGAAAATTCTATACATATAACATAAACGTATACATTATCAATAAGCGAAAAAAAAAGAAAAAAATGGTCAGGTGATACGTAAAAATGTTCGAACTGTGTAGGTGATACGTGAATATAGAAAGGTTGAGAACCGTTGTTTTAATACGTTTAACACTGTTGTTTACCCAATCTAAAGTTCAGGTTCATTTTTCGAGTTGCGTCACCGCCGTACGTTTGGCATTGCGAATTACGTCAGTCAAATACACTCGATTTCCTGGAAAAACAAAACGAAAGTTATCCATTTGCAATCATATAGGTAAGTGGCCTTGTTTGAAATCTGTCGACAAAAAAAAAAAGCAATAAAATATTCAATCATCCCTGCGAAACGAGAACCGAGTCTCGTGCGATATCGCAGTTCCAGGTTTCTATGTTTATTTATTATTTTTTCCTCTCAAGTAAGTATCGGTATACCTGGATCGATGCAACGCTGCAGTTATTGCTTTTATTTCATATTATACGGAGTGATGACCGATCGCCCTAATTTTTTAAGTCTAATAATGAACTTATTTGATTTATGGTTTTTGTACAGCTTTGAGGCCATATTCTCAAACATTTACATTTTGTACAACACTTAAGAGGTGTCTTGCTGCGACACCGAATTTATAAAATGTGTATCGCATTTCCCTTGTAAATCGCTATTCAGAATGAGACATTTTAGAAATTTCTAAATCGAAATTTGAACGAGTAGTTTTTGAGTTATTCAACTTTGCGCAAGTACCAACGATAAGGCCGCGATAAAGAGCTTGCAAGATATGAGTGCTATGGTTATTTAAAAACGTATGTGATATTATATATTATAAACAATTAAAATGTTATAATTTCATAAGCTTTTGGAGAACAATACAATATTCTAGATCCAATAATATGACATCTGTTTGTTAGTTTGTAGAATATTTTTTAAAAACTATAATCATTAGCTTATAATATATTTCACAATAAATTATTACAAGGCTGGGCATTAACGAGTTAAAAAGTTTTAGTTAAGTTACTTTTCACTATACGTTACACGACGTGTTACTTTTTCTTTAGAAATAATTTCTAACTTCATGAGTTAAATTGTTGACAATTGTATGCTGTTACCTGTCAGTTAATTAATTTTACTGTCACGTTAAGTTATTTTTTTCCTAATAAAAACAGTATGGATTAAAAATATATTTTGTTAAGTGAATATTTTTTTTTTTTATAAACACAGAAATCAATATCTGTAAATATTAAAATATTTTATTTATAAATTATGATGTTATATGTGTCATAACTAGGCACCTATATCAGATTCTACTGTAGGAATGTCTAGCATTATTTCAAGACTATATTAATATCATCGATATTTAAACAACATAAAATATGAATACAAATGTGTAAAAAATATGTTAAACGACTAGGTAAATAAAGAATTGGTACATAAATATATAATTATGTGCCTAATAAGTAGGCCCGGGTTTTAAATGCAGAGGGAATTATTTTTTGGGTGCTCTAAGACAATTCATTCCAAGTACATAATTAATTTCAGATATATTTTAATAGGTGCAACTTTTATTTTGAATATTTATAAATGCTTTTTAATTTTAAGAGTGTTTTTAGTGTTCTCAGTCCATTTTATTAACTACTAGATGATCCCGTCCACTTCGTTGCCCGTTAAATGTACCAACTCTATATGACTCAAACTTTGTTCAATTCGTTATTTAATATTCGGTGTATGGGGTTCAAAATTTATCTTAACTTTTCTGTTGCCTGGAATAAAAATTCTGATTCGTAGCAGTATATTGCGGACCCCGTGCTGTTTGTACGTAACTGTATGGATTTAACTCTAAAGTATCAAAGTTATACCAAGTTTGTCTTTTTACTTAATTCCACCTAATTAATATAATCAATTAATAAAAAATCCTAACTTAACCTATAACCGTACTAAAATTCGATGAATATAAAAAACAAATTTTACCCTTTTTAAATTTGACTATCTTCTTCTTATCTACACACAAACATTAATTTATATTATATAAGCCATAGCAACCATTAATAAACAAAAATTTCTATCGTAAATCTCAAAATCAATTCCCTTTTTAAATTAGCCTATGGCACTCACAAAGAATATGGCTTTCTATTTGTGAAAGAATTTTCGAAATCGGTTCTGTGGTTTCGGAGTTTATCCCGAACATAAAAACAAACGATATAGTTTTATATATTAGTATAGATTAGTATATAAATTATACGTTACACAACATTTTATGTTAAATTAGGAAATGAGAACATAATTTAACATAATAGTTTTTATGTATTTTTCATTCGCACCAAATGTCAATCATTGTATACATGAAAGTGATAGGTATTAGCTTTATCTAGTTATGTGGATTTTACGTAAAAAGTGTTGTATAATACGTATCAGAACCGTTGGTACAATCAAGTTCTGTTATTTTTTTTTTTTAGTAAATCATCTTATTGATTTGATTTTTTTTTCAACCAATTATTTTAAGTTTTATTAAAAACCATGAACTTGCAGAAGTTTTCTAACGATTTTCCTTCATTGATTTAATTAGTAAGAAATAATTCGTATCCAGTACATTCAGATTTTTTTAGATTTTATCGAGATTAAATCGTATAATTCATTTCCATCTACTTTGTGTCAAAATAAACATCCGTCATCTGAGGCCGGATTTAAGTATTCAGGAACTCGTAAGACGTGTACATGCCTTGTGTGTTCGATAAGTACTCATAGTTAAATTCCCACCACATAAACAACTCATACTCTATTATCGCTCATCGCCTTTAGTTATAGTTATGGCCGTTGTCTTAACCACAGCGATACATAATATCTTTAGTTTAAAACCAGAATTTTATTGCAAATGTCGGATTTTCTTCAACAAAGCCAGATAAACCCAACCTACGTTTTAATGTTAGGTGATTCTGTTTTTTTGCCGAAAACCCCGATTTTAAGATACATGTTTTTTTGCCCTACATTTTTATGAATTATAGCGATGTCGTGCACACGGTCATGAAAAAATAATTATTTAGGTACAATAGGACGCTCTGTCAAGTGTCAAAGCGAGTTAGTAAATTTGTATAAATAGAATATTATAAATTTGTTTTGTAGATTATTTTACGCCAGGTGGACTGGTGACACTGAAATTAGCCTATCTCATTGTTAATGATACTATAAAGAGAGATAGCCGAACTTCAGTAACACCAGTCTACCCGGCGTAAGATTATCTACAGAACAAATGTATGGTATGTTATTTATAGAAATTTACAAATTTCCTTTCACCCGCGCACCGTCCCGTTTGATTTTTAAAATGTTTTTGGAATTTTTAACAAAAATCGCTTATTAAGTCGAAATGGCATACAGACAAAAATACAATATAATATAAATAAAAATATTTGAAACTTTTTTTATAGCTTTTTAACAATTATAAATATTAATATGTTACAATATGACACATGTGTATACAATACGAACTATAGATTATGTACGATCAACTGCTGACCCACGTAATAATATTAACACAGGCATAATTATTGTAAGGCGTGTGGCCAATATGTGTGTAAGTATGTGAGTTTACTGTGCACCTTAGACCTCAATGCACACTACGACTTCCGGACTCCATATGACTACGATACAGTCACATATAATAGAACATATAGGTAGCTTACATATTTGTGAGTATCATTATTTGTAAGTGTTTAGTAAACAATAAAACATAATTATAACTGAAATAGAATCCTAGCCATTCAAATAGTATACACACGCTCCATTTTAGTTGAGTGATATTGACTCCAACACGAATGTCACCGTCCTTACACATATTTTCCTGTATCTGCTACCTAATTAATATAATATACGGATTAATAGGTTATCAACGTTTGACATTAATGCAATTTGTTATAAAAAAATCACGTTTGTTATTATTACTAGGCTATTAGAATAAACTGTGTACAGTCGATTAGAATTTATTTTCATAAACATAGTTTCAAGCCAGCATTTTTTTGTATTACCGTTCAATTATTAAAATTAATTAATTTTGAAACATAATACCACATAATAATGGCATGCTATGACTGATATACCAGGTTACCCATCCTTTTAAAACAAGTTTTCTCATTAGTTAAGAGTTTATACTGTAGTAAAAAAATACAAGAATAATTGAATACCGTTTTTTTAACGAAGAATATCAGATATTGTTATTCTTGTTAATTAAAAAGTTATTTCTAGGTAATTGTTACTTTTAATTTATATCATTTTATTTTCTAGACTCATCGAAATTTTTTTGGAAAATATTTAATCGACTTACCTACTGTATTACTAATAATAATTGCACTTCCAATAAGAACCTGATAATTATAAATATAATAATATTAACACAACACTTCACACAATATTCATTATTATATTTCAATATCCTTATTTTTTTGAGTTATTTATAAATTTAAACTTTAAAGTGTCAATGATTATTGAACCCTGAAAATCAAATAAAGGATATGAATAATATTTTTCTTGGTAGGCACTGTATTTTTTTTTAATAAAATGAAAATCACTCGTATTTTTCTTCTTAAATGTACAGAGATTTAATTATCTTAAAAGGAATGAACACATGGCAACACATCATCCGTCTGTTCCATTGTTTGAGAATTTTAACTGCAA
The DNA here is from genome assembly GCA_008086715.1 of Sitobion miscanthi. NCBI lineage: Eukaryota > Metazoa > Arthropoda > Insecta > Hemiptera > Aphididae > Sitobion > Sitobion miscanthi. The sequence goes on from CM017801.1 coordinate 27,859,549, forward strand.
ATACATTATGACAGCTCAACGTCTAGGAGAGACGATGGGCCATCAAACAGTAGTTGAAGTGAAATTTATTGAGCTATTTATAGGTCAAAGGTCTTTTTTACGTCTAACGTACTTTTTTTTTTTTTTGGTACCGATTATCATGGGCGAACGTCTGCTTTCACGTCACACTACTTGCCCCATGACGAGTAAGGTACTGTAACAATATAATATAAATATGTTACATGACACCTATATGTACATAATACGAACTCTACCGTATGTACGATTAACCGCTGACCGATACATTAATATTAAAACATCCACATGAATATATATGGCCAACACACACAATGTGTAATTAGTAAGTTAGTTCACTGTGCACATTAGACCTCAACACACAACAAACAACGAACTCCGTATGACTGAGATACAGTCACGTTGTATGATAGAATTTTTATAGATTTGTGAATATTATTATGTGTAGGTAAGTGTTTAGTAGATGATAAAATTTAATCATAACTGAAATGGAATCCTAGTTATTTAAATATATTTAAAATCCTGATATCTACATATCTGCCCCTGGCTACGGTATTTGTATCTATAGCATCCTGCGATTCTCCCTGGATATCTTATATTTGACTGGTCGTTTTCCTGACCACGTTACAGCTGCATTTAAAATTCTGCTCGATTTTACCATATAAAAATATGAAATTAAATAGAAATTATTCACAGTACAATAATTCATCATTTAAAACCATAAGCCGCCTTGAATCAGTATAGCTTACCTCAGATTATTATGGTGACTTGGTAAGATTTTACGACGGGAAATATTATTACTGAACAACGCGAATGTATTGAGTTAAAACTGACATTAATGCTACAGGACATTTTAATTGCGATGGATGACGATTCTTCGAGTCATATATTATTAAATTTGTAATGACTTTTGCGTGTTTCGTTGATCTTTCCGCGAATGCCGGAGTCATTGAAAAAAAAAACAAAAAATACTGTAAACGTCTTCGACTGACGTAAATCTGTAATACATTAGCTATAATATATGGGCTTAACGGAGTTCTCATACGGTTCATAATAATATAATAGATTTTCCGTTTTCAAAATACTGTATTAATTCAAAGCGATCACTCTCTCTGCGGAATTGCACGTCACGAGTGTTATCCATCACAGTGGTAGTGGTGTGTAAAATTATTTTTAAATTGCTCGGACTAGTATAACTAAGGATAATGTGAAATATAAATGAATGAATAAATGAATAAATTAAAAGCAATAACGACAGTTACTACTACTACTACTACTACTACTACTACTACTACTACTACTACTACTGTTACTATTACTATTATTACTACTACTATTACTACTAATATTACTACTTCCTACTACGATTACTATTACTACTACTACTAGTATTGTATATTTTTTTTTATCCCGAATTGTTGACCCGAGAGATGATTGCCTATGCTTTGCTTTCCCACCATCGTTTATTTGCATAACTTCATGCATTATTTACAATAACAGCAAGTACAATAGTTGCAATATTTCAGTTTACGAAATTACAGATATTATTATTACAATAGTTTACTAGACGTAACAGTTGTGTTCAGCGCCTTGACGTCGGTGTATCATCGGATCCACGTACCATGGCTGACCGTGGTGATCTCTTTGCCTCTGATGATCTTCCTTTTCCTCGGTACCCATTGATGTATTGCTCGACTGCATACCGATTTTTCCGGCTATTCGGCGTGATAGATATACCATAGTTTCTGCAGTGACGTCCTCACCCGCTGGGATATCCGGTTTCGTGCTTCTTTTCGCCCATCGACTGCATCTGAAAAACCTATGTTCTGTATCGTCCAACGGCTACACGCACTCCAGGTTTTTCACTCACGCAAATCTATAAAGTTAGGCTTGAAAGCAGCCTTGCCCAGTCAAGAACTTCAAATAATAACCCTTCGCACCGCGGGCTTGGCTTGCCCAGCCACGTACGTCTGGTTATTACTAGCCCCCAACTTACGCTCCGGTACACATATATTATGTATTATATTAATTATATATCTAGCCAAATATGTCAAAAAACGTGCAGTTATGCTTACATAATAACACATACTAATGTTATGTTGACTGAAATTCAATATTTGGTAAATTAGTAAGTGGGCCGGTGTACGTTTTTACCGGGCCGAAATCTCTCCCCAATCCGCGCCTGCATGTAGGCGGAACAGAGAGACCAATGCGCAAATGCCATCGAAAATAAACAAGGACAGCGCACACGTTAGCTTGTGCTAGAAACCTCCATCGGACAGACACTACAGCACCTTGAACAAACGCGCGTTATCGTTTTTTTGATAACAGCAATGGTCCAGAATCCAGAGACGGCATCGTCTTCTTCTTGGCTTTATGACTGTCTTCTCGTCTTCGCCGCCACTTACACAGCCTTCCATCATTCCTTATACCTATTCTATATCGCTCTAGGATATATCCTGAATAATTTATGTCCAAAACTCTACGCTCAGCGTCCTTGCTTAATCCGTCCAACCATCGCTTCCTCGGTCTATCTCTGAGTCTTTTACCACTTATCTTATATTCTATGGCTGCCTTCATATCATTTTTTTCATCTCTTCTCATAGCGTGTCCAGACTAATGTTACGTACCTATTCATATAAGCCATATACAGTCAAAACTTCGTTCTTATCGAGAATAATTTACATTTTTAAAAATGTTAACAATGGATAATATATTATAAGCTATAGCTTTTCCCTCTTTTTTTTTGTCTTCCATTTTGACGCTCCAGTCATCGTAACCATTAATGGTGGTTCTAAGAAGTAGCGTAGGTATCTAGGATTTATCCACGTGGGAGGGTATATAAAGATTCTAATAGACATATTCAATAAACACAAATAATTATATTATTATATACCTACATGTTGTACAGTGTACAAAATTTTGTCCTCGGGGGAGGGATATGAACCCCTGTAGACAGGCCATTGGATCTAAGGTATTTTAATTGGTCAATTTTTCAAGAAACCAGTCCTCCCACTTCAAATACCTCACGGTTGTTTTCAAATATTTTGATTACCTTGGTTTTTCCTGACACAATCGGCTTGTATATTCTATAAATATATTCAACGAACAAAGGAGGGCTTTCGGCTCTGTGGTATATTCCACTCATCGTACAAAACGTAGACACAAATATGCGATAAAAAGTTTAAAAATTACCGGGAATCTGATCTACATAAAACAACAAATTAGGTTTCTCTGTACGGAAAGAAATGAGATTTACAAACACGTAATGTTTTCTAATTGCACGATGAAATAAAAAAAAAAATGTCGTTAAATTCTACTTTAAAGTTTTTCCGGCATTATATTTTTTCAACCAAATCAATAATTTAAGGCGGAACTTACCAGCAATAAAATTATATTAGAAAACTCAATTCATTGAACCATTAGCAAAAAGTTCGTATATACTTGTTTGAACGGCTTTATTTCGCACAACGCGTTATATTACTCATTCATTGCCTACAATAATAAGATCCAAAGATGACATTAGTGTTTTTTTTATTGCCGTTAACAATAGATTTGAAAATCGCAAAGTTTTTCTTTTCTTTTTCATTTTATTTTTACATTTAAAATTCTTTATATTTTAAAATAAATTTTACAATTGAAGAAGAATAATATTTCTCCGAAAACAGTTTAGAGTGTATATTATACTCTGTTTATTTGTTTATAATCTATTTTGTCCGATGTCGATCTCTGAATTTATTCCAAACAAACATTTTTATAATAATATAATATTTTGCGGAAAAAAAACGATAACGCTGATAATATTATTACAGTCAGATTATTTTATCGTTGATGCATCATATATTTACTGTTCGTATTAGATCGCAATAAACAAATGCAAACAAAATATATTTCAATTATTTGTAAACTAACATAATAATATTATCACGGTATATTTACCTCTATATTACCTATAATGATATAATTTATGAGGCATCCCCAAACAACGATGACATACCCATCGGTAAATGCAAACATAATAATATCTTTAAATTAATGCGTCGACAAGACGTATTTTAATTTGAAAATAATAAATATCACTGTGTCTTGAAATCAAATCAGGTAAATCAATCTTTTTTTTCAACACCGGGAACTACGCACGTTAACGGAGGACATACTCGTAATATGGTGAGCCATTTATGTTCAATTTTATTTTATTGAAATTCCACATATTATCATCCTTTGTATTTTCCAGCACATTCATTCTGAATTATCGGCATACGCACATTATACGCGTAATATCATGCGCCTTTAAGGGGTATGAATAGCATTGAAAATTTCTATGACAATGTACTTTTGTATTTCCAATAGTATTGTTTATTGAGCGGTTTGAGAGTAAATACACCTATTATCAATATCGTAGAAAAGAAGTTAATTTGTGTCCGTATAGAAGTCAATCTTAAATATTTTAATTACTAAACTCAATAATTCAAATTAAAAAAGTAAAATATCACAAGTTTTAGAGTGAAACATTGGACTTTGAAAATAAAATATCGAAAATTGACTCCTATAAAAGCCTAGATAAACTTCTTCTCTTCAATTTGTATAATAGGTGTTCATACTATAACGTCACTCAGTAAGCTATATTATTGGGAATACGAAACTAAGTCTCAGTGTTTCACTAAAATTCACATTAATCGTAATATAGCGTGTAAAATGCTGTGTTACTGACATGTACGTGCACGTGCGGGTGCGCTTCACTATAGGCGTGTCTACGGTGGCAGCCTAGGGTGCCTGGGCTGCTCCTGCAATTTTTGAAAGGTGCCGGTCAACCGAGTTTTAAGTCAGAAGGGTTACAAAATTTATTTTTTTAAAACTTGATTTTTTCGTGGGTATCGTTATAATTACCATTCACTTACAAAGATTGATTTCCTGACTTCCGAAATCGGAAAAACCTGCTATAAAGACTTTAGACAGACGACGACGACGGTACGGTACGCATCTAGGTATTATTGATATTATTGTAGTATTATGTTTAATTTGAACCTAGGCGGTGTTATCCAAGGCTGTAGATGAATAATATTTCTGAAGTTACTGTAGATTATTATTGTTATTGGATAATTTAGACTTTTTTCAAAATTATATTCATTTTTCATTGTGGAGGGGGGGGGGCTTAAAAAAAATACGGCTTTGGGTGTATAGGGCTTTTTTCAGTTCACTACCCTTGCCGATGAAGTTTAGTCACGCCTATGCGCTTCGCTATTTATTTACACATAGTCACTCACACTAATGATCACTTACTACGCACACATTTACACGACCCGCATGCACACGAATAGAAAATTGCCTATATCGAACTCCTTAGAAACGATCGGTATGCATATCCCTTAAGACATATTAAAATGTCTTCGTGTGTAGACACTGCAGCGGATGCTTTGCAAATTCGAACATCTCTCTAAATTTAATAAAGCTTTTGCTCCGAGTAATTCATATTTTATGCAAAACGAAAAATAAACCGTTTCGTTGTGATTGTAACGATGTCGCTTATGCGAATCGCGGGCAGTAACATATTATTATGATATTTAATATAGATCGAGTGGGAAACGGTTCTGTGCGGTGACGTTCGCGACGCTAGACGACGACACGACGATCGTAAAAAAATGGCTTTTAAAGACGTTCACTATATCCGTATAACGAGTCGTATAATATATTGCTGGAAAAGATGAGAAAAAGCGATATTGTAATATTATATGGACACCATTAGGCGAGACCAGCCACCGCCGCCGGCTTCGATATTATTTTTAAACCTCGGCCGGGGGACACGTTTCGCGTAATAATCCGGAGAGACGGATTCGTCCGTCTCGAAAATACATTTTTACAAAGCGATGTTCGTTTAACGTTCAAAGTAAAATAATACGATATCATAATGACGTAAAATACTGCGAACGGAATGAAAAAAATGTCCACCTCTTTCGCTCGGCCGTGGAAAGTAATCTCTTTTACTATGGACGACGCGTGGTACACCGCGCGCGAACAATGTCCGGGCCTGCAGACATCGATAAAACGCTAATATTTTACAAAACATTATATTATGATGTTATAATATGGTCGGGATGGAAATTCGATATTATTTTGGCGGACGCTGTAATTTTTCCAGACGAAAATAATAGTTGATCGGACGTTTTTAAAATATTATATTGGAAAATAAAAGTCATGTGACGAATAGCGTAGTGTCCCGTCTCATATGTACCACTAAATATCTCAGCCCGATGGCCTTAGATTTAAAAACGGTTCGCTGTGATAGATTGACGGTACACAAGTGCACATTTTGAGAATTTTGAGAATTTAACCTAACCTAACCACGCGCAATACAACTTAAGTTTTTTTGAATAGAGACCCTTATTTTTGACACCGTGGGTGGGTAATTTTTTCTAGTACGTTTTGATCCATTGGCCATAACCCTAAACCCGAAATTGACCGAGTTACAAGCTAACAGAATTTTGAAAATTGAAAATTTTGGCAACAGAGAAGTAACTCGACGATTGGAAATATGTTTGGAAAATAACGGGGGCAATTTTGAACATTTTATTACCAAAACAACCCATACAGCATAAAAATATTTCCCAACTATGGTAAAAATATTTCAGGAAAATAATATAGTTGTCAAAATATTTAAAAAAGTTGCGTGAATAATTAGGAAATAGATTAGTTATATTTTTTGGCCCAAAAGTTCATATATTTGAAAATATTTTAATTATATTATTTTAATTTTATAGATAAGGTCGTCGGAGCCGAGTTTTTAGTACAAAAACAATACGTCTTACAGGAAAATCTCTCACACCTTGTAAAAAAGTCGGATTTCGTTAATTTTTTTTTATTTAAAAGAAGAGAACATATTTTGGAGGTTGAATCAAAGCCCGGTTTTTTAAATTATAATTGTAGAAGCTAAAATACGCATTTGCAAAAATGCACAATATTAATTGTTCTTTTTCAAACGTATTTTTCTACCACTATTTAAAGTAAAATGAAAATTTAGCACTTAAAAAATGTTCATTTCTTTTAAATAAAAAAAAAATTAACAAAATCCGCCTTTTCTACAGGGTGTGAGAGATTTTCCTCTAAGACTTATTTTTGTATTTAAAAACGCACCGGCTCAGACGCCCTTAATAATAATATATTAATTTTAATAAATAATAATTTATTTTAGTGCCCAAAAATATCGTAAATTTACATCAAAATAGCTAAAAATTGTTTTTCTCGGTAGAAATATCAAATATCGTCAAATTTTAACCATTAATGTCAAATACAAACGTTGTATTGAATTTTTAAGACTAACGTAGCATAAAAATGTTGAAAATTCCATACATTTTTAACTACCTTGGTACGAACGAAAAAATTTTCAAATTTTTGTGGTTTTTGACGAAGTTTGAATGTTTCTAAATTGCCATGAGAATAACTTATGTGTGATCTTGCATTACATTTTCAAGATATCGACCAAGCAAATAATTTTAACAAATAAGTTTTATCAAAAATAAAAAATAAAAATGCATATTATAATATATTGCTTTGAATTGATCTTAATATTTTTAAAATTGAAACGAGAATAGAAATTGATGAATTAAGTAACTTTTTGTAACAACAGTAAAAAAACTTAAATCATTTCATGATAAATCGGTAATTTACGCATCCATAATATAATTATAGGTATCCAATTTAGTCAGAATCTTAACTTGATAAAATATGAATTTTTTGTTTCTGTAGTTCTAGTTAGTACATCGAAACTTGACTATTGCATTTTAAAACTACTGTATTCAAATGTTATGCTTTTATGCTACAAAATAATTTGTATATGTTGGTGATTTTGATAAAAACATTTTAATACAAACGTTTTAAAAAAAATATTGTGATTTTATCGTTAAGAAACTTTTTGATACATTTTCAAGAATTTTTACCGAAAAAAAAATTTTGAAAAATGCTTAAACAAGTTTAAAATTCGAAATACCTTTAAATAGCTCAAAAAAATGCAAAATACATATTTTAAAAACCATACCATTTATATAAAACGCTAAGTTGAATACTTTCTAAAAATTTGAAATATGTACGGTATTATTCGTTCAATAATCTATTTTATTCAAAAACTGATTTCGAATAAAGATTCTCGTTTTTTCCAATTGTTTTCCACCCAATTTTCTAGTAAAATACGACGAATTTTTTGAACTCCTAAAGTATCAACTAGATTTTCATTTTCCTTTCAGAAAAGATTCTGATCAAAAATCGAAGCATTTTTACTGTCCAAAATCGTAACACACATTTTCGTAAAATCAATACATCTCCGTCGCTCCGTTCAGAATCTTGAAAAATTGGTTAGATTCTAAAGCAGTATTTCTTCGAAAAACATTATTTAGTCAAACTTGACAACGAGACACAGACACAATGAAACTATAAAAGAATATGCTCATCGCGTCACGTCACGTATCGAGTTCTGTGTTAACCAGACGACGATATAATAAAAATATTACACATTGTTATCATGCACTGTGAAACAAAACTGCTGTAAGAAAGTATGACCTGGTCCAACAATATTGGTAGTGAATATTTCCAAAATAATTTCCTCGAACTCGAAACTGATTTATAAGCAATGTTCGTAGTTTATTTCTAAAACGTTTTAATTTCGTGCAATATGCCCCCAATACGCCATTGAGGCGAGAAGAGAGAATGATGTCTTCACTGCGAAATATTCGATATTATTTTTAAAACGCATACTTTATATTATGCATGACGAAATTATTCCACGAATCCTCTGCAAAATAGATTGTCGACATATTTCCCAACTCACGGCGTGCTCTCCAAAAACGCATAAAATTATTGAGTACGAACCCGGTCTCTACTGTAGGTAATAATAATTAACGATACTATTTTAAAATTCGATATTTTCAGAAAAATATTTCGTCTCGGAACGTATGGAAATTAATTAGTGTCAACGTTTCAAAAAAGTAAAATCTCCAAAAATGTTGACAAAAAAATGGAATCAATCGATTTTATTTCGTTGCATGTTTGATGTAGTCGATATAACTAAAATAGGAAAATATCATATTATTTATCTAAAATATCTCAATTAATAAATTTTTTTTATCAGATCATCTGCGAAAGAAAAAAAACGTTTACCAGAAAATAAGATATTGCTTGAAATTCAATATTGTTTGAAATTGGGTATATTATTCAATTTCTCGTGGTACGATTTTCTTATTATGTTGTAATTTAAAAACTAATACCTGAAGGTACTTGAAATAATTTTCACCAAATGTACAATCTATACTAAAAAAAAACTATAACAAGCATAATGTATGTTTTTGTTAAATTAAGTATAATGGCTTGAGTGTCTTGAGTGAAAGTAACTAAAATATAAAATATAATTTTCAAATTGTTTAGAATTTCGGAGAATTGGAAAAACCAGCACCGACCCCCCTTAAGTTTAAATTCGGACGAAAATAGATTAAAATATATCTTCTAATGTGACGGATAATACTGATTTTAGTTATTTTGTTGTGATATAAAAATACCATCATTCTTGGAACGTATGGAAATTAATTAGTGTCAACGTTTCAAAAAAGTAAAAACTCCAAAAATGTTGACAAAAAAATGGAATCAATCGATTTTATTTCGTTGCATGTTTGATGTAGTCGATATAACTAAAATAGGAAAATATCATATTATTTATCTAAAATATCTCAATTAATAAATTTTTTTTATCAGATCATCTGCGAAAGAAAAAAAACGTTTACCAGAAAATAAGATATTGCTTGAAATTCAATATTTTTTGAAATTGGGTATATTATTCAATTTCTCGTGGTACGATTTTCTTATTATGTTGTAATTTAAAAACTAATACCTGAAGGTACTTGAAATAATTTTCACCAAATGTACAATCTATACTAAAAAAAAACTATAACAAGCATAATGTATGTTTTTGTTAAATTAAGTATAATGGCTTGAGTGTCTTGAGTGAAAGTAACTAAAATATAAAATATAATTTTCAAATTGTTTAGAATTTCGGAGAATTGGAAAAACCAGCACCGACCCCCCTTAAGTTTAAATTCGGACGAAAATAGATTAAAATATATCTTCTAATGTGACGGATAATACTGATTTTAGTTATTTTGTTGTGATATAAAAATACCATCATTCTTGGAACGTATGGAAATTAATTAATGTCGTCATTTCAAAGAGTGAAAATTCCAAAAATGTTGACAAAAAATATTTTTTTCATAAACTTTAATATTTTTCGATGATGATAAATGTAGGAAATGAAAATCATTCGAATGTAACTTACCTATATGGAAATAGTCTATTTTAGTTTTGGGTTGGAAAAAATTAAGTACGGTAGCGTTGGATAAGCTAATTAACTTTATTTCAACTTAAATAAAAAGTTAACAAAAAGTGTGTATTAACTTTTAACTTTTAACTTTTGTTATTAGTGCATATGCATATAAACTTGGCTTAACTGAGTTAAAAAATCATTTACTCTCCCAGCCTTGCTTATTTCACACTTCCAATAATAAAAATAATATATACAGAGTGATTAACCAAACATGTAGGACGTAGATGTATGACAGTTTTGAATGATAAAAGACAAGTTTACGACAAACACACGCCCTTTGCCCATTATCTTGCTTTAATTCGTGATATATAAATCTTCAAGTATGCCAAGAAGTTTGTGTCACCGAATAAAACTTCTTAAGGTTATGTTTTTGAATCACCCTGTACTTTTTCCTTTTAGTTGATCACTATGTTTTCATCGTCGTGTCATTTTATAGGCTACTACAATGGTCGTATTTTAAAGTATCGGCCTTTCGAGAAATATTGTTCACACATTATTTTATATTATTATTAATTTGGGGTATAAATTTCAAATATTTCAAAATTGAAAGTTGCTCTCTTATTGAAATATTTCTATGAAATTATATTAATTTTTTTTAAAAACTTATTCGATTATAGAGCAGAGGTATTAAATCACCGTTTTCTTAGCACAGTACTTTTCTTGCGTCACAATAAGAGTTGGCGAAGGGAGCCGGGTCAATGCGATTATGGAAACGATGATGAAACACGTTATTTGGATGTTTATTTCTAGTACTTAAGTCACTTTGTTATTATCACTAATATTGGTCAAATCGTATCCGTATTGTTTCAATTTTTTCATTATAATTTTTGAGCCCTTTAAAAATATTGTGAACGCACAAAAGAGCCGTGGGATAAAAAGTTTGAATACCTACGTTATAGAGGATTAGGAATCATTGTGGGTTATACACTAAAAAAAATGGATAATGAATGACTAATTTAACAAAATTTTACGAATTTTAATGGTTATAAATTTATTATAAACGGTATCACATAATATATAACTACACATATATAACTTATGTCCTGATATGAAACATTTTAACTGCCTACAACATTAACCAATAAATATAATATGATATAATTACGACGTTATGAAACAAAATCCAAAAAAAATCAGCTCTTCTAGGTTTTGCTCGGCTGTACCAGTCCGGGCCCGATACACTCGCGGTGCGGGGTTTTCGGCAAACAACGGGCCGTTACAGATATAATACAATAGGGGAAAAAAACCTGACCTTTTTCGATCGCTGGTGGGTTTTTTGCCACCGTTTCGATCGAACGACGTCGTGGTGTATTATATTATTTTATGTATTATTGTAGACGACTAATCGTTACGCGCCCGCGGGGTCGGTCGCAGCTCGGGTGACTCTGACTCGAAAGTTTTTCTCGATCATAAATCATGTGCGGATTTTTCGTTTAAAACGCCACCGGGCCGGTCAAAAAAGCGATGCGAGCCGCCGCCGATGACGACGGCGCCGTTCGGGGCCACACATAATAGTCAGAGGTAAAAATAATAATATGTTCGTGTGTGTGTGTGTGTGTCAAGGGAATGTCATAAATCACGACGACGACGAGGAGATAAATATTATTCGGCCCCCGGCCAGCTTTCGTATCTATCGTCGTCAGGTGAATGCGGATTTCTGGCGGCTCCGACTATACAATATAGTACGTATGGTGTATAATGGACGAGGGCCATTTAAAGACTCGCGGGTAATGAGCTATATAATGCAACTACACACGCGCGCGTATAATATTACGGTCATGTTATCATTATTATTATTATAATGTGGACACGGAGGCGCCACGTCGAACCGCGACGACGACGACGACGGAAACGCTGGCAAGTCGTGATAAACGCGTGGGGGGGGGGGTCGCTATCTGGCTGTCCGTCGCTCTTTATATTACTATATTATTATTGTAAGGTGCACATTTTTGTTGTTCTAAACAGCTATTATACTCAAAGGTGGGCATTAACTAGTTAGTTTATTTTCTAATCAACTTATGAACTTAACAAGTTTAATTTACAGTTGAAATTAGAGATGTTCTGAATAGAAAATCTGGTATTACACCGGGTACCGAGTACTGGCCGAGTAAAATTTGTTATAGTGTATAAGTGTATGATATGGTTGGCTATATTTCAGTTTGTTAGGAGGGCTACCCCTTCATGTGGAAATGGCCATAACTCTGGTACAACGAGGTTACAAATTTCAAAAAGTCGGTTACAAATGGTTACAAATTAAGCTTAATGAGTTACAAATATTTTGGAGTTAATTTAGTTGACTGGGGGGGGGGGGCTGGCCCCCCCATTTGGAAATGGTCATAACTCTGATACAGTGAGGTTACAAATTTTAAAAAGTTGGTTACAAATAGTTACAAATTAAAAGGAAAATAATGAATTTAATTTCTATAGATTTAGTTAAAGTGGGGGGGCTGGCGTGAAGTTGACCCCTCATTGAGAAACCAGTTGTAACTTTTGAACTACGAAGTTACAAATTTTGAAAAGTTGGTTAAAAATAGTTACAAATTAAAAAAATTAGGTCACAAATATTTTGAAAGGTTTTTAGTAAAGTGGGGGGGCTAACTTCACAGACGTCACTAACCGGGTATCGAGTGTAGGCCGAGTAAAAAATATATTAATACAAAATGGGTATTATACTACTATCAAAGTACCAAGTGTCAACTATATAAACATTAGACGGTATGAACACGAGATTTATTTTTGTAATTCGTAGAAGAGAAACATGATTTGTTTGTAATCAACTGGCTACTGTAAATCGGTTCAGTTATTCCGATATGTACCAAAATAAGTTATAATTCATTACCATAGAATTTCAGATTTTCCCGGTTATATTAATTGGTACGCATAATATATTTATAAATAGATTATCAGCGTTTGCCATTGGATATGAGTCGAGTAAAAATGTAGTATTTCGCCGGGTACTGAGTAAGCCGGGTAAAAATGTAGGTATTATGCCGGGTACCGAGTAAAAGCTGAGTCTTAAATATTAGATATCGAGTACCCGGCAATCGGGTAATTGCCGGGTACCCGGAACATCTCTAGTTGAAATAACTTAGCTTTTCTCAGTTGATTTTAAAAAAATCCATCAAGTTAAAAACATTTCGAAATTTCTCGTTTATACGTAAATATTACTATATCAGTATAAAATAAAAATAATCCAATAGAAAAACACAAACATTTCTGTTATTTTTCTCGATAACATAATTTTGTGTATATTAATATATTTATTAAATTGTAATATTATGCGAGTTGCAATTAAAAATGTTTTTAATATTTTTAATAATTTTAAATTACAAATTGACAATAATTGTCAATTCGTACATAACAATTATTGTTATGTTTTACTGTTGTATAACTTATAATATATATGAAGATCATGTACTTATCTTCTCGTATTATTACATTCGATTGCTATACGATATAAAAAAATATATTTGTTAAATTATTAAATCGAGATGTCTATAGTTTAAATTAGTAAATAATAGTAAAATAAAAGTAAAAGGGTAACAGTGTATATTATGATAAAAGTTCAATAAAATTGTTTTTTATAATTTATAAATTGGTAACTAGAAAGACATATTTACTCTTTATGTGATTTACATACTAATTAAAAAAAAAAGTAGATTGACTTTTTTTAAACTGAGTTATGTTAATATTTTTTTCTATATACTTAATTTTAACTTTAACTCGTTATTGCCCGGCTTTGGATATTAGCCAAGTAACAAACTTTAATAACTTCAACAATATCAAAAATATTTAAAAAGACTGTGTCTAAAATACTTAATCCAATTTTGTAATAACATAAAATTCTTGATGTGCTCATGAGCATCGTGTCGCTACATGGCTTTATCATCAAGTAGCAGGTGGGTCCAAAATTATTACTCGTATGCATTTAAATCAGGCCTGCCATTCGACATTGTATTTACAGATTTTTCAAAAGCGTTTCACACAATCGATCATATTATTAATATTGTTGCTGTCAAATTACATTGTCTAGGCTTTCGAAACCTTTTATTTCAAAGTTAGTCTCTTTTATATCAAAAAAAAAACCTAAATATAAAAAAAACTTTTGTTCAACTCGTTTTAATGTGACTTCTATAGCGTCTCTCAAGAATCCCACTTCGTGACGCTCTTATTTAATTTATTCGTTTATGACATCACAAGTTCCCATAAATAATGTTATTATTTGCTGATGGTTTTAAATTATTATATCGTATTACCAAAACATCTGATTATGCCACCATGCTTCAATGTAACTTAAATCATCTGTGTGATTAGTGTGACCATATCAAATTATATTCAATTTTTTTTTTTAATATAAAGTTATGACGAAAGCTTGGATTTTAAAGCACATTAAATAACGAAAAACCTACGACCTGTCGTGTGTATGTTTATTTAGGTCCATAATATTACGCACTAAGGTTAAACATTTATTGCATTAAATTAATGAAATCGTTTATTGGTTTGAGAATCAACCTCATAAACGAAAACCGCAATAACCATAGTCGACACGAGCTGTGCCCACAGCTGTCATATATAACTATTTAAGTAACATATTTTTTTATTATTTCTTGTTAAATAAAAGTTTTAATTTTATTATCATTATTATTGCACACTAAACATATTTAAATGCTACAGTTGGAACAATTGTAAAAAAGCAATAAAAAAGACGAAAAATCAAAAACAAGTTGATTTATTTAGAATCAAAATGACATTAAACGAATTGATGTACAAAAGTAAGATTTGCATATGTTATAAAAATCGAGCCCTAATCGTATAGTAACTGTATGCATGTACACTATATTGCCCCCGGCCGTCAATACATAAATAAATTATATTTGAGACGAAAATTTAAAAAAAAAAAAAAACAATATTAAAAGCATCGAAAAAGTGAGGGGAAAATTAAAAAAAAAATTATGAAAAAGACCTAGGTTATAAAAAAATTAAAACAAAAGTTTTAAAAGTGGATTCGTTATTGTACCTAGTTCAAACTTTGTGTTGAGCAAGTTTTGCTTTACAGCGAGCTACTAAAAAAAAAAAAAATGCATTTTTCTACACGTGTATAGCCCCAATAATTATTATTATCGCAGTCATCGTCTTTCGGAATGGTGCTTCCACAAATGGAACTTACACTAACAAATTGGTATTAATCGCGCGTGAAATACGTGACAAACGTTGCGCCTGCAGTAATAATTAAATGGAGACGATTTCTAACGCCGTGGCCTGGTGGCCGTTGCATAATACATTCAGGCGATTTGTCACGATGTGACTTGCACCCACACGACCAATGAGCGAACAGTATACAGTGTGGGTGTGTGGGTGTGTGCGAGCCTTAGATTTTTCACGAAAAACCGACAACGACAGAGGATATAATTTCACAGGCGCTTGCACTAGTGAATAAAATCGTTTCTCTCAATCCCTAAGGCCGAGTGCCGGAAACTGTTCATAACTCACCCTATTTTTACGCTTGAACAATATGCGTACCTGTATTCAAATACTTACTTTTGGAAAATTTAAGCTACGCTCGAAGACCATATTTTCGAACACTCGAGATTTTTCGTACCACTCGAGAATGATCCTGTGACGGTACAAACTCTTATTTTTTTTTTCAAACTTTTAATATTATTCAGCAAATATTATTTCTAGAATTTATTCAAATCGGAATATTCCAGCGAGTAGTTTCTGAGTTACGAGACTTCGTGTAGGAACCAAGACTAATACCTTCGTCTATGGTATAATGGATCAAGTAGACGATATGTGACCTTAGATTAATTTGAAATTTTAGTAATTACTGTCGATCTATAAAATTGATAAATAATTTGTAAAAATTGTCCAAGTTTAATAAATAGAGACTACGTCATTATAATATTACATATTATATTTTATATTTTTGTGAAATTATTTTTAAGAGTTATTATCCTTAGTATAAACATTTTAACATCTCAGGAACTACTCATTAGAATTTTGATTTAGATACATCAACATTTTCAAGATCATCAGCCAGCAAATAATTGACAGTAAAAAAAATTAAGGAGTCATCGCTTGAAAAATAGAAGTTTATATACCACAGGACATTTCTCAAGAATTTAAAAAAATACCAGAGATATACAAATTTCGTCATAAGGTATATGCTTAAAAGTTCTAAAAATCAGAATTCAAATAAATGTACAGTTAAAGGACAAGGTGAGGATGACCTGCTTAAAAAAAAGTGGCAAAGTGGGTGTCACTCTACTGTACAGTAGGTTACAAGTAGATTACTGTAATGGATGGTGTTAAATTTGAATGCAATGATTTAATATCATTGTATAAGAAAAACGATTGTGAGTGAAGACGGTCAGATATCGTATGATATTACTAAGTATATTTGATGACATTATTGTGAATAAAGTAATTTGTATAAAACCTATTTACATGTAACCTTATTTTTAATTTTCAATCTTTAACTACAAAATAATTGTAAAATTTAAAATTTGATAAATTTTGGCAAAAATCGAACTTTAAATTCTCGTTAAAAAAAAATCGTGCCTATGTATTTTTAATATTTTCAACTAATATTGTAAAAATATATCAGGAGCCTTGCATTAAATATTCACGCATTTTTACCCAACAAATTTTATTGATAGTTGTAGAAAAAAAATGAAATTTGAAATTGTCCATAAACAGCTCAAAACAAGTCAAAATATTTTCAAAATGTTATGGTGTTTAGCAAATGAGAATTTAAACATTCAGTCAAATGTTCACAAATTTACAGTTATTTATTTTTGAATTACAAAACCGCTACATGATAAGTAGAGTGAATATCCAATGTTGTAAAAATATGAACTTAAACGCTCATAAAAATTTAATTTGAAGATAAATCGTTAATTCTGACGTTTTTAATGACTAAACATTAAAAATCCCAGCAACTGAATCCGTATTGTTCACTAAAAATTGACAACCGAATTTGTCCAACCTGATATTTAAGGAGGCAAACATTCTAATTGGTTCCCGATAAAGTCTTTCGAAAAAAGCAAAATGCAATCTAATATGTTTATACAATATATTTTTCAATAAGAACATAATATTTTGATTTCACGATACGGATAAAGAATGTTAGGAAAATTGAAAATTCTGAAATGCATCAAACAGTCTCAGAACCAGTTATTTTCATCGGCGAGTTGAAAAGTTTGGTTACTTTTGGTTACTTTAAAGTTACTTTTAGATTTACATAAGTTAACTTATTATTTCTTGAAATTAACGGATCACATTTTAATTTTGAAATTCGAGTTAGTTTATTTTGTTTGCAATTTAATTTTATTCATTCAATCGATTTAGTTGCCACGTAAAACAATTATTTTGGATAATGTTTGATGTGAATTTATTTTTTATTTTTTAGTTACAAACGACTTCATAATAGTAATAAACAGAAATACTGTATAAACACTATTCGAGTTTGTGAAAAAATAAAGTAAGCCAGTTTTTTAAACAAAACATAAGTACGATTTATTAACTTACCCTGCAATAAAACCGGGTAAATAATATTTTGAATTAGTTTTAAGCTCAACTAAGTTAACCAAAATTTAAAATTACTTTTTCATATTAATCTACGATAATACGTTTAATTTAACTTCATTGAGCTCAATATTAATAAAAACCAATTAACTCGGCTGGCATGGGTTATTTTCGACAGTATCTTAAATCACTTTGGCGCACGTGGATATGCCGGTGGTGATCTGCTCGGGCGTTATGAGATCGTTAATGCGTTAAACAATTAATCGCACTAATCATCGAAATGTTTTTTTTTTTTTTTACCATTTTATAGGCGCTTATAAAATCAACCCTCATAATTAACCCGACCCCGACACCCACCCTAAAAAAAAAAAAAGTAAACGCTCCGCCGCGCGTACCGCTCTACTCGTGCGAGTGATGTGTGTGCAAAGTCTTTTGTCGCAAATCGTCGCAGTCAATCACTCGAAAATACTGCGGCAATATCGCCGATATTATAAGGGTCACCGAGCTTAAGCTCATCATTCGAATACGAATTTTATTCGACGCGACATGCGATCCGAACATCTATTATGTCGTGTATCGCAGAGGTATCGAATTTTCACACATGAATTACTCTTGTTAGGTAAATGTTATCTTATATATTATATAATATTATTATTATTATGTCAACGACGGGACGATGATACGACGACAGCGATGACGATGATGATGTACTGATGTAGTTAATGTGCCGCGAAACCCGATCGTCCCTTACCTAGTTTACACAACCCGAATAACACGATATGTACATATTATTATTATTACTACTACGCCGGTTTTTCGTGTTATTATTATTAGCTCCATCGACCCGTGAATTTTATCTTTCTCCTGTCATATCACATAGAACGATAAATTATTATCATACGAGTGCGCTGGAGATGACGGAGTGGTAAACGAGTTTCGCGTGAACTATTGTCGCCGGTGAGAAGGTCTCCTCCGAAAGAATATCGCGTTTGAAAGTCTTACCAACAATAACGGTGTTATTATAATATTTCAAAACTCGAAAATATTGTTGCATTTGAAGAAGAAAAAAACCCAGGTTAGATCGGGTTAGGTACACACAGTTAAGGTATATGTGGCGTACGCAAGAGGGGGGGGGGCTAACGGGCTGAAGCCTCCCCCCCCCAATCGACCGTATAATTATTACTTTGAAAAAAAAATATTTATCCAGTTTCAACTATCAACTAGTAAGCAAGACGTACATATTATCATATACGTATTACCAGAACGAATTCATTTTTAAAAAAAAACATTGTATTTGCATACTTATTTTCCTGAAACCATCAGTAATTTGTTGGTTAAACTATGAACTACTCGTATGAAAGACCTTGTATTAAATTTTCTAGACTTAGCTATACACATTTAATATTTTGTAAGTTTTGAACTTGACTGTGGTCTTGTCAAAATTTGAACTTTAAATGCTTACGAAAAAATAACCATGCCAAATTTAGTTATAAAATAAAAACTTAAGTATTAGGTATATGTATTTTTAAGCTTTTTGAAAGGATTAATAGTTTTGTATTGACATTTATAGAAAATAAAACTTAAATTAATCAGATACAACCCAAGTGCTGACGGTCTAACCAAGGTTACCAAACAATTTCAAGAGATTAAAATTTTTTTTTCTCCAATTATTTTAAAAAGTACCGAACATTTTCAATTTTGACTAGAAAAGTTGAGAAGTTGAAGTTGTACAAATATTTTGAAGTACCTCAAATTAACGTTCCTAAATTGTTAGATTGGATTAAATAAAAATAAAATTGTAATTTATTTTTTAGCACCCCTCCGCTGAAAACTCCTTATATTCCTAAAATAACCACCAGCAAACTGTCTTGCTGGTTACGGCAGGTCGGTTAGGTCGGTTGTTTTGCATTTCTCCGTCCCGACGTTTTGCTAATATACCGAAGTTAGAGGGGAAAAAACACTAATCTAAGAAAATTCATGGTAGAAAAAATGCAAAAACAAATCACGTGGACAACGACGAATCGATTTGTGGACGGCGAGTAACGTGTTTGTTTCCTGTAATTAAATATCATCATTAATAGGTGACGTCACACCAGCGTGTGTCGTCTCCGTCTTACGAATGTACGAAACTGAAAAAACCGTTTTGCACGGGACAATTTTACTCCCTCTGTATTCATAGTAGAAATTCAACAACGCTCGGGAAACGACTTTATCTGTGTCGCCGTGTTTTTATTGATTGAATAACATTTTTTTATTTGTTATTTGTTTTTATTTTTATTATGTATACACAATGCAACCTAACCAGCAGGCACAATAAGAGTACCTATATGGGCCTTGTAAAAAGAAAATATGAACAATTTGAATGAAGAAGCCATCCATTGACGACACTATCGTGTCTGGACAACATGAATACATATTTTAAAGTCATCAGTTCGAGCACATTAGGTTTTTTTTTTAAATATTGAATTATTCGATATTATTGGTTAGTACAACACAAACAAAGTTCTTACAATTGTGGAATTTTGGAAATTCTACTATAAATACAGAGCGCGTAAAATCGTTCGACGCAAAACAGTATTTGCTTCGTTGTACGTTTGTAAGACGGAGACAACGCATACGGGAGTGACGTCCTCTTAATCGATAAAATTATTAAATAAAATGTAACGAAAGATTTTACCCGACGCCGGCTCAATTCCTTGGTCACGGGTGGCATTTTTCTTCGGGCAAGTTACGGTGTTCGGAGAACAAGTGCCGCCATCCCCCACTCGGGCATGGCAGATACCTACGGGTGCCCAATCAAAAATTCTTCCGAACCCAACACACACGTGTTACCCTCCCCCTACTGACATTAAAAACGTACAAAACCAATACAGCTAATGAACATAGATGCCGGGCTTAAGATCAAAAAAAAAAAAAAAGAAAGAAAGATTTCACTCGAGTCTCACGTAATTGTCAAAACATTAACTGGTTGGTAATAATATGTAGTTATAATGTTATTCGAATCATAATTGTTATCAATGTCTTTTTGATATTTTTAAATTATCTAAAATGAAATCCATCCACCTTGGCACCATTGAAATGTAAAATATAAAATATTTTATTTTCATTATTAAAAAAGGTGGGTAAGTGGATGTCGCTCTGTTGTACAGTAGGTTACAAGTGGGTCTCTGTAATGGATGGTGTTAAATTTAACTTTAATGATATAATATCCTTCAGTGGTGTCTGCAGTGACATGATTAGGGTGGGGTGGCAAGTCATATATTTCAGAAAATGTCAATGAATTTTTTTTTAATTTTGTTTTTAACAGTACAAAATTATTTAGAAATACAGTCGTAGGGGGGGGGGGGGGTGGCCCTTAGGGCTCCCCCTGGAGTCGCTTCTGATATCCTTGTATATGAAAAACGATTCTGAACGATGACGGTTTATCAGTGTGGATATCTTATATTATTATATTTAAATTGTTATAAATTAATAGTTATCATTAATAAGATAGGTGGTAAGTTGAATTAATATTGTACAATTACAACAAAATAACGAAACTTGTTATTATTGGTTATTGCTTATACTTATAAAATTTCTTATGATCGTTCTTTGTGTTTATTATTTATAATTATTATTGTTTTAAATATACCTAAGGTGTGACATGTTTGCATTATTATGTACATAATACAGACAAATTATTAAGAGGTCATTATTATATTATTTTCGCTGTTACAAAATATACCTCTACAAGTAGTGAACATTTATTGAAAAAAATTAGGGTAAGTGAATGTCACTCTGCCGTACAATAGGTTACAAGTGCGTCACTGTAATGGATGGTGTTAAATTTGAATTCAATAATATAATATCATTGTATAAGAAAAACGATTCCGAGCGAAAACGGTCAGTCAGCCAATGATTTTACCTAGTATATTTGATGACATTAAGATGAATAAAGTAATTTATATAAAACCTATTTACGAGGAATCTTGTTTTTAAATGTTCAATCCTAAGCTATAAAAGTTGAATATTTTATACATTTTTAACTACAAAATAATTATTAAATTATGAATTTGATAAATTTTGTCAAAATTTGAACTTTAAATGCTTATAAAAAAAATTGTGCATATGTATTTTTAATATTTTTCAACTGCTATTAGAACGATATATCAGGAGCCTTATATTCAATTTTCACGCTTTTTTACACAACAAATAAAATTGTATTGATATTTACAGAAAAAAAAACTAAAAAATTGAAAACCGACAATGTCCGTAAACAGCTCAAAAAGAATCAAATTATTTTCAAAATTTTGTCGTGTATAGAAAATGCTAATGTTAACAACCAGTGAAAATTTCACGTATATACGTTCGTTCGTTTTAGAGTTGCACCAAAAACCTAAATAGATTTTCTCGAAAACAGATTTTGCGTAAAAATTCCCGTTTTTCCTTAATTTTTCTTTTGCTTTTCACGGCGCTTTTGAAAACTACTGGGACATTTTTACTTTTAATCCCCCAAAGTACCGACTAAATTCACTTTCCTATCAGAAAAGTTACTGTTGAAGAAAATCCAAACACTTTTACTGTCCTAAAAGGTGATGACAGTCACAAAAAAAATTTAAAAAATAAAAAAAAAACACACATTGTAAAATCAATACATTCATCACTTCGCTCAGAATCTAAAATCGAAATAAGCTATCTTTTAGGTATCGTATACTTGCAGTGCAAGCATCTATAAATTAAACATATTGTGCATTTTTTTGTTTTAAATATTTATTAGAACAAAAGTAATTTCATTCGTCAGGTCATTTTGTTACAAATTGTTTAGGTATAATTATACCTATATAATATCAATTTTACATTGTGTAATTAAATATAGTTTATTTTAAGTATTTTAAAAATGTATTATACAGGGTTTAGCAATTTAATAATAATAAGCAGTTTTTCGATAACAAGGCAGCGAAAACCGACTAATGTACCGCTCTCTGTACCTAAATGACTTATTAAAATTTTAGATTCTGAGTGGAACGATGAATGTATTGATTTTACAATGATGTGTGTTTTTATATTTTTTTTATTTTTTTTTTGTGTCTGTGTACACGATAAGTGGTCGAAATAATGCTTCGATTTTCAACTTCAGTATCTTTTTAGATTGGAAAGTGAATATCGTTGGTGCATTGGGGAGGTCAAAATTTAAAATTCCCAGTAATTTTCAAAAGCACCAAGAAAACAAAAGAAAAATTAAGGAAAACGGAATTTTTACGCAAAATCGATTTTTCACAAAATTGAATTTGGTTTTCGTTGTAACTTTAAAACAAATGACCGTAGATACATGACATTTTCACTGGTTGTTTATATTTTCATTTTCTATACACAATAACATTTTCCAAATATTTTGACTTATTTTGAGCTGTTTACGGACATTGTCAGTTTCCATTTTTTTAGTTTTTTTTTTCTATAAATATCAATAAAATTTTATCTGTTGAGTAAAAAAGCTTGAAAATTTAATAAAAGGCTCCTAGGTTATTGTTTCAAAGGCAGATGAAAAAAATTAAAAATCCTTAGTCACAGTTTTTATTTATAAGCATTTAAAGTTCAAATCTTGACAAAGTACGGAAAAATCACGAAAATTAGCAAAATATTTTGAGTTGAGAATTCATGAAAATTTTTCTTTTTAAATCTAAGATTTGAAAATGTAATACAAGATTACCCATAAGTTTGTCTACCTTTATCAAAAAAAAAATGTCTACAAGCAAATCAAATTAAATTTTTATGAGCATTTCAGATTCATATTTTTACAACATTTGATATTCACTCGATTCCTCATGTAACGATTTTCTTATTTTATTGTAATTAAAAAACGAATGACTATAGATACTTGAAAATTTCACTGAATGTTTATATTAGAATTTTCTATACACGATATAATTTTGAAAATAATTTGACTCTTTTTGAGCTGTTTACGGACATTGCCAGTTTTCAATTTTTTTAGTTTTTTTTTCTATAAATATCAATAAAATTTTATATGTTGGGAAAAAAGCGTGAAAATTTAATACAAAAGCGTGAAAATTTAATGCAAGGCTCCTGATATATTTTTACAATAGTAGTTGGAAAATATTAAAAATACATAGGCACAATTTTTTTTATAAGCATTTAAAGTTTAAATTTTGACAAAATTTATAAAATTTATAATTTAATAATTATTTTGTAGTTAAAAATTTATAAAATGTTCAACTTTTATAGCTAAGGATTGAAAATTGAAAACAAGGCTCCATGTAAATAGGTTATATATAAATTACTTTATGCACAATAATATCATCAAATATACTTAGTAACATCATAGTCTGACTGACCGTTTTCGCTCAGAACCGTTTTTCTTATACAATGATATTATATCATTGAATTCAAATTTAACACAATCCATTACAGTGACCCACTTGTAACCTACTGTACAGCAGAGCGACATCCACTTACCCACCTTTTTATACTTAAAATTGTATTTTGCTAATTTTTTCATATTTTGTCGTTATTGAATATAAATGCATATTTGAGAATATCAAAAAAAATAAGAACATATTCTTGCCAGTTTCGATCTAATAAAGTAAGTTTGGACGAATAAGAAAATAATTTGAAAAATATTGAAAAACTTTAAGTATAAAAATAAATGTTATTCTTTGACAAATAATGAAGATAATATGTATACATTAGGGAAGTTTAATATTTAAAAATATAAAAGTACATTGCTAATTACAGCATATCGGTCGATTAACTGGTCGATAACAATACAACACATGTAGCAGGGAGTGTTAATTGCTAATAAGTAATTGTTCGAGTTTTTCTAAAGTAAACAATCAAACCAACTTTTCATATTTTCGTTTTCATATTAATTGTATAATACAAGTCATTTTATAAACTTGTTTAGATCATATTTTGTGTGTTTATTTGTTGTTTTTTTTTAGTGCATAAGTGTATACATATTTTCAGGTTTACAAGTACTAAAAGTCCTCAGTCCTACATTTAAGTAACAGAAAATATTATGTACTATTATTAATCAGTCTATTTTGACTAATACCGTTTTTGAAGTCTGAGACTCTGTCGTGGACACAAAAATAACGGTATACGAAGTGCTAATGAGACCAAAAGTGGATATCCACGCATGACACCAAAAAACAGATGAAATGTAATATGTCACATTTGAACACCTGGTGGTCTTTGGAACACCTGAAAGTCGACTGTCGCTCGTCTCTAAGGAGAGATATGAGCCCAAGCTGATAGTTCAATATTATTAAAATATACTTTATGAGCTTTTGTTCGCGAGAAAATTTCGGGAATGGAATTTTTCCAGACAATAATTGTTATATTTTTCTTAAAACTCGAACGGAAACGATGTCGGCACACAAGTACCTCCAGGCTTATAATATAGGTAATATTTATCACACAAGTTTACTCGGAGTTTTCGGCTTAGTATTTCGATGTTTCAAAATTATAAAACCACAACTCACCAACACCTACCTATAATATTGTTTTATACTTAAATACTTTTTCCCGAGTATCTAAAATTCGCGCATACGATACGATTCATATCGGCCGTAGGTAGAAATATTATCACAGAGTTGCGTCACCCATACGTCGAACGCATTTACGTTTTAGACCATGCCATTACAATGATATTATATAATATCGGACTTGCAACTACTTACTGAAGTATAATATTATGCAATATTCATTCGGATAAGACATATTATTATATTTTGCGACCGACACAAATTCCTCCGTCGTCGACCGTTTGGCTCTCAGACGTATTGTTATTGGGTATAGGTATTACACAACGTTGTTATATAACCATATTTTATTTATAATATGGAATGAAATGCAGCGAAGAAACGCGAGCTACATGAACAAACAAAATATTATATAGATATCACCGGGCCGAGAGTCTAGAAGTTTTAAGTCACAAAATCTCATTTTTACAGTTGGGTAGTTTTAAGATTTTCAAATTCTTACGAACCGAATAACATTCATCGTAGCTAGGTTTTTCGTTTTTCAGTATTACAACTGATTTATTTTGTAAAATATACCGTATATTACAACTTCGTATACACGACAAATTTTAGGTCTTCAATTTTTTTCAAACCTAATAATAGTGGTCATATGTATAATATACTACCTATAAAAGACAGTTTCAAAAAATGTTAGACCATTTATAACTCAAGAACGGCAGGAACCGTTTTCAAAAATTTTTTCATCATTAGAAAGCTACATTATCCCTGTGTGCCTAATGTGTATGCTTATCTAAAAAGGGTAAATAAAAACCCGGAGAGGTGCTCAAACAGGGATTTTGAGATTTACGATGGAAATTTTCGTTTATAAATGGTTGCTATTATAATAGTAATTATTGGTTGTCATTGGTTAATCTTTAATTAAATTATTATTATATTTATATTCGTAGTATCGTCGTAGTACCTCCGCTGGGAGGCCTCTACATTCGGTCTAATCTATCATTTTATTTTATTTTTATTTTAACTATTTCATCATTTATTCTTATTGTTCTATTTCCTATTGTAACAGATTGAATAAAAAAATCTTTTTATAAGAAAAAAAAAAAATTATTTAATTTCAAGATGATCGATGAAAATGTTTTTTTTTCGAAAATATAAGCACCTTTCGTATTATATACCTCAAAAATTACTCGACAGATTTTCTAACGGTTTTCACTAATAGATCACGGGGAAAGATTTAATGTGAAATTCGTCTTAAAAAAATGTATTGGGTGGCCGATAATAATACCAATAATAAATTAATTAATGTATGCCCTTATGCATTTGTAAACGATTGGACCGATTTTGATGAAATTTTTTGCGCGTGTTTGAGTGCTTCCCGGGATGATTTAGATTCTCAATTAGATCCAGTAGGTCCGACCCCGGGGAGGTGTTTTTACAAAGATTTTGATATTTACGATGGACATTTTTGTTTATAAATCGTCGCTTTTGACTATAGGAGAAATAATTAGTAGAAATCAGTATTTATATTGGTTGCCATTTGTCAATCGGGGAGATCAGGTACAAGCATGCATCAAATATAATTTTCGCACTTTACCTACTAAGGTGGTCGAGTTACACCCAAAATGAGTCGAACAATCACATTTTTTTTTTAACAGTTGTCATTTTGTACGCGCAACAAAGAGCGTGGGATTAGCTAGTTTTAAATATAATTGTAAATTGTTATAAACGGCAATTTTATAGTACATTTTTAGGTGCGAGGTTTTTATTCACATAATATAACTATAACAGTGATTGTTATGACTCATAACTTATGAGTGTCTGAAATTAGAATTTTGACAAAATTCGTAAAAATCAAGAAAATTTGAAAATTATTTTGGGCTGGAAATATTCATGTACGTTTTTTTTTCAAAAATGCATCTGCAGTATGTATTTTAGTATTACCTAGGCGCTTAATCAATTTTTCTAAAAATCCACTTTTTTGATACATACGCAGATTTATAGATCAATGTTCTATAATCAAAGGCATTTTTTTACATTTTTGTTCTTCTTACGTTACATTTTGATTTTAAGAAAAATAAATTGCTGTAACAAAACATAATATTATTTTATTTAAGAAACACTCTCACCGTTTGGGGATGGACGACTGGGGATTGGTGTGTTAGTTAAATATTTTGTATTATTTAAATAGGAATCAAACGACTGTGAATATGAACTACAGTTATTAATATAATATATTGGTTAAAAAAAACATATTTATCAATTATGAATAGTTGTGACTTGTGGTATTGTGTTAAGACTTGGTACAGTGTAATTTTTAATTTTTAAAAACTATACGTACTCATAAAAATTGCTGAAATAACTCACACAGTAAATAATGTATAATAGAAAAAACAATAAATGTAGGAAAATATTATACACTCAACATTTACACTGGAGTAAAAATACAACATTTATTACCTACCAGGATAAATTTATTTATATTTTGAACTTGCTTGTTATTACGTTCAATAGAATATAATACCCAAAATAATATTAAAATGGGTCCCTAAATGGTAATACATCAAGTACACAGTTTTAAATAAAATTATGTAGGTACGTTAAATATCCATGTAATATCAAGGGATTTGTCCGACAAGAAATTAATATGAAATATTATAAAACATTCACTAAAATTATCACGAAAAAAAAATTCACGAAGATTAACAACACGAGTCAAGTATTTTATGATTGCATACATTGTTATACCTACGTCATGTTGTTTTCACGTCATCCTAGATAAAGTTAGTTGTTGTTGTGGATATATATTTTAAACCAGTTATCATTATGGTTAATATTGGGCATGTTGAATGTAGTAATGACTCAAGTCACAAGTAGTTTTCGGTAATAAAATTAATAACTTTTATAAGTATATGACAGGTAGTATCTATCTAATATACATAGGTACAGTAAGTATGTCATATTTCCCGGCACGTAACAGTTTACCGTCAGGTCGCATACTACATGAGTGCCTACCAATAATATTTATATATAACAATAATTAATAGCTGTCCGTTGGTAACCACATCGATCGAAAACGGCTGAACCGATTCGAAAATTATTTGTTTTTTAAAGAGTCGTAATATTCCGTAAAAGGTTTTGACGAAAAAAAGAAATCGGAAAATTCGCGAAAAACTGAAAAGCCATTGGTTGCGTAATATTATTATAGTATAGTTATTTTAGCCAATTAGCAGAAATTGGTGTTTTGTTGTTTATATACGAAAAATAGTTTTGTTTCCCCCGGTTAGTATAATTATTGATCGTAGGAATAATTTAAACTTAAAATTTTCATACTTGGTTAGGTACTATATTCTTAATCCTGGTTGGTTTATCTGAAGTGAATAGACTCAAAAATACTGGATCGTTTTCATTAAAAAGTTATACCAATAGATTGTTGTTTATATAAAAAAACAAATTTTTTAATATTAACTTAAAAATAAAAATTATATTAAATACATTTTTTAATAATGTATTTTACATTATATAAATTCGTATTGTTGACTATATTAATTGATTTCCTTAACTTAACATAATTCAATTTGTTGTACCTAAATATTTCTTTTATATCTAAATTAAAAATAATAACACTCATCCTTACTGAATTTGAAGTGATACAATATTATCTAAATCTATTGTTCTGACTTACGTGTTTATAATTATTAACCTATTTGAATTCCAAATTATTTCGAGTAGGTACACTACATTATACATTTTTTAACTATGTTATGGGCCTTGACATCCGAAATCAAATTTGTATTTTTACCTCTGCTTTTACTGAAACCATTCATCACATTTCAAATATTACTTATTTTATCTGTGCTATTTTGTGTAATTTTTTTCTATTCCCTTCATAGATCTGGATTTATATAAAAAATGTTGTACTTCCTATTTCGGTGTCAAATATAATATACTCTTGCAAGAGATGCGCTATAGAATAAATTTCTTTTTCAGCATCAAATTCTTTGATAACATTATACATATAATATATTATAAATGTTCACGATCTTAACGCGTTTTAAATTTTTTTTTTATATGTTCCCATTTAAAATCTGTTTTGTTTGTGTACACATCTTTTGACAATTACTAAAGATTGACAATTTAGAACAAGATATCTCAAAAGCAGAGAGTTCTTACTAAAACCTAAAAATCTAAATCCTTTATACATTTATTAGAAATTAAATATTTAAACAAAGGAAAACGATTTTAGTTAGTTCGTTGTAATTCAAAAATATTTGTAGGGACTTTAAAATTAAAATGTTTACGTATTATCATAATGTTTTATCTTACGGAATTTTCAATTGATTAAGAATAGTTTAGGCAATCGCCTATTTATTCCACGAACATATTTACAGCGTTCTAAGATAAGTCTGAATTCACAGGAAGCTTATATAAATAATAAATTATGATATGAGTAATAAATACATATTTTTAAAATTATAAATTTATAATAAAATAAATACGGTATTTTCGGAACTCAAACATTCAATTTTCCGTAAAACTTATCTTAGGGAAAATAATTACATTGATAGCAATATAAATATAAATTAAAATATACTTAATACTAATTTCTTCACGAAATCATATTTCATCAACGATTTATGATTTATAAAACGGGTATCTACAACATACATACCAATTTTTTTTGTTAACTCGTAGAGACCATTCATCGTCAGTTTTAAAGTTAGAAAGATCACCAATATATTAAAATTCAATAAAAACGGTGTAAAACACTTCCTACTGAATATATGAACAGCATGATGAAATAATAATTATATACAAAACGTCATACAACATAACGATGTTATTTTTAATCATTTTTTTTTTTATAAACACAGAAAACAGAACGTGTGTATTTAGTGTGTATTCAAATTGCAAATCAAAACCAACAACGTTTTCGTTACTGACATTGAAAAAACAATTGCAATTTATTATTAATAAATTACTTTGTAAAAAATATTTGGTACATTACATAATGAAATCCAAGCGGAGGAGGTATCTCGTTTTTTATAGCTTCCCTATCTTGTGAATTCTTTGGTGTTTAGTCAAAGAGGATGAGCAACCGAACCATTTGTCACACACGTCACACGGGTATGGCTTCTCTCCGGTGTGCGTCCGCTTGTGAACAGTCAGTTGGCTACTGTTACTGAATGATTTTTCGCATATGTCACATGGATAGGGCTTCTCGCCCGTGTGAGTCCGTTTGTGAACAGTCAGGTGAATACTACTAGCGAACCATTTGTCGCATACGTCGCACGGATATGGCTTCTCCCCCGTGTGCGTCCGCTTGTGAACAGTCAGTTGAATATTTTGACTAAATGATTTGCCGCATACGTCACACGGATATGGCTTCTCCCCCGTGTGCGTCCGTTTGTGAACCACCAGGTGAATATTTTGACCAAACGACTTGTCGCACACGTCACACCGGTAAAGTTTTTCGCCTGTGTGCGTCCGCTTGTGAACAGTCAGTTGGCTACTGTGATTGAATGATTTTTCGCATATGTCACATGGATAGGGCTTCTCTCCCGTGTGTGTTCGCTTGTGAACAGTCAGGTTACTACTATCAGCGAACCATTTGTCGCATACGTCACACGGATATGGCTTCTCTCCCGTGTGCGTCCGCTTGTGAACAGTCAGTTGGATATTTTTATTGAATAATTTGTCGCATACGTCACACGGATATGGCTTCTCCCCCGTGTGCGTCCGTTTGTGAGCCACCAGGTGAATATTTTGACTAAACGACTTGTCGCACACGTCACACCGGTAAAGTTTTTCGCCTGTGTGCGTCCGCTTGTGAACAGTCAGTTGGCTACTGTGCCTGAATGATTTTTCGCATATGTCACATGGATAGGGCTTCTCTCCCGTGTGTGTTCGCCTGTGAACAGTCAGGTTACTGCTATCAGCGAACCATTTGTCGCATACGTCACACGGATATGGCTTCTCTCCCGTGTGCGTCCGCTTGTGAACAGTCAGTTGAATATTTTGACTAAATGATTTGTCGCATACGTCACACGGGTATTGTTTATCAAGCACACGCTTATCATACGTGTTTTTATTCATTAAGTGCTGTCGACTCCACCGCAAACGTCACCGTTCTGAAATATATTTTCTGGGGGTCTATTAAATAATATATTATACACGGATTAATAGGTTATCGACGTTTGACTTTATTGCAATTTGTTATAAGCAAATTACGTTTTATTTTGTTACTATGCTATTATAGTAATCTGTGTGCAGTCACCAGCCAGCATTTTTTGTATTACTATTTAATTATTTAAATTTATCATTTATTAAACAGATTCAATCATAGTTAACTGCGTCTGTTATACCAGGGTAACAATCTCTTAAGAAAAAATGTCTCATAAGTAAATATCTTCTATGTTAATCAACAAATCTAAAAATATTTGGACAATTTTTTTTTTAAAGTTTTAATTTGGAAAAAATTAGCTATTTAAACGAAGAATAACAGTTTTAGTTTTTCGTTATAATCTAAAACCATTATTCGTAGGTACTTGAAACTTTAAAAAGAATATTAAGAGACTACACAGACATTTGTTGCCTCTGTCTTACAAGTGTGTGACAGTAAATTTAACACTCAGCAGATCATGTGTAGCTCTGTTGGTTTAAAAATTAGAGTGATTTGACCTCTTATAAAACTTAAAGGTATAATTATTATCTAGGCCATCTCATAGGTTTTTTATTAAATTTTAATTTTATAGTAAGTCATGATTATTTTAAAATTGTAAATTGTTTGTGAATCCTAAAATACTCTAAACTCGTTTTAAAATTAAAATATAACAAAAATCTTTGGCAATACCTTAGATAATAATCTTATCCGTATATTTTATAAGAGATAAATTCATTCTAATGTTTAAATTAACGGAGCTAAACTTGATATTCTGATCTTAAAATGTTTTTTGTTACGCTCTTGTAAGACGGGGACAACAAATATCCGTGTAGTGTCCTCTTAATATGTTTTCTACATTTAATGAAATTTTAAAATGCAATATTTTAGGTCAAAATGTAATTAACGTACTTTAGTATATTAGTACTAATTCCTAATTGTAAAATAAATTACTTTAATCACAATAATATTATTAAATATTCTTATGGAAATAGAGGCTAATCAAGGCAATTTATTTCATATTGTATCTAAGGTATAAAGGTTATGTACAAGATTCCTCAAAATGTTTTCTACTTACAAAAAAAAAAAATAAGACACCAGAAAGTCAAATTAGTTTTTTATAATAGTTTGAAATCTATTCACACGTACAAGAATGATTTTCTTATTTTGTTGTAATTAAGAAATTAATCACCATAGTTAAGTTAATAAAATAAAAATTATTAAAAAATTTAAGATAACCAGAGACTTGAACAAGTGAGAACTCTACGTCTAGACTATAGATAAACTGATATGAAAGCTTATCCCGGAACCTATCTCTCTGTAAGGAATGGACTGTATGGTGATAGGTGATTACTGATTAGGAACCTATATTTACACACAGCCTTACTTGTAAACTTACAACAAGACGATGCGCCAACAGGAACTAGAGGTTAGTAAGACAGGTAACTTTATATTAAATTGGCGTACGTCACACGGATAATAGGTATGATGGCTTCTCTCCCGTGTGCGTCCGCTTGTGTATTGTGAGACAATCATTCCGACTGAACGATTTGTCGCATACATCACACGGATATGGTTTCTCTCCTGTGTGAGACCGCTGATGTGTTTTCAGACGAACGCTCTGAATGAATGATTTATCGCATACCTTACACTTTACAGGTGTATGGGTTTTCTCCTGTGTGCGTCTGCTTGTGAATCAACAGTTGACTATTTTGATTGAATAATTTTTCACATACGTCAAACGGGTAGGTATTATTTATCAAGAACACGCTTGTAGTGAGAACTCTGAGTTTAGACTCTAGATCAACTGATATGGAAACTTAACCCGGAACCTATCTCTCTGTAAGGAATGTTGTTTTGATTTGTATGGTAATGTTAATTTCTGTCGCCGCCACGTACTCTGCTATCTAGTGGATGTTTGCCCCGTAACAAGTATTAATAAAAAAATAGAACTCGCAGTATCATGGAGCACAGGAACTGGTTAGATACTGTGAGATTGTTAACCTGTTAACGCTTACAGCTAGGCTACAACAATAATGACAATAATAAAAATACAGTGGTGCTCTGATTAATAATTCATACTACTACTACAGTACAACAGTGTTACATAGTATTTAACTTTTAACTTAACTTCTAACTTATTAACTCGTTAATGCCCAGCCTTGGTAATTACTATTGATCCATCGTTATAAATAAATTGTGAAAATGGCGCAAGTACAATAAGTATTACACACAACAAGTATTATTATTATTATCCTTAGTATAAGCATTTTTATATCTCAGAAACTTCTTATTACAATGTACATTATTTCTATACATCAACATTTTTCATGATATCCACAAAATAATTTTCAGTAAATAAATATGTGTTCTCATTTGAAAAAATATAAGTTTTTTCGCCATATGGTACTCTTTAAGTGAGTAGTAGAAAATATATTATGAATTCAAAAATATGGTCTTTAGGTACCTATACAGTATTATATTTATATATTCTGAAAATCAGAATTTGAATAAATGTAGGTACTATTTGAGGAAAAATAAGGGTGAGCATGCTTAAAAAATCACTACTATTGTATAGTGTATGTTTACATTAAACACATTATGGTTTTATAATATTTTCATTTACATTAATATTATTGCACACTTTTTCTTTGGTGAATTATTCAAATTCAGTCTCACTCGAAACAATCGTCACCGGCCAATCACCCACCGCTCTCTTTTCGCATCAATTTAATATTGAAAGTGAATCGTATTATTGAAATAATATTATGTTCGACGAAATTCGGGTATATTTTATTCTTGTACGACAAACGCGTACTTTAAAACACAACTTACTCAGTATGTATACGAGTACACTTAAATATTATTGTAATAGAGCGATTGCCGATCGATTATAATATTGTTTTCTTTAAATTCCATATTACGATATTGTTATACCGACCAGTCCGCCGTTGCCGTCGAAATGTGCAAACAAATATCCGTTTTTAATCTCTCACCGAAAACGGTTTATATTTTCCTACACTAAACACGCGTGGTTTCATAAATCATAATATTATTGTTGCGAAGATATATTACTAGTTATTATTACTATCGACTCGATGGTTATAATAAAACAACTATAGGTACCTACGCGGTTTCGATGTGTAATACTGTTGATTTTATTTTTTAATAATAACACGCGGGCTTAACGCGCACAACGAGTCTTGAGTGTTGTTTGCACTATTCGAGTGTTATTAATAACTACGACACGACTGCGTTCGCACAAAGGAGCACTTTAAAAAATACAATTTCTATAGCCGATGGATTTTACTTATATATTTATTTATTTTTTACTTTGGCGAACACTGAAATCGTAACAGGATTAAAAAATAGATAGGTCGTTGGAGGGTATAGGTACACACGAAAAAGTAATAAAGCAAAACATTCGCCAAATTTCGCTAATGGAATTTCACACTAATACTACGACACCGCTCTGTCGAAATATTAATACATTTTCTCATAATATCCTCGTCACAGGTAGCTTCGCCTAAGACGTTTTCCCTAGACTCGAAATTATTATATGTATATACATCAGCGTATCCGAATTTAAAAGCATTTTCAATTTCCCCTCCCGTTTTATACAGATTCGGGACTGTTTGATGCAGGTATAGTAAAAAATTGTGTTTTTTATGTTCCAAAACAGGTAGATCGTGATGTTTTTTAATTGCGGTTATTTGAATATAAACATATAATAAACAATAGTAATAATATAAACATTATTGTTTCTTTGTTTTTTTTTTTGATATTTTATTTTATTTAAATGGTAAAATCGTACAACAAATATTGTCAATTTTTTTATTTAATTTTTTTTTAAATATGTTAATTTGTGTTTTTACATATTATATTTCTTAACTTTTAATCTCATGGTTCTGTTGTTTGACCGTTCAAATACGGAGTTTAATTCGTAAATTTTAATTTAAAAATCTTTATCGAGAACCGCTTCGGAATCCGAATAAAGTCAAAAGTGTTTATTCTTCTCCGGGTCCCTTTATTTGTTAATTTGTGGTTTTAAAATATTATAAATTTATTTTCACGAAATATTTCAATTATGAAAATAACACAAATTTGCGTTGTATTCAGTGTTTGGATTAGATAAGTATTTTTTTTTCTAGATAGAGATAAAGATAATGTAACTCGAATGTATCTTAACAACTTAACTTAGATAACTTAACTAACTCATATTTATTTAGATAAAGATGAAGATAAATACTTTTTTATCTAGATATAAAAGATACAATTTTTTTTTAAATGGGTTTTAAATTTAGGTATATTTTAGTTGGTCACTAGGACATAATAATGATATAAATAAAAATAATTACATTATATATAAACCGTAAACTTGGTTGGAAAATTTGTATAAATATTTAAAATGTGTTTGTACAATTTCGCGATTTTTATCAATAAAAAATGTATCTAAATGATTTCATTTAGATTAGTAAAACAATTATCTAAGATGAACGTTTAGATATCTTGTAACTATTTATCTAGATAAGATAAAATATGAACAAATAATTATCTAGATATTCGTCTAGAGAAAGTGATCTAGATGTGTCCGAACACTGGTTATATTTAAAAGTTTATTTCATTTGAAGTATTTCAAAATCAGAACTCTAATTATATTATACTAGCTGACACGGCAATGCTTTGCAAATTGCTAGGTTTTTATGATTGTATGAATAGCTAGATGCACTTATATAGGCTATGGTTTTGCTTGAAAAAATGTATGATATTCGACATGACGTTTAGTATACTTGTCTTTGGTACGATTTTTGATTTTCAAATTCGTTGTTTCATTTTTTATATCACAAAATAATATCCATACTTCGGGGCTTCTGGCACATTGCATCCAACGGTTCATCTAAACCCACATGGATATCCACGTTGGCACTTAGCTCTGCCAAATAACCATTTAGTTTTTTTCTGAAGGTAAGAATGTAAACTGCAGTGGAACGAGATCTAACCAGAGATAAGCGGTAGAATGTACGAATCGCCTATGAATATAAGAGTGAACACTGAAACGAAAAAATAGAACTGAAATTAAGTAAAAATAAAATAAGAATGGTTCTGGAGGAGGGGAATATAAACTCTATATCATGGACATATCACCCAGATCCAAGGCTGGACATTAACGAGTCAATAAGTTAGAAGTTAAGTTAATTTTAACTTACTAACTTAACTTACTAGTTCAGTGTTTTAATTAACTTATAGAAATCCAGAAAAATATTTTGTTTGCTACGGATTTTCGGTTTCTAATTATTATTATAAGTTCGCGGAATATAGAAAATACCATCAGAAAAAAAAGATATATTTACAAAGGACTTCATATTTATGTTTAAAGATAAAAACTAATATATTGTATTAATAAGGTACTTTAAGTATTAATATAGGGGTAAGATTAGTCGCCTGTATGAAGACGTCGATGCCATGAACCATATTCATAAATCATAATACATATTCATTACTCATTAGTTATTAATTGTTTTTTATTAGTACCAATAATGATTACCATAGATTATTTGAATAGAGTAATATGATATTACCTATAATAGGTATACCTTAGTTATAACTATGAACGATGATTACTATTCAAGTGATTATCTCTTATTTTATTAAATAATACTTAATAAATGCATTTTTTTTTCTCATTCCAACTTATTATATGAAGTTAAGTTAACGGTATAGCTTAATTTAAACTTAACTGATGTATAAAAATGTCTATTTACTCAACTTTATATGTATTACCTTAACTTAACTGAGTTAAAAAAAATCATTAACTCTTCCAGCCTTGCGGCCAGATCGTGCCCTGTAAATACGACACTGACTAAAACACGTGTAAATACTTTATATTTACTCGTCCAAAGTGTAATAAACATGATGATACAGATGACAGAATAAAACTCGAATGACACATAATATGGTAATTGAAAGTACACTGTAATCGCTAGTGGATAATACTATTGTATAACACGTCCAACAAAATATTTATTGCGTTACTGTGTATGGGGAAAAAAAATTGAAACGCATCGTTTTGCACTTGAACCGTCGTCGTAATAGTGCACTGTAATAATAATATGATACGTCAGATAATAATAAACAAATAATATTATCGCGCAGACCCTTCAGGCGGTTACTCCAATCATAATACAGTTTGTACACAATATGTCAGTTGTTACAATATGATATTTCGTACGACGGACAATCGTATGACAAGAGCGTTTCCAATTTAAAGTTCAAGAAAATAAATAAACCGTATAACCGTCAAGATGAACGCATTACTCTCGAGTGGTGCGGTCTTCGTATTTTTCTTTAGTTGTTCGGAACAGACATATTTCCTAAATAAAGACTACATAAGTTCAATCAATAGTGTTGCGAAGACTTGGAAGGTAATGTCATTTCGTTTAATAACATTATTATTATCGTTAAAAATCTAAAATTCTACTTAACAGACCGCTTGGTCCGTTTTAATTTTCGGTGTAATATTTCATATACCGTTTTTTTACGAACAATTAAGCGATCGAAACAACACATTTTATTTTTTTATCACATAGGTACCATTGAATATAACAAATAAAAAAAAATGAACATATTTTATGAAACAATTTTAAAAAGACAACGAAAAAACACGTCATTGTAAAACCGTTATGTTCCCCATAAACTAAAGTATCAATGGATTCAGACTTACCTTTGTTGTTAATTATCACTGAAATGTAGGTTAATCTTAAAAATTACACAGATATATAACAATAATAATACAACAACAAAAAATTAGTGATATCTCAAATAATTCATTCTGCCAAACTCTGATTAAAAAAAAGCTCTAAAAGTTGTACTATATAGTTGTATAGCTAAGTCTATATGAACTTTAGATATCATTTAATTAAAATTTGTCTTATTATAATAATTTAACTTAGCTTGGCGACTCGAATTAAAAATTTAAAAATTCTATTGCACGATGATTGTCTACATAATGTGGTAAACTATCATTGAAATAGTGTGTGTTACCAATTAGGTGGTATAAAAAATAAAACCCTCAAGCTACATATACTCAAAGTTATCTTAAGTTCAAAGACTTAGCTATAAAAATATATCATAACTTTTACAGCTGCTTTTTTTGTACTAACGTTTTTTTTTAGTTTGCGCGTACGTTTTAGTTGACATTATTATTATTGTTAAGAGGACGCCACACCCACATGTGTTGTCTCCGTTTTACAAATGCGAAACATACTAAATTCACGCTCAGAAATCCAAGTTTTATACCTTTAGCTTAAAAATCAGAGTGAATCGACCTATTTTGATACTTGATGGTAAGAACATTATATGTGTTTTGTCTGAAATATTTTTACGATAATTCAGTTTTTAAGTGAATTATGAGCGTTTTTAATTTACATTTATTGTACACGCTAAACACTAAATTATCGTAAAAAAACTTCCAAAAAAACACAGATAATACTCTTACGATTAAGTTTCATAACAAGTCGATTTACTCTGATTTTTAAGCTAACGCCAAAAAACTTGTATTTCTGAGCGTGAATTTGGTGCGTTGCGCGGTTGTATGACGGAGACAACACGTGCGAGTGTGGCGTCCTCTTAAAAATGAATAATAATAGCGGCCGATCGAGAAACAACACTGCCTACACACTTTTTTTATTATCACAAACCATAAATGGTTATGAAAAAAAATCCTTGGCGGAGACGGTGTGTTGGCCTATATTTATAAGGATTATAGGATGTCTACGTGATTTATAACGATCTTCGTTTTTTTTCCGCCAAACTTGTATTTCGAATAGTACTTAGTGATATTTTTTCTCTTGACTCTAAATGTACCTATAGGTTTAAAAAAAAAAACAGAAACAAAAACAAAAGACAAAGACTATTATGTTACCCAAAAAATAAAGTATCAACGCATTCTCCTACATCTCGTTGTTAATCATCTCCGAAAGGTAAATGAATCTTAAAAAGTAAACATATTTATAATAATAATAAAAAAAAGCTCTACGATTTGTATTACATATTGTTTTATAGCTATTAGTCTTGAACTTTAGATATTATCATTTAAGTTAAATTAATCTGTTGCAATTGCGTGTAAATATCGTTTCGTTTACCGTTTATGACGAATAATACTGATAATAATTGGCTGATCGAAATAACACGATATTTTCTTTTTTCATCACAAACCTTGTCGGAGACGGTGTGTCTTTTTTTTCTCAAACTTTTACTTCGAATAGTATACTTGGCGATAATATTTTTGCTTTTGATTACCGATGTAACTGCAGGTTATTGAAAAACCGTGAAACATTCGCTGTGGGAAATAACAAAGAAACTACATACCTAACAACGAAGAGATTATTGCAGTTTTATCGTAAACATAAAACGTTTTAAAATATATATCACTGGCCAGTGGTCCATCTGCCGAAGATAGCGTGTGAATTAAGGTCGTTTCAAAGCAGAGTGTGGCCGACGTCGGAACGATCAAACACAAAATTTATGTGATTTAAAGCGTAGAATTATAAAGTTATAAGTGTAGGTATTCTTAAGAAACCTGTGTTTTGCTCTTCTGTACATTGTAAAATCTCACCTTGTGACCGTAATAACGAACGTATTAAATTGGATTTAAATAATAGATAAAAAATTGCAAACGAACAAATAGAATACTGACCGGAGATGACGTGTTGCGAGGAAACTAGTGGATTTACAATGGTGTTTATTTTTTTTTTTTTGTTATCCTGTATACAAAATTTCCACCAGAAGGAGTGCTTCGATTTCAACATATAGTGCCTTATCTTTTAGCAAATTGGATCAAGATGGTACCTTAGAGAGGTCATTTTTCGATTTTCTCAATAGTTGTTTAATGTCACGGGAAAACTACTGAACAATTACGAAAAACCGCTTAAAACGGGATTTTAATTTCTAACGATTTGTTTATCACCGTAACGCCGAATAAAAAATTATAAAATTATAATATAAATTCAACTTAAAGGCTATAATAAATAATAAAAATTTAAAAATCCAGACCGACAAACCGTCTCCGCTCAGAATCGTTTTTCTTATACAATGATATTATATCATTGAATTCAAGTTAAATACAATCCATTATACAATGACCCACTTGTAACCTACTGTACATCAGAGCGACATCCATTTACCCTCTTTTTTTTTAATATTTATATTTATATGTAAGAAACAAGCCTGCGCTACTGATTCAACGGATATAGTATATTTAATATTATTTATTTCCCCCAGTAATTTTTTTAAGCAAGCATTCCCCTACCCCGCCAGTTTTTTTAACATTTGTTAAAATAAGAATTTTTATTTATTATAGTCTTATGTCTAATTGTTCCTGAAGCCGATTATAACGAAAAGCCAAGTTTTTTTTAAATATCAATTATATTTTATTTAGAAACTCTTTAAATGTATATGTTTTTGCTTTATTTGTTTCAAACATTATTTGATATTTTTTGTTTATTATTATAAGCAGTACTTACGATTGATTTCAACGATATCTAAAGATTTATTGCATACGATAAAACAATTATGAGTGGAAACGCTGTGCGAGCCTCTACTTCTGAGGATATCTATTTTATAATTTATTTATTTTGTTATGTGCAATTGATTTTAGTCTTGGTAATACGGTATATTTAACCAATTTTTCCAAAAAATATCATATAGAATAATTTTATTATAAGGGCTGGGGACTTCGTGCTCCAAAACACTTTAAAAAATGAATTCCCTCATGCCCTAAAGATTTACCATACATGATTAATTAATATGCAGATATGCTTAAATATGCCCTTTTAAATATATATATATATTATAGTAATTAAAATTAACGTGTATTTATTTTTATTTCTTAATCTTTTTTTTTTTAATGCTTGTATTTAATATTGTATTAAATATTATTTTATAGTGGGTACGTAAAAAATTAAATACAAAAAAAATAATATATTTAAATATAATGTAAAAATACGATATAAAAACATGCACTTGATATATGGACAAAAAAAGCTTAATATGCAAAATAAAATAAATTGCCTTAAATAAGGTACCTAATATGAAACAAATTTCCATAAAACTTATAGCTACGTTTTAAATGTTTGCCTAGGTATTTGAAAACATGCTTAATCCTATAAGTCCCTAGCCATACATATAAAATGTATATAATTATATGCTAATATTGTATTTAATTATATTATATAAAAACAGGCTTTCGTGGATATTCAACAGGTATAGTGGTATAGTATTTCACAGTGATATTATGACGTCAAGTTCAATAATAAGCAATTTAACATGAAACAAAATAGGTGAAGACGAGACAAGTAAATACGCAGCGCAAAATGTAGGTTAAATTAAATACAAAAGAAAAAGAAATTTAAAAACAAATGGAAGAAGGTCGTAGTTTTAGTACCTACATAATTTTTTATTAAGTTTTCCTATATTTATCAAGTTCGTAATAATTAGTGGAGCGAAAAGGATGTGACATTTTAGATTCCGTGCGGAGCGAGAGATCTAGTGGTTTTACAATGGGGTTTATTATTATTTTTTTTATTTTTATCCTGTATAGAAAATTTCTACTAGAAGGAGTGCTTCGGTTTAAACATACAGTATATTAACTTTTAGAAAATTAGAACAAGATGGTACTTTAATGTGGTCATTTTTCGATTTTCTCAATAGTTATTTAATTCCACGAGAAAAACTACCGACGAATAAACAAAAAAAAAAAAAAAAACCACTAAGAATGGGATTTTAATTTCGAACGCTATGTCTATCACCATAGAAACGAATAAAAATATTGATTTTAGTTATTTTGTCGTAGTTTATAATATTAATTCAACTTACAGGCTATAGTAAAATATGATCTGTATATTATATTAAAATGAATTGCTGTTCGTTAGTCTCGCTAAAACCCGAGAACGGCTGGACCGATTTGAACGAATTTCTTTGTATGCGTTTGGGTGACACCTCGGATGGTTTGGATTCTCAAATCATCCCCTAGGTCCGACCAGGGGATGTGCTCAAACTGGGGGTAAGAGATTTATGGTGGATATGTTTGTTCATAAATGGTTGCCATGGGTTTTAAAGCTGTTATAATAGTAATTATTGGTTGCCGTGAAATCGGTGCATTCATTCAATGCATCTAATTTTTTTGTACGCTGTGTTTTGATATTATTATATGTATCGGTGGTCAATCCACCGTAGGTGGAGTTGAGTAAAAACGACAAACTTGGTATAACTTTGATGCTTTAGTGTTAAATCTTACACTTACGTATAGACAGCACGGGGTCTGCGATCTACCGCAGGTAGATTGTGCTTACCTGATAATGTACTGCTGCGAATAAGAACTTTTATTCCGGGCAACAGAAAAATTAAAGTGAATCTAGAACATCATACGTCGAATATTAAACATGGCATTGAACAAAGTTTGAGTCATGTGCAGTTTGTACATTTAACGGGTGACGAAGTGCACGGGCTCAGCGCTATAGTAACAATATAAGATAAACTTTCTCCGCTCAGAATCGTTTTTCGTATGCAATGATATTATGATATCGTTGAATTCAATTCGAATACAATTCATTACACAATGACCCACTTGTAACCTACTGTACAGCAGAGCGACATTCACATACCCGAATTTTTTTTAGTTGAACTCAAACATATTAAGAAAACTGAATTTCCATCGAGTTATCGTTCTGCCGTAAAGTGCGTATTTCGCCACTGCTGTAAGAGATGACGTGTCAAATTAGATTTCAACGATGGGATACGTTTCACGCGAAAAAAAAATTCTGAAGGGAAACGCAGTGGGAGCTTCTATTTCGGAGGATATTTTATAATTCATTAATATAGCTATGAGTAATTGATTTTTGTCTTGGTAATATGGTACAATAATTAATAATGTTGAACCGATATTTTTCCAAAAATACTACAAACCATGTATTTTATAATATTTATAATATTTTTGTATATTTATACTATATAAGTATTAAAATAAAGAACAAACTTGTGCCATTTTTAACGTCATTTTGTCCACTATTCGGGAGTGTCCGTTATAGGAGGTCACACTGTATTTCACAAAAACAATACGGCGTCATGTCCAATAATAAGCAGTTTAACGTGGAAAAAAAAATAAAAACGAGGCGTATTCGACGCAGTCTCAAAATTATAGTTTAAATTACTTAAATTAAGTTCGTAATAATTAGTGGAGCGAAATAGAAGTGAGAAATTTTTATTTGAACGGTTTATCTGAGATGGAATATAAAAATTAAGTTAAATTAAGTTTGGAAAGTGTTTACGGGCAATCGATTAAGATGGTAATGTTTCATATTTATTGTTTTTTTTTAGTGATGTACCCATCGTGACGTACCTTAGAACGGTATGAATAGAACCGTGGATACAATGGCTTAAAATAATTCTCAATATTTCGAAAATGTCATAAATATGTCATATATATATGAAATGTCAATACATCGATAATAATAATAAATAGGTGTACACAATAGCAAAAAGTTTCAATTACGAAAAAATAACATAAATCGTAAATGGAAAAATCTTATTTTTCGTTTAAATATACAATTTCATCAACATTTAAACTTCAAAAGTAGGTGTACTTACAAATATAATGTTTCTTACCTTT
Organism: Sitobion miscanthi; assembly: GCA_008086715.1. Classification (NCBI taxonomy): domain Eukaryota; kingdom Metazoa; phylum Arthropoda; class Insecta; order Hemiptera; family Aphididae; genus Sitobion; species Sitobion miscanthi. Next base: position 27,903,747 of record CM017801.1, read on the forward strand.
TTTGATGTTTATAGACTTCTGTGTTCTCACTTATGAGAAATCGTGTTGTAAATGTTTCAACCTTAGGTTGGTAGCTATTTAAATTGAAAATTGTATGAATTTTAAATATAAAAAGTGGGTAATTAGATGTCGCTCTGCTGTACAGTAGGTTACGAGTAGACCACTGTAATGGATGGTGTTAAATTTGAATTCAATCATATAATATCATTGTATAAGAAAAACGATTCTGAGCGAAAACGGTCAGTCAGCCTATGATATTATTAGTATATTACTAACTATATTTGATGATATTGTTGTGAATACATTAATTTGTATATTTACCTATTTACGTGGAACATTGTTTTAAATTTTCAATCCTTAGCTATAAAAGTTAAACATTTTATAAATTTTAAACTACAAAGTAACTATTCAATTTTAAATTTGATAAATCTTGTCAAAATTCGAACTTTAAATGCTTACAAAAATAAATTGTGCCTCTGTATTTTTAATATTTTCAACTGCTGATTTAACAATATATTAAGAGCCTTGCATTAAATTTTCACGCTTTTTTACCCAACAAATAAAATTTTCTTGATATTTATAGAAAAAATAACTAAAAAATTAGAAAACTGACAATGTCTGTAGTAAGCAGCTCAAAAAGAGTCAAAACATTTTCAAAATTGTATGGTATATAAATAATGAAAATATAAACATGCCGTAAAATGTCCATGTATCTACAGTTATTCGTTTTTGAATAACGATAATATAACAAAACGCTACTTGAGAAATCAAATGAATATCCAATATTGTAAAAATATGAATTTCATAAAAATTTAATTTGATTTGCTTATAGACCTTTTTTTTTTTTTTTGATAATCGTAGACAAATTTATAAGAAATCTTTATAAATTTTTTTATGAATTCTTAACTCAATATAATTTCCTAATTTTCGTGATTTTTCCGTATTTTATCAAGATTTGAATTTTAAATGCTTATACATAAAAACTGTGACTAAGGATTTTTAATAATTTTCAAATGTCATTGTAATAATATAATAAGAGCGTTGTATTACATTTTTCAAGCTTTTTTCTTCAACTAATAACGTTTTATTGACATTCGTAGAGAAAAAGACTAATATAAAACTGGAAACAGAAAATGTTCCAAAACAGTTTAAAACAAATAAAAATATTTTTAAAATTTTATCGTGTATGAAATGTGCAAATATAAATTACCAGTAAAAATGTCATGTATATACATTCATTTGTTTCAGAGTTACACTAAAAACAAAATCGATATTGTGTAAAACCGATTTCGCGTAAAAATTCCTTTTTTTCCTTAATATTTATGTTGTTTTTCCCGTCGTTTTTGAACACTATAGGGAATTTTATATTTAACCTCCCCAATGCACCAACAATATTCACTTTCCAATCAAATAAGATACTGAAGTTAAAAATTGTTATGCCGCTCTGCTGTACAGTAGGTGACAAGTGGGTCACTGTAATGGATGGTGTTAAATTTGAATTCAATGATATAATATCATTGTATATAAGAAAAACGATTCTGAGCGAAAACGGTCAGTCAAACTATGATGTTACTAAGTATATTTGATGATATTAAAATGAATAAAGTAATTTATATAAAACCTTTTTACGTGGAATCTTGTTTTTGAATTTTCAATCCTTATCTATAAAAGTTGAACATTTTATAAATTTTTAACTACAAAATATTTATTAAACTATAAATTTGATAAATTTTATCGAAATTTGAACTTTAAATGCTTGTAAAAAACAATTGTGCCTATGTATTTTTAATATTTTTTAACTGCTATTGTAAAAATATGCAATGTCCGTAAACAGCTCAAAAAGAGTCAAATTATTTTCAAAATTTTATCGTGTATAGAAAATGCTAATATAAACATTCAGTGAAATTTTCAAGTATCTACAGTCATTTGTTTTTTAATTACAATAAAATAAGACAATCGTTATATGAAAAATCGAGTGAATATCAAATGTTGTAAAAATATGAATTTGAAACGCTCATAAAAATTTAATTTGATTTGCTTGAAGATATTTTTTTTATTTTTTTTTTTTGATAAAGGTAGACAAACTTATGGGTAATCTTGTATTACATTTTCAAATCTTAGATTTAAAAAGAAAATTTTTATGAATTCTCAACTCAAAATAATTTGCAAATTTTCGTGATTTTTCCGTATTTTGTCAAGATTTGAACTTTAAATGCTTATAAGCAAACAGCTGACAAAGTGTCTTCACTGGAAGGCTTTTTAAATCCGTCCTTTCCTCAAGCCACTTATTCAATTATCTATTTTACTTGTTCATTTTACTGTAACAGATTGTAAATAAAAATTATAAAAAATAATAAAAAAAAAAATGTGACTAAGGATTTTTAATTTTTTTCATCTGCCTTTAAAACAATAACCTAGGAGCCTTGCATTAAATTTTCACACTTTTTTACCGAATAAATAAAATTTTATTGATATTTATAGTAAAAAAAACTAATAAAAATGGAAACTGACAATGTCCGTAAATAGCTCAAAATAAGTCAAAATATTTGGAAAATTTTATGGTGTATAGAAAATGAAAATATAAACAACCAGTGAAAATTTCATGTATCTACGGTCATTTGTTTTAAAGTTACAACAAAAACCAAATTCAATTTTGTGAAAAATCGATTTTGCGTAAAAATTCCCGTTTTTCCTTAATTTTTCTTTTGTTTTTCTTAGCGCTTTTGAAAATTGCTGGGAATTTTAAATTTTGACCTCCTCAGTGCAACAATGATATTCACTTTCCAATCGAAAAAGATACTGAAGTTAAAAATCGAAGCATTATTTTGACTACTTATCGTGTACACAAACACAAAAAAAAAATTTTAAAAAAATATAAAAACAAACAACATTGTAAAATCAATACATTCATCGTTCCACTCAAAATTAATCAAAAGTCTTTGTGATTTTTGCATCATTCTTAAAAACTTCCTGGAGAAGTTATTCATTGGTATACGTATAGAAAGTACTCTGAAGTCTAGTGTTACTAGGAATACCAAAACTATGTTCTCTAAGAATCCTCAGGGTAATAACTTGAATTTGCGACCGAAAAACATCAACCGTCTCCGTTCAGAATCGTTTATTTATCGTATACAATAATAATAATAATAATAATATATCTTTGAATTAAAATTTAACATCATCCATTACAGTAAACAACTTATAACCTTCTGTACAGCAGAGTGACACCCGTGGTCCGCTTTTTATCGCTTATATACGCAGAGTACAATTTTAAAAATTTCACACATTACATTGTTAAGGGAAAACTTTCTTATGGAATAATTTATAGCCATATAGCCGTAAAACAACCACCAACGAGTGAAATGTAATGATACGATCAAACCAACCGAATATAATTAATTAACAATCAAAATAATCAAATACACACGTATATCGTTGTAAAAAATGGTTCTGAATTGAAATGATTTCCACAATTATATATAATATTAAGTTACTGTTAAATAAATAAATTAAATTCTTTTGATGATAATTAATTTGTATACAACAATAATTGTAATTTTGATAATCTTTCTTCAAAAAAAAATTACGATTTTGATATGACTTTTCATCGTACATACTACTTTCATCGATTTCCGTCGATGTAATACAATATCGATTTCGCGGTCAGTTTAATACCACAAGCATGTCAAACTCAAAGTATTAACGTATATAATATGTATCAATTGTGTTTATTTATTTGTGACACAAAAGTAACATATTGATGTATGCACCTCTGAAATGAAAATTGAATGCATTTATTTTTTTATTATTATTATTAAATTAAGTTACACTATTATTTGTCTATAAATATTGCTAGCGGCGGCCCATAAGAAAATTAGACTGTTGAAAATACCTTTAAATTTCATATGCAGTCCGAAATCTAAATATACGTCATAATAATTAATTGTCTTTCTAAGCAACCCGTTTACAATTTATAGTACCTAGTAGTCGGGTTGAATAGGTATTGTGAAATTTTATTGATAAAAATAATCCGACGATTAATGCCTTAAGTCATGCCCGAGTCGTAAATTTACGTCGTTATATTTTATTAACTTGCGGTTAGTCATATACACTCTCACAGCAACACGATTAGTCATAACTGCGATTACAATTTTATTTCGATATATTATATGGTGTTAGTGATTATAATATTACATCTATAAGATTTTGTCGTTTATCATTAATTCAATAAATTCTAAATTACGTTTTATCGGTAATCGTTACGGACCGGACGTACGTTGCGCTAGCCCGGCCCTTATTGAAACATTGGAAAAACTGTACAATTGTATTGTACAGCAACTCTTTGTAGCTGCAACTGTGTTACCATTTTTCCTTATTATCAATCACTATAAACACACCTACTATTGTAAACATCAGACACAAATACACATATTACACAACACACACTACGTAGCTCGACAATATTTGCCCGGCGATCCCGACCTCTCTGCTGTTCGAGCTACCACACCACTACACACCCAGCTAGTCCTCCACACTTTTAAGACTTAGGTGCTACTGGTGCGCAAGTGAGTTGGTGTTCGGGCGCGCGTATTAATATTATATGCCGGCCGGCCGGCACACTAGTATTTTTTATAAATTGTAAATTCGCAGTGTTATGTATTTTAAATCATCGTTCAGTGGCATTATAAAATATTATAAATTAAAAACATTCAATATTTTTAATAAGGTTCAACACTCATTCGTAGTGTGTTAATTTTATAGACAGTTATTTTCATATTTAAAAAATATCTTTATATTAATGTGCCTACCTAATTATGTTACAATTTGGGCTAAAATCTACGGCACAATTAAAACAGATGTGTTTGAATACATAAGTTGTCTAATAAAGAAATAGTTACTGTACTACCTAAACATAATACAAATTATAAAATTATATTTTTTGATTATTGAAAAAAATCTAGTGATAAAAATATCGATAAATTGAATAATCTAATTATAAATAATCGGTAGGTCCAAGTTACGATTGATGATAAATCAATAAACATTATGCAAAGTAATAGCATTACTGTAGTTACAATGAGAAATTAATAATTGACTTGTATACTCACTCATGTCACCTTTTTCGTCTATGCTAACCACATTATCTTTAAAACGCATAATAGCATCAATCACAACTGTAGGTGTAACACCACATTTTCGTCCAACCATGTTTAAAAATTATTTTGAAAAGAACAATTAGTATTATAAAAATAAATATTGTATTCGTCAAAATACGTTAAAATTTCTATAATAGGCCGGGCTGGTTCAACGATAATACTGTAAAACCACTATCACAGTTTTTTAACCATTAAAAAATGGCGTGCAAATTCCGGGGACAATCGTGCGAATTCATGCTAAATATTGGCTGTATCAAAATTGCAAAAATTACAAAATTTCTTTAATGGGCCGGGCTGGCGCAACGGTAAAACCACAAAAACCCTTTTTTAATTATTAAAAAATGTCGTGTGAATTCCGGGGACAGTCGTGCGAATTCATGCTAATGTCGTGCTAAATATTGGCATATATATATAGTACATAACTATATTTTGGCTCTTGGGCCGGGCTGGTGAAACGTTGCGCCAGCCCAGCCCATTAATTTTTGGGTTTTGCTGTTAACCAATATCATGCAAATTTTAATTATAGTCATGCAAATTCATGCTAATTGCATGCTAAATATTGGTTCAAAGTTTTTCCAATATTTCGATAAGGGCCGGGCTAGCGCAACGTATGTACGAACCGGAGTTCAGCGCAAAATCCATTCTTCTTTGAGTGCTCTAGAATGATGCATTTCATGTTCATAAATAATTGCGTGATACAGATACTTCATAGATATAAACATTTATTTTGCAACCGTCGATGTTTTCTATTTTAGTGCATTTTTAAGTATTTTAAAGTAATTTTATTAATTTTATGATTTTTTAGTGTTATTGTTAGCTTTGTCAAGGTAAAGAAATATTACGAATTCTGAATCCTAAGCCATAGTTTTCCATCGCAAGCGTCGTTGTGTGACTTTAAAAACCATTTTTCAAAGGCATAATTTATGTTTTTGGAGCCCCCAAGTTATAAACGATCATAACGTCGGCCCGACGAACTTACAAATTCTGAAAATCAACTTACATTTACTTACAAATAGAGTACTTTAACTTACGATTCATACTTTGAAAGTCAAACAAAATTGGGCGGCGAACTTCACAACCACAATTTTTTAAGTTACTTTTGGTTGTTGATAGATTTAGTGCATTTAAATCCGGACCCTATAGTTATCAATATATTAAAGGTATAATATATGCCCTAATTGTTAAACTCTTATCGTCGTTGTTATTGTTATATCCTTTAGGCTGGCAACAACTTTCATCCGGAAACACCTTTAAAATTCATATTGGGACTTTTGGGTTCAAAAGGCGTGGAGGTATCTTCGGCGGGTCCGTTTAAGTCACATGACCCACTGTACAGCTCCGCCGGAAGTATTCCGAAAGAATTTGACGCTAGAAAACGATGGAAGAACTGCACGACGATCGGGACGATTCGCGATCAAGGCAATTGCGGATCTTGTTGGGTGAGTTTCATATTTTAAACCATAATTTAATTGAATTATTTTTGAAAAATGTGCATAAAAAAATGTCCTCGTCCGACCGCGATAGGCGTTCAGCACTTCTGGAGCGTTTGCAGACCGTATGTGTATAGCGTCGAATGGGTCCTTCAATCAACTGTTGTCGGCTGAACACGTGACATCTTGTTGTTACCAGTGTGGTTTAGGTTGTCAAGGAGGTTATCCGATCAGAGCTTGGCGATATTACAGCAAACACGGTCTGGTCACCGGAGGAAACTTTAACTCGTTTGAAGTAAAACAATGTTGATAATAGCAAACGTAGATAACAATATTATAGTTATCATGGTTTGAACTAAAATAACTTAAATTAGTGAACGTAGCCATTTACAACAAACCATGAGATACCTATACTATTTTTGTCCACTGTCCAATTAAAAAAAATCTTCACTATTTTCCAAGGCTGGGCATTAACGAGTTAAAAAGTTGATTTAATTTAAACTTTTTAACTTAACTAGTTACGATTGGCTTTTCATTAACTTAACTGTTAACTTACTAAATTTCTTTCTTAATTAACGTGAAATTAACGAGTTAATTTTTCATTTTAAGAAGTAAGTTAAGTTAATTTATTTTGTTTTTAATTTTATAATATATTTTCACTATTTCATTTTATTTCGTTTTCATGTCAATAAATATGTATCGTACATTTTTTAAAGTTAAAAATGTATATCATTCGAATCTAACTTATATGGAAATACTGTATGATGTATAAACACTATATCCTATAATTTAGTTTTGGGTTGGAAAAAAATAAGTATGCCAGCGTTGTATAAACAAATTAACTTTTTTTTTAACTTAATAAAAAGTTAACAAAAATTGTGTACCTAACTTTTAACTTAACTGAGTTAACCTATAGTTAAATTAACTTTTTGTTATTGGTGCATATTAACTTAACTTAACTGAGTTAAAAAAAATCATTAACTTTCCCAGCCTTGCTATTTTCTTACATTAAGGGGTTAACAATATAATGTTTATATTTTTAAGTCATAATATTATATAAACAAAATAAACCGTACAGTTATATAACATTTCTCCAGAAATGGAAACTGCATGGAGACTTTAACCTAGTTTTTGTAGACCAAAATGGACAGTGGAGGAAAATGGACACACATTCGATTTAGTATATTTAACGTTTCGTCTCGAGACTGTCAATAAAATATTACCTTACCTTCGGAAAATTCTAATAATGGTTCTAGGGATGTCAGCCGTACATGTTTCCGCCGTGCACGGGAAACAACTCTTGTAGCGGACAATCGGAAAAAAATCACAAATGCCAAAACAAATGCTACGGAAATACATCGATTTCCTATAAGAACGATCGCAGATATGGTAAAATTATTTTGTTATGACACTATTTTTTTTTTAATAATTACCTCTCAATAAATTATCATCAAGATATTGCGTTGTGAAAAGTTAGGTATTGTAAACTAGGAAGAAGTATCAGGCATATAAGTATAAGTATAAACTTAGTCGTTGATACTTAACAATGTGTGTCACCGTTACTGTAAACATAATTACTATCGATAATGATTAACGATGAATTGGCTTATAGACATATTATAGTCATTTGGGTACACATAAACATGTACTATAATATATTGTCAGAATATTATATATAAGGCACACACAAGCAGAACAGCCTGCCATTTAGGAAGTCCGGATGACCATACTGTTCGTAAATCTTTCATTCGACTATATTTAATATGTGATAATAGTAAAAACAATATTTTCGAAAAAGTTAAGACTTTTTGGTATTTTGAGTGTCGAAACTATTAAGTTGATCACCTTGTATTATAATATCATAAATTCAATTTTCTCAAAAAATATACAAATAATTACATATTGGTGTTATTGTAATAGAATTACATAAAAACAATTAAATCAGATGATAATAATTTGTAATACGAAAAATACACAATTTATTTTTTATCTGAAAATGTCGTAAGTATTTTTATTATATTTTATATACTGACGAAATCACTATCAGCATGTTAATCCTCTATAATCCTCTGACAATGTAAAATACTGGTTTTTAATATTTTTAAATATACTTGAAGACCATACTTTTAAAAATTTAATATAATATGTCATGTCATTTAACTATTTGAGGAGTTATCATTAATATCAATTAATATTTTCAAAATACGATATTTTAGCAATACATTGTATTTTGTTTTTTCATTTGTATAGTTAAAGGAAAACCATATGTCCTGACCTACGATAACATGCAAAATGACATGATGACTTACGGACCCATTGAGTCATCTTTTGATGTGTACGACGACTTTATATCGTACAAGTCAGGTATAAATCTAATGTTAATAAAAAATAATTATATATACATAGTGATTTGTTTGAATGTGACGTGTATACAAATAGTTTTTCATTTATTTAATAAGTATTATAATAATATATCAACAAGTATTTGAACGAATTTCAAATACAATTTTATTCTAAGTCTGTACCTACACTTTTACACTTTGGATATATAATTTTGGAATTAATGAAAAAATAAACGATCATTACCGAAGCAATAACAACTTAAATTTATCTTTAACTACAAAACTTTTATCAACTGTATAATATTTTGCTATTGATCATTGTTTAAAAATGTAAATAATATATTAATGGTTGTTTAACAACTATTAAGTTTATATATATACAACAAGTTTCTATAAAATGATTATAATTTTACTTTTAATCGAACGAATAATTTTGTATTGACATTTATAGAAAAAAAATTAATTAAATCGAAAACGATCCAAGTGAAATCACTCTAACTTTTTGATAAAAAAGGTTACCAAACAATTATTTTGATAATAACATTATAATATTTTTAAAATACTCTGCTCTTACAGTTTATTTTTTTCCCCAATTATTTTAATAAAGTGCTGAAGATTATCAATAATGAAAGTACTGAAATTACCTACTAGATACAGTATCCTACCAGAAACCTCCATTAAATATAACGATCAGAGCAATTTTCTATTGGAAAAAGTGCCTCCAGTACTACACAGATCATTATAAAATCGCTGTGCTCAGAATTTAAAAATATTATTTAAAATGTGTTTAAAAAAAGGTTTTGAAAGTTTCCATTCGAAAAATTTGTGTTAAATACATAAAAATGTAAGTGTGGTTGTGTTTAATGCTTTGTTTGAACGCTACTCTAATACTTTTTTACAAGCACACGTTTTACTACACCGAAATCTCAATAATATTCAACAACCGGTTTCAGGTGTATACTTCAAATCACCCAACGCCACGTATTTGGGAGGCCATTCCGTTAAGTGCATCGGATGGGGAGTCGAAAGAAACGTGTCCTATTGGCTTATGATGAACTCGTGGAATAGTACTTGGGGAGACAAAGGATATTTCAAAATACGGCGAGGCACGAACGAGTGCCAAATCGAGGATTCATCAACTGCTGGGGTGCCAGAATATTATAAATAAGGCTGGGACAACATAAGAATTATTCGTTTAATGTATTTTTAATCATTATATTAAGAAATTACTATTATCATTAAGTAACCGGCCAGTTTTCGTTGCGCGGACTATAATACAATTTGAATTTGAGAATATTTAAAAAAAAATGTAATTTTGTAAAGTGATAACAAAGATTTTACTTGATAAAATATTATTAATTGTTATCTTTCAAACGGATCCATGTGATGTAAAAATCGAGACTACTAAAAATGGTGATGGACAATTAAATTAGAATAATTATTTCTCCTCACATCATCAAAAGTCTACGTCAAATATTAGCATTGTGCACTGTGCAGTGCTGCAAAACTTTTTATGAAATTTAATTAAGAAATATGGATGTCGCTCTGCTATACAGTAGGTTAAAACTAGGTCACTGTAATGGATGGTGTTAAATTTGAATTCAATGAAATAATATCATCGCGCCACACCAAACCACTAAGTAATGATATTGTACAAAATATATTTTGTTAATCATATAATATGACGTTTAACTATATAATAGTAATCTGTAATAGTATAGTAGTTATGTACATGATGCAACACAATAACGACCTGTCAAATGAAATTACTTTTTTTCCAATCATTATAGATATTAGAAATAAATAAATTCTTTATAAAATGTATGGACGTGTGCGCTTCAAGTATCTAAATAGTATAAACTTACTTTGTTTCGGAAGAATTCAAAATTTTCGATTTTTAAATGTAGTCATCAGAAACGTTTTGATGGTAAACCATATTTTTTGGTCGGTCGAATTTTGAACGCGTACAACATTACAGCTCAATCGATTAATAATGGAATATAATAGGTATTTGTATCCGTTTTTTTTTTTTTAAGTCCCCGCTTGAAGGTAGGTACATACATCATAATTTTGAATGTAAGTATCCACCTAGACTATGGTCGTGGATAGCGTTTCGGCGATTTATTTTTTTTTTATTTCACAGTTATTATCGTGATGATAATATATTATTATAAATTATAATCTATCAAAATCAAAAGACCATATTGATATTTCTCGCTTTCAAAGAGACTGCTGCGCGATGTAAACTCATTAATTTGTAAACAGAACAAAAGCTGACGTTTTGACGTATATCTATATATTATACGACGCGCAGATATTCCTAATGTAGCTATCGACAGTATTTATTAATGAAAAATTACCAACAACGATTTAATTAAAACATCTTAAATGATAATTATAATAGGATATTCGTGATTATTCATTAAATATTGAAAATATATTGTATTGTTTTTAATAAACCGTTTTATCAAATTTTATCATGATATTGCATTTGCACACGCTAGTTTGGTCGTCCTAAATACCTACTATTGATCATTTTTGTATTTAATTAATATGCCATCGATGTCATCATTTATTAAATTCGATTTCGACTAAATTATTTCAATACATAGAAGGTGATGCATATTTTAAAACGTTAGGGCGTTTCCTTTCCCGCGTCCGATTTTCTCGTTCATCAATCTATTACACATAATACGGATTGTGACGATAATACAAATCTATCATAACCAATAACAATATGGTAATACGTATTATACTGGGAAATGGTTATTACAACATTGGACAGCATAATGAGACGATTTAGATTCTGTGTGGTACGCGTCAAAGCTCCACCAGTTTTGAAATAATATTTGTTTTTCTATTCATAAAATCCCCCCCCAAAAAAAAAAAAAATTAAAATTAAAATTAAAAAAAAACTTAACTAGGTAGATTCATTTTCCTATCAGAAAAGATGCTGAAGTAGAAAATCAATATGTTTTTACGGTCCTTAAGATGATACAGACACAAAAATAACACACACCATTGTAAAATCAATTCGTTTGTCGCTCCGCTAAGAATCTAAAATAGTCATTGTTTTGCTTGTAAAAGTTATTTTTCTTGTTAAAATAGACGTGAAAATAATAGTGATTTTATAAAGATAGGGACTCCTTAGTGTGCAACCTGCGGAGTTACTGAGTGGAGCGATAAACATATTGATCATACAATAATGTTTATTATTTTTTCCGTCGATAATCACCTGTTGAGACAATAAAAACACTTTAAATAGAAACTAAGCATTTTTTTTTTTTTTTTTATAGAAAGTAAATATATTTGGTACTTTATTTGGTCAAAAGTAAAATATACCAATAGTTTTCGAAAACAACTGTAAGTACAAACAAAAAAAATTAAGGAATTATCATAAAATTGATTATGTTCTTTCGTATAACTAACTCATATACTCTAACAACTGATACTTTAAATTTTCATTAGCATTTTTGACAAATATTTTGACTCTTACTGAGATAGCAATGAAAAATGTTTACCTAAATAATTGATTACTCCCACAAAAAAGTTTAAAATATAATACAAGTTCCCACTTACATACTTTTTAGTGTAATTACAAAAAAAATTGATCGTAAATAAATAAAACAATAATTTTTATAAGTGTCTGAAGTTAGAACTGTCAAAATCATGAATATTTACAAATTATTTTATAGTTAGAAATTCATAAAAATTGTTCTTTTCATAATATCTAAGATTTTAAAAATTAATACAAGGTTTCTCACAAGTTTTCCTACTTTTAATAAAAAAAAAGTGGGCAAGTGGGTGTCACTCTGCTGTACAGTTGGTTACAAGTGGATCACTGTAATGGAATCGTTAAATTTTAATTTAATGATATAATAATATCATTGTATAAGAAAAATGATTTTGAGTGAAGACTGTCAGCCTACGATATATTACTAAATTTATTCGATGATATTATTGTGAATAAATCTGTTTATTTACTTATTTACGTGGAACCTTATTTTACATTTTTAATCTGTAGCATTAAACTTTTTATAAATATTTAACTACTAAATAATTTGTAAATTTCGAATTCGATAAATGTTGTCAAAACTCAAAGTTTAAATGATTATAAAAAAAAATGGTGCATATGTATTTTTAATATGTTTAACTGCTACTGTAAGAATATGTTAAAAGCCTGGTATTACAGGTTCACTTGTTTCGACCCTACAAATAAAATGGTATTGAAATTTTATAGAAATGGGAATTGATAAAATAATCATATGAAGTAAATTTAAAATATCAATAGTTATTCGTTTTTGAATTACAACAAAATAAGAAAATCGCTATAAATGAACTTCAAACGCACATAAAAATGTAATTTCAATTCCGGTGGACATTTTTTATTCTATAAAGGCAGACAAACTCTTTCCGCTCAAAATCTATATTAGAATAAGAATAACTGTTTTTGTTATTCTAATATCACTTGCTGGTCAACTTATTTTAAAAATTATATTAGTTAATTTGTTTTGATTTCAAATTTTTTGGGTACTTGAAACTTTTAAAGTGCAATATTATACTTTTTACATACAATGACATTTTCAAATGCAACGTTTTTGGCGGTAAATTACTTTAATAGAAATAAGATCAGCAAATATTCTTAGTAACGTAGGCCATCTTCGTTTAAAATGGTTTTTCGTATACAATGATTTTAATTCATTGAGTTTAAATTTAACACTTCCATCACATTGACCCACACAGGTACATATTGAACAGCAAATTGGTAACCCAACTTTTTTTTAAGATATGTTTTATAGACTCAATATTATTCATAAGCGATTTGCAAAATTTCATAAAATCGATTAAGTCGTAACATTCGCTATACAAATCAAGGCTTTACAATATTTTACCGGAATTGTGTGAAACAATTTAAACGAAATCACTTAAATGCTATTAATATATATATATATATATATAACGATAAACAGAAAACGTAAAATGTAGATACAAGTATAACGTAAACATATATTATAATTAGAAATAAAGTTCAAGTACGTACATTTGATTACGTGAATTTCAATTTTTAATGCAATTGTGATTGTGATTTTAATGATAATCGATGTTGGGAAGGCCGGGAAATATAAAATTTAAAGCGTTAAATTCTTAAAAGAAACAAAGTGTAATGAACAAAATAATTAAATAGCAAAGGATTATTAAAATACAACTTACTATTATTTTAAAAATATTATTATTAATAATTGTACACTATTCTAAATAATTCCTCGACAAGTAAATAAATTATTGAAACAAAATAAGTTTACTTAAATTCAACCCATACAGCATTTGGGGAATGATAATATTTTGTGAATGTCTTAAAGTGGTTGAATAATGAATATTTGACTAATAATATTTTATAAATATTTTCTTCTTATGATAAAAAAATATTGTACTATATGATTGCATAAAAATGTTGACTTAATATTTTTCATAAAGTTTCCGTAAAAATGTTTCTTGAAAATATATGATTAAAATATTTTGTAAATATTTTTTATAAAATATTTTTATATATATGAACTTTTGGGCCAAAGAATATAACTAAAATATTTCCTAATTACTTACGTAACTTTTTAAAATATTTTGACAACTATAATATTTTCATGATTTATGGGAATATACCTAGCATTTATTCATGATATCACATCTTCATAGTGCATAAAAATCTTGTATTTTTTCACTTAGCCATTTTTCCTCGCAGTTTACGAAGGGTTTTTGCTGTGATATCACTAATTTTTATAGTTATTAAATATTGAGTATTTACACAATAATCTATAAGAACGGTAATATTGTTGGTAACATTGGCAACGGCCAACGACGCTGATGCGACGACGGCTACAGTGATACACTGAATTTAATATAAATTTCCATTAAAAAGTTCGCACATTTTCATTTATAATTTAATTTTTATGCGTACGATTCGATGATTTTTACAAAAGCACGTTCTACACAATATTTCTGATGTTTTCGAGATTAATTGATGCATTAAAAAATTATTGGGTATGTCGTATAACAAATTCACCTCTATTTTACACAGATTAAGTATAGGCGACTTCTGCTTCGATATACTATACTCACACCGTTGTGCAGTTATTTTTTGTTTTTTTTTTTCTTAGCTGGAGCTGGATTACACTGTGTGTATTGGGATTTTATTTGTATTTTTTTAACATCTTTGATCACTAGTAAAATATAAAGTATTTTTTTATTCCAAAATTGATTTTTTGAACTGCGATTTATGGCCGCGACCCGCCTAAATAATGCTATATAATAATATATTATATACTAATGATGCCACAGATAACACTGCTGCGGTGGTAATCTATTTGTAAAATTGCACTCCATTTTCATTGAAGTTCTTATCCGGTTTATTTACCACCATCGGCAGTCCTGGAAAGCGGACACAAATTATCGCGCGTCCCTCATTGCTATTACCTTTAATGAAATTCACGTCCATTTATTAAATTAAATGTTACCCGTAGAACGTGTGTTTGAGGACAAGACAATGTTTTAAACATATTATTTTCTCATGAATAATACGCGTTTTCTATTGTAGTTTATTACTCTTGACCGTTACTGGTAATCGTCGATCCGTTCAACTTATTGGTTGCAATTAAAAAAAAAAAAAATCAAAATATATACCCAAGTTACACGGATGCGTATTTTAAATTGGGATTTAAGGTAGCTAAAGAGTAAAAATTTCAAACAAGGTTTCACGTAAATAAGTTGTATATAAATATTATTTTACTCACAATAAAATCATATCAAATAGACCTAGTCATATTATAATTTTATCAAATTTAAAATGTAATAATTATTTTGTAGTTAAAAATGTATACAATGTTCAGCGCAGCGCACGTTCATAATAATATTTGACGAAATAACTAATAAAGCAATTAGTATATTATAACATGCAGAGGTCATTGCAAAAGCGTAGCGAAAACAATTAAACTATAGAAGGTGTCGTCATACATATCTTCTCTGGAAAGCCAACACCCATACGAAGGATACGAGTCGACCAGCATACCAAGTACGATAACCGAACTCTGTCTAATGACCGAGCGTAGCCACTACCACGACCACCCACTCCAAAGGATTCGATCATATATATAGAAGCCCATGACAAGAGCTCGTCAGACGGTTAGGGACATTCAGTGGCAGGTCGTAACACCACTCACAGTTTAAATTCTATATTAGAGTCGTAACACCATTCTTTTACACTATAAATTATAATATCGTAATTTTGTGCTTCGTTAATAAACATTCATCATAACCTAGTACATTACGTATTCATTTCTGCGTTGATGTATATAATATCGACGTCGGCTGGGACGTAACATTGTTTAGAGGATAATTATTTAAAAAAATTTTGAATTTATAATTCGAAATTTGAACAAATAGTTTTTCACTTATTAAAATGTCTATAATAGAGTCCTTAAAAATGGTTTTAAAATATCATTATAAACAGAAGTACCTAATATCGGTTCTAGTGTTTATTATATTTGGATCATTTCTGCAAATCTTAAACATTAAAAGATTTATATTAATTACTATGACATTTTTCATCTTCCAAACACGTTATCGTGGACCTATCATGATTACCAGTAATACACAAAGATAAACAAGTCAATAACTACTCGTTCGAGTTTTAATTTTGATGTGTCAACATTAAAAAAAAATATATTGTTGAAAAGGGTTTTCGTTTCATTATTTTAAGTTTGTATCTCCACCTGAAACTCTTCGAGCCGTACAATCATTTTCAAGTATTCCAAAGTAAGGTCTTTAATTAGATTTAAAATACTGCCATACTATTAAATACAACGACTCAGCGAATATACATTTTTAAGTATCCACTACACGATGGCGTGCGGTGCTCTTTGATCTTGGACCGTGTTTAAAAAAAAAAAAAAAAACTCTGAAATAATAAATAATTGTGATATATTATTATCGTGGCCTGCGCGTTATGGATAACGCCGAATTTCCATAAAAACAAAAAAATAAAACACATACAATGCATAATTAAAACTATCACGATGCAGCTGTGTGTGCAGTCTACGGCGAGCTGATCACGTGAACCGGCATAGACAATAAAATACAGCAATTTTCTTATATTCGTTATATGCTCGCGTAATATTTTATTCGAACAAACGCCCTGAGAATATAAACGAGCGAAAATGGAAAAAAAAATATCGTTCGTCCGTTGCGGACAGTTTCAAATAATTATTGATAAACGGACAATAATTATTATGTTCATGGATTAGCGATTAAATTTTGTTTAATCGGAACAAATTGTTTTGAGAATAGCACACGTCCGTTTTCGGTTACTCTTGACTGTACAATGTACGATTATATTTGCTTTTCGGGTCTCCACTCAGTAGGTAAATATAATATTACTATAGGTCAGACCAGTGGCAGCGCCAGGGTTAGGTTAGGTTAGACACTTATTCGATTTTTAAGTTTTTTTTTAATCCATAATATTGTAGGTATTCGTTGGGACAAAAAGCTTGAAAATGTAATACACGCAATGTTTACAATCGAAAAAGAGGTTCTCTTTTAAAAAAAAACAGAAGATTGTGTCGCTGCAGGATACTCCTTAAGTAGTACAAAAAAGTAACTCAAATATGAAGTTTTTAAAATAAAATAGTCTTTGAGTACCTATAACCTATATTTTAAAATTTCCAAAAATCGGAATTCGAATTAATTGAAAAAAAAATATGGGGGGTAAACATGCTATTGAATCACATTGAGTACTAAATTTTGGTAATCACGCAATTATATTCAAAATCAAGTTTTCCTATTTCGACGTAGACGCATTATAGAGCGAATTTCTGTCATACAATTAGAAAAAGGTGGGTAAGTGGATGTCGCTCTGCTGTACAGTAGGTTAAAAGTGGGTCACTGTAATGGATGGTGTTAAATTTGAATTCAGTGAAATTTTCAAGTATCTATATTCATTCGTTTTTTAATTACAATAAAATAAGAAAATCGTTACGTGAGAAATCGAGTGAATATCAAATGTTGTAAAAATATGAATTTCAAACGCTCATAAAAATTTGATTTGATTTGCTTGTAGACAATTTTTTTTTGATAAAGGTTAACAAACTTATGGGTAATCTTGTATTAAATTTTCAAATCTTAGATTTAAAAAGAAAAATTTTTATGAATTCTCAACTCAAAATAATTTGCTAATTTTCGTGATTTTTCCGCATTTTGTCAAGATTTGAACTTTAAATGCTTATAAATAAAAACTGTGACTAAGGATTTTTAATTTTTTTCATCTGCATTTGAAACAATAACCTAGGAGCCTTCTATTAAATTTTCAAGCTTTTTTACTCAACAAATAAAATTTTATTGATATTTATAGAAAAAAAAACTAAAAAAAATGGAAACTGGCAATGTCCGTAAACAGCTCAAAATAAATCAAAATATTTGGAAATTGTTATGGTGTATAGAAAATGAAAATATAAATAACCAGTGAAAATTGCATGTATCTACGGTCATTTGTTTTAAAGATACAACAAAACCAAATTCAATTTTGTGAAAAATCGATTTTGCGTAAAAAGTCCAGTTTTTCCTTAATTTTTCATTTGTTTTTCTTGGCGCTTTTGAAAATTACTGGGAATTTTAAATTTTGACCTCCCCAACGCACCAACAATATTCACTTTCCAATCAAAAAAGATACTGAAGTTGAAAATCGAAGCATTATTTCGACTACTTATCGTGTACACAGACACAAAAAAAAAAATAAAAAATAAAAAAACACACATCATTGTAAAATCAATACATTCATCGTTCCACTCAGAATCTGAAATTCGAAATACTAACCCTATTCATTAGGCATACGTAATTTAGCATTTTCGATAGAATTATTACACATTGTTTATCAAACAGTTTTTTAGAACACTGTTTGTAGCCAATAATTGTAAAAATATCTGGTTTTTGGTGTTTATCCGAGAACCAAAATTATCGTAATTCCGGTACTTTCGTAACGTCAAGAACGGGAAACGTTTACTCTCATAACTGAATTATAAATTTTCCTTTACATGCACGCGTGAGTCTTACATCGATAGTATCGTTTACAATAATCAGAATAATGACATTAAACATTTCGTGGAGCTCGACGACCTGCATAATATTGTACCTACCGCCGCTATAGTCGCTAATTTTGTGACGAAAGTTAGTTCGTAAATTGTGATTTATGAAACAACCGAGTTTAAGTATTATTATATTATAATATACATTGTACGTCACCAAGTTTACTGAATGTATAGTGAGTGTGTTTATATATTTATGTGTTAAGACTCAATAGCCATGGAATACGGGGACGTGACTTTGAATCTTTCCAATTACTATCGTCAGTTACGAGAAAAACGTGACATTTCTTGGTTGACTGTAACGGTAACTACCTGTTAAATGTTTGAGATTTAGATAAGCATATTATTGGGCGTTTACTTAATAGTAAATATATAAATAAATACAATTGCAAATGAGTCAATCGAATATAAAACGATCTTTAAGTAGGTATATGGAATCAAAAATTGGATGGATTCATTATAAAATCAAAAAAAATGACGGGAGGGTGAGCGTGCTCGGTGAATCGACCTGTACATAAATTTGGTCACCCTAAGGCCTAGACGTTACGTCCACGCTCATATTTTTACCTCTCTCAGATTTTCACGTGCATTATCAGAGTTGGTAAAATCCGGTAAAAAATATCATATCAGTGTATTTAAAATAATTTACCAATCAAATTAACTTACCTTAGGTACGTTTTATATTTACGCAACGCTAATTTATTGTCTTTATTTTTTTTTCTACTCAAACAGGGTCTGTATTTATTACCAAAACCACGTTTATCATTCGTTTTATAAATTTAAACGTGGTTGTAAGGTATATGATACGAAATATTTCATTCACAACTGAAAATTATTTCTGAGCAACGATTGTATCATAAAATATACTGTCCGTTGATAAAATATTTACATTCATAATACCTATAATCCGTATTACGTAATCTGATAATGTTTATCCTAGTTTATTCCGCATCGGTCGAAGCACTTTTTCGATAGTGGCAATAATTCGATGAGAATAAATATTTAATAAATTTGTCAATTTTTAATGTTAAATTTATTAAAAGTATGCTTCCACCGCGATGCGAAGTAAACTTGTATACCAAATTCAAATATCTTTACAATAATATGTTTTTAAATCGAACAACTTCTAGAAGTACCTTCGTTTTTGTAAGTCGCTCAGGTCGTTTCGATGAAAAATGTATATGGGGTTTGCGATCCCTTTCAGCTGAGGACCGAGAGACGAGATTCTGTCGCCCTCGACTTTACCGACGACGGTTTTACGTCCGTTTTTTTATTTATATATTTTCTTTAACAATTATTGCATCTTCGCGTGTTTCCCGGCCGTTTGCCGACTATTTCTCGTGTCGTGCCTTACGGACGTAATCGCACGACATTTCGGCATTGTACCTGCCTACTACGTATAATAATATCATACATATTATTATTATTATTATTATACAACAATACGCATTACGTCAGCGGCTCAGGTTCAATTTTTTTCCGAACGATTGAGATTGACCAATATCAATTAGCTCTGCTCGAATCCTCGAAGACGTATCAACGATTCAGTTTTTTTCTGCGACCAACCGAGTTTCGTAAAGTGGGGCACCAGATCGAAATTCGATCGAGTAAGTGGTTAGTTGCTTGTAACTTATAACTTATGAGTACTTATTGAACGATAATATAAGAGGGCCAACACTTTCAAGTACCTCTTTATTGCCACCTGCTCCGTTCATCCATATTTTCAATGCTTAGTAGAACCAATGGACCAATTAATATTCTGCTTCAAACACGAAATTAAAAAGTCTCTTTTTTTCAAATGTACAATTAAACTTAAAAATATGAACGCATTCAAATAATTGTGTTTCTGTTATGACTTCCAGTTATGTGAAAAAACTTTATTAAAAAAATTTTATTTGTTATCAAATTAAAGTGCAATTTTTTTATAGACATCACTTGCTATAGTTGTTATACGATTATCTGGGTAGAAATTTAACACATCCCATACAGTGGTCCATTTATTTTACAGCAGAGAGGAAATCATTTACTCAAATTTTTTTCTAATATTAACTTAACTTGACAAGTTTTAGCAATTAGTTTATGTGCCCTTCCTTGCTAAATACACACTAAAACATTACTTTTTAAAATCAAAGTATTTGGAAACGTTCTCGTCATCTCAGCATCTTAGTACGTTTTTCAAACGATTGATTTTACGGTATATATTAATACAGATAAAAAAATTGCAACGTATACAATTATATCGATAGTAAATAACTTAAAATAATATTTTAACTGTGTCTTTTTATTCCCAAAAAGCATATTTTAATAAATTTTATAACGTTTCGATCAAATTTCCTCGGAAAAAGTATAAAAATATCAGCTACTTGACTTAAATAAACTTATTTAAAATAATGAACAATCTTATACCGTAGGTACTTGTAGCCAAAGTGTCTATAAATTGTTAAAAAAAAAAAGTAAACAAATGTTGAATACCAACTAGAACAAAAGGTATTTTTTAATATTTGTCAGGTCATTCATTGACATTCATAAAAAACGTTCTGTCCATCAGCGTATTCACCACTGTACGTTTTTTTAGATTCTGAGTGTAAAGATGAATGCATTGATTTTACAATGATTTGTGTTTTTTTTTTTTTTCGTGTCTGTGTACACTATAAGTAGCCGAAATGATGCTTCGATTTTCAACTTCAGTATCTTGTTCGATGGGAAAATGAATATTGTTGGTGAATAGGGGAGGTCAAAATCCCAGTTATTTTCAAAAGCGCCGTGAAAAACAAAAGAAAATTAAGGAAAAACGAGAATTTTTACGCGAAATCGATTTTGGTTTTTGGTGTAACTTTAAAACAAATGACTGTTGATATATGCAATTTTAACTGGTTGTTTATATATGCATTTTTCAATTTTATTAGTCTTTTTTTCTACGAATGTCAATAGAACTTTATTTGTTGGGTAAAAAAGCTTTTTTTTAATACAAGGCTCCTATTATATTATTACAATAAAATTTGAAAAATATTTAACATTCCTAGTCACAGTTTTTATTTTTAAGTATTTTAAGTTCAAATCTTGATAAAATACGGAAAAATCACGAAAATTTGCAAATTATTTTGAGTTGAGAATTTATAAAAATTTTTCTTTTTAAATCTCAGATTTGAAAATGTAACACAAGATTCCTCATAAATTTGTATACAATTATAAAAAAAAAAAATGTCTACAAGCAAATAAAATTAAATTTTTATGAGCATTTGAAATTCATATTTTTACTATATAGGATATTCAGTCGATTTCTCATGTAGCGGTTTCGTTATTTTATTATTATTCAAAAACGAAGAACTGTAAATACATGAATACTTTATTGCGTGTTTATATTTTCATTTTTTATATACCATACAATTTTCAAAATATTTTGACTGGTTTTGAGCTGTTTACGATCATGCCAGTTTTCAATTTTTTAAGTTTTTTTTCTATAAATATCAATAAAATTGTATTTGTTGTTTAAAACAGAGTGAAAATTTAATACAAAGCTCCTTATATATATTTACAATAGCAGTTGAAAAATATTAAAAATACATAGGCACAGTTTTTATTTTTAAGTATTTAAAGTTCAAATTTTGACAAAATTTATGAAATGTAAAATTGAATAATTATTTTGTAGTTTAAAATGTATAAAATGTTCAATTTTTATATCTAAGGATTGAAAATTTAAAACGAACTTCCACGTAAGTAGTTAATTCTGTTACCAAAAAATCTAAAAAGTACATAAACACAGTTTATTTTTATAGTCATTTTAAGTGAAAATTTGAATGAAATTACAAATTATTAAAAAACCTAGAATAACTTACTATTTTAGTTATTTTGTTGTGTTTGTATAATATTATTCGTGGGTACTTGAAACTTCTAAAGTATACTATTATATATCCATGATTGTATCACTGATTGTTGTTGATATATATCGCGTTATAAGTACCTACGACCTACCTAATGGATATTGTGATATGATTAATTTGGAATTTATTATAGGTACCTAGGTCAATTTTTTTTTAATACCATAGATAAGTATAATAATATGTGTCTTATACTCAGACTGCCACACCATCTCCGCTCGGAATCGTTTTTCTTATACAATGATATTATATCATTGAATTCAAATTAAATACCATCCATTATACAGTGACCTACTAGCCCACCTACTGTGCAGCAGAGCGACATCCACTAGCCCGCCTTTTGTTTTTCGCATACATGCTAGCTAAAACTGATACGGTGAGGGTAAATGTCGGCGGTGGTGGCAAACCACTCCTCTTGAATCATCGGATCGAAAAACGCTGATTAAAAGAATAAAGAAAAAGAGCAAACATAATATCTTATACAGCGTACATGGTACATACTGCGAGTGAGTGGATTGCAAAGTACGCTTATCGGCACCGGTTTCTGAGTGTCTGTTTTCTTTTATTAAAAAAAAAAATTCAAAGTCGCGGGGAAAATATGAAAAATAAAACACGTAAATCTATTTTATAAATCTCACATGAGACGCATAAAAAAGCGCTTACCTATCACTGCCGTATTTTGTAATCCACCGCGTAGACTATACAATAATGTATTGTGTGTACATATTATTTTAATTCACGCGGATAAACACTGCACATATTGTACGCATAAGATAAACAAACAAATGAATTTCCTAACCTATAGGTATACCGTACATTTTTCTCCCGTTGAATATCATTCAGCCACATAATTTGATTACATCGTTATTTATGTCAAGCTTTGGCATTTCAAAAAAAAAAAAAAAAACGCTGCGATTAAAGAAATATCGAAGGGTGCCTGTGCAATAACATGGAACCCTTCTCGGCTTGTTTTCACATTTTCCTTCAAAGGAAAATGTTGTCTACACTTCGGAGGAATAACGATGTAGATACCATATACTAGATAAGCAAATCTATAATAAGTGATTTATTTAGCGTAGGACACATATCAAATAGAAGCGTTCGAAACTCGGTGTTGGAGAATTTATCGGTATCGGTTCCGGTACTGGTTCTCCAAAAATGAAATAACCGTTCCGGTTCGGTTCTGGTTTTTTGATAAAATAAAGGTAATAATTTCGGTACCGGTCCCATGCGATTTAGGTCAGGCACTGAAAAGTATAATAACTTTAAATACTTATCCGGAATGCGGATTTAGTTAATGGTATGAGAAATATTAGAATATTCGTACGGTCATACGTTGTATTTATACATAAAACAGCAATAACGATTAAATTACGATAGATAAAATAGTTTTATTTTTGAACCTAATATAGAACCTTTTTAATTTAAAAATTCCTGTTCGGTTCTGGTACTTTATTTATTAAAATAAAGGTTCCGGTCGCGGTTCTTGATATTATTTTATAGGTACCTATTGGTTCTTTTAGATTCGATTCCGATCTCAGTCAAACAAGGATTTTGAGATTCACGACGGAAACACTTATTTCACACTGGATTTTAAGTATAACAAACGTACATCTTCCCAATTCGTGTATCTCTTGCTTACGAGTGCTGGATCGATTTTTTTAAGAACATTTTAGATATTTTAAATAAATATTTAATACTGGCTGATCCCGTGCACTTCGTTGCCCGTTAAATGTACAAACTGCACACGACTCAAACTTTGTTCAATGTCTTATTCAATATTCGGTTTGTTCTAGATTCGTCTTAACTTTTCTGTTGCCCGGAATAAAAATTCTTATTCGCAGCAGTATATTATTATCAGGTAGGCGCAATCTACCTGCTGCAGATCGCGGACCCCTTGCTGTTCGTACGTGAGTGAATGGTTTAACTCTAAAGTATCAAAGTTATAGCAGGTTTGTCGTATTTACTCAATTCCACCTACGGTGGATTAACCACCAATACATATAATATCAAAACACATCGTACAAAAAAATTAACCGATTTCACGGCAACCGATAATTATTATTATAATAGCTTTAAAACCCACGGCAACCGTTTATAATTAAACATTTCCACCGTAAATCTCTAAAACCCGACCGTTTGAGCACGTCCCCTGGTCGGACCAATGGGGATGATTTGAGAATCTAAACCATCCGAGACATCCCCGAACGCGTACAAAAAATTTCATTCAAATCGCTTTACCGAGGCTAACGAACAGCAATTCATTTATATATATAGATATACATATTCTCCATCTTTATCCGGTTTCTGAGGACTACTTTTATTTCAGCATTATGTAAACCCATCGACTTTCTGGCCTGACCTATAACTTCGCCAATAATGAGCATGGTATTACTCTATTTCGTAGACAACAGTTATCGTATTACTTATGTACCTATGTGCTTGCACTCGTGCTTAAAGGAACCAAATATAATGAAGCTCTAATTGTTTCTATTTTATTTTCCGTCCAGTGCTATAACATAATATACTATTACGTCGTTTTTACAAAGTCCATTTAAATTTCTTTCTCGTAATAAAGCGAAAAAACGCAAAAATTCAGAGGACAGTAGACGGGTCGTACTGTGTACAAAACTTTTTGAGTTAAAAAACGAGGACCGTTCTAATATTATATTACGTGTAATGATTTTAATCCATCATAATATTTAATTAATAAATTATCACATACCAGCGCACGGGTCTCGCCCATATTTTGACAATCCGATTATTTAACAATTTATTTTTAAAGGCCGCGCTGTCGGTAGATTAAGTGTCAAAATTAAAATAATAAAAAAAGTAGGAATTACGAGATTTAAATTAATTTAAGCCTACTATAGGCTTTAAACTTTTGATTATCATACATCGTCCAGAGTTTTGCGCGTCACTGAAATTTACCCCGGGCAGACGTCAATGAACTACCATTCTCAAACTAATTATTATTAGTTCGGTGATCGATCAAAATACCTCCAAAAAATGGTCTCGGCAATAACGTCTGTGTGAAGATACGTTCTACCAACAAATCGATCGAGCTAAATAGTACCTAAGGTGGTTTTGCAGGTAAATTCACCAATGATGCTTTTAAATAATGTAATATTCAAAGACCATAATATTTTAAAATTCTTTACATTTATTGTTCTACTTAAGAATAATGTCCCGTGGCGATACAAACACAGACTTCAAACTTCCCACGGTTAAAACCTATGCGTACAAAATGTCTCTATCAAATTTTGTTGGCCAGCAAAACCACGCAAAAAGGGCGCAATACTACAAACTGAGTGACAAACGTCGGCTCAAGTGATGTCCTCACTTAACAATATTAATTTTAAAAAAAATAAAAATATTTTACCTTTGTTATTATCATTATTATTCTATTCTGTGTAACTATTATTGATTATCATCAATATTATGTACCTGTCATTTTAAATATCAATGCAAATCATCATAAATTGTAAAGCCGCTAAAAAAAAATGAATCCATAAGTTTGATGACTTTGTCAGGAATACTTATGAATAAAAAATTTAAAAAAAAACACTACGATATGATTTGTGATCTTATAATTTTACGATTAGAAAATTGAATGAAAATATATACTTATTTAAATTGTACTATAGGGTTTATGCAATAAAATAAATAAAGCTATAATATAATAATTAGCTAGATAAGTGTCCAGTGTCCCTGTCATGGACGTACGTCGTTTCTGCCAAAACGAAAAATTAAGTATGATATTTGTTTACTTCAAATCATTTCTCTAGCAAAATATTATTGTTTGAGATAGGAAAACTGCTTTTCCCAATATTTTGGTTTTATGTATAATTATTGTTTCATGGTATCCTGAAATTTATTATAATAGCTTTTTTTTTATCAGAAATCACAATTTTTTTTTAGATTCTGAGCAGAGCGATGAATGTATTGATTTTACAATGATATGTGTTTCTTTATTTTTTTTTTTACTTTTATGTCAGTGTAAACGATTAGTAGTCGAAATAATGCTTCGATTTTCAACTTCAGTAAAGATACTTCAGTTCGATGGGAAAGTGAATCTAGTTGGTACTTTTTAGAGGTCAAAATTCCCAGTAGTTTTCAAAAGCGCCCAGAAAAACAAAATAAAAATTAAGGAAAAACGGGAATTTTTACGCAAAATCGGTTTTTGACAAAATTGAATTTTAGTTTTTGGTGCAACTTTAAAACAAATGAACGTATATACATGAATTTTTCACTGGTTGTTTATGTTTGCATTTTTTATATACGATACAATTTTCAAAATATTCTTATTTGTTTTGAACTGTTTAGAAATATTTTCTGGTTTTCAATCGTATTAGTCTTTTTTTCTATGAAGTTCAATAAACTTTATTTGTTAGGAAAAAAAGCGTGAAAATGTAATGCAAGGCTTCTCATATATCGTAACAATAGCAGTAGAAAATACATAGGCACAATTTTTTTTTATAATCAATTAAAGTTCAAATTTAAAATTTAATAATTATTTTGTAGTTAAAAATTTATAAAATGTTCAATTTTTGTAGCTAAGGATTGAAAATTTAAAATAAGGTTCCACGTAAATAGGTTATAAATAAATTACTTTATTCACAATAATATCATCAAATATACTTGGCAATATCATAGGCTGACTGACCGTTTTCGCTCAGAATAGTTTTTCTTATACAATGATATTATATCATTGAATTCAAATTTAAAATATTAAAATTGTACAGGGTGTGGCAGTCAAACCCGACGATTTAAAATGAACTGGTGGGCGTGGCTAAAGTGGTAGAGATTTCGGGAATGTTCTTATCGTTTTTAAATATCCGGAAGTTAGTAATCATGGATCGAATGAACAGCGTGTGTTCGCGGTAAAAACGTATTATAAAAGTAATGATACATATAGTAGTAATGTATGGCTAACCAAGGAAGGCATTTGCCTGACACAATCTTTAAAAAATTAAGTTTTTAAATATATAGCATAAAATTCTACTTGTATAATTTTTATTTGTTTGGTGAAAATTAATAAAAAAAATGTTTTTCTATTTTTTCAAATCGTCAGATTTGACTGCCGCACCCTGTATAACGTTTAAATAGATAAAAATAATATTATTTTTAAATTTTAGCCATGGAAATAATACAATAAAATATCAGAGTTTAATTCGGCCTATAGGAAATCGTCTTCTTGCAGATAAAAAAAAATTACATCTAGATGGTCATCGCAGATCAAATTTGATTTGTTTTATTAATTTTTTTCTGTAAATTTCGTTAAAAAATAGTTCGTTTGATCAAACAGCTAAAAAAAATGAGTACAAGGAATTTATTAAAAGCATTTAAAAATATTAAAAATATATTGACACGATTTAATTTTATAAACATTTAAATTAAAAACAATTAGTCAAAAGAATGAACATTTTCAAATTATTATGTAGGTAAAATTTATAAAATGTTAAATTTGTACAGTAAAGTTAAGGTTTGAAGGTTCCTCGTTCATACCATAACCAAAAAAAAATGTTATCACAATAAGTAGGTGTTCGGCTAGGTACTTGTTATTACTAATATCAATATTAATATAGTAAAAAATATCCTAGGTCGACACCTTATTAGTTAGTAGTTATGGAAATTCGACAATTGTACAAGACCTGATGGTTTTTTCCTATGGATTAAATTTTTTCAACACACCGCATCAACCCACTCTACACTAAATACGAGTATGTATCGGACATTTGTATATTATCGAATGAGTATCATGATTTAAAGGTGGCAACGGTAATATGAAATTAATTTTTTTAATTTTCCTAAATTCTATAAGACTTTGATCGGAACCTGGCTCTTTAGCTGGAGCTATTATAGCTGCGCGATATTATGTCAAGTGTTTTTCGCACGAAAGTCAGAATGGCAATTAAACGTTAAAATTTAATTCGGGAAACTAATCGCATATTATATTGTTATTGTTGAGACATTAATTATGTAATCGCCGTTTTTCACTGTTGGTACATCTTACACCCCTACTATCCTCCCTCCACCCCTTATCATTTTGATTGCGTGTGCATTGATGCGTTGGACGCGTTGTGCGTATACGTGTTTCAGGGCGGACCTGTTGCGACCAAATTATTTTGTTTTTCTTTGTGTTTTACCAATTTCATCACCGGCGAGTTACCACTAGCACCTTTGCATACCAGATTCTCGCCACCACCGTCAACTGCAGCTACCACTACATACCACTCCAGATCACGGATTTACCCGGTTTTTATTTTGTTTTATTATTAATGATATGGAATGCTGGGCAAGTTAATGATTTTTTTTTTAACTCAGTTAAGTTAATATGCAACAACAACAAAAAGTTAAAAGTTAAAAGTTGATTTAACTATAAGTTAACTCAGTTTAGTTAAAAGTTAATTTGCACAAATGTTGTTAACTTTTTATTAAGTGAAAAAAAAAGTTAATTTGTTTTTACAACACTATAGAGTATTTAATTTTTTTCCAACCCAAAACTAAATTATAGACTACAGTGTTTATACTTTATACAGTATTTCCATATAAGTTAGATTCGAATGATAAAACTTTTAACTCTAAACAAGTTACGGTAAATATTTTTTGACATGAAAACGAAATAGACTGAAATAGTAAAATATAATAAAATTAAAAATAAAATAAATTAACTAAACTTACTTTTTAAAATGAAAAATTACCTCGTTAATTTCACGTTAATTAAAAAAGAAATTTAGTAAGTTAACAGTTAAGTTAATGAAAAGCCAAACGTAACTAGTTAAGTTAAAAAGTTTAAATTAAAGTAACTTTTTAACTCGTTAACGCCCAGCCTTGATAATATGTATTATTTGAATTCTTCCTTGTTAAAAAAACCAATTATTAGATTAATAATACCCGTTAGATGACCAGTGCCCATTGCGCCCCATAATATGATATTGTGTCAAAAACAATATCGTTTATGATTTATAATAGTAGGCCGTGAATCCGGCAAAATATTTATAAAACTGATGTCGATTTTTTCACCGTTCAAACCTAAGCTGAGTGTCTATTTGAGATTACCCATTATACAGTCCACTATTCTCGGGAACAATAATTGTTGTCTTTTTGCAGTCGGCGTTGACCGTGGTACACGGTACTGAACTTATAAGGGTGTTATCATTAAGCGGTTTGACTGTCGGAGGACTAACCTACCCGTTCGGATTCAATGACCGAAGTGCAATCGATTGGAAACGTGATAACGCTGTCGGAGTGTTAACTCGAGTAACAGTAATATATTATATATTATTGTGTGATTGTGAATACGAAACCCCGTGACTTGTTGAAAACTGTTCGCGATAGTCTGCAGCTGCACGCAGAGCTGCTGTAATGTCGTTACGATCCAGAGTTCAAATATTTAATTATTCGAAACGAAACTTTTGATTTACATTCAACGCATCGTGTGCATACGTAATCGCATTGAAAGTACGCGAAAAGGTTAGGTTAAATATTTTAAAATATGCGAACAACAATATCTACCGTGCCATAACATATAGCCATAACGCGTGCACGTCGAGTCGATGGGGTGGGTGCCCGATAGTGGGGTTGTTGCGGGGGGAAGGTACTTAAGAGTTTGAGTTTAGACGATATAGGAGTGCAATTATACGAAGACTCAATTATTTATAATTCACGAACTTATGATTTAAATTCACATTAATTTGTTATGTGGATTATAAAATATTTGTCATATTCGTGTCCATATTATATTGATCATAGTTAGGTATGCTTTTTGATTGAAAAACGTTTATCGAGGTCTGTTATCTATAAACCGGAGCGTGAAATTGGTAAAACAAGATGAGCGAAAAAAGTATTCTACAAAACCACCAAAATCCCAAATTCTAATTTATAAGAAAAGTTAATCGAACTGGTACTTTTGAGGGATGAAAATGGAAAATTCCCTGTAGTTTTAGAAAACGTCAGGAAATACAAAAATAAGTGAAAAAAGTGGTAGTTTTTATCAGGGCTTGAAACTGGTTACTGGTTCCTACCGAAAACCGGTAATTTCCCGGAATTTCGGGGAACCTATAATCGGTTACCGTTAGGAAGATCATATAGCAGAAGAATAATCATTAAAGTCAATAAAGTTTACACTTTTTTTAAAAGTTGAAATTTGTCCAGAATGATCCGTAAAATAGGGTGACTTCGGACACGTACTTACCTATTAGATTTCATTAAAAACCATGTTATAATATTACAATGGTTGACCTCGGACAATATAGAATTTTTTAAAAAAAAGTTAATAAATTAAAATAAAAAAAACCCCATTCATTTAACGCAAATACAACATAATTTATTTAATATTCTAAAAAAATAATTCTTTACTTTTCTTCAAACATGTCAATTTAAAGTTTATTTTTTTACTTTTCTGTCTTTACTTATTGTGTTGTCATTTTTTTATAACTAACACCATCAACGACATTTTAAATATCAATAAGATTATAATTCTCATATACGGACGACCTCCTACATTGTTGACATATTTGATCTGGAGTCTGGACATAGTTAATATGTTGTCCGAAGTCACCCCACGTTTGGTAATAATTAAGACGATTTAACACTTACAGTGAGAGATCAAGTAACTTATCGATTTGCACATATACCAATTAACACAGACAAGTTAACGAGCATAGGTTACCGAAACCCGCAATCAAATATTTTTATTTGTTGTTGGCTATACAGTTGTCAATGTAGTTCTGTAATTTAAAAATACAATTATAAAATATTTTGTATTTACCTCCATAACATGGACTATGACACCATTATGTCATCAATAAATATTGTTTTCTATGGAGGTTATAATAGATATTAACGTGGAGTATTAGTTTTAAACTTTTATATTAAACGTGTATTTTAAAATTATAAGATAACTGAAAAAACATGGTGCTGTCCGAATTCACGCCACATATCCGAAGTCACCCCCTTTTACGGTAGTCATTAGTACAAGAATCTTTAGTTCAGATATTTTTAAGGCCCCCCCTCCTGCGGACAAAGTCTGCGCACGCCTATGTGTATTACGCTTACATTATGTGTGATTAACTGCTGATCGATACGATAATGTTGAAAAACACATAATTGTAAAGGCCTATCCCCAACTCACCATATCACACTACGACTACCGAACTCCGTATGACGACAACACGGACAAATAGTACCCACGATAGAACCTATTTTATATATTTGTGAGTATTATTATTTGTAAGTTTTTAGTAGACGATAAAACTTTATAAATACTAAAATTGAATCCAGCTAGTTATTTAAATATGTATATACTCGTAAATATATATATAAGATTCAAAATTATATTTATCTACCCCTAGGCCCTGGGTTATTATACCTATGAGACCCTACGACTCTCCACGGATAACTCATATTCAATTTTGAACATTGTGGTGGAGGCCCCGAAGCCCGTCATAATTACAGTTATATTTGGATACCAAGATTTCATTTCAGTTTCAAATTGTTAAGTGATTAATACGGACTGTATATGGGTTTTATGAGGAAATTTAAATTAGAGGGATAAACGATTTTGAAAAGAAAATTTGAATTATAAGTGAGATAAAGTTTTGAATAACAGTTTTGTCCCATTCAAAAAGTTCAACAGTACACTGAATTTGGTATATTTTTATAGTAGTTTATACTTAGGTATTCTATACAATGTTTTCTGACATCTCTAAAAACAGTTTTCGTCAAATTCAATTGAGTAGCTTTTGAGTACATAAGTTACACACATATACACTCTGGATTTAGTTTATAGTTTCCTTCTTCGAGGCCATAACCGTGAAAATATGACGCATGCTTGTGCCTGATCTGCCCGAGTAACCAATATTGCGACCATTTATAAACAAAAAAGAGTTTCAATTTCCACCGTGAAACTCAAGATCCTTGTTTGCCAACGTCTTTAAAATTATAATATCGTAAAATACACATCTAGACCATTACAGAAAAGGGAAAAGGGAAAAGTGACCCGGCGATCGACGGCTTTCGAATATTTATATTTGGCTGTTATAATAGCGTTATTTTCTTTCGACCGTACGACAACGGTGCCTCGACAAAATTGAACCGTAAATAACATGTTTGCGCACTTTCCATCGGACTCGGTAGGCACTCTGCAGCCGCCTTTGTGATAGTATATTATGTTAGAGTTTGACATGCTGGCCCGGTGACGGATTTTTTTTTTCCAGACCGAATCGAACGCGAACAGTATATAATAATATTATCTTAATAATAATTTGATAACACGGTACTTGAAAATATTTGACGAGCGTTTTTCGAACGGCATACGTAAAATCTGTCAGAACGTGTGAAAATGTTTGAACTCTTATGTTTTTTGAAATTGAGAATATTACAACAGTTGTACAGGGACTAAAATCGGGTGTAGTACGACCAGTGGTTGGGAATCACCTAGATAAAATTATTTCTTTGATTATCTTATCTCGATAAAAATAATTAAATCATCTAATTATCTCATATAGATAAATGTAATGGTTATCTGTGGTGATTTATCTAGATAAATAATATAATAATAAGAATATTTTTAATTACTGAAACAGCCAATTGTTTACGAGAACCGAGTAGTGATTTCAAATTCCAATATCATTATAGTTAAAAAAAGAAATGTTTAGTGAAATATTGTCAGTTTTATTTTGTTATTTTATTTTTATTCAAGTTGTATTAAAAATTTAAACTGTATATTATTTTAGTTGAGAAATGACATTAAGGATTCATTAATTAATAAATATTATCTAATTAATAGTTACTAATAAATTACATTATTTATAATTTAAAAAAAATTATCTATTTTTTCATCTAAATAAATTTTAATGAATTATCTGTTGTCTTATCCAGATGATTTTTTGGTTATCTTTTCCCAACACTGATACACTTTGTGTAGTACGAAATACTAAATGGGGAAAACGAAATTAAAATGTGTGGCCTGTAATAACTAGTAACTTTTTTTGCAGTTTTTTCTTCATCAATTGAAAAACTATTCGATGTTACATTGGAAATAGATACATAAGAATATTTTCAAATATTAATAATAATTATTATTATTATTATTTTGTAGTTAAAGCATTGTTGAACATAGTAGTAAACATCTATACTGACATATTATTGTTGATACACTCAACTGTTTTGATGACCATATTGTATTTTTAAAAGCATATTATTATTTCTAATGCATTATTTAAGACTTTTCGTTATTGCATTTTGGATAGTACAAAACATTTAATATATATTTTATGTAGGTAGGACTTACAAAACGATTCATGTGTGTTTCGTCACGTAATATACACCAAGACTTTTATTATTTCATAAATATTATGTTATGCAAATTACTTTGAAATATTTTCTATTTTTCTACAGAATTGTACGATAAACATAATATAGGTAGTGTTGTAATGAAATTTTTATACTACGAAATGTTTTTGTAAGTCTTCGAAACGTGAAAAATCCAATTAGTTTATAATGTGTATATTATTATTAAGTGTTAACGCGAATGGATAGACGCCAAACATTGCACATAAAATCGTAATAAATAAAATATTGTACGAGAATTATTATCGTGGAACAATCCAATCCTCAACATATTATAGCGGTAATGTTAGGACGAACATTTTTGTTTTTAGCTGTTCCGCGTGACCTTATCAATGTGCGAATTTCTCATTTTACACGAAACTTTCATTAAAATATTATGTGTATCGAGTTGGATTATAGAGATATTACAGCCGATTGCAAAATCAACTCTGAGCGAAGCGATGTTTTACGATGAGATGTGTTTTTTTTAAATAATTTGACTACACGAAATGAAACCGTAAACGTGTATATATTCTCATCTCAAGGTATATCATTTTATAATCTGATTTTTTCGTCAGTGAAAACCTAGTTTGTTATTATGAATTATTTAACTTGTATCAAAGAAATCAAATAAGTCAAATAAATCAAATTAAGTTACAGACATTTAGTAGGACTGTGTATGTAGATCATTACCAATTAATAGCTGAGTGATTCGCCATATTCACCAGTGTTCGGACTTATCTAGATAAATAGTTACAAGGTAGATACTTAAACGTTCATCTTAGATAATATTTTTACTAATCTAAATAAATTCATCTAAATATATTTTTTATCGATAAAAATCTCGAAATTGTACAATGCATTTTAAATATTTGTACGGATTCTCAAACCAAGTTTATGATGAATTATAAATAATGTAATTATTTTTATTTTTATCATTATTATTATGATGTTCCTAATGCCCAACTAAAATATACCTAAATTTAAAACCTATTTAAAAAAAAATTGTATCATTTTTTTATCTAGATAGATATGAGTTAAGTTATCTTTTATATCTATCTAGATACATTTGAGTTCCATTATCTTTATCTTTATCTAGATGAAAAAAATACTTATCTAATCCAAACACTGATGCTCACCTTCTTTTTTCTTCAATTTATAATGCAGTTAATCAATTAATAGTAATTGAAAAATCTGATTTTCTGCATTTTTAAATACACTTAAACATTATATTTTCAAATTCTTGAGATTTTTTTTGCACACCTTAATGAGTGTGCTGTGTCTATACGAAATTCTGTAAATACTGCAAATTATATTTTAATGAATATTTTTTTTTGTAAATGTTGAATTTCGTCACCTACCTATTTCAAAATTCAAACGAGTGGTTTCTCAGTTATTAAAATGTTTATACTAAGAAAAATAGTCCTTAAAAATGGTTTTAGACAAATATAAAGTAGTGTTGGATCTAGTATTTAATATACTTGGACCATTTATTAAAATTATCGATTTTGAAAGATATTAATTCTACGACGAGTAAAACTTTTAAAATCGTCATATCTCTCATAATAGGTGTGATTCAAACCTATTATCGTGGATCTATTATCCTTAGAACACAAAGTTAAATAACTCAAAAACTATATTCTTTCGAGTATTTAATTTAACTGCGCTTCAATATTTTCAAAAGAATTATTCACTAAATAATTTACAATGTAAGAACTATTCGCGTCCGACTCGTGGAGATATCATCCAAAGCGTAGATAAGGCTTAGGGAAGAGGACTTGTAGCCATAAAAAGTCACCAAATATGCATTGGAATACCAAAAATCAGAATCTAAAACATACCTACCTAAAATATGCATTTAAAAACAGTAACAAGAATTATTTTGTTTATTTTTTTTTTGTATTTTATTCAACTGAATTTATTATTTCGAATTAGTTTTATAATTATTAAATGGCTGGAGCCAGTCAAAAACCATATTATACTACGCTAAAAATTAAAAATAAATTTATGTTTTTTGGCTGTATTATTTGAAATAAAAACGTCAGTGGAGAAAAAGTTTAAATTATAATAATTAATTAAGTTAAACAATGTTTCAAAAAGTATAAAATCAAATGATTATGTCCTTGGAAAAAAACAAATCAAAATATGTATTTATATGCAAAATTAAATTTCGAAACTAGCTTTGTGAAAGCATGAAACGTATTTGTTTCGTACCCTGCTATTTTTGTGACTGTGCTAAACAAATATGCAAATACTGCATACCCTCTGCCCTATAGATAAGATAACATACAACTCGATCAATGTTTTTGTAGAGATAACATACTATGTTAGTTCCACAAGTTGTGTTTTAAACATTTTCGACAATTCAACGCGTGGTTCAAATTAAAAAAAATATCCAAAAAACACAATCACGATTTACGACATACCTATATACGTCAATGTCACAAAAATTACTGACTCATATTATTGTTTGAAACTTGTTTAATTTTTAATTTTTAAAACTGTTTCTTTACAGAATATTTCTCATAAGTTTCTCTTACAGACATTAAAAAAAAGTTTTTTCATATTATTTTTTTTAAGTAAAGATTCATCGAGCCGTCCAAAAATCGAAAAAAAAACAGGCCATCACAATGCGTGGTCGACTGTTAACTATTAAGACGTGCCGTTTCGTTAAGTTTTTAATTATTATTATAATATAATTACGCTGTTCATTAAACTGTAAATAATGAAGAAAACAAATCATGTTAATTTATGATTTCAAAACAAAGAAGTAGTACTTAATGTAAAAACTTAATGGCTGTAATAATGCGTTTGAAAAATCGCGTATTTCCAATGAAATAAATAATATAAGCGGCTAAACCTCTCCGCAGCGTAAACATTAGGGCTGTTAGTGAACTGCAATTTCGAAGTATTGGAAAATTTGTTCAATAATATTATTACGAACCGTTTTAAAGACCTATTCTGATATAAAGAGTATAATTTTTACTTGAATCAAATAATAACGTATATTCAAATTTTATTTCCATCTTCGTCTTAGAAACTGATGTAATTGAAATTAAATATATTTGTTATATTATTTTATAAGCCTTCAGTGTTTCAATATTTCATTCATAATAAACTCCTTAATTATGTATAGCCCTATATCTATGTATGCACAATTGATTCTGATATACAATTTTGTTTGTTATTAAATAAAAATACACGTTTCGTAAAATTAGGCCGAAGACTTATAAAATGAAAAACCAATTATATCAATGATTAAACTCCATCAGTTTCCGAGATGAAGAATGGTTAATGGAATATAATTTAAAAACATAATATTATTTGAATTCGATCAAAAGTAATACTATTGTTATGAATTGGTATTATTAAACATAGGAAATAAGAAAGGATTTAATAGTTAGTAAACACTAAACAATTAAAAAATGTAGCATTTATAAAATAAGTATAATTACGAAACTATTTGATTATTGTAAATTAGTATAAACTGCGAGTAAGCACTTTTTATATAGAAGGGATTGTCCTAGATAAATTTAGATGTAAGGAACATTAAGATGTTAAGACAGGTAGTGGAGAATGGTCAGTGCCATTGTCTGTATAATATGTTGAACTTAATAAACTTTATAATTGAAAAGACGTGTGTTTGTTACTTTATTTAATAAATCTATATACAAACTCTACAAGTACGAGGCTACGGTCAACCGACTTGTAACACTATATTTGTGTTAAAATAATCAGAAATTTTAAATACCGTTATAAAAAACCAAAAGCAATATCGAAACCAAAAAAAAAAAAAAATCAATACTGGTGGTCGAAAAATAAGTCGAAAAGTGGTTTGTAAGGGGAGGCTATTGAAATCGGGAATTTATTTAACACGTATAAAATATTTATGATTGTTTTTTGTACGCAATGTTATTAGTTTCGCAATAATTTAAGAACGGTGTCGCACAGTAATAGTACTTTCCGAGACTGATGTTTACTGGAATTGTACAAAGTAGGATTATATTATTATAAACATCAAAGGGTAAAATAAATGTTAGGAATCATATTGGATACCTAGGAATAGTGTTAACGATAGTTATTGCTCAACAGAAATCTAAAAATCGAGACTGATAATAAATAACTCTTTCTGGACATTTTTTAGACTGGACCGGTTTAAAATTATCTCGCATTATCCCACGACGAGATGATGAACCATGTGAATTCCAGCGGTTCTCGACCTTTTTATATTCGCGTACCACCTACACGGATTAAACACTGTTTAAAATTGTCGTTCCTCTCTGAGATATCATCGTGCCAAACAAATATTTTCCTGAAAATAACCGATGTCTGCAATGTTATTTTCCTCGTTTGCTTTCAGCCCCACGCCGATCATTAACTTATTCAAGCTAATATATTTTTAAAATATGTACATTTACAGTTGATTATTGCATCGATGGTTCATTGTTCAAAATTCGGATGGCAATTTTTTCAATGAAATACCATAGTTCAAATATTATTACGATTCGCATTAGTTCAGTTCGGCCGTTCGAAAAATACAACAAATAAAATATGTATAATATGTCTAGTGTAACAGCTGATGGCAAAGGTTAGCTTTAGTATTTTATTTTTGTGTTTTGACAACGACTATAATTGTGCTGTGTACAAAAAGTTTTTTTTTTTTTTTTATGACATTTTCTATTTAATTACACGACACAAAACATAACACTTACAATTCAACGTCCCTTGAAATAATATTTATTTTTTTTTTTGCAATCGTACTTAACATTCGGTTAGAATTAAAGTTATCTTCATACACCAATCACGGTCACCTCCATTTTTTTCATTTTATAAGATATTTATTCGAATTCCGATTTCCAAAATGTTTAAATATACCTACTTAAAGAACATATTTTCAGATTCTTGATATAAGTTGTACTAACAAGTAAAGAGTGTCCGCATTAATAAAAACGCATGTTTTTTTAGTAATTTATGTAATTTAGCCCGCTTTTTAATGTCGATTATTTAGTGAATATATATTTAATTTGATGTATTAAAATTCTAACAAGTAGTTCTCCAGTGGTTAAAATGTAACGAACGAGAAAAACTTGAACCGTTTTCACAAATCATAAAAATTGATAGACTAGTATCATTAAAAACTAAAAATGTTTAATTATACCATTGCCCCCATATCTTACGAACTCATATTATTATCCTCAATACATAAAATTAAAGAATTCAAAATGTAATAGTTTGAATTTTGATTCTGTAATGATATACACGTATATCATTATTTTATTAGATTGAGTTTAGATTTAAGAAAAGAAAGGTTAGGTGGGTAGGTGGATGTCGCTCTCCTGTACAGTAGGTTACAAGTGGGTCACTGTAAATGGATTCTCAAAAAAAAATAAAATTTAGTATCACTACAGTATATTATGTTCCTTAAATACTACAAAAAAATCTCAAGAATTTTACACCAATATATTAGTATATTTAAAAATCCCAAAAATTATATTTGAAATAAATTCATTGTTAAATAAAGAAATGGCTTCTTAAAATTAGAACAACGCAGCTAATCTGTCATAAAAATGTACAAACAATGCGAAATTGGCTGTATAATATGACTATTGACTATGTATTGAACATTTATTTTTATATAATTAGTCTATATTCCGTTTCTACAGATTAACCATAATCAGTGCTGTATCGGTTTATTATTGCTAATATTTTAATGAATTAATATGTGATAAATATACCTACGACTAGAATAGTATTTGACAAAATAACTTTAAAATGAGGACCCAGACTGTATTGCAAATCGCATAATTGTTTAGTTACTCCAGGACAACGTATTCCAGATACATAATTCGTTTCACACATCAGCTGTTGTTTTTTTTTTTTTTTTATTATTATTCTTAGTTAATTTTGTTCATTTTTAGTGCAAATATTTTATACACTATTCGATTTTTTTCGTTTTTGGTAATTCGAAAAATAGCTCAAGAGTATATCTTGTTCAGAAAATTTATGATTTTTCGGTCGTTCTAGTAAGCTACGATTCTGATATGTCAATACAGTGCTCGAATTAGGAAAAACTAAATATAGAGGAGCTCAAATCAACGATTTAAAAACTGTGTTCTAAATTCCAAGGACACAATTATTGAACACATTTTAACAGATATTAACAGACACATTTTGAATTTCAAAGAGGTATAATATATTTTGATAACAATATCTACATCTTATATTGTTACAGTAGAAAAAAAATGTATAATAATTTCACAGAATAACTACCCCTCCCCCCTCCCCGATTCGAGCACTGGTCAATAACGTCCTTATCTATGCATAGTGAGATATGCATACTATTCATCGAACTTGAACAAATAAAAACTGATTTGTCAATCGGTCGTATTTATATTCAGTGTACTGTTTATTTATTGTGCGAGTCTAAGTTTGGCATAAAGTTTTCAAAAAATTTCAAAAAAAAAAACCATAGTTCTCCCATCATTTGTGTGATTGCGTGGGCTGATAAAAAAAAAATTATTTAAAGGCTTTATTGCGTTAAAAAGGCATTTTTAGGAAATTCCTACTCATACTATTAGAACATTAAAAAACATCGTCTGAACATTAAAAATAAAATCATAGATTCGACAACATTTTATGCGTCGTTTTTACGATTCGGGATTTGCTTCTTAAAAGCAGCATGACAGCTTATATTATGTCTTTATCTGACGCAAACGCATTTTGTCTACTTGTGCAAAGAAAATAACACAAAAATACTGCTGAGCCCCACTACTCTGCGAACATTGTAGCATATTATTTGATCATTAAAATAAATAATAATAATAATAATAAAAATATTATCATTTTTACAGCAATATAGTGACGGTTTTAATAATATTATAATTATAAAGATCATAATAAAATATAAACGCCGTCAACCGTTTTACAATTGAATAAAAGTAAAAACTGCTTTGACGAGTTGGACGAACAAAATTATTATATAAAGAGCAGAAGCCACTTTTATAATTAATTTAAACACGACGATTTGGAATGATCTTCCGTTTATTTTTTCTTTCGTTTTCGAACGAGGGTTTCAGTCTTAAGTAATCATGAAGTTTTATTGCGCCCAATTTACTTAAAATCCACTTAACCGAACGGCGAACTCCCCGAGGGCAGGACCGAATAAAAGATAATCTTATATTATCACCGCAGTTTATTTCCATATATAATATAATATTATTTTATTATTTAGGTTTCTGCATTTGGCATATAAACTATGTATTTACGTATAATGTATAGTTTTATTTGTTTTTAAACGTTTACAAATAAATCGGAATCCCTGAATGGTCATTATTTTCTTCTATTGATATTATTTTCGGACATTTATCTTCAACCGACAGACGTAATATTTATGTGACTTGTTTTAATAACGATATTGCATTACGTAAAAAAAATAATATATGTATGAATAGAAAAACTTTTACAAATAAATGGAACACAATGTTTTCCGCACTATAACATTTCGACAAATTGAATACCACGACCATAGGTCTAACGAGACAACCGATTTGAACAAATATATTCGGGAACAATAATAAAATATAAATATCTGAATATTAAAAGTAGGTAATTTAAACAAAATGGATAATATACTTTCTCAGACAAACGACGTTATGTTTTTTTTTGCAGAATGTTATAAATGGAGTATTTGTATATTTCATGAAAGTTTCAATACTAAAAAATACATAAAAAAAAACAAATTATCAGACAGTACCTCCTATATGTAAATTAAAATAGTAAGTTTCACAAAATAATAATAATAATAATTCTTCGAGTATCTATGGTGATTATTTTTGAATTACACCAAAAACAAGTCTTGAGCACATAATACATACCTACAATAAATAATTTTTCACAATCGTCATACAAAGCGGAAAGATGTACAAGTCCGGACTCGTTTCTCTTGTCTACTCATTCTAACCTATAAACTATTACAGATATACGTCAGAATTAATATTATTTTTTTTTCGAACTCTCCGCCATTTTTATAGTACTTACCAATGAAAAGATTTGTAACTCGATCTTGATAAGATCGGCAATAGAAAGTTGTCCAAATCGTAACCACACAATTTTTGGTACAACCTAAAAATAGAACGCGTCTGTCGATAATCTAAGACCGTGTGAAAAAACGTGTCGATTGACGATCAATGTTGATGGAATGTGGTAACGGCTTTGATTTACTTTTTCAGAATTATTCAGATATTTTATTTCAATGAAAATAAAACCATGGGCAGTACTTAGGTCGGTGCTCCTGAATCCGCGGTTTAGTAGGCTGCAACCTACACTGCTTACAACTTAATCCGAGCATATTTTCGGTCCGTTATGGACGTTAAATTCACATCGATATATATTAAATAATAACATATTACCTAATATTGAACTGCCTATTAATAATAACGTATTAACCTGCAGACAGTTACGTGGTTAACGATTTATAAACCATGATGCCAGGAAAAAATTTAATTCAGTACCTGCCCACTATTTATGCCCTAAAGGCCCCTGCAAATGTGTCATTTTTAAGGAGTTGTGTTTAGGCAATTATTTCGTTCCTGCGATTGCTGATCGTCTTTGTGTGTGTGTGTGTAGTAAATGATCATTAGTGTGTGTACACTCCCCTACCATCACCCGCGACCCACATCAATTTACACTTCATTGTCATTTCTTATCTGGTTTATGGTCGCACATTCACAATTCAATTTAAAGTCATTAGAAAACCAATTTATAGCCGTCGCACCGACAAATATTAAGGTACTTCTAGTGGTTCGATTTGAAAAATGTAAAGATGTTTGTATCGGTAAACAATTTTAATTTGCATCGGTCGGATCACTTTTTCAATTTTAGCACATTATTGACGGGAATAAATATTTTACATTTTATAAATTTAAAATTTTTTTATATTAAAATTATTAAAAAATATCTGAAATATGAAAAATATGCTCCAACCGATGCAAAGTAGACTTGTCGACCAATTAAAACGTCTTTACGTTTTTTAAATCGAACCACTAGAAGGACTTTAATTTTTGTCAGTCGCTAAGGTCGTTTTGATGAAAAATTAATAGGGTTTGCAGGGGCGTTAATATAATATAATATAGTACATAATTCGATGGCGACAATGCAAAAGGGCATAAGCGACACTTTTTATGAAAAAACTAGTACTAAAATTATAGGTAAGGAAATGAATGGGGCATAAGCACCAAATTATATAATAATAGACAATTCTAACTAATACAAATGTTTAACTAAAAAAATGGAAGAACAATCGTCTTAAATAGAGTATAACTCATCTTTTTTATTCTTATCATATTTTTTTAAATTAAAAATATAATCTACAAAATGTAATTATTGTTAAAAAATAGTTTTTTGGCTCTCCTGAATAATTTCGAAAATGTCGCTTTATGCCCTTTTGCATTGTCGCCATCGAATTATAATTATTGCGTTACTGTAAATATTTAAATTTTTGTCTTGTGTTATCGGTCACTAAAAGGTATTCCCTCAAAAAAAATTCCACCATGGTGCCTAGGCGTCATAAAACCCCGTTCACCACGCCACTGCAGTTACAAATTCACTGGCTTTTAATTTGCAAAACCATTAAAAATAACCAGGCATTTCAAAAATATTTTTGAACTCGATGCATTCATTTTAAATCCACTAAAAAATATTAGTTATTTCAACAGTCAATTGTCATTAAACGAGGTAGATATGTTATTGAGTTGTTTAAAAAATTAACTAGTTACCTAGTTAAGTTGAATAGTTGAAAATAATGAACTTTCTCACTAGTCGATATGCCCAAATTCACCTGTACACGAATAAGTACAAAATACGATAGTACCTAGGTACAGTCGTTATGTTAATTTTTATTTACCAAGAAAACAGCTTTTTTTATATATACATAATTTATGGATGCTTGCGGTACAGTTTATAAAGCATAAATTTGTTGATTTAAATTTTTTTCAGCACTAAAAATAAAACGATTTTAAATGTATTATATTTTTTTTTTTTCGGAAAACTTTTAACTAGCCATTTTGTAAATCAAATGTTTAGAACAATTTTGATAAAAGTTTATATTATAAGAAAAATAGTTTTTTTTTTTTTTACAAGTTTTATTCTTTTTGGAAATTTTCAGACATATCGAATCAATCTCATAAATATTATTCATTAGCCACACATGAGTACTTTTTATATTTTCATTCGTACGTGTCTGTAATGTCAATTTTTTT
Organism: Sitobion miscanthi; assembly: GCA_008086715.1. Classification (NCBI taxonomy): domain Eukaryota; kingdom Metazoa; phylum Arthropoda; class Insecta; order Hemiptera; family Aphididae; genus Sitobion; species Sitobion miscanthi. The sequence continues at coordinate 27,948,270 of CM017801.1, forward strand.
TTTAATTTCTCGGGTATTTCAGTTACACCTCCTGTGTATTATAATTAATTTTGATTGACTCCTAAAGTCTAGTGTTGAAAAAAAAAAAGGAATTTGCGATAATTGACAGACTGGAAACAACACTGGACACGTCAGATGTTATTAAATTATACACTGCTGATAAAAATTATTATTATATTATGCTTTTAGACGACTCTGAGAAGAGGGTCGGGGAGAGAACGTGTTTGTTTTGCAGTTGAGTATTATTTTTTTTCTTAGCGTGAAATTTTCCGGAAAATTTTTTGTACATTGAATCTGTAGAGATAAAAAAAAAAAAAAACCAGAAGAGTTTCGAGTAGTTCCGATCTACGGACTTAACGATTTAATTGAACACCGGTGGTACTGAGAGGGACTAGACGACCGCTGTCACGTTTCCAAATGGCTTTCAATAAAGCGGCGAAAAGACGACGAATGAGTGCGACTATTTTTTGGTCAAGCTCGTTGTTGGCGCTGAATATGACAACAGTGATATGCTAATGAGCACGAAGGCACGATTGTCTTATCGGTCAGTCCCACCTTCCATTCATCTCTTGTTCCTATCTTTTATTCCTTGTGTTGTTATTATTATTGATTATTAGAATCACCTTATTTATTGTCTTTGTTTTTATTTGTATTATCTAAATCGTTTTTGTGTTGTTTTCCTATTATCATTTATTATTGCGGCCAACGCCCTTGTTGTCACAGCGTTGTTAATTATTATTATTGTTTTTTCTGTCGTCGTAAAACTTCCATTATTCCGCTATTGCAGCGTTTTGTTTTATCATATAGTGTTTTTTTACAATTTTGTCGGGTGTTCGGGTGTACGTATTTATTGGTACACACCACGCACCAAATATATATATATTGTGTCCTTATTTTGGTACACACACAATCTATTATGTTTGTAAATCTTCGATCTTTTCAAACGGACTGTCTGGTCATTGATCAACTCAATTAGTATTGTTACTGCGGTGTTACGTGCGACGCTGCTGGAAGCCGTCACTTCTTTTATTATTGTTCAAATAAACGGCCACATATTATTATCAATCACACCGTGAGTTATTCTTTATTTTAATTATACTATTGCCCCCGTGGGTCACCTGATCCGCCGGCTTGTCCGCATCCGGTGCGCCTCACCGTCACCAAGTACTATCTACTCACGCGTAAGTCCGCCAGCACACCCCCGTAGTGTGTGAGAGGCCGCCCAGGTCTTCGGAACCACATCCAACAGGTGTCTCCACTGTGGGCAGGCTTCCGGGTCAACAAGACTTCAATAGTTTAAGTTTAGTTATTAAGGTTAGCCGACTCATGTGAGCTCCGTGGTCATTGCACATGTCCTAACCGACTACGGAGACCCCCCCCCAATAACTAAATTCTATCATCTGTTTCCCTCAACACCATCACGTCCCTTTCCTAATCAAACGTCATCGTTGTCGTCGTGCATGTTAAATTGCCTACCCAATTTATAGAAGGCGACATAAACAATCATAATTTACAAATCACCTTTTTTTGGTCTCGATTAATCATCGAGTGGTCCTTCGGGAATTTTACTATGTCAGCTGTCCTGGCGTAACCATATTTTTGGTCCTTCGGGCCGGATGTCCTAACACACCGCGACATTATGTTTTGTGTCCTAAGGTTTTGATTAAGTCTGTCGTCAACCACAGAGAACAATTGTAATATCTGTGCGTACTGTTATAGTTGCATTCAAAAGTATTTCATACGATTGAAACACTGTTGGTTTCTCTATTCCAAATATTCTTCTTAGTACTTGTTGTTAAATGATCTCTCCACCTTCAATGACATATGCAGATGCAAAAGCACGGATTGTCCGTTCAATTGCAAAAATCACACACATCATTTGTCGCTGCAGCTGGTGACTATAAAGTCGATCGCTCTAATGCGGGTAAACATGCAAAGGTAAGTAAAGATGTTGTCTGAGTTAAATGAAGTTCGGCGAGTGACCGAAGATGACATTCAAGTCATGGAATCATCTGTTAGTAAAAAGTTAGCCCCTACGGATATCTTAGATAATAAAGAGAGTCTCAAACTCAGTTCTGAGTTTGATAATTTGTACTATGAACTTGCCGCATTTGCTGATGTATATCATATCTCGTTATCTCCTGCCATGGATGTATCCTCAACGAACGTAACATCTAACCAAACAAACGGTTATAAGTAATTTGTCACATTATCATTTACCCAAAAGGAATTTCCCTACGTTTTCTGGAGTTCTGACTGAATGGCAAGGATTTGAAGATCTTTTTAAATCAATATTATCTCACGCACCTGACCTTCCTGATGTTGAACGGTTTGAAATTTTAAAAACCTCTCTGACAGGTGAAGCGTTGTCCCTGGTTTCACATCTCCCTTTGACGTCTGCAAATTATACGAAGGCATGGGAAGTGTTGCGTGCTCGGTATGGAAACAAGCGTGATTTGGCTCGTATTCATTTGGACGCTCTTTTAGCACCTCATAAAGTCAGTTGTAACGACGCTTCTTCGATAAAAACTCTTCTCATCAAACTAACTCTTCTCACCACTATCCTGAACACACTGCGGCCCTGGATAATTTAGATTTTGTTACTCGACAATGGAGCCCTATTCTTGTACACACATTTGAGAATCATCTTGATTATGATCTTCGTTCCCGTTGGGAGATTACTGTTGGAGATCGCCATCAACCGGCCACGAGTGACTTTGTAGAATTTTTAAGGAGTCATGTTCGGTCAGCCGAAGCTCGTGCAGGAAATTATTCAACGACTGTACAATCTAGTACTTCCCACCAAAACAGTCAAAAAAGATATATACTACACACTCTCGTCCCACTTATGGACCCAAAGTGTTGACCGCCAGTGCGGCGCTCTCCACTGAATCAGGTCATCGGTCGTCTCCTATCAGTAACTGCCCCCTTTGCAAACACAGCCACATTCGATTCGACAATGTCAAAGGTTTCTTAGTAAAGGCCCAAACGATCGTTTTCAGCTGGCCAACACATCGTCTCTGCATCAACTGTCTTGGCATTGGACACTCATCCGTTACTTGCCCTTCAAAATTCAAATGTCAATGCAACGTTCAAACACACACCATACTTTGTTACATTTTGAAGCAAGTCAAACCACTAGTACACCACATCCACCATCAAGTAGTTCCATGGTAGTCCAGTCAGGTGATCCTACCAGCACGGTCTCGTTAGTTGTAAAGGACAATCCCCAGAAAGTGGTATTATTATCAACTGTACTTCTGGACATTTGTGGTACCAATGGTCATCGTCATTCGTTTAGAGCCCTATTAGACAGTGGCTCTCAAGCCAGCTTTATTACGGGCAAATCGGCTGACATTCTTATGCTCAATCGCCGACGTTCACCTGTAGTATAACCACGTTTGCTAACACTACTGCTACTCCTGTTTGTGGATCATCGGTTGTCATTGTGACTCCTCACGGGAAACAAACACCCAGCCTAAGTATTGACGCTTTGATTGTACCACAGATCACAGGCAAAACCCCGCAAATCTCGTTCACACCTGGTCAATGGACACATATTCACCATTTGCCCTTAGCAGATCCGTCATATCACATTCCTGGTGACATAGACTTGCTGTTAGGTGCCGACATTCTACCATCCATATTATGCGACAGTCTCATTTCGGGTAGTGCAGGCGAGCCTACTGCATTAAAAACAATTTTCGGTTGGGTTTTGTTTGGTCCGGCCACTTCAGCTCCCCCTGTTTCACTGACCACAATGTGTGTGTCAACATCCAGCAACCTTGATGCAACCTTAAGAAAGTTTTGGGAGTTGGAAGAGCTACCTGTAGTTCATCACTTAAGTCCCGATGACAAAGTTGCAGAAGAGATCTACGTCTCAACCACTACTCGTCTTAGTTCAGGTCGTTTTATGGTTACCCTTCCGTTTCGAACACCGTCTCCTGTGTTAGGTGATTCTAAGTCTCATGCTCATCAACGCTACAAGGCCCTTGAGATTCGATTAAGTCGACAACCTGATCTGCGAAAACAGTACATAGACTTTATGCAGGATTACTGTCAAGTGGTCACATGGAACTTGTACCAGTGTCTGAACGCGACAATCCACTGAATTACTATATACCCCATCATTGTGTCATTAAACCTGACAGCAAGACCACAAAATTGCGTGTTGTCTTCAATGCTTCAGCTCGTACTTCAACCGGAGCCTCTCTGAATGAGAGCATGTATACTGGTCCAAAGTTGCAACCAGACATTCAAGTTGTTTTGCTCCGCTCTCGTCTCTGGAAATACCTGTTTATGGCTGACATAAAACAGATGTACCGCCAAATCCTAGTTCAACCTTCAGATCGAGACTATTTGAGAATCCTGTGGAGATTTTCACCCTCTTCTCCAATTGATGAATATCGGCTCTGTACGGTTACGTATGGAACGTCAGCAGCACCTTTTCAAGCTCTGCGAACTATTCGTCACCTTGCGACACTGGACGGTGCTAAATGGCCGATAGCTGCTGACGTACTGCTCAACGACACTTTTGTCGACGACATTTTAACTGGTGCAAATTCAGAAGAAGACGCTCTCAACTGCCAAGACCAACTGATAAACCTGTGTGCACTCGCTCAATTTGAACTCCGCAAGTGGGCCAGCAACAATGTACAAATTCTACAAATGGTCCCACCAGAAGCTCGTGCAATGTCCGTCTCAGTTTTGTTCGACAGTGATGAACTCTCTGATTTAAAGGTATTAGGTTTAAAATGGGACCCATCTGCTGACACTTTTTCCTTTAAAGCTCGACCATCGAATATCCAACCGACAAAGCGATCTGTTCTGTCCGACATTGCGCGTGTGTTTGATCCGTTAGGACTTTTGTCACCCATGACATTTTTCACAAAACACGTCATGCAGCAGCTGTGGACCTCCGGTGTCGCCTGGGATGATCCAGTCCCCCCTGAGATTGCTTCCCTGTGGGCCCGATATCAGTCTGAACTGCAGCTAGTTGAAACCATTAGCATTCCTCGTCGTATTACTTATGATCATGCTATTTCTGTACAACTCCATGCCTTTTCTGATAGCTCTGAGAAAGGTTATGCCGCGGCAGTATACCACCTCCGTGTAGTGACAGTCACGTCTGTGTATTGTCATCTCATAACAGGAAAGTCAAAAGTGGCACCTCTCAAGCGATCCACAATTCCTCGTCTGGAACTGTGTGGTGCAGTATTGGCTTCGAAACTCCTCCGATTGGTTGCTGACTCCTACACTAATCGCCTAACTATTGACGAACTCCACGCCTGGACTGACTCCACCACCGTTCTCGTTTGGATTAGATCTTCCCCTCATCGATGGGCCACATTCATCGCGAATCGAACCAGTTTGATTCACGATTTGACCACACCTGCAATTTGGCGCCATGTTCCCACGAAGGAGAATCCAGTTGATTGCGCATCGCGCGGACTGTTTCCTTCCGAACTCCTCAACCACGTACTGTGGTGGACTGGTCCATCTTTTTACTGAGTCCTCCAGACAAGTGGCCAACATTACTATTAACCGAACTTGAAGATTACAGTGGGCCCCCCTCTCAGGAAGCACGGGTACCTACTGTTCTCACCGTCACTGTAGACGTCCCGATAATCGAATTGTTAAATCGCATATCATCTCTGCAGAAGATCCTTCGTGTAATCGCCTATTGTTTTCGATTTTTCAAACCCCGGTCTGACGCCCCCATTAGCAACATTATAACTGCGACAGAGATAACTCGTGCTCTCTCTCTCTGCTCTCGTCTACTTGGTCCAACGTCAAACTTTTGCCGTCGAAATTGCAGCTCTGTCAAACGATCTTCCCTGCTCAAAATCTCTCCGACGTTTAGACCTGTTTCTTGACCCGGTTGGTATTCTCAGAGTGGGCGGTCGGCTTCGCAACGCAGATATTCCATACAGTCACAAACATCCTGCTTTGTTGCCGTCCCGTCATCGGTTAACTGATCTAATTATTGATCACAACCATTGTGTGTTAAGCCATCCAGGAGCCATGACACTCCAATCACATTTACAACGTGAGTTTTGGATACTGTCAGGGAGGCAGGCTATTAGGTCCCGGCTGCGATTATGTGTTCCATGTTTTCGCACGAGACCTCAAACGGTTCAACCAAAAATGGCTGCTCTTCCTAAATACAGAGTACAACAAATAAAACCATTTGCTATCTCAGGCGTTGATTATGCTGGCCCGATATCTGTAAAAGGATCACGTGGGCGCGCATCATCCAGGATCTCTGCCTACATTTGTTTATTCGTCTGTACCGTAACAAAAGCATTGCACATAGAGCTCAGCTCTGACCTTTCAACGGAAACTTTCCTCCTAGCTTTCACTCGTTTTGCTGCTCGTCGTGGACCGATCAAAGAGATCCATAGTGATTGTGGTACTAATTTCGTTGGTGCCGCGAATCTCTTAAACCCGCTCCATACCTTCATCGCATCAGAAACCTATCAACACAGTGTACGAAATCATTTGTCCAAGAACCAAATTACTTGGTTTTTCAATCCTCCGTCTCTTCTCCTCACTTTGGAGGACTCTGGGAAGCTGGAGTAAAGTCGACTAAGTCGTTAATTTTTCGATCCATTGGAACCCATAGACTCACAAGTGAAGAACTGATCACTTTGCTGACAAAAATTGAAGCCACTCTAAATTCACGGCCTTTGTGTGCCCTTAGCAATGATCCAAAAGATTTAGAAGCTTTGACGCCAAGCCATTTTTTAACGCTGGAACCATCGACATCTCTTCCGGACCCTTGTTTGGAACACGTACCTCTCTCAAAAATGCAGCGTTGGCGCTTAGTGACTGATCTCCACCGGTACTTCTGGACCAGATGGAAAAATGAATATTTATCTACTCTCCAGCTGCGAACAAAATGGTCTGATGATGGAAAGCAGCTGAATGTTGAGACCTCGTCCTAATAAAGGAACCCTCGCATCCGCTGTATTGGAGATACGGACGTATCACGGACCTCCACCCTGGTGCAGACGGAGTGTCACGCGTTGCTACTGTCCACGTCGTCTGGAGTTCTAACTCGGGCCAGCTGTCAAGTTGTGTCCAATGCCTTCTTGTTGAAGTTCCTTCAAAGTGGGCGGTGATGTTGGCGCTGAATATGACAACAGTGATATGCTAATGAGCACGAAGGCACGATTGTCTTATCGGTCAGTCCCACCTTCCATTCATCTCTTGTTCCTATCTTTTATTCCTTGTGTTGTTATTATTATTGATTATTAGAATCACCTTATTTATTGTCTTTGTTTTTATTTGTATTATCTAAATCGTTTTTGTGTTGTTTTCCTATTATCATTTATTATTGCGGCCAACGCCCTTGTTGTCATAGCGTTGTTAATTATTATTATTGTTTTTTCTGTCGTCGTAAAACTTCCATTATTCCGCTATTGCAGCGTTTTGTTTTATCATATAGTGTTTTTTTACAATTTTGTCGGGTGTTCGGGTGTACGTATTTATTGGTACACACCACGCACCAAATATATATATATTGTGTCCTTATTTTGGTACACAACAATCTATTATGTTTGTAAATCTTCGATCTTTTCAAACGGACTGTCTGGTCATTGATCAACTCAATTAGTATTGTTACTGCGGTGTTACGTGCGACGCTGCTGGAAGCCGTCACTTCTTTTATTATTGTTCAAATAAACGGCCACATATTATTATCAATCACACCGTGAGTTATTCTTTATATTTAATTATACTATTGCCACCCGTGGGTCACCTGATCCGCCGGCTTGTCCGCATCCGGTGCGCCTCACCGTCACCAAGTACTATCTACTCACGCGTAAGTCCGCCAGCACTCGCCGTAGTGTGTGAGAGGCCGCCCAGGTCTTCGGAATCCACATCCACAGGTGTCTCCACTGTGGGCAGGCTTCCGGGTCAACAAGACTTCAATAGTTTAAGTTTAGTTATTAAGGTTAGCCGACTCATGTGAGCTCCGTGGTCATTGCACATGTCCTAACCGACTACGGAGAACCCCCCCCCAATAACTAAATTCTATCATCTTGTTTCCCTCAACACCATCACGTCCCTTTCCTAATCAAACGTCATCGTTGTCGTCGTGCATGTTAAATTGCCTACCCAATTTATAGAAGGCGACATAAACAATCATAATTTACAAATCACCTTTTTTTGGTCTCGATTAATCATCGAGTGGTCCTTCGGGAATTTTACTATGTCAGCTGTCCTGGCGTAACCACTCGTTATTAAGTATGTCCGTCAGGAGTCGCATTTTTCAAGTGTACTATTGATTTGTCGTTGTTTTAAAAATATACGCCTCGGCGACCAGACGTCCAATTTTCAGTGTCAGCCGCACGACTATTTTCCGTTTGATGTTAAACAAAAACATATATTATACTATTATAAAAAATAAAAAACAATTATAAAACATAGGCAAGTACCTACATCGCTGCAGTTAAAAATACAATTCACGGAATACGTTCTTCATTGTTACGCAATAAATGACAATTGACAATACTTTTTTATACGTAACACGTATGGGTACACTCAAAAAAAAAATTAAATCATTAAAACTAAATCATGTTGCATTATGTCATTATACGGGACGATTCACCGAGCTTGCTCGCCCCCTGTTTTCCATAGCGATGAAATGGTTCAAATTATGATTTTTGGAATTTATAAAGATGCATACGACATTTGTTTCAATTTTTTTCCAATTCTTCAATTTTGTTGTGCCAGGTACATTTTTTTCGTTTAGTGATATGATAATGGTAATAATAATATGAATGTTTGTATTGTTTTGAAAAATAGTACGATACTACGATCATTAACTTTGTATAATAACATTACAATTATAACTAAACTGTTAGGTATTGTAATTATATAGGTCGTATTTATTAGACAAATGGATTTCACTAATTCTGTATTTATAACTATTATAGATAGCACGATTATATCTTTAATCGTGGTACATAGGTATATAAATCACTCACAGGGCCGATTTTAGGGGGATTACGTGTCAATTGGTGTGTGATTGCCAAAGGATCACATACCTACACGTTGGGGGTGGAAAAATTATCTTAGATATAATGAACAAAAAATTTAACTTTTCTTTGTAAAGAGAATATTAATCTGAAAAATTATATGCGAACAATAATAACAATGATATTGATATTTTAGTTTACAATTGTAATATAATTCATATTGTAATCTTCTGCGAGTGTGACCTACTGATATATTTACTTAACTTTAAAAATTTGAATTAAATGTAATGTAGTCTGTTATTTTATTGTCGTTATAATTGCTAAACATATGAAGTGTATTGTTCTATTTCTATTGTATTATTGATGTGTAAGTATGTGTTTGATTATTGTTTGGAAGATCATAATTTACTATAAGGTAAGTCAATTTAGTTAATTATTATATATAAGGATCAGATAAGTTGTTGTAAATTGCAATAATTGTATACCTACTGAACTAGTAGGTTAGTACACAAAATTTATATTTATTGTAATTTGTCTTAATTTATAAAGTTAACAAAGATTTATTTGGATTATTTGATTAATAAAACATAAAATGTTATATGGATAATTTATACATAATATAAAATATAATTATATTTTTATATGTCAGTCTTTGATTAACAAATTACTAGCACAATTAATATAATAAAATATTAAAATCTTATTTTCTAAAATATTATACGAGGCCTGATATTATTACGATATCATAAAAAATACCTATACCTAGTTTTTGTTAAACTTCAAAAATTATAATAATCAACCATTAAAAATTAAAGACTTAAAAGATTTATGCCAATTAGAACTTATCCCTGAACAGTATCATCAATTTTATTTCACACTATTTGATAATGGTAATAGCAACAACTGTGATCTAGCTATATGGACTCTAGATGAAGAAGTTGAATTTAAAGACTGAATGTATATTAATATAAAGGTAAATCATGAATTGTTTCAAATAGTAACTCTTAATTATTTATGCTGTGTTATTAATATTAAAAATTTTAAATTTGGAAATTATTTCAGGAGAATTAAAAAAAACTGGCAGACGGATAACTTAACAAGTAATTTTAACCTTGTTAGTTAAAGTGACGCATTTATAGTTGGCTCGGCCCCCAAACACCCCAGTGAGTGAAACCTTAGTTATAGATAGTACTATCATAATAGTAATAAGTACCATTATATTCTGTGCTTTAACCGTGTGCGAAACACAAATAAAATGAGGTAAACAGAATACCGTGGTAAAATTAACAGCCCATATCAGTCATATCTAACTGATAAGTCGTTCTCGTTCATATTGACATATTATATTATTCCAATTGATAAATATTATATTATGGCAACATGACTAATGAACATTATGTACCTACTAAGGCACTAATCCTATACTACAATTATTATAATAATAGATTTATTGCTATCTAGTTTTCAGGTAAGAGCAAAAAAAAATTAATATTCGTTATAGGTGCAGTAAACTAGTTACGCGTGAATGCTCAAAAATCGTAAAATAGCGAACTTCATTAAGCCATAACTTCGAAACTAAGTCCGACCGCCAAATTCTAACTTCACTATCGTTCTCAGTATAGTTAACTACATAAGTCCAAAAAAAAAAAATTGCAAAAAAAAGGGTATCCGGTAAAGTAACAAAATACCAAAAAGATATATGTAAGGCCCCTTGTCATTGAAGTGGATATATTGTGTTCAATTTGTGATTGATGTAGACAATTGTTCAACAATACAAATGTACAACACTTTTGGTACAATGTATACACAACTATCAATAGGGAGTACTCACTCTGCTGGTATTTATAAAGGTATATAATATATAATATGTATAATATTATATTATGACATATCATGCAGACAAATTACGGATCGCCATCGAATTAACCAAACCTCAAAAGCATTTGTTTTAATATTTTAAAGCACCTGATTAAAAAAAAAGTCTAAGTACCACTGGTATCTATAAAAATGCATTGAAAATGTGTTCCATGAATTTTGAGCCCAGTGTAGAACAATTTCTAAAACAGCTCTGGTCACTAATATAGTAATATAGGTAGTTGTAACTTATATTCATGACCTATAATACATATTCTATTAGAAGTTAAAGGTTGATGTTTTATTTATTAAATATCTGTATAATAATTATTTTTTTGCATGAATGAAAAACATAGTAGGTATTTATATTATATTGCGAATATTCACTAATTTACCTATATTTTGTTCCGTGGTACCTAAACGCCTGAATGCTCAAGTATGGGTGGATATTATCATAGTACTATAATCTATTAGGTATCTAACTGATAAATTGCTTAAATAATGCTAAAATTCCTGTTGTACCTATACCTAAACCTAATGTCCTAATGTAATCAGTAGTTTATGGTTTACCTTTTTTAAAAAAAATGTTCAACGTAAGTACATTTGAACTGAGTACGTACGTAAAAATTATATATACCTAGGTACAATACATTTTATTTTATTTTTCTTATTCTGAATACGGGGATATTGTTACTCTTTTAAATAAAGGTCAGTAAATTTATTGTGAATTTTTTAAAATAATATTTATGAACTTTTTATTAAGTACTTAACATAATTTAATAGGTATCTCGTACCTGGCACTCTAAGTCATTAAAAGGCCGTGCAGACCAGAGTTCAGTCGCCATTTTTGTGCTACGTGCTTTTTCAAAGAATTTGTCTTGTTATAATTATAATGTTAACTGTTATACCATATAACGTGTGAGGGTAGTATTGTGATTTGTTATGTAATATGTTTATTATACCGGAATATTTAATTTATAATTATTGAATATGCATATAGACTCATTTTAGTATCGCTATAGATGCAAATGCAAGTGTCCGATGGCTGAGGTGGGCTGCTTTCACATTTAAGCGTTTTAAATTTTAATATTCTATACCAGTGGTTCTCAACCTTTTTATATTCGCGTACCACTTACACGGTTCGAACGTTTTTTACGTACCGCCTGACCGTTTTTTTTGCCTATCTATACGTTTATTTTATATGTATAGAATTTTCAGAACCAAATTTTACAACGATTCCGAATTGTAAGTGACTATCGTCATATTATTTACGATTCGCCTGTGTTCTCTGTTTTTTAGTATTTGAGCTTCCGCGTTTTGCAAATCTTTTCATTTTTACCTAATTTTACGTGACAAAAAAATACAATAAAACTAATATAAAATATTCTATTGATGCAAACAACTCGTATGGCACTCTAACTGAAAGAACTCACGAAACTAAGGTAAAAACGCATTGTTGTGAAATAAGAATACGCTTTATCGGATAAAGTTTATCTATTTCTATTAGGAGGTACCTATGTCCTATGTTAGAGAGATTATCGCTATCTTAATAATTGCTACGATTACAAACGGCCTCCGCACCACCAAATAAAATAAATAATATTTAATGTTAATAATGTTTCGTTCCAATTTTCTTCATAATAAGGGAGGTTTTTTTCGCGTACCACCTATTAGCTGTCCACGTACCACAGGTTGAGAACCGCTGTTCTATACCATTACTTGTCTTTCTTCGACAATAATTATTATTTATTCTACATGGCTTCATAGTAATATTGTCAATTATCTTATCTATGTTATAAAATAATATTATGTCCACGGTGCACGCACAGCACGATGATAATAATAATATAATCCAATATTATTCCATTGCCAGTTTATAAAAATATACGGCAATACGTTTTCGGAGTGGCTGTCCAATGCACAGGGAAACCCGCGCGTGTCCCGTACTCCCGCCACTCTAGGGCAACTTGCCGCTAAACGCCCGGCCGGCCGACGATGTTCCAGAGTCTAGTCTACCAGACTAAATTTTATTCGTGCGACTTCAGCCGATTGGCCGTGCTCCTCGAGTTACACGTGTCAAAGCCGATCGAGTTCGACCGCTCCTAGATTTTTAAATAATATCTAAACGTACGTGATTTGGTGTATGTGACACACGTCTCGTATCTGCGGCTGTGCTTTTATATTTTTCCCCGCGTTGTTGTACGAGTAACGAGTATTTAAGTTTGATTTGTCCCGTTGTCTGCCATTTTTAATCCGCCGAGCCGTCGTCGCAAATAATTTTTACCGTGCGTTGTTGCCGCCGTCGCTGTATACGGCTATACTACCGGTCCTCGCGTAACGCGTGTTAACACTGATCAAGTTCGACCCCCCCCCCTATTTACTAATGAGTTTGAAATTCAAACTTTGAACAGTGAACGAAAGTATGTACGTGACACGTCTAGTATCAGCAGACATATTTTTTATATTTTGCACGGTGGTGTTGTACGAGAATAATATTGCAATTCGATTTGTCCCGTTGTCTACCATTTTCAATCCACCGAGACGTTGTATTTATTACCTATTAGGTACCTGCGTTGTTGCCGTCGTTGTAAAGATATAATACGTGTAAGTAGCTAATTTACATTTAAATCGTGAAGTCTGTGAAAAGTATTTAATTTTTATGAAGTACCTTATTGATACATAATATTATACTATATTCTTATAGCATTTTGTCAGAACAACAAATTTAATATAATTTAAGTAGGTAGGTAGGTTATTAGAATGGCGAGTTATAGGAATAAGCGTAGAAAAATTCAAGAAGAATTGAAAGCTTTAGATTTATCTAGTGACGATTCAAATTATTTTCCATTTAACGAATCAAATGATTCTTACATAGTCAGCAAATTGAAAATAATATAATACTTGAAAATTTTTCTTCAGATCAGTCTATTGAACATAACATACTTCCTCGAGCTTTTAATGCTATACAAGATCAATATCAATCTGATTTAAATTCAGTATATGGTAATAAAGAAATTGAATGCAATAATCATGAACTTGTAAAAAAGAAACTTGGGAAATGGATGATAGATTATAATGTTACACAGAATTCTGTAAATTCACTTCTTAAAATATTAAAGTATGATTGTAATTTAGAATATTTACCTAAAGATTGTAGAACATTGTTAAAATCAGGTTCATCAAAAGTTACCAATATAATAAATATGGATTCTGGTATATATTACCATTTTGGTTTGGCTGCTGGGATCTTAAGATTTTCCTCAATAGTTTCTTCTACTGACAATATAAAAATTGCACTAGGAATTGATGGGTTGCCGATTACTAAAAGTAGTTCCAGTCAATTCTGGCCAATTCTGGCATACATCATGCCTCATAAAAATTATGTCTTTCCTGTGGGTATTTATCATGGCCATGAAAAACCACAAGATAGTAATATTTATCTACGAGATTTAGTATCTGAAATTCTGGAATTAACTGTAAATGGAATTATTATAAATTCATTTAAAAGAAATATTTCTTTAGAAGTAATTTGTTGCGACGCACCAGCAAAAGCATTCTTGATGAGGGCCAAGGGACATTCTGGTTTTTCATCATGTTCTAGATGTACACATGAAGGTGAATACATACATAACCGTGTATGTTTCCCTTATAGTGATACTGATTGTACAGAAAGAACACATGAAGATTATATTTTAATGAAAAATGAAGAATATCATACTTCAACTACTATATCTTGTCTTACTTTGATTCCTAATATAAATATAGTTAAATTATTTTCAATGGACTACATGCATTTAATTTGCCTTGGGGTTATGAAAAAATTAATTAATCTTTGGTTGGGTAAAGGACCTGTAAATAGCCGTATACCAAGTTGGAAATGTAAAACACTAACGAAATCCCTACTTCAATTAAAAACTTGTATTACAAGAGATTTTTGCCGAAAACCTAGACCAATCCAAGATGTATGTCGCTGGAAAGCCACTGAGTTTCGACAATTTCTTTTATATACTGGTCCAATAGTACTTGAAGAAATATTAAATGAAGAATGTTATAACAATTTTTTAGCATTGCATATTTCAATGCGAATTCTTTTAAGTGATAATAACCAACAACTTCTACATTATACTCATAATTTATTAAAATATTTTGTCAAATCATTCCAGTATATCTATGGCGCTCATTTTATATCCCATAATGTACATGGAATACTTCATTTGTGTGATGATTATGAAAGGCATGGACCTCTCGACACGTGTAGCACTTTTCCTTTTGAGAACTACATGAAAGTCTTAAAGAAAATGTTACATAAAAATGAAAAACCTCTACAGCAAGTGATTAGGCGATATAATGAACTATGCAAAAATGAATCAATTCAACCAATCAGCCATAATGAACGAAAGTATTCAAATCAAAAACCTGATTGTTTTATTCTTACCAACTCTAATGAAATTGTACAAATAATTGAATTAATAAAATCTTCTGATAAAACTACAGTTTTAATTGGTAAAATATTTGAAGAAAAAAAAGATCTTTTTATTAAACCTCTAAAGTCATCTATATTAAATATATTTGTTATAAACAGATTATCAGAACATTTAAAACAGTGGAATATTTCAGATATTAAAAATAAAATGCTTGTATTTGATTTGAATGACAAACTTACTGCAGTACCTATACTTCATCATAATTAAGTCAATGCATTGACTTAATTATGATGTATTGATGTATGTGTTGATACATGTATTATTGTATCTACATAATTATTATTATTATTACAAGTACCCTATCTATAACCTACCTTTTTTTTAAAGTTTTTAATTAAATTTTTTAGTTTATATAGACCTACCTATCTATAACTTATTATTTTTATTTTAATATTTATTATTATTTAATATAATTAATTATGTAAGCAGGTTCCTATATCAACCTATATCTATAGCCTATAGGTGTAATACATAATTTTATATAATAATATAATACTGTTTTAAAAAATCTGTTAGTTTATCAAATTTTTCAATTTTTATAGGTAGTCAAATTTATTATATATTATTAAGGATTAATTACTATTTTCTGCTCTTTAAATTTAACCTCAAACTTCACAAAATTATTCTGTGTTGGAAGATAAAAATATCAAACAATTAAAAAAAAAAATTGAAATGTATATATTAAAATTAGATTGTTGAGAAAAAATGTAGGTTAGTAAAAGAAAAATGTTTGTACCTAGATAAAACAAATTGAGTTATAATAATGGGTCCACCTATGTAATATTTATAATTAGTGCTTTTACTAAGGCTAAAATATATAACATATTGAATATTTACATTTATATATATGCATATCTTTTTCTGTCTCTCTATCTATACAAACATACCTATGTTTTTATATTTTTATATCTTATGTTGTAATAAAGAAATTAATTTCAGAAATATGTGGAGTATTGTTTGCTTTGAAATTGACAACTCTGTAGATTTCATCCCAAACTTTTGGATGGATAAAGGAGTTTGTGCTTGGCCAAAAAAAAGAGCTAACGTGCGTAGTTATATTGAAAAAAGAGTTGACCCGACTGAAAAACCAGATGCATTTACTTATTATAATGCACGCCTTATGTATCAAGATATTGGTAAGTATATAATTATTTATAATTTAATAATTTAATTTACAAGGATTTACATTAATTAATGTTTTTTTATAATTTTATTTTAGCTGAAATTGATGTAGCTCGATTGAAAGCTAGAAAAGCACAAGAAACATCAGACTTATCGTCGCAAACAGACAATGAAAATATTGAAAACAAAAATCACACATCCATGGAGTGCACTCAGCAAAAACGTTATTTAAACAATTCTAAACCACCAAGTCCACCATTATTTAGTTTGAGTTGTGATGGTAAGATAAAAGTCCATTATAAAGATTTCATAACATATAATTATTAAATATTATATTTTTTCAATATATATATAGTCTTATATAGATATTGAAACAATATACCTAGTATTTTAAATTTTATATTTAATATAAGTGCAACTGCAATTTTTTTTTCAATTTCCAAACCCCAACCTTATCCATCTTATAATTTAGATTAATAGTAAAAATGTTATGGCTAATCACTATCTAGAGTGTACAATTTAAAAAAGTTCTAAAATAATAAATAAAGTATTATTATAGGTAATGTTATATATAATTGTAGGAATATTATATTTATTATTTGTTAATTATAAATAATTAAATTACAGAATTTGATGGAGATGATTCAGATGTGGACAAATCATACAACCCAAAAATGAAAAAAAAAATTATTTGAAGAGGCGTTATCGCAACCAAATAATTATGAAAGTAAATCAGACAGTTATTCAACTCCAATTAGTTCTCAATTATATGATACAAATAATAAAAGATTTAAGTTAGATCCAGTTGATGAACTCCCCTCAACATCTAAAACATTGTCAGGGAAAAAATTTGATTACGAAAACCAATTTAAAGGTATTAACAAATTCCATAATTTATTATCTTTATAAAACGTAAAAAAAAATGTACAACATTTATTTTATAGATTTTTGTATAAATATGTTTTAAATTTACATATCAATTCAAGATGGTTTTAATTGTATTTTAGTAGATACCTACTTTGAATATATAAATGTATATTATATAAGTACATTCAAATTTTTTAAAATACATTTTAATGTATTTATTTTTTCCAGACTTTCAAAAATTGGTTAGCAGACAACATATTGTTCTCAAACATGAAGTAAAAAATATACAAGATCGTCTTGATATTATCATGTGTATGCAAGAAAAAATAAATGAAAGTTTACAAGGATGTATATCTGCTGATATTACCGAAGATTCATTTGATAACACTATAACTCGTGTGGATACTACGACTGATTTAAATGATCTTGAAGACAAATTATTAAACGATACAATATTTAAAAAAAATTGGTATTAATAGCAAATTACATTACTTTCAAATTCTACAAGATTATAATTACTGAATTTTATTTTGTATGTAGATTAAAGAACTAGCTCGTTACAGAGGACAGATTTTATCTGAAACTATAAGAAAAATTATGCAAACATTATTCACTGATAATTTTTTAACTAACTACTCCTATATAGGATTCAAAGGAAAAGAAAATTTTTCTACACTCCAAACTTGCTCCGTGATATTTGGTAAATATTATTTTTTATGTATTCTTAATCAATTTAATACTTCATATCTATATCTACATTTACAAAATTGAGATTAAATTAATAATAAGTATGTATAAGATACCTTCTATATATGTACATAGCTTGTTAAAGCAATAATAAATTGTTTTTATACCTTATTATTTCTTAACTAACAATATCTAATATTTATTATTATTAACTATAATTACAAGTATATTGAAATTTAAAACAATTACCAAGATGAACACATTTTAGAAATTAAAGTTTTATTATTTAACATTAATTAAAATTATTATGTATCAATTCAATCATATAAATGATTCTTCAAAATTAGTATCAGTCATATTAGCAGCAGCATATTATATATTATTATGATAACATTTTGGTAGTTATCGTTGATTTTAACAAAAATTTAAAATATGTTTAATTAAAAGTAGAAAAAAGGTATTCAATTTATCAGGCGTGGTCAAACTTTTTTTGATGAAGGTCTACTTAGGGTATATTATTTCTTCTAGGATCGACTTGTGTAAAAAAAAATACTTTAAATTATTAATAAACACGTTTATATAAATAATAAAATTAAAGTATAAAATTATTTAAAATGAGTGTTTCACATTAAATTTCTAAATAATTTTAAAATGTACTAACATTACCAATAGAATATTGATGTAGAAGCGTCTCGTTGCATATTGTGGCCAGTTAATTATAATTTTGGTAATAGTGGCTATAACTGCTAAACGAAGACGGGATGGGAATGATCATCAAAAAGTATAGCTCGGTACATATTCAGCTTTTATAACTTCCATGTGATAAAATGCCATTTCACATTAACATGTTAATCCAAGATACGCATTTAATAACTGTATTTACTAAATGACAAATGTATAACATAAATTAATAAATTCTAACAAGGATCGACTTAGAAATTGTCGAAGATTGACCAGTCGATCGCGATCGACTGTTTGGCCACCTCTGCAATATATATTAATATATATAGGTACCTAGTATTTAAACGTACTCAAATACTTGTTGATAGATAATATAGGTATTTAAGCCAGTAAATGGATTAATAGATTTAGATATATGGTCAATGAAAAATAACAAATGATATGTGTTTTTTTTTTTTGCTTAGAAACTATTCGCCAAATGAAACCATTTTCTTCATAAAATCTCCCAAACATTGAAATAGAAAAACCATTGAAAAATTGGTTGGCACAAGCTTCTAATAGAATCAAAAAATTATCAGCTAAAAGTCCTCAACCTGATTCACAATAAAATGTACCTATCCATGGTTTATTTAATAATAATACTGTTATAATTAACAGCTATAGTTTGATTTTTTTAGTATTATTTTATATTATTCTTATTAACATTATATAATTATTATCAATGAAAAACAGTATTATAATTATTATAATTTTTTTTTTGTTTTTGTACAACACTATGAATAATTTTATTTTAATAGATTCACAATAAAATGTATCCATGGTTTATTTAATAATAATACTGTTATAATTAACAGCTATAGTTTGATTTGTATAGCATTATTTTATGTTATTATTATTAACATTATATTATTATTATCAATGAAAACAGTATTATAATTATAATTTTTTTTTTTTTTTTGTATAACTACTATTAATAGTATTATTTTATATTATTATTATTATCATTATATGATTATTATCAATGAAAAACAGTATTATAATTATTATAATTATTATAATTTTTTTTTTTTTTTTGTGTAACTACTTTTAATAGTTTTCTTTTAATAGATTTACAATAAAATTTATCCATAGTTTATTTAATAATAATACTGTTATAATTAATATCTATAGTTTGGTTCTTATAGTATTATTTCATATTATTATTATTAACATGATATGATTATTATCAATAAAAAACAGTATTATAATTATCATATTTTTTTTTTCTTTTGTATATATGCATTTTTTAATATTTTAATAAATTATTAATCTATTATATGACCTATAATCTGTTTTATTATATTTTATTTCTGAATATATTTGCTAGGAATGTGTATTATGTAATACATTTTTTTTCTAAGATTGATTTTAATTTTTTTCTTACAATGCTACTACCTTTTTGATTGACTCTCATTGTAACAATTGTGAATTAATGAATATTAACATATTGTTAAACATGTAACTGAATTAAATGGTTAAACAAGTATACAAAATATTCAATTGATATATATATATATATATATAAATATACAAAATCGTTAACAATGTTCCCAAAAACGTTTTGAAAATATAGAACTGAACATTTCAACTATATGTTACTTAAAATATATTCACAATGATAACAGTGAAACATTGTTACAAACCATTATCAAAATATGTTGACAAAATTAAAACCCCATATTGTTAAAAAATGGTCTTTAACGTCTTTTGAAAACATAAAGCTAATAATATTGTAACAATGTGCTGTTTAAAATATGTTGACAATACTTAGCAGAAATATTGCTACAAAATATTTAAAAATGTGTTAGCAACCTAAGAGTAAAATGTTGTGAACATGTGTTTTTCTCTGCCAAATCATGATTTGACAATATGTTTACAATATGTATACACTTTCTGAACATGATATCTGCATTTTGTAACAATATTTTTGTGGCTTATGAAATGTTTCCAAAATATTTTTAAAATGTATGATTGCTGTATGGTACGTACGTACCGCCTACACAATTTGAAAATCTGAGCATTTTTTTGCTTATTAATAATGTATACGTTTATGTTATATGTATAGAATTTTATTTAATTAGGAATTACAAAAAGTGATAATATAAAATAAATATATATAATAATAAACAAATAATAAGAATAAATATAATAAATAATAAATAATAAATTTATATATATTTTTTTTATTATAATAATATTATAATAACCTAATAAAGTATTTAATGCACAAAAAGAAATGAAATTAAATCAAATTAAATATGTAAAATTATTGTAATTATTATATAGTTTACTTTTTACTTCAATGAGACGATTGGTGTTATTTTGAACGAACGATGACGTCAATATCGGGCTCCAAATTGGTAACTTTAAGTCTTAAATCATTTTCTACGTTTAATCTACGTCTATATTTATTTTTTGTGTACAATAAGTGAGAAAATGTATTTTCGCACAGATATGCTGATACAAAAAGGATTAGAAACTGTAAAGCTTGTGTGGCCAATGCCGAGGATTCTTGTTTCACGTACAGCCAAAAATTAGTGATATTTTTGGTTTTGTAAGCGGTTTTTAGGGAAGAGTCACTGGTTAAGTTAAGTTAATTTTTTTTTTATAAAGGTAGATTTTCTTCCTATGAACTTTCCGCGTACCACAGGTTGAGAACGGCTACCCTAGACCTATTATCCTTCACGTACACACACGTTAAATAACTCGAAAACTACTCGTTCTGATTTTGAATGATTATTCGCGAAATAATATTAAGTAAAACATAAGTGTTTTCAATTGACAAAAAAAATTGAAGTCTGTATCACCTCAGTAGTACAAAAAATCTCAACAATTTGAAAAAGTGTTATATTTCAAATTTCTTAAAATCAGTTTTTGAATAACTATATTTTTGGAGTTAAAGAATTGGATAATCATACTCGTTGAATTACCCTGTATATGTTCAATATTATATATAACAGCGTACAATACCGCTTTAATCCGATAAAAATAATTGAAAAAAAATAACAAGCGAACGCGTGAATCAGATGCCCGTTAATCTTATATATAAAAACAAAAGGTGCTTTACAGTAGGTTGCAAGTGGGTCACTGTAATGGATGATGTTAAATTTGAATTCAATGGTATAATATCATTATTATTAGATATTACTTAGGTATATTTGATGATATTAAGATGCATAAAGTAATTTATATAAAACCTATTTACGTGGAATCTTGTTTTTGAATTTTCAATCCTTAGCTATAAAAGTTGAATATTTTATAAATTTTCAACTACAAAACAATTATTAAATTTTAAATTTGATAAATTTTGTCCGAATTCCAAAATTAAATGCTTATAAAAAAAAATTATGCCTATGTATTTTTAATATTTTTCAACTGCCATTTAAGTAATACATCAGAAGCCTAGCATTAAATTGTCACGCTTTTTTTATCCAACAAATACAATTTTATCGATAATTATAGTGAAAAAACCAAAATAATTGAATACTTACAATGCCCGTAAACAGCTCAAAAAGAGTCAACATATGATGGTGTATAGAAAATGAGAATATAAATATTCAATGAAATTTTCATGTATCTACTCCTACTGTTATTTGTTTTTGAATTACAATAAGATAACAAAACCACTACATGAGAATTCGAGTGAATATCAAATATTGTAAAAATATGAATTTCAAACGCTCACAAAAATGTAATTTGATTTGCTAGTAGACATTTTTATTTAACATAAAGGTAGACAAACTTGTGAGGAATCTTGTGTTATATTTCAAATCTTAGATTTAAAAAGAAACACTTTTATGAATCCTCAACTCAAAATAATTTGCTAATTTTCGTGATTTTTCCGTCAAGACTTAAACTTTAAACGCTTATAAATAAAAACTGCGACTAAGGATTTTTCATATTTTTCAAATATCATTGTCACAATATAGTAGGAGCCTTGTATTAAATTTTCAAGCTTTTTTACCTAACAAACAAAGTTTTAATGACATTCATTGAAAAAAAGACGAATAAAATTGGAAACTGAAAATATTCCTATAAACAGTTCAAAACAAATCAAAATATTTTGAAAATTTTTTCGTGTATGGAAAATGCAAATATGAACAACCAGAAAATGTCATGTATATACGTTCATTTGTTTTAGAGTTAAATCAAAAACCAAAATCGATTTTGTAAAAAAATTCCCGTTTTTCCTTAATTTTTCTTTGGTTTTTCATTAATTTTTATGTCGTTCTTCCCGCTTTTGAAAACTATCGGGAATTTTAAATTTTGACCTCCCCAATGCACCAACACTATTCACTTGTCCAATCGAACAAGATACTGAAGGCGGAAATCGTAGTATTATTTCGACTACTTGTCGTGTACACAGACACAAAAATTAAAAATTAAAAAAAACACACACGCGTCGTTGTAAAATCGATTCATTCATCGCTCCGCTGAGAATCTAAAATTCTATGGTATTAACGAACTTGTTATCAAATTAACAGTCGAGCGCTGCAAATAGAATTGTCAAGGAAAAAAAAATTATGCTTGCGATTATATTGCATTATTCTGATCTTTCATTTTCACAACCTAATATAGCCACTTATATAGTTCGCGAACAACTGGAGATTATTATAAATTTAATATTTCGTTTATTTTTCTGACATTTACACACTCGGTTATATATGTGTGTATTATAATATGGTTATGTGTGTCGAATATTATGCCAAAAGAATTAATTAAAAATATATTTTTTTTTTTTTTTTGATAACATTTGAGTAGAAATTGGCCGTCCACCAAATGCGTTTGTATTTTATCATCCTTAAGCAGAATATAAATTCTTATAACACTCATGCAACCCCGTTTATAGATAATATATCACTTTTGTACTGTAAGGCTTCGCGTCACAACGTTTTCTTTGGGTACAATAGTAATATCATGAAAATTACGGAGGAAAAAGTGGAAAACGGCAAAAGTCTGTTAACGGTCGCCTCTTAATGGCGGTCAGCGCTACGGACTTGCGTGATATTATACGAAAAAGTAATTAAACAGGGCAATTTGCGGTGAATATACTATTCAAGTCAACGACGTGACTCAACGAAGAAATAAAAAATTATATGCACAAATTATGAAGTCTCGCGTCGTATAAACGAAAAAATATCGCAAGTCCAGAAGAATTTTTTTTATGATGTGCATTGTTTCTACAGTTCTGGTTGTAAAAAAAAAAAAATTATAATATCATAACCAGCGCTCGGGACTTATAGCACGTAAAATTATTAAAATAAGCGCTTAAAAACATCATTACAATGATATGATTATAATATATGTATAAGCACTCAAATAAGCATTTAAAAACTTAAATTCAAGCAAAAATATTTCATCAAAAAAAAAAAAACGTTCTTTTTACATGATAAAGTAGGTACTATAGACATAATTTGTACAACTGTGCTAAAAATAATAATCAGGAAAAGTTCCTAACTAAATAATCAAAAAATAAAAATAAAAATCTTTATACTATAAAAAAATCAAACTTCACTTTCTAAACGATTTGCATTATTATTTATAGATTTTCCGAGGGCTGAAAATTAAAATATAAACGATATTTACAAATAATTGAAAAAAAATTAATTAATTCAATTTTACCGTCATTATTGCATTAAATTATTTAGTTTTAATTCTATCAAAAACAATTTTGCAGTAAAAAACCCATAAAAAAGTAGAAAAACTGGTCAAAAAGGAAAAAATAACCAGAAAAGCGGGAAAATTTTCGAAAAATTGATGAAAAAAGCAAAAAAATTGAACGTGTCGTAACACGACATACACTTCCATAGCACTCTGCTACATTTTAAGTCGATCCTTAAAAATAAACATATGCGTTAAGTCCTGAGCGCCGATCATAACTGAACAAAAGGAAAAAAACGAAATTAAGTCCATTTCACACGATAGTTATTAATTTGCATTTTTTTCTGAATGTCCGAAAATATTGGTTTCCAAGCAAAAAGTTCATTTCATACATCAAAGAATTAAAAAATGTAACTTTTATTTTCCATTTTTTTGCATTTTTTGCATTTTTAAGACTTAAATGCATTTTTAGAGCATTTTTTGAAATTTTAAGTGCATTTTGTGGTATTTAAGTAATTTTTTCACCATTTTTTCCACATTCATTCTAAAAAAAAATAAAATATCTAAATGGTAAAAGGTAAAAGTATAACGAATATACCTACCTAAATGGTATACCTATTAAATTTTAAATTTTTTAGGGTAAAAAGAAGATGGACAGAAGATAATTGAAAGTTATTAATTAAGTTTGTATTGTATTTAAATATTTTTTATTAGATTTTTCATAATAATGTGTTTTTATAAGTTTTAAATTCAAAATTTTGTTTTTATTGAATATAAACCCATTTTTAAAGTTTTTTAGGGCATTTTTTTAGTGCATTTTTTGATGTCAAAGCATTTTTTTAAGGCATTAAATCGTATTTTTTTAAGGCATTTTTCTTGTTTTTTAGAACATTTAAATCCGTTCCCAAGTTATTATATTCGCTGCTATTCCTATGATGAAGTAATACTTGCACGCAGTCTTGTTAAACGCTTGTGCGTATTTGTTTCTGAATGAAATAAATTGTGTAATTATTTTCACAAGCGTTCATCAATTCATTTTTACAATTGATTTCCACCGATATTGCTATCCACGGGATATAATAAAATGAGCTCTGCAGGACCCCCAAGTGATTTACATGCCTGTACTATAGCTACGTAAACGTGGACGACTTACGTAGTTACGTGGTTTTATATTATACGTTTTACGAATAGTATCGTCATCCCGATTCACAATAATAATTTACAGTGGTCAAAAAAATTTGTTTCACAAACGGAAAAATATATTATTTCGATTACGGCCATTAATTAATATCCAAACATCGTTTTAGTAAATATAATATCGTAGAACTTTGAAGGTATAATATTATTATTATAACTCTTTATTTTTTATTTTAACAGGTAAATATTATCGTTTTTTTTAAATTATAATAAATATGTTCGCGTTTACTAGGTCATACACATACGTAGTGCATGTCAAACTCTAAGTATCAACTGGGCCAAATATATTGAATTGCATTCATAATACGCGGGCTGAGAATGAAAAGGTTCTATGTCCACTTTTTTCAAAAATCGTTTTTTTGCATACAATTGTTTAATTTTCTGCTGTGGATCTTTTTGTCCAAAACCTGAAAATTCAATACAAGGTATCCAATTTATTTTTACCGTTCGAAATTCATAAAATTTTTACTTTTTAAAGCTAAGATTTAAAAATGTAATACAAGATTCCTCATATTTTTTTCTACCTTCATCAAAAAATGAAATATCTACTAGAAAATAAAATCACATTTTTATAAGCATTTGAAATTCAAATTTTTACATCATAGGATATTTAATCGATTTTTCACGTAGCGATTTTCTAATTTTGTTGTAATTCAAAAACCAATAAACTTGAAATTTAAACCATAATATGTTTATTTTGTCAATTCCTATACTTACCCTACAACACAAATATAATAATATAATTTAAGTGTAAAATTATCTAAAAATTAGTGTTTATCATTACAATTTGCGGCCTGAGAATGAAAAGGTTCTACGTCCACTTTTTTCAAAAATTGTTTTGTTTGCATACATTTGTTAAGTTTTCAACTGAGTATCTATTTGTCCAAAAACGTTGTTTCTACATACAATACTTAGTGAGATACAGAGAATGAAAAGGTTCTATGTCATGAAATATTACTGAATCGTGATTATAGTTGTAGTTTGGTAGAACTTTTTTATTCTGATAAGTTAACGTAAGTATGAAAAGGTTCTATCGTCATGTTATTCAATGTTGGTTAGTATTAAAAGGTATTATCAATAATACACGTCGATGATACAATAAAAACAAAAATTACAATAATATCGTACAAAATTTTTGTAAAAGTAGGCATAATATAATATTATAGACTTAATAATATTATCTTATTATTGAAAATTGAATTTAAAAACTAATTAGTATAATATGTTATCGATGTCAATTGCCATCAATTTATATTTATAATTTTGTTTTAATGTTTTTCTAAGACGTGTCATCGATGATGTGATAATGTGATATTACTTATTATAGTTATAGTATTAGCGGGGATATACATTATAATGTAGTCTCAATATGCAATTGAATCAAAATAATAAAATTAGGTAGTTACATTAAGCAATTTAATTATTTATTCACTCAAATTTTTAATAATTATTTACGATTAAACATTAAAATAATGTAAAAACAAATTTCATTATAAATATTGATGTTGCATGTTTCGGTGACTCTGATAGGAAGTAAAAATATTGTATGAAATTACAAAAAAAGAAAAAAGTTCTATGCATATCATATTATCATTTAGTTGGAAGAATGAAAAGGTTTTACGCACAGACTTTTTTATTCTTATACACATTTTTGGGTCTTATAAAATGTGTGGATGTTTAATACTTAATATTAACAATATATCTGACAATAATTGTATTTATTAATTCATTAAAATTATGATTATATTCATAAGATAGCCTGAAAAAAAAAAATTGGGTATTAAAGTTAAGAATCGCTCTGCTGAACAATCGGATGTTTTGACATAGAACCTTTTCATTCTCAGCCCATGAATAGTAATGTTATAGCATGTTGGAATATAATAGTGAAGTACCCACTTATTATTGTATAATCATCAATATTCAATAAAGTACAACATTTTTGTATTTGTCGATAATTTTTACTTCAAAATAATCAACATATGATTGATTAAGTCTTTTATATTTTGGGGGTGCACAAGTGACCCCCCCTCCCTAGTTTTGCCAACGAATGCACTTCAGTCCTATGCTACAATATTATATATTATTATTATTGTGTTTATAATATTATCGAATATTACATATTATTTTTACCTGACCTGTGTAACACCCCACACAGCATTTGGGGAATGATAATATTTTGTGAATGTCTTAAAGTGGTTGAATAATGAATATTTGACTAATAATATTTCATAAATATTTTCTTCTTATGATAAAAAAATATTGTACCGTATGATTACACAAAAACGTTGATTTAATATTTTTATAAAGTTTCCGTAAAAATGTTTTTTTTTAAATATTTTGTAAACGTTTTTATAAAATATTTTCAAATATATGAACTTTTGGGCCAAAGAACATGACTAAAATATTTCCTAATTAATTACGCAACTTTTTAACGTATTTTGACAACTCTACTATATTATTTTCCTGAAAATATTTTTACCATAGTCGGGAAATATTTTTATGCTGTATGGGATACGTGCCCGCGAGATAACGCATTGAACGACGATTGACCGTAAAACTGCGGTAAAAAAAAAATCGGCTGCAAATATTATTATTATTATTATTATTATCATCATCATCTCTTTCTAGTGACGACCGTCCGTTTAGCGCACCGGCGTGTAACCGAATTGCCTACACTTAACGCCGTTCATCCACTACATTTGTCAATACTCATTATTCATTGTTCGGTGCGCAATAAAATTTTATTGATTCGCCCAGCAGGTCCGTACTCCTTACAATAATATTCTGTTAAGCCCGAGCTCCTCGTCGCGCGATAAATTTTTATCCGAAATCTTTCGTTTCGACGTCGTGCGTAATATTTATGATGATAAATCTCTGGACTATTCTATTAATGCACGTTGGCGATATGAAATATTATTATTGCGCGCCATACCTAATACATTTTATTCCCGACCAGAGCCGTATAGAACGTTATCAAAACTTATAGAACTCGATGATAGAATTTATGATGAATTTTATTTTACTCGCTTCTGCGAGTCCGAAATTAAACAAAAGACAATATTGCGCAGTGCAAAAATGTACTAGTACAAACTTCCGTTGACGTCGTGTTTCAAGTGTCGATAAAACCGATTCACGACGCTGTATCGTGAAGCCAAAAGCTGATAAAATATTTTTTTTTTAAAACGCAACTTTCCAATAAAACAATATTAATTTTAAATAATATAAATATATGCGTTTTTTGGCAAATTTATTTTATTTCATTCAATTTCAAACAAATTTATACATTTTTTTTTTTGTATAATATGTAATTCAGTTAATTTAATTTTATATTTTATTTGAATCATTATCAAATCATTAATTTAATTATTTTCTTTAGATAAAACAAATACAAAGTGTATTATCGTGTTTTGGCACATTTTATTTTTAACACTATGAACTGTCAATAATAATAAAAATAATAAAACAATCAACATAACATTATTCAACTTTTAAACACGACAACTTGTATATACAATCAGTATGATTAAAACTAATCTCTGATTGTTGTTCAGTCTATTTTTGCTTTTTTGCTTTTATCATATTGTGCCACAAAAAAATTTGGATGCTAAATGTTAAGTGATTAATAATTGTAGGTATAAATCATATTTTGTCAAATTATGGTTATTGGTATAGGAAAAATTACTATGTATAATGCCAAGGTATTAGCTCAAAAACTGATGGAGATATGGTGTTCCAAATTTTATACCAGAAAATACTCATATAGTTTAACACTTATTATGTTTTACCATGACATATTTTAATCTTTATCTATTATAGATAATGAGTCATTATTAATAACCATTTATTATTATTGAGAAGAAAATATTTTGGTATTAAATTTGTTTCGTCTACATGATCGTATTGGGAGTTACCTAAGTTTTCCAACGAGTGAGCTACATAAAAAAATGTAATTATAATAATTATTTATTTATTGCAAACAATAAAATACATAAGAGATAATAAAATATTACAAGCTGAACCTCCACTTTAAGCATAATACTTGTGGTGCAAATTAAGAATTAGAGTTCAATATATTTAATTAAAAAATGAATACATTGTACAGTAACCAAAAACCAAAGTAAATATATTTCTTTGAAGCAGAGAAAAACAAAAATATCAAAAATACATAGATATGATTATATAATAACTGATTTTTTTTATGAACAACTTACACATATTATGTGAATTAAAAACTAACTATCTGGTGATCGATCACTATTTGTTAAGGTACCTTTATTATTGTATATAATACCATTGTATACATGCAGTTAAGTAATAATTTTCTTTTATCATTTCTCTGTCGGAAAATGCTACGTTCTTCTTCGGTAATAAATAATTTACTTAGTACGTAAAGCGTCGATAAAGCGTTTTTAAGCTTAAACACTTAAGATTACGCCCATGATCAAACGATATTGTTATAGATAGTTAATTTTCATTACAAAAGACCAATATTCTTCTAAACATCGACCAGATGATCACTATGGAATATTTACCTAACCTAACCTGCGATGCATTCAAATCGAGTGCCTCCCAGCCCCAAACCCACCGGAAAAACGCACAACTTTGAAATTATCTTATAGTCGAGTCCCGTTTTATAATTATTACTCGATTGAATTGATTACTGACATTTATTATTGTTCGTCTGAATTGAGTCCCAACTTTTATAATGATATTACAATTATACTAATTGAGTTTCGGCTTACCGAACTATAACGAATATAATATTAAATTGTTGAATAGACAAATATAATTGAACAATAAATTAAAAGAAAAAGCAAAAGACGATATTATTATTTACGAGAGACCATTCATAACTCACATACGTCATAATATATTGATTTTGTTACAGATGTTATTGATACTTTGACGACTTCGGATTTAAATGTAATTAGAAATAATATTCAGTATGCCAGGTCTTTGTTATTATAAATTATTTGTTATTTTATTAACTTATCAGAACAGTTGTTATAGTAAACACATATTATACGGGCGACTCGACTGTTATAATCAGGATTTGCTCAATATTTTTATAGTTTATTTTTTCCGGGACTCAATTCGAATTCAGCTAACCTCTGATTTTAACTATAGTAAAATAGATGTTTTGTCTCAAATTTTAACTCTAGAAACAATACGTTCGTTTACTTGTCATACCACTCACCACCGTCAAAATTATAACCATTTTGGGCCTATTAATTCAGATGAATGATTTATCAATAATATTAAAGATTTTGATTTCTTTTACCATTATATTGATTGTCTGCAAACAATTATTGTGTTCGCAGGATTTTATTGTTTTACTGCTGTAATCCCTATTTGTTTTTGAGTTAACAGTTTGTCTATTATTCGGTATTCGGTGTATTATTAATTGCTTTCGGGGCGTTGAATAAATTACTATTATTCTTACCAAGTGTTTTCTAATCAGTAAATACTATTGTACGTGTTATGTTATTGTTGAAAACGAATTTGTATAAGTATCGAAAGCCACCGAATTCATTATGTTTTTGATTATTTTTTCGTATTCACATTACTCGAAAAATTCCCAACCCACTTACACAGTAGGTACGGAAAATATTTTACGTAAATATTTTAAAAGTCCAGTTATTAATTTATATTCAATAATCAAATAGTTGTATAAGTTTTAAAATTCAACTAGTAGCTATATAGCAGCTGGCAGATGAATATATAACTTATACTATGTGATCGGAACGAATGCAGGGTGTAACAGAAAATCATGACAAATTAAAATGAAAAATGTACACAAAATAAACATTATGTTGAATGCGATGTTAATCATACAAGTTTTTGAAAACAATGTTGACATTTTGCAGTGTTTAGAAATGTTATATTTAATAATAATATTAAGTTGATTCAAACAAAATATGAAAGTATAGGTATGAAAGTATGTTATTAGTTATTACCAAGGCTCGGAACTTTTGTTTTGATTTGCAATTTGAACTATTTGGTAACACACGTTGTGTTTCTGCATTTAAATAAATACTGTTATTTTTTAAAAGTAACATAGATATTATATTGTATGAAGTATTGTATAATATGATTATTATTTTCAACATTCTGTTTTTGTATACATCAGGAAGTGTTGTATCCAGTTTCGATTTAATTTTAACTTTTGTTATTATCTTTTTAACTTGGAAACAAAAGATTCAAATCTGCTAATTTTATTTTCAAAAACAGATCGCATGTAGGTACCTATTTGTTGTGTAAATTATAAATCTTATAGGAAAAATGATTCTGAAAGCAATTAAGTATATTTTATAATATTATAATAGCTGTTCGTATGTTTCGTCACCTGTTAAAATGCTGAATTTGTTCAATTTTTTATTTAATAATTGGTGTAATGGTGTTTAAAACTTAAACATTTTCATCTCGAATCTCAAAATATTTCTCCAAGCTTCAAAATGTGAATTTTGGAAAATGCTTTCTCAGTACATATGTCTAACAGGGCGATTGTAAACTCCGCTAGTTTTATTTTCTTACCTAGAATGGGTATATGGAAACTCTGCAAGTAAAAACCTTCTTTATGTAAAACTAAATGATATTTCTACTAAGTAAACTTAAAAATTCAAAATGAAAAAAAAATATTGTGTTAGAGAAAGCTATAAATAGTATAAATACTAAATAGTTATAATAATGGATTTATATTAGAATATATTTATATATGTTTCAATATCCACACAGTGTATCTCCTAATTTTAGTTCACAGTTTAAAATATTATAAGTTATAACATATAATGTCCTAATAATATGATATATTTACATATTTTTTGATTATTACTTATTAGTCATAACTTATTACTGTTGGGACGTGGTAAGCAAGTAATAATTAAAACGAATACTTTTATTTGTTGTGGACTGTAAACTCTCAAACGTCGTATATTTTATATACAAAATAATTACCACTATTGAACTAATTACTAATAAATTGTTTCAAAAGACGCGTTGCGCACCAGTAGTGTGCTTTCCGTGGCATTAGTCGAACTGTCAGCGGTCTAAAACGTTGAATCGACTCGTTAATGACCGATTGCCGCGACAGTATCTACTTTATCATCATACCACCACTATCGCCCATCGGAAACCGCAAACTGATACGCAACAATTACAATTATCTATCATTATTTTTTTAACATAATACTGGCCATTGCAGTTTGTATAATTTGTTTGAACAATTACTATTTTTATTTTTTATTTTTTATATTTTTTGGCATATACTTATTGAATAAGGAAGATTAATATTAAAAAATTATGATTTTTTGTTTAATAATAAGCTGTATATTATATTAATTGTATAGTGGACCTATGCTCTCTTTGATTTCGGAAAATTTAGAGTCCATGGAGAGATGTAAGGCCTTAATTTTAGCTAAAGTTGATTGTTGAAATGTGTGCAAATCAGACATGGATTTATAAAAAACTTCTAAAGAAAGACGTTCAATTTTGGAAGAAGAATTTGAAGATGAGCAGGTGATCACTTTAGACGTAAGATTTGTATCCGTAGTCATTGTTGAGTTCTTTAGGAACTTAATGATATTCTCAGGAATGAGTAAATGCAACTACAGCTACACAGATGTAGAACGTAGGAGATTTGCTTGCTACTTTAAGATACCCCTTAACATTTAGTAAAAGCAACTAAAACTACATAAACGTAAAATTATGATGGATCATAATATGTTTGAAAGTTTGTGGACATTCGTTCAAGTCTCCGGAGATAGAGGCAAAATCAGCTTTTATATAGTTTATGAGGTTCGATAAGTTAAAGTTGAAAGTCAAAAGTTGAGGTACCTGATAAAACTGCTTTCTTGATCAAAAGTTTAGAGCTTCAGCGGCTTGGTAGTAGAGTGAAATGAGCACTGCAACGAAGAACAACTGAACTACGGTAAGCAAGGTAGAAAGTGAAGCAAAGCACAGGTTCAATACATACGCGCAAACTTGAAAAATTTAATGAAATATAATATTGAATTTTTTACTCTTTTTTTTTTTAAACCAAAATTTTATTTAGTTATAATTTGTTCCGTCGATAAGGGACAGTCTAGGTTGATCACGGACGATCTCAAAGCCCATCCCCATTTGTGAGTTTCATCTTGTAAGTAGGTAGAATTAAATGCATTTTTTAGATTAACTTGTTTGAGTGAAATGGAAGATTTCAACTTATAAAAGCCGAATACCGAACTACAATTTCTGATTACCATTTAAACTTTCAAGTGATTACTCCGCTTAGCAGTTAGCGACTATTCATCAAATCATAATTAACTGCCAAAGATATATTATTGCAATAAAATGATTATACGCAAACCGTATATTGATAATTTATTTTAAATTATTAAAAATTCGCGGGCTGAGAATAAAAAGGGTTATATGTCACAATAACCAATTGTTCAGCAGAGCGATTCTTAGCTTCAATACCCAATATCTTTTTTTCAGGTTCTCTTATGAATATAATCATAATTTTAATGAATTAATAAATACAATTATTGTCAGATATATTGTTAATATTAAGTATTAAACATCCACACATTTTATAAGACCCAAAAAGTGTATAAGAATAAAAAAGTCTGGGCGTAAAACCTTTTCATTCTTCCAACTAAATGATATGATATATATAGAACTTTTTTTCTTTTTTTGTAATTCCATACAGTATTTTTACTTCTAATCAGAGTTACCGAAACATGCAACATCAATATTTATAATGAAATTTGATTTTAC
Source organism: Sitobion miscanthi (assembly GCA_008086715.1). Lineage (NCBI taxonomy): Eukaryota > Metazoa > Arthropoda > Insecta > Hemiptera > Aphididae > Sitobion > Sitobion miscanthi. Next base: position 27,982,540 of record CM017801.1, read on the forward strand.
ATTATTTTAATGTTTAATCGAAAACAATCATTCAAAATTTGAGCGAATAAATAATTAAATTGCTTTTTATTATTTTTAATTATATTGCAGATTGAGACTACATTATAATGTATATCCCCGCTAATACTATAACTATAATAAGTAATATCACATTATCACATCATTGTTGACACGTCTTAAAAAACATTAAAACAAAATTATAAATATAAATTGATGGCAATTGAAATTAATAATATACTAATTAGTTTTTAAATTCAATTTTCAATAATAAGATAAATTATTAAGTCTATATTATATTATGCCTATTTTTACAAAAATGTTGTAGGATTTTATTGTAATTTTTGTTTTTATTGTATCATCGACAAGTATTATTGATAATACCTTTTAATACTAACCAACATTGAATAACATGACGATAGAACCTTTTCACACTTACTTTAACTTATCAGAATAAAAAAGTTCTACCAAACTATAACTATAATCATGATTCAGTAATTTTTCATGACATATGAACATATAACTGTATCTCACTAAGTATTGTATAATACTAAGTATCGTACAACCGAAAAAAGATGTTCGGTAACCGTAAGATTTGAAGAGGTCTATAAAATTATATACCTCTAACTTGTTATTTGAATTTCAATTAAAAAATAATAACGTTCAACACTTGCTAAACGAATCGAAAAATGCAAAAAATATCGATACTATTAAATATGCAAAAGAAATAAGGAAACTTATAACTGCTTTTGAAAGTCGTTTCACTAATTTAGACAAATTCAAGAAAATATTTGAAATATATTTATCTCCTTATCATACTGATGTCAATTCGGCCCCAGAATATCTTCAAATGGAACTCATTGACTTACAATGCAACAATGAATTAAAACATATTTTTGAAACATCAAAATCAAAAATAGATTTTTATAACATAATATCACAATAAAATAATTTTCGAATTTCAGAAATCTGACACAAAAAGTTGTGAGTGCTTTGGATCGACTTACACGTCATGTGAATCTTTTTTTTTCGAAAATGAAATTCACGAAAGATAGAGCAAGCTCAAATCTAACAGATGAAAACCTGCAACATCAATTATGATGTGCAAATACAAGCATTTCTATCGATTTACAAAAGCTTAGTGAACGAATTGAGAAACAAAAATTTCATTAAATGACTAAATAGTGAAATTATTAATAAATACACCAAAACTTTTTTTATTATAATAATTAATTCTGTTAAAAATGTTTACTCCAAATTGTTAGTATTTTTTTTTGTATTAATTCTAATATAATTTTATATGTGGCCCGCTGAAATATCAACACAATTACTTATTGTATTATGTGTATACAGATTGTAAATTTTTTCTATTTTAATGAAAAAAAAAAATATGTGACCCTCGGGATCATAATGTATTTCAAAAGTGGCCTGCAAGATCATTTGGGTTGGCCACCTCTGCAGTCTAGCCCCATTCGTTGGTTATACTTCGTTGAATCCAAAAACCTCAAAAAAACTCAATTTAAATAAAATATATAGGACAAAACGCATACTTTTAGTATAGGTTAAAACCATGTACTTTTTTAAGGTCGTTTCGACTGAAAACCGAAAATATTTAAAAATATTTTTTCTATTTTATAAATGTATGCAAAAAAGATTATATAAAAAAATTATCCTCAGCCAAGTGTACATCGTAATAGTTACATAATAATATTATAGATGTCACATTAACTTTTTTATCGCATTTGTATAAACATTTCCTTTATGTGAAAATTGCATGGATAACGGTTATTTTTTTTTAAAGTTACACCAAAAAACGAAATTGATTTTGTCGAAAACTTGTTGTGGGTGAAAACCTCCAATTTTCTTTAACTTTTTTTTTGATTTGCAGACACAAAAATTACTCAGAATTTTTACTATGGACCTCTCCTCCCCCCTCTAAATTATCAATTAGAAAGATTAGCATATCTATGTATATGATTAATAGTTATATTATATTGATGGTTATAGTAATGCATTACTAAAAGAAGTTTTGGTCAAAAATATATGGATTAATTGGGGTCCTGTACTTTTTAATTCGTTATCAATAATTGATGTTTAAAAAAATGTAAACAATGATAATAACTTCAAGGAATGTACAAATAATTTATTGGTAAAAATATGTTATATATTATACAATTTGTAAGTAAAAAGTCTTAAAAAAAAAAAATTACCTTTTAATTATTATAAATTTGTGATTTTAAAATTTCTCATGGGTTTTCTGTAAAACAGTGTATATTAGTGTGTAAAAGGGAATAATTAAATGTATACAATTTGGTAGTCATTAGTATTTATCAGAAAAAGTAAAAAAAAAGACAATTTTAATTTATAGGTAGGTACATCAAATGTGTTATTTATTTATCAAGTAATTTAATATGGTCAATATGTCACTATAACTCAATGCATCACAACAAGCTCGAATTTGAAGGTTTAGGTAATTTGTATAGTTATTTAATACTCTATATTTATTGTGTTTATATTAATAAATCTGTTATATCTTCACAACTATTACCGTTTTTCTTATCTGTGATTTTCACTATCACGCCATAACAATGTCATCAGATGTCTTATACTTTCAACAAAATACCAATACTTTCAACATGGTGCAATATAAAATAAACAATTTTTTTTTGACGCGCTGGTTGAGGGGACCAGTGACCAGTGGTATGATCGCTAATGGTTACCCTGTATGATATAATTTCATATAAAATATGTAATAAGTATATTATATTTTACACTTATAAATTTAAGTTATTGCCAAGGTAGTAGTAGAAAGCCACGGATTGCCACTATTCTACATAACGCCGTTATCTCTATGTGTTCCCCGAGGAAACGTGGATTAAAGGGTTTTTTTCGAAATTAAAACAATGGTTAGAAGGTGATGGAGGGGGGGGGAGTGTTATTATTATTATTATTTCTGTTCGAAAATTTTTAAAAAATTGGGCAATTCATCGTGAGTGTTCTATCATTAAAAATTAAAAAAAATCATTATCTTTTATTGTATCAGATGGTGAGATGTATTACATCGACAGTCGGCGCACTCGTCCTATAAGCATATCGTTTTGACATTACCTCATAATAATATTATATCACAATAGATAACATTACTGTACAATGCCACGCTGTCGTGGTATGCACATCGTGCGTAGAGCAACTACTGATTTCTGTCTCATAATTAAGGCGATTACCATGTTATTCGTTATGATATTGTTATGATACATAATATTATTGTTATCGAGCAATACGCGGCGTGTGAGAGTGGTAATTATTACGAAACGGTATTACTCGTCATATATGATTTGAATTCAAATGTATCACCGTCCATTACAGTGACCCGCTTGTAACCAACTGTACAGCAGAGCGACACCTACTCGGTGAGACACGATCGCGTACGATTTTTACCTGTAACTTTGAAGGACTGTTGCCGTTTGCTTTGAACTAATATAATATACGATTTAAAATCAATTGAGAGGCGATAGGTGATATTTGATAGGCGATAACGAAATCGGGTATTTTACTAGGATGTTCTAGAATACTCGCACTCGATAAAATATGTATACTGCAGTATGCCTATCGTTCAATAAACGAAGTCAGTGAAGAACCATCGTCGGATTATCAACCTCTTCGCGTGTTTCGCTTTTTTCGAGTGAAATATGGAAAATGAAGTTGATTTTATAACTTCTGGAAAAGGTAAACCACTAATTTTACTAAATCTACATAAATATTGGTTTATTAGGGTAAGAAAATACGGAATTAAAAAATGGCTGTGTACAAAAAAAATCACGGTATGCTAGCATTTTGACAAATGGAGAGTATGTCCATGAAACAATTAATGAACACCGTCACACTGAAAATGCACAACAGAGCATTGGACGACAACTACGAGAAGCTTGTAAAAGAAAATCAAATAATACTATTTGTGTCAGACCCATAAAAATAATTAGAAACGAACTTATGGGGAGCAATCACTCTGAAATTAATTTTAATTATTTATTTTGTATACTACATTATAACATATTTGTCAACATTTGAGATATAACATTTTTTACTAAATTATTTTAACCTTTTATTATTTTCAATGATTTTATTTTGTATAGATACTATATTATAAGTCATGACATATTTGTCAGAAATTGAGTTTTTAAGTGGTACCATTTAAGTAATTTTTTCAAAATTTAAATTTTACTGATTACACATAAAAACATAAATTTAACAACGTTGCACAACAAATCATACGCAATCATTTGACTTTTGGGGTAAATATTAAAGTTAAACCATTTAACGTACGCAATCGTGTTATTAACAAGGTACATCGTACGCAATCGTGTGGTACCCCACTTACTTGCCTGCCTTTTTTTATTGTGGTTGACGTCTTGGATGCCTTGTATAGAAAATAAAAATCAATATCAATGCCCCTAATTTTTCTGAAAATCTAATTTTTCGATTTTTGTGGTGTACGCCATTTTAACAAAACACCATCGAGTCAGCCGACGCACTCGTCTTAAGCATACCGTTTCGACATTACCTCATAATAATATTACAGTAGAAGCCGCTTATAAGGAACACGGATAATTGATATTTGATACAATCGCGTTATTGAATCAAAATGTCCTGGGAGTCATCAGCCGTATAATATTAGAACATTGAAAATAATTCGGATTGTTGAAACTTCACATCAATTATTTGAAACAATTAGGCGAAGGTCGGTTTTTGAGAACTCATGGTTTGAAAACACGGTTTTGAGCAGCATTATTCGTATGAAAATATTATGGTCGTGGGGTTACTCGACGCAAAAAAACAAACTTCGATTGTTTAATATTTTAAATAATATAGTAAAATATATAGGTAGGTACATTTGTACATCATTTTTTAAATTATACAATAAACATACGTAGTTAAATATACATACAATGTTTGGACTTATCTAGATGAATATATAGATAATTATTTGTTCATCTCTTATCTTATCTAGATAAATAGTTACAAGGTATCTAAACGTTCGTTTTAGATAATTTTTTCACTAATCTAAATAAATTCATCTAGATACATTTTTTATTGATAGAAATCACGAAATTGTACAAACGCATTTTAAATATGTATACAGATTCTCAAACCAAGTTTATGGTTTATAAATAATGCAATTATTTTTATTTATATCATCATTATTGTTATGTGCCTAGTGCCCAACTAAAATATACCTAAATTTAAAACCCATTCAAAAAAAATTGTATCTTTTTTTATCTAGATAAATATGAGTAACTTGATTTTGAAGATCTTGCTAAATATTTGAGATGTAATTCAAGCCTTTTTATATCAGGAATAGGTTCACCGGCGAGATTATAAATACTGTATACAGGGCAACTACGAAAAACTCCTAAAGCCAGTCTCAAACCACAATTATTTACACTATCTAGCCAGTTAAGGAGGGATTTGGATGCTGTTCTGTAAAGGGATGAACCATAGTTAAGTTTTGATTTGGATTAAAACTTTATGAATTTTAATTAAAGTGTTTGTTTCTCCACCCCAAGAGGTGTGGGAGAGAATTTTTAAAATTTTAACAGACTGACCGGTGAAGAACGGGCCGAGAACAACATATCGTACAACCTTGATACTGCACTCGGACCCAACCAAAACAATAACCTGGATATTATCAAATTTCTGAAACAAACAAAACTTTCGGTCTTGTTTAAAAAAAAATTATTATTATTGTTATTTGTATTATGTATAAAAACCTTGTTTGTGACTAATGGCCTTTGTTGTCGATGTTAATTTTTAGATCAATAAAAAAAAAAAAAAAAAATATGAGTAAAGTTATCTTTTATATCTATCTAGATGAAAAAAAATACTCATCTAATCCGAACACTGCATACGTACTTATATTTTTAATTTTTTTTTTTTCAATCGCTTATTGGAAACGATCGGTTAATTGACACGTCATTTCACCTTGGTCCCAAAGCGTTTCTAATAAGCGGCTTCTGCTGTATAATCATAATAGATATTGTACAATACCACGCTGTCATGGTGGGCACGTCGTGCATAGAGAAACTGATGTTATTTGTATATTATTATGATACATTTTATTGTTGTCGAACAATTACGCGGAGTGTGAGGAGATGGTAACAATTATTACAAAACGGTATTACTCGTGACATTATTATTATTGTGACGACGTGTGCCCGTGACCCACGCCGCAACGTATAGGATTGTGAATTCCGGAGCTTAAAGAAAACTTTACGATCTAATGTAATTCTCGGTGAATATAATGTATTTCGTATACGACACATTTAAATCTGGCGTGCTTTTTGGCTTAAAATTAATTCCACGTTCACGAGATGAAATTCCCGGCGGATTTGCACCGCGGCGCCGAATTCCTTCGGTATTGTTACACCGCTATCAACATCAAAGTTATTTACATATACACGCGACAACGCGATATCATATCGCGCGGGCGATGTGTCGTCTTGTGTGACAATAATAATAATAATAATATCATCATCGTTACCATTACGATTGTGCGACGGCTGTCGAGACGATAGTTAAATTCTACAGAAGTGTTTTCAACCGCGGGTATTGTGTGCTTCGTCGGGACTGGAAAAATTCGTTTCCACACGACGACGATGTAATACGACGCGTCTAGAGAGACGTGAGTTCGGTTCATTTTTACCAGTTATCTTCGTTCGGGTTTTTACTGAAAAAATTCAATCCCGGAACACCATACACTTAGTGGGCCCCCTTTCGACTTTGACTTAAAAAATAATTGTAACATTACACATTGACGACTTTATATTATTGTATGATTTTTTACCATACAAAAAATATACAGGGTGTATCTTATGTCACGAGGGTGCTTTTAACAATTATTATAGATCGATGATATGAAATTTCATTAAAACAAAAAAGACGTGTTTCTTCATTTTTAACGGGGAATTTTTTTAAAACATTTTTTTGTACCAATAACGCAATTGACTTTATTTTAGATTCTGAGTGGAACGATGAATGTATTGATTTTACAATGATGTGTGTTTATATATTTATTTTTTTTTTTTTATTTTTTTTTGTGTCTGTGTACACGATAAGTAGTCGAAATAATGCTTCGATTTTCAACTTCAGTATCTTTTTCGATTGGAAAGTGAATATCTTTGGTACATTGAAGAGGTCAAAATTTAAAATTCCCAGTAATTTTCAAAAGCGCCAAGAAAAACAAAAGAAAAATTAAGGAAAAACGGGAATTTTTAAGCAAAATCGATTTTTCACAAAATTGAATTTGGTTTTTGTTGTATCTTTAAAACAAATGACCGTAGATACATGAAATTTTCACTGGTTATTTATATTTTCATTTTCTATACACCATAACATTTTCCAAATATTTTGACTTATTTTGAGCTGTTTACGGACATTGTCAGTTTCCATTTTTTTTAGTTTTTTTTTTCTATAAATATCAATAAAATTTTATCTGTTGAGTAAAAAAGCTTGAAAATTTAATAGAAGGCTCCTAGGTTATTGTTTCAAAGGCAGATAAAAAAAATTAAAAATCCTTAGTTACAGTTTTTATTTATAAACATTTAAAGTTCAAATCTTGACGAAATACGGAAAAATCACGAAAATTAGCAAAATATTTTGAGTTGAGAATTCATGAAAATTTTTCTTTTTAAATCTAAGATTTGAAAATGTAATACAAGATTACCCATAAGTTTGTCTACCTTATCAAAAAAAAAAATGTCTACAAGCAAATCAAATTAAATTTTATGAGCGTTTGAAATTCATATTTTTACAGCATTTGATATTCACTCGATTTCTCATGTAACGATTTTCTTATTTTATTGTAATTAAAAAATGAATGACTGTAGATACTTGAAAATTTCACTGAATGTTTATATTAGCATTTTCTATACACGATAAAATTTTGAAAATAATTTGACTCTTTTTGAGCTGTTTACAGACATTGCCAATTTTCAATTTTTTTAGTTTTTTTTTCTATAAATATCAATAAAATTTTATTTGTTGGAAAATAAAGCGTGAAAATTTAATACAAGGCTCCTGATATATTTTTACAATAGCACTTAAAAAATATTAAAAATACATAGGCACAATTTTTTTTTATAAGCATTTAAAGTTCAAATTTTGACAAAATTTATCAAATTTATAATTTAATAATTATTTTGTAATTAAAAATTTATAAAATGTTCAACTTTTATAGCTAAGGATTGAAAATTGAAAACAAGTCTCCACATAAATAGGTTAAATATAAATTACTTTATTCACAATAATATCATCAAATATACTTGGTAATATCATAGCTAGGCTGACTGACTGTTTTTGCTCAGAATAGTTTTTCTTATACAATGATATTATATCATTCAATTCAAATTTACACCATCCAGTACAGTGACCCACTTGTAATTTACTGTACAGCAAAACGACATCCACTTACTCACCTTTTTTCAAATGATAACCACTATATTTTTGATGGATTCCGGTAAAGTTATTTTCTGAACATTTTGACAGTCAAATGATCAATTTTGGTTCGCTAGGTTATCAATTATAGTCCTAAATAATTTTTTCTTATAACTACTTTTGATATACTTAAATAGTTAAATCAGTAATCTAAAATTCTCAAAAAAAAAAAAACAAAATTGTTGGCAAACATAGGTAGTTCATTATTTATATTATTTTTTCGTGATATAAAATTGAGAACAATTTTATTTTATAATTATTAATAATAATTTACCTACTACCTACCTACCTACTAGAATATTTTTTTTTTTTTGAAAACTGTATTGGATGCATTAAAAAAAATATATATTAGAGATGAAGATGGGCCTCCACAACCAATGGGCCCCGGGACCGTGTCCCACTTGCCCCCCCCCCTTAATCCGGGCTTGAAAAAAAAAAGCGTGTGACACTCAAGATATTAATTCATATGTCTCATCACAAGTAAAACACTTCGTCGAACTCCGTGTAAAAAACGGCCAAGTAATAATAAAAAAAAAAACCTATCTTTAAGCAATTCAAAGATGTGATATCAATAAGTGGGTAAGTGGATGTTGCTCTGCTGTACAGTAGGTTACAATGTATAATGTATTGTATTAAAATTGAATTCAATGATATAATATCATTGTACAGGAAAAACGATTCTGAGCGGAGACGGTGTGTTAGTTTGGATTTTTTTATATTGTTATTGTTAATTATTATAGCCTGTTAGTTGAATTAATATTATACTATTATAATTTTTTATTCGTTGCTACGGTAATAAACAAATCGTTTTAAACGGTTTTTCGTAATATGTCAGTAGTTTTTCCCGTGGCATTAAATAACTATTGATAAAATCGAAAAATGACCTCTCTAAAGTACCATCTTGATCCAATTTGCTAAAAGATAAGGAATATGTTGAAATCAAAGCACTCCATCTGGTAGACATTTTGTATACAGAATATAAAAAAAAATAAATAAATAAAAAAATAAACGCCATTGTAAAACCACATATTATAATCTACATTTCTACGCAAATAATTTCTTGACAAGTAAATAAATTATTGAAACAAAATTAATGTAATTACTTTAATTCAACTTACTTAGCATTTATTTATGATATCACATCTATAAAGTGCTTAAAGGTCTGTTTTTTTTTTTACTTAGCTGTTCGACGAAGTGTTTTTGTTGTGACATCACCAAATAAAGTGTACAACTTAATTATAATGTGTGGCTCGAGCCTTAAATGGCTATTGCTATATGTATAGTTGAGTTATTTTTCTTGAACAATTCTGGTTAATGGAACAATAAATACATTTATCTATATTTCTAGTTTACTATTCCAGTAAATGGTTATGTAATATGCATCATCTATAATAATTTTTATTATTATTATTTAATTATTTACAAATTAACTTAACTTGAATTTGATTAAAAGTAACTCGTCATTTATTAAGTTTCTATCAATTAAAATAAATTAAGTTAATGAAAATTAAATTTAAAAAAGTTAAGTTTATAAGTTAAATTTAACTTAACTTTAACTTTTTAACTCGTTTATGCCCTGTTCATAACGTTCATAATGTATCAATCCTAGGTAACAAAAATGTAATGATAATAATACTAAAATATTATTAATTCATTACACCTAAAATAATATAATTAAAATAATATACTATTGTTTTATTTACGTTACAAGTTTTATATTATTATAGTAGTAACAAACAAATATTATTATTATGAAATTATGAAATTAATATTATTAATAAAACAATATAGTACGGTTTTATTTTCAACAAACATATAATATTATTTTTAAAGTAACAACAAAATCATCCTATATTATTATTAATTCATTACTAACTTATTATTATTTTTAGAACTATGTGGTATCGTTTTATTTTCAATAAATTTATAATATTATTTTGTCATAAAGTCAAATCATACTATATTATTATTAATTCATTTCTATTACATTATTATTATTATTATATTCTTTATTGTTCTGAGTGAGGAGGGAGTTTAAACTCAGCCCCACTCTGCCTCTCCTCGTAAATGTGCCACGACGCATGCATTCAGCATATTGTGACGCACGCATTGAGTACATTTTAGAACATATTTTTGTAATTTTTAAATCTATATAGTGGTGGTTACGTACATTTTCTGCTTAAATTATTTACAGAGCATATATACCAGATACCTATATAATATAGGTACTATAATTTTGACATATTTTCTTGAACAGGAGATAAATACAAAAATGTATATATACATTAGGATTTATAGAATTATTATTCGACTAGCTATAGGTACGCGTATGTTTGGTGATAATCCATGTCAGATGGCAGATAGTATGCAGCGTATCAGGCACGTAAAAATAAGAAATTCGGGGGTTTCATAAAGTAGTTAGTTTTTTTTTGGGGGGGGGGGTGGTTGAACCCCAAAAATCCCCCTTTGTTTACGTGCCTGCCACTTATAAATCATACGAAGGTGTATTGTATAAAATATATTATGTACAATATTAATTACAGCTTAAGTATGCGCCCTTGTCTGTGCGTGAATGGTGTACTTATGAATTTATTTTAAAATAATTAAAAATTGTATTATACGCATATAAATGTATAATACTATAATAAACATATATACCTACGTGGCTACGTATATTGTGTAATGTATACATATAGGTACACGTACACAATTATTTTCAATTTATATATTATTCAAATAATTATTATCAGCATTGATGAGATACCGCAATGTATTTACCATTATTATTTAGTAGGTATTTACTATTTACCGATTTAGTATTAGGACATCCCCTCTCCCCCCCCCCCGCGGATTCTAGCTAGTGGTTCTGGGCGTTTCTCCTCTGGACTGTGACATTTCCTACTGCATCAATATATGTATTTTTTACACCTAATAATAGGTTGGAAAATAGGTTCTTTTGTTTTACCCGAAATATACTATCATCATATTGGCATATTATATCGATTATCAACATTCATGTTATGGATTTATTAGTAAAAACTAATTACTATACCCAATTAAATGGGTACCTAATGATTGATAAACCATAGTAAAGTTATGTGAAAGTATTATTGAATTTATATTTGTAATTTGCGTACCTATTATTGTTTCATATTGTTTTAGTGTATTTATATTAGTGAATTTTGTATTTGCAATGGTGTTATTACGGCGTATTATTCAATTGTATTAATTTGATAATTAGTGCCATTTCGGTGGATTGCCTATTACTCCTTTATCACCGGACACCGGACACCGGTCATTCGGCTGCCCAGCAATATACAAAGGTCAGTAGTCAGTACTCAGTTGGGCACTTGTGCGCATGTGAACTGGTTCACTAGTGTACAATACAGTGTACTCAAAATTATAAGTGTATAATATAGCATTCCGACATTCGTATACGGTAGACCGTTGCAGTCCGTACTCCGTTCTATAAATGACTGTGTGCTTATTGTTATTATTGTTATCAGCATAATATTAATAACACCGCCCGCTTGCTATAACGTATTACCCATATCCTGCCGGCCCACGACGCTCCAGTGCACGATTCGTACAACTCTATGGCCATTTCACTCAGTGCGCATCGTGATCGTATTGGTTATTGTTAATTGTTATTAGGTGCTTTTAAACTTGTGTAGTTGTGTGTGTAACGTGCCACAGCCAGTAGATGGATAAGATGATGGTGATAATTTAATAACTTGATACGAGTGTAATAATTTCAAGTGTTTTATTCTTTATTCGAATATAAAAGTTGTAAAATACTCTAAGTCTAATATAATTAATTTATAGCTAGCGAGTTGTGACTGTTCGTGAGTTGGTCAGTTGTTCGTCTGATGAACGCTTGTCCATCAACTCTCCTCGTTGGGTCAGTCCCTGTCCCTGCTTTACTCTGTACAACCGTACATGGTCGTCCTGCGGTTAGGCCTAGCGTGGAATTGTCACACGCTTTTGCACACGCGCCGGATGTCCAGCATATATGTGTTGTTATTGTAACTTGTGGTGTTATTCCATATAACCACACAAGATCTATACGGACTTTTTAGAGTTATTTATATACGTAGTCATATATATATTGACGCACGCCTCTCATGGTCAAGCGCTCGATGTTTGACGTACTACTACACGCGCAGCGTTATTACTATTACTATTAATATGACGCGGCGCTCGCCCGCGTATTATATAACCATATTTATATTTATACGACGCGTACTATATATGATTACGTACATACTATGATATCAATTAAATAGGTAATTAGGTAAATAGTCACAGCTCGCTACATGTGTGTACCGTGCCCGTGTGTCACTTTGTCTCAACTCTCAATCGTTGACTCTTGTGGAAACTTCGGTCTGTGTCAAGTACTGTCAAGTGTGATATTACTTTATATATTTTCGGCAACAATAGGTAAGTAAATCTACGTATTAGTATAATGTAAATTAAGTATAATACGAGTCACGAGATACCTAATACTTATCAGATTCCACGGGGCATACTGTCAGCTACCTACCTATAAAATCTTACATATTTTTGATAGTAATATGCTGCGTTGTCGCGTCGATGTGCACTCGAAATCTAAACTACAGTGATCGCTATTCACAATCGTAGAAAATCACGAATGTAAATTGTAAAAACCCTTGAGGTTTAGACAATTTATTAAGCATCACAAAATGTAGATTTCCAATATGTTAGGTAGGTACATCGAACAAACACAATTATGTTTAATATAGGTAGATAGGTAATCATGCGTTATTCTAAACGACCTATATTATACAGTATCATTTCAATTAGTCTACCTAACCTATTTTGTGACAATTTTCAGATTTTAAAATATTTTATTTTAACATTCTTAATTCTTAATAGTAAATATTAAATTATATAGGTAATAAAATATCTTTAGTTTATTTATATACCTATATAATATAAATATAAAACATAAATAATTAAGAGCATTATCATTTTTAAAAAAATTATAAAAGAAAAATAATCAAACTTTCTATTTTTCAGTAGATCAAAAATAGATCAAAATGTGGACTGTGGTGCATTTTATTAACGAAAATGCCGTTGAAGCTGTTCCTAGCCATTGGGTAAAAAAAGATGTTTGTGGTTGGTCAAAAAACAATATAAAAAAACATATACAATCTAGACAATCCTAAATAAGCATGGTTTTGATTATTTTCCTTCGAGAACGTTAAAAAAAGGCATTGGTAATTTCAAGTTATTTACTTATTTAATGTATAATATATTTTTTTTGAGGGTGGTTATCAATTGATTTTTGTATTTTACTTTAGCCAGTTATCTTGAAGCTAAATTAAAAGTTAAAAAAGCTGAGGTAACATCTGATCTTTCAACTAGTGATGAAATTCAGACCAAGATTAGAAGAAAAAACGTATTGGTTCAAGATCCACCTATTTTTAATGAATTGTTAAACGAAGGTAAATTTTAAAACTATAACATTTTAGGGTTACTAAATTAACTATTAATAATAAACTTTTATCCATAGGTAATTTATCAAAATCTGCTAATGGCTATGAAACATTAAACAATTGTCAAATGATAAGTTCACAAATTCCAGTTAAAAGAAGATTATTTGATACATATTCTTCTAGTCAGGGTATTGTTTAAAAAATAATAATGATTATATTTTAATAAAAACTCAAATTTAATTTCGACATGAGATTGAGGATAGTGTAAATACTAATTATGTTATAATAATACTATAAATGAATAATAATAATAGGTAATACTATCTATTAATAATAATAATAATAGTTAATACTGTATACACCTACATGTGATAGTATAAAATAATATTTTTTATTTCTTTTTTTCAGATTTTTCAGATGATTTTTATGGTTAAAGAAATAGCCAAGATGATATTTCTGATTCACCAGATATTTTTAACTCTTCAACTAGTTTAAAAGATTCATCTAATACTAATGGTAAACAATACTACCGATTATTTGCCTAATATACACTCTATAGTTTATACAATATATTATATTTGTATTTTTTATTAGGAACAATACAAAAGTCAACTATTGTACATACAACTGCATCGCCATTTAAAGTCACTCCGATGAATTCTAACCAATTTGAAATCATTGAAGTAAATCAACCTATAAGTAAAAGTTCCAGGATGCTTGATTCAGGTAAGAAAAACACAAAATGTACTTACATTCCAAACAAAGTTTCAAAATTAATTAGTTTCTAAAATGTTTTTAAAACTTATTCAAATTAGTCAATTATTCTATTATAAATTAATTAGTCATCTTATATTTTAATTATTTGGAATATTAATGTCAACTATACTAAAAATATATTCAATCATTTTACTTTATAATTGTATTTTAACTATTTTAATATGAATATAAATATATTTATCATGTATGAATATTATTTTACTATTTATGTAATACCTAACTGTTATTTCTACAGGGACATCTTCATTTCATGGTATAATAGATAAAAACAAACCAACTTTTAATGCTACTCAACGTGAATCAATTTCTGATGGTAATTATTATATTAATCTCTTTTATTCTTATACATTTTTTGAAAAACCATTTCATTGTTTATCTTTGTTGACATAGAAACATTGAAAAAAATATTGAGCGTAGTTATGAAAATTAAATATGATGTTGAGAACATTGGACATAACCAAACACGAATGGACAACATTTTAACTGAAACTATTATGAATATGGGTAGCATTTCCAGTAATATTCATGAAAATTCAAACATTAATGATGATAATGATTATTGTTTGTTACTACCACTACATAACGAGGACGAACTAAATAATTTTGAAGAAAAATTATTAAACAAGTCTTTCAGATTAAATGTTGTAAGTACTATTTAAAAATAGTTTTTGAAAGGATAAGTTTGATCATAACCCTATATTTCATATTTAAGATGTTGTATGATTTCCCTTTAATTTGTTTTCAAATAAAAAAATAATAATAATAAATCAGCTATATTAATTTTATTCTTCTAGGTTAATGGTCTCAAACGATTGGCAAAAAAATCATTAACATCAACAATAAGACAAATGTTAAGAACAGTTTTCGACGATGAATTTTCGCAAATATTTAGTTATGTTGGTCAGAAGAAAAAAAGGATATTTTCTTCATTAGCTTCATGTGCTATTATATTTGGTAATAATATTTAAAAAAAAAATAAGTACTTATTATGTGGGGTTATTTATTATATATTTCCAAAGGTGGACAAACATAATAAAAATAATTAATAAGAGGAAACAAGATCAATGAGTTAGAAGTTAACAGTTAATAAATCTTAAATTAACTCAATAAGTTAAGTTATATGGAAACCAAATAAAATTAAATCTGTTTAAAAAAAGTTAATCTATTTTTAATTATAGTATGTAGACCACATGAGAGTGACTGCGTTTTTTCTAATTTCTTAAATTACAATAATAAACAATTTTCTCATAATGTACAGTCTACATACTTATTTTACTTTACGTGATCACTAAATTTTCAAACTATTCACAATCCCCATTAATAATTTAACAAATATTAATTGTTTTATATAAACTAGAAATTTAAGGTCATATAATATTATGCCTATCTAATCTACTAAAATATATTCATATATTAAATTATTTTTGTGAGAAAGATAACAAATATTTGTACTATGGTATTCAATAAATATTTTACAATGCATAACCTGAATAAAAATAAAATATTTATTGTTAGTGTTGTGAAGTAGATTGCACTCCTACCAAATGAGTCTTAATTTGTGCATACCTTGAACAAGTGGTTTTTTGCCCATCAATGGTTAAACAACTCCTTTTTTTTACACTAATACTTCTAATTACTTCTAATCTTTCTTTGCATTTTTGTTATATAATACACAGAAGTGCAGAGAAGGATTATAAGTAAATAGAAGTATTATTAGTGTACAAAAAAAGGATATATAACTAACACATACTTCTAAGTAGATCCACAATATATGTATTCAACTACTTCGTTAGTGGGTTACCCCCTGTTAAATTATATCTACTTTTCTGATAGCATAATATGATGTCTAAGTTAGTTTATTAAAATAATAACCTGTATTGAATTTTTTTAGAAGCTATAAGAAAAATCAAGAATTTTCAAGACATGTCTAATTCGGACATAGAAGCGCCTATAAAAATATATTTAGCCGGAGCAGCTTTCAGAAAAAAAAAATAATGCATTATTAATTATATACCTGTTTTATTTCTTTTATATTAATTTTTAATCTAACAAAGGCAATAATAAATTATGTTTAAAAAATCAATATATGAATAGGTAATAAGAAATACCTACCTAAAATAAAAGGAATTATTAGTTGAAAATTTTTGTTGAATTTATTTATTCTAAATTATTGATTAATTACATACAAAAATACACAGAAAACTGATATTTATACTGATCAACAAGTTTATGCATGTAATATATTTATATTTAGGTATATATCTACTATACTTTCCAATCAATACTATTAATATAATAATGTTTAAAAAATATATTAATATGATTTATTTATATTATTATAAAAACATTATATTTGAAGTTCAAAAATATTATTTTTTCATATTATTATAAAAATGATATATTTGAAATGTTATTATAATAATTTTAAACTTGCCAAAAAATAATACTATATTAATACAATTACATTATTGTAATGTATTTATATTCAATTAATAGTTATTGTGTAATATTATTTATTACGTTTGTAACTTTTTTATAAAGTTATAATGTTATTTTGCTACCTGGGAATAGAATGGAATTGTTGACATAAAAATGTAAAACGTCCAAACGTTCACCACGGGCCGAACTACTGAATGTGTATTATAATTAGAGGTGGGAATTTTACCGTAAAATTTTTTCGCTAAATTTTACGTACCTAAATTTTTTAATAACGTATAATATTTTTATTTAGTAAGTTTAATACGGACTCAATAACATTTTTATTACTCATCTAACCATTTAACCAGTGTACCAATCCATACTACAAGTATTAAATGTATATCTATCATAAGTATGCATCGGCACGGGATGCCAGGGGGTGCTTATCACCCCCCCCCCCCCACTTATATTAGATATATTGAACTAAAATTATTGTTTATAGTAAATCGGAGATGATGGTGTTAAAAAATCGTCTCAGGAATAATTATTTGCTGGAAGATCTCTTGAGCATGATATAAATGTAAGTAGGTACATAACTAGTTATATTTATAACATGCACTGTGGACTTCACAGTGTGGAGATACGGAAGTCACTATAGCGTTATCGTGCATATGAATACAATTGAAATGAGTGGTCGCTCAAGCTGTAAAACGGTAACAAATATCGGTGTTTCCTGATTGCAGACAAAGTGACAAAAAAAACCACGTGAGTTGCGGACGAAATCTTAAAAGGTAACATACAAATTTCCAATTTATTGATAATATAATATAACGATTATGGACGTTGAGAAATTACTGTTTGATATTGACGATGTATTAATATATTATATATACCTATGTAACATAAATGACGATTGACATTATTTATTGGACTGGTTATTTATCAGCATTAAGATGCTTTTGAAATGTTGAAATATTCAAGTGGTGAAATCAGTAGAATATAATTTATACAGGCTGTTTCAAAACAAAATGTTGCCACAAAATCTATAAAAACTATGACGATAAATAATGACAATAGTCTATAAATATTTTATACAAAAATTAATTCACAATAATTTTAAAAATAACGATTGCTATTTTGCAAGACACAAATATTTTTAACCTTACCTACCAATGTTTTTTGTAGCTTGTCCTAAGTCCTAAAAAAGTGGTGAAAGGAGATATTTGTGTTCACGATTTACGTGGTTTTTTTATTAAAAAGAAATCTGTACGCAATTAGTATTATGACAACGAAACTTACCAATGAATCTGATTTGATTAATTTACAATTTATTTTATAAGTATATTTTTAATATGTATGTTGATAGGTACTAATTAAAAATATAATATGCATAAGTCAATCAATACACTACAAGGTACATATTTATAGAGTTATGCATTTATAATTCAACTGTCCATTAATACCCTACTATTCAGTAAAAATAAGCGTTACAATAATTTATTATAAGTCCACAGAGGTGTTGAGTAGTTCTTGGGAATGTACCTGTGTCAACCTAACAAAACTATTGAATTTTACCAAATTTACAGAATGTACGGTAAATTTACGTAAATATGTCGACTCACTCATCTCTTATACTACTTATAGTCAGTTTTAATATTTTATCGATTTAATAATTGACTCTTGAAATTTAACAAGATAAAGTTCGTGGTCGATATTCTTTCTAATTTCGACATAATCGAAATCGTGAATCGGAGGTCTCAGTTTATGTATCGACAAAAATGAAATACTTACTGCAATTGACTTAATGCCAAACGAGACATAGGTAATAAGAATTTAAATTCATCCGATAAGCCTCATATAAAGAACATCTGTAATAATATAAAATGTACCTAATAATATCATCATTCGTCGCATTAAAATTAAAATTTAAAGTCTGGTTCGTCTGTTATTATTCTAAAAACTGTTGGTAAATGTTGAAAATATTTTTTAAATTAAATGTATAGTAATATTATTTGAAATAATTTTTGTTGCAAATAATCGCAATACAGAACGTGTAGAATTAAAACAAAGTGGAAGATTTCGCGATAAAAATAGACATTAAAAAAGGTGAACAAGTGAGTGTCGCTCTGCTGTACAGTAGGTTACAACTGGGTCACTGTTATGGATGGTATTAAACTTGAATTCAATGATATAATACCATTGTAGAAGAAAAACGATTCTGAGCGAAGTCGGTCGGTCAGCCTATTGGCTATGATATTACCAATTATATTTGATGATATAATTATTGTGAAAACAGTAATTTATATATAACCTATTTATGTGAAATCTTGTTTTAAATTTTCAATCGTTAGCTATAAAAGTTGAACATTTGATACATTTTATCAAAATTCGAATTTTAAATGCTTATAAAAAAAAAACTGTATCTAAGTACTTTTAATATTTTTAAACTGCTATCGTAACAATATATCAAAAGCCTTGTATTGAATATTGACGCTTTTTGGTCCAACAAATAAAATGTAATTCATATTGTGAGAATTTGGTAGTTTTAAGGCTACCAAAAACTACCCACGACAAAAGGGGAACACTTCCGTCGTGACCTATGAGCCGCACCGCGTGATGACCCAAAGGCCAAGTCGGTGGAGCTCATAGGCTTTGAACACGCTTTAAAAACTGAATTTTAATGATTTATAATAAGGGGGAAAAAGGTGGTTTTAATCAAGAAATAATCGTGTGTAAGGTAATCATGAGGTTTTTTATTGTGGACATCATAATAATAATTCAGGTTTCGTCTTTTTTTTAATATAATAATAATTTCGGGTCTTGTCATAAAATAAGAACGGGCATTGGCACATTGCAATTACAAAATAAATAATCAGTTTTTCGCACATTTTTGTCCGGCCCACGGGAGGCGGCACACCATATTGCTCGTGGTGTGTCCTCACAGGGTTACCGGAAAATGTGTATGTGGAGGCTTGTTTTATACGAAGGGGAAAAGAATAAAAGGACCCGCGTGTCTTGCGACGCCTCACTGGATAGCACACAGATTATATAAAGTTAGTTTCATATGATCTGTGGCCCACGTGCATGAAGGAGGGGGGTCAGGGGAGAATAATTTTACATAATATTACGACATGTGGTGTACTGGTATTCCAGTGTTGAGCGAAATTGATTTTGGCGGCTTTGCCCGTTGCCCGGGCCCTCGTGGGTGGACTTAGCCCATCGTGACGGCGTGACGTGGGTGTCGAAAAAACGGTTCCACACCGAAAACGTACGGTCGTGTGGGTTACTTGTCGGTGGTCAGTGACAACTGACAATAAGTCGCGGCGTCCAAGCGACGAGCGGAGGGCCGTGGACTAGACGTCTAGGTAGACGTTGATCAATCGAGCATCCGTTTGTTGAGTGAATTTTGACGTGCAGGCAGATCGCCAGTTGTGCAAAAAGTGAATCGGTTTGTCTTGCTGGAGATCGGCCGCGGCCTGGCGACAGACCTTATTGCTGTTGTAGCGTGGTGGGGCAGGTCAGTGCCGTGTTTTCGAGGGAATTTAATTAATAATTATGTGATTTTTTTGACAGTTTGCTCCGCCGGACTTGAGGGAGGGCATCGGCGGGTGTGAGCAACGACGTGCGAGCACCGATCACTGCGGGTTGTGGGGGTCGGGGGACAGTTATTATATAATACTGCGGTCATTTCTGCATTGACGCGCGATAATCATAATACAATATAATAAGGTATGTTTGTGGTTTTTATCGTAATTGAGCAAAAAATGCTGTGATGTTACAATATTTATAGAAAAAAAAAAACTAAAAAAAATTGTAATTTGAAACATGAGAAATCGAGTTGTTGTAAAAATATGAACCCCAAACGTTCGTAACAATTTAATTTTCCTTTCTTGTAGACATTTCTCTTTTTTGATAAAGTTCGACAAACTCATAAAGATACTTGTATCACATTTTCAAATCTTAAATTTAAAAAGAAAACTTTCTATGAATTTCTAGCTCAAAATAATTCGTACGTTTTCGTCGTTTTTATGTATTTTGTCAATATTTGAACTTTGAATGCGCATAAAAAAAAAATATGACTGGATTTTTAAAAACTTTTGAATTATTTTTTTTATTTTTTTGGAAACTGAAAATGTCTTTAATCAGCTCAAAATAAGTCGAAATATTTTTAAAATGTTATCGTGCATAGAAAATGCTAATATAAACAACCAGTGAAAATGTCATATATCTACGGTCATCGGTTTTAGAGTTACTTGTCGAAATTTTGCGTACAAATTTCCGTTTTCCATTAATTTTTTTTTTATGTTTTACACGCGGTGCTTTTGAAAATTACTGTGGATTTTAAATTTAATTTTAATCTCCCCAACGCACCAACTATATTTACTTTCCCATCGGACAAGATACTGAAGTGGAACACCGAAGCATTATTTCGACTACTTATCGGTGTACATAGACACGAAAAAAAAACACACATCGTTGTAAGACCAATACATTCATCGCTCCGCTCAGAATCTAAAAACATCTCTAAGAAACGCTGCACCGGGTAACACATTTTACGTACCAATACCAATATTCATACCTATACATATTCAATTATACTGTTTATTTAAGTAAGTAAGTATTTCGGCATTTGATTACCTACTTGTGTCCTAATATATTGCTTTAAAATTGTAATCACTGTTTTCACGGGATTACTTAGAGCA
This sequence comes from Sitobion miscanthi, assembly GCA_008086715.1. Lineage (NCBI taxonomy): Eukaryota > Metazoa > Arthropoda > Insecta > Hemiptera > Aphididae > Sitobion > Sitobion miscanthi. Next base: position 28,004,384 of record CM017801.1, read on the forward strand.
TCAATTACATTATTGGCGTGATCACACGCAGGCGTTGAATCGGAATTCACAGTCCGTAAGTGATTACATATCATAATGATAATTTAAAGGAAACACATTTTCTATTACGCCTAAACGAATACGAAATTGGCCGTTTAATATTACTGAAAGGAGTCGATGAACTCAACCGGAAGTTTCTCAGTGTTAATTGATTTTCGGAGATCTTGTAAGTAATTGGAAGGTAATTTTTTTAAAGCTATTAATAGCATATTATCGTTACGCTCCTTAATACCCGACGTTTTTCACACATCGGTAACGGCAGTACTGCGTGTCCACTACTTGGAAACTGATTCATCGTATACGTTTTTACAACTTTAAAAAAATTACAAACTGACGGTTGCTAACAACCAGCCAATATAGTATTTCAGTGAACAGTTGTCTCACAAGAACCATTGAATGATAGGTTAAGGAAATGCGCACTGAAATGGAAAAACTGTGTCTTTTATGGATATTTTTTACGAATTTCAGCTCGATCGAAAATAGTTACTAAACATTATGATACATTAAGTTAGGTACACAAAAAATAAACGTTTTTGATTCATTTTCGCGGACCACGGTCGATTTTATTTATAGTATACTAGATGGATCGACAATGGATTAGGTATATAAATAACCCTGTTGTTTTTTATGAAATATTAAACTAAAATTGTGTACAAATATTGAGGAACACTTTTTAAATTTTTTTCTAAATTCGTTAAAATTAAGGTATGTAAATTCAATACAATCCAAACATTTTAACTCGGTCAAAATACTAGAAAATTGAATAAAAGATTGCTCATAAGTTGTTGTTTTTTTATCATACGTTTTCCTACCTTAAAAAAAAAGAAAAGTAAAACTATTTTTTTATGATCATATTATGAAGTGAATTTTTTTTGGACATTGGATTTTTAGCCAAAAATTATTAACGTACTCTGATCGAACGGTTTTTCTTATTTTGTTGTAATTCAAATAATAATAACTGTAGATAATTGAAATTGTCACCTAATTTTATTTTTTAATTTTCTATACGTTATACAATTTCCATAACCCATATTAATCTATTTAAAGTCATTTGAAATTTGAATTTTTTTTTTTTTAGTTATTTTTTATTGTAAATATCAATCAACTTATTTTTAAAAGCGTCGAAAAGCTTAAAAATTGATTACAAGATTCCTTATAAGTTTTTATAATAACAGCAGTTTTGGGAATATATAACTAAAAAATTATGTAAATAAAAATAAAGATAACATAAATGTAATTTATCTAGATAAAGATAAATACAACAATACATTTATCTAGATAAATATCCTTTTTTTTCACTTATTTTTTATTGTTTTTTAGTATTTTTGTTATATTAGATATTAATATCAGTATAATGACATAATATTTAAAATAACAACGAATTGAGCCTTTGAAATACGGTTCTACGAAGTTAATTTTAATTTATTTCTAAGATTAATAGGGAAATAAACCTGTACCTAATTAATTTTAATATGCTTATTATGGTTAGTAGAGAACGATTTATAGTGCAAGCCCGCATGCAGGTTCTCGCATTATCATAATATTGTCATTGGCAATAATAACAAGAAATATATTCTTCTAATTTTACAATTAATTATTATATTAGAATTTTAGTAACATTGGTTTTATAACTTTGTAGGGGCACTATAATATTTATCTAGATAAATCCATTTTGTATCCAAGCTAAACATTAGATAAGTCGTAACATAATTATCTAGGTACTTTAAAAGATAATTTATTTCAAAAAATCTTATTTAAATAATTCCCAACACTGAATAACAGTAAAAAAATATTAAAGATACAAAGAAAAGATTATTTTTATATGACTTACAAGTTTTGAAATTTGATTACTTTTCTCGAAATCTTAAAAATTGTAAATTAATAAAATGTTTTGTTTTAATAACTAAGAATTAAAAATTTAAAACAAGGTATCTGATAAATAGATCACATTGAAAAATCTAAAAAAATATATAGACACAGTTTTTTTTTTTTTTTATAGCTATTTTAAATTCAAATTCAGACCATTTTGGATATATTTTTAACGAAAAATAACGATCTCAGTTATTTTTTGTAGGTAGTTTAAAATATTATTAAGCTATAGGTCGATTGACGGATTCCGCTCAGAATCGTTTTTCGTATACAATGACATTATATAATTTAATTCTAATTTAACACCATCACCCATGACGGTGAGTGACCCACCAGTAACTCACTGTACAGCAGAGCAGTATCCATCTTTCATATGAATGGTGCTAACATTTAAAAAGGCAAATACAAAAAAACAGGCCACAACTTATTCATCATAGTAAATACATTTTACGTGTGTGTGGATTAATGGTTATATAATATTATTTAATGTTTTAATAAATTAAAAAATTGGAAATTTTAAAGTTGGAAAAAGCTATTATGTCGTGCCTAACTACCTATAAAATATAATGAAAATACATATTGACATCTATACAGCTCTCATATTTTATATTATACTATACATAAATACATACAATATGTTACATTATTATCAGTTTTCAGGTCCTTACCATCGTTTGTAAATTCGATGACATGCCGATTAGATGCTGTAAAAACTAAGGGTGCCGAACACCAATAATATTAGTAAGTAATAATTAATTGAAATATGTACATATTATTCTTTATTTTTATTAAAATGATTAATTTTTAATATTTCTATTAGTCTTTAAAGTGGTATATCTTCATATTGAGGCATTAAGCTATAGTCTGTATATCATTATAATATTATGTACCTGTACTTATAGAATAATACTAAAATTGTAATTATACCTACTACGGTCATACCTATTTACATAGATAATTAAATGTTAAATTCATTGAAGACTAGCTAACCCTGTGACAACACTTTAAATAATTGTGATTAGGGTTTTAAAATCGCATGAAATTTATTTTCTCGAAATATTTCATGAAAAATAAAAAAAAATGTTTACATAAATTCGTAGCGTCGGAGACCGCCACCGCCGTCCTAACAAACAACCCGATTTACTGGAAAACCACCACCAAAATGCTCAGAAATGATTGGGGACGTGGATTGAGTGAGTGTGTCGCGCGTGAGTCGCTGCCAGGTGTCCGGTGTCCAATCAACAAGTGGAGGTCGTATTCGTGTTTCGGTAGGTCGTGTGTCAGACCTCGGGTGGCGCCTTGTCTCGGACCCATGTGTAACTGCAGTGCCTGACACGCGTCAACATAATGTTTTCCAATAATACAACGGACGGTATGAGGAGGTATAATCTGTAAAGATTTATGACGACAATAATACGCGCGAGGAGTGCGGAAACAATAATATAATATGATCCACTAATCATGCCCACCCCCTTTTCAGACGATTCCGAGCGGAGCGTCGAATGTATTGGTTTTTTTTTTACAACGACGTGTCTTTGTTCACTACCTATTTATAATAGAAAAAAAAACACTCCGATTTTCGACTTCTTATAATAATATCGATACGAATCAGACCTGTATGTGATATTGTGATATGTTTTTTTGGGGAGTCAAAACGAGGAATTCTCAGTGGGTACATTTTGGAAGTAGATTTTGTCTTTACGTTGTGATTCAAAAACTGGGAAAATGTAGAAACTTCAATTATTTACATACAATATCCATAATAGAATATTGTAGACATGATGACTTTTTGAAAATATTTTGGCTATTTTTCTGCTATTATCATAGATATTTTACATTTCCTACTAGCGTATAAAACATTTTTGTTTTTAACGAGTAAAAAAGCTTAGTAACGTATTTACTTGGTTTCTCGTAAGTTGTTCTTACACAGAATAAACAATATAAAAATACATTACAACTTTAGATTCTGAGCGGAGCGATGAATGTATTGATTTTAAAATGATGTGTTTTTTTTTATTTTTGTGTCGGCCATCACGGTTTGGGGCAGTAAAACTGCTCAGATTTTCTTCAACAATATCTTGTTCGATGGGAAAGTGAATCTAGTTGGTGGATCCGGGAGGTCGAATTTTCAAATTTTCAATAGTTTTTAAAAGCACCAGAAAAATAATATAACAAATTAATGGAAAAATGGGAATTTTTACTCAAAATTGGTTTTTGACAAAATCAAATTTAGTTTTTGGTGTAAATTTAAAACAAATGAACGTATATTGTCACTGATTGTTTATATTTGCATTTTCTATACACGATAAGATTTTAGAAATATTTTGATTTGTTTTGAACTGTTTACGGACATTGTCAGTTTTCAATTTTTTTAGTTTTTTTTTTCTGTAAATATCAATAATATTGTATTTGTTGAATAAAAAAGCGTGAAAATTTAATGTAAGGCTCCTGATATATTGTTACAATAGCAGTTGAAAAATATTAAAAATACATAGGCACAATTTTTTTACGAGCATTTAAAGTTCAAATTTTGACAAAATTAATCAAATTTAAAATTTAAAAATTATTTCGTAGTTAAAAATTTATAAAATGTTCAACTTTTATAGCTAAGGATTGAAAATTGAAAAAAAGGCTCCACGTAAATAGGTTATATGTATATAAATTACTTTATTCACAATAATATCATCAAATATACTTGGTAATATCATAGGCTTACTGACCGTTTTTGCTCAGAATCGTTTTTCTTATACATGTACACGTTAAAGCACTAAAGTACTTATTATAATATAAATTAACAAATTGTTTAACTATATTCATGTATAGTTTATAGCATATTATGTCCGATGAATTCTCCGATCAAGGATCCCGAAACTTCGAGGATAAAGTATAGAGTCATAAAGAAAATCACCAGCTTGGAGTATTCACCCCTTTTATTCATAAATCAACCAACTTTAATTCGGCAGGCTCTATCGACCCAGCTGTAGCCATTATTCAGTTTACCGTAATCTTTATGTTTATTTGATTTTGTTTTACGGTAGGTATTAAACAACAGTATAATAATTCGCAACCTTGAAAAAATGACACAAATTAAAATATCGAAATATTGGGAAATCGACTTTTGATGTTTCATTATGACCATACGATGAAAATTTTTTTTTTTTTATATTTATTTGAAAAGCATATTTACAATCTAAACAATTTGTACAATAAGTAAATTTGAAACATGAGTAAAATATGACTTGAATGTCTTGTTGGGGGGGGGGGGGGGCCGTCCATCAACAGTATCTCCTATAAATGATAATATATTTTATGACGTAATTTACTCATTATAAATAGGATTTACAATTGATTTTTCTTTTTCCAATCTTATATCAATCTTAATATTGTATAGTATACTTTTGTATGCGCTTGAAATAATAATTTAAGTACCATTTCGCCTTTGTTTTATTGTAAATCTGATTTCAGTTTGACTTGTATCCACTATTTCTGCTTGGAAAAAAAATATTTTTTTGATTTACGTTGCATAAAATTAAATACAATTTGTAATAATATTGTTATTTGTAACATTCAAATGTATTACTTGTCCTTTAACATTTAAGATCAATAACACTTAAATACAAATTAATATGTACCCATGTAAATATTTGTTATTATTACATGTTTTAACTACTAGATACATTTTAGGCAATAATTTACTATTATTGCGAAAAACGTCAAAAAACCAATAGTTTTCCGCATTATTATAAAGATGTGAAATGGGGAATGATTGCGTGCAGCGGTGTATTTGTGGGATGCAAGGGCGTGCAAATGCATCCCGTGAATTTTTTATAAAAACTTTTTGTGTAGATCATTTCATATAATTATAGTATAAAACAAATAACAATAATTTTCTAATTTTTTTTGATGTTTCAATTCTGATGGTTATGGACATTTTTAACTCCAACAGTGATCAGTTTTTTAAATCAAATTCTGTTTATCTTGAAAAATGTCTTAACCATTATAGGCATTTTAAAATTAATTTTTTATATTTATCTTCTGAATTTTCTTCCATCCAAGCACTATACTTAAAGAAAAAGAAATTAATCCTGATATAATAACACTAACAGAAATGCTATCTAAACTACCATCTGATTTTGGAGAAACCTTAAAAATAGTAACAATAATTTTAACATTGCCTGTTAGTACTGCTTCCAATGAACGCTTTTTTGCGACATTGAAAATAGTGAAAAATTGTTTGCGCTTAACAGTAGGAGAAACAGGTTAAGTGATTTAATGGTTTCTGAAAAAGAAGAAAATGATACACTAGAACTGAATGAAGCAGTAGATATTTTCGCTAAATTAAAATCTAGAAGATTTCCTTAATTGTAATTTATTATATTATATTTAAATAAACATTACTTATTAATTATATTAATTGGTTTATACACATTTTTATACGAAAATCTATTTGGTAGTTTAGTTTTTTTTTTAGCGTTAATTGGAAGCTGTACTAAAAGTCAATGTTAAAATAAAGTTAATTTTGATCAGTAGTATTATCTAATTGATTATTGAACAATTAGCTGTGGTGATCCATATAATATTGTGTTAAAACAAAATTATTGTTATCCGTTTTATTCTATAATTTCTATGAAATGATCTATACATTTACACAAAAAGTGAGCTGAGAAAAATTCGTGTGATGACTCGACCATGCGAGTGACTGGTATTACTTCAGATTTTCAATTTTGGTTTTGCATCCCGTGAAAAAATGCGAAATGACGCCCCCGATTGCGTGGTCGATGAATCTGTAGTGGTATACGCGTGCTTAACGAGGGTAAAACAATATTATATATTATTATTATTATGGCCAATGCCGTACGATTCGATTTTTCTCTCGGATAGTATCCGATGAGACGGTGGCGTCGACGAAACGATGACATCTACACGGTTTCCGTCTTATCGATATATCACGCAGGTGTCAGTAGGAGGTATACATATACTATAGGTACACATAATGTCCGCAGAAGCAGCGAGAAACGTGATACGGAAATCCCAGTGCACCATACATCAAAACGATCATAGACCGCAGCCGCCGACGATGTACTATAGAAAGTGGTCCGCTAGATTTATTTTATTTTCTATCAGAAGTCTATATATAATACATCATACAGAGTGGTTCGTCGAGCGAGCTCGGCCCCGTTTTTTCATTTGAAAACGAATTCTGATTTTCGGAATTGTCAAATGTTATACCATTAAAGACCGTAAGATTTTAAAATTGTTTTGTAGATATTTTGCCAGTGGTGGTACAAACTTCTGTTTTTAATGGTGAGAAACCCACCATTTTTTACTGTAAATTATTTAGTGGGATCAATTTTTTTGAAATGTTCGATGTACTCGATTCAGAATTCGAATAATTAGATTCTCGCATTCTCAGTTATTAAAATATTTATCTTAAAAATAATAGTCCTAAGTAGTCATAATATGGTTTGACACAAATATAAAATTAATGTCAAACCTGATCTAGAATTTATTATACATTTTTATAAATTATAAATACTAATTTATTACTAAAATGTTTAAATTTTTATAGCTCCCATAATAATAATATCTTCCAAACCCATTACGATGGACCTTTCATATTATCCTTGGTACATAATGTTAAATGACTAAAAAAATATTCATTCGAATTTCGATTGCGATACGTCAAAGTTTTTAGAAAAACAATCCACCAATAATATTGTATAGCACAAAAGAGGGGTTTTCGTTTGAAAAACTAAAGGTTGAGTCTCCACACCACACTCCTTAAGTAGAACGGAAAATCTCAAGAATTTGAAAATATTATGGTCTTTGAGTACTCTATTTAAAAATTCCAAAAATCAAAATTTTAATAAATCTGTTATTGAATAGAAATTTGGTGGTGATAATGCTTGGCGAATGTCACCCTGTAAATATAATACTATATATCTGTTATATCGGGTCATCCTCACGACAAACAAAATAAAAATTATGCAAATTGGGGTTCGGGTGACATATTCGGGGTGGTAGTCGTATCACGAAATCGCGTCACGTCCTTATGATTTACATATATCTACCTACAGTTCATACATTAATAACATTAGATATGGGAACACAGAAAATTGTACTGAGATTTTTTTCACGGGTAATTTTTTTTTTAATGTTGTTAAAATTGAGTGTCCCTTTATTTTAAATGTTTTTACTGTTGTATGTAATATTCTGGTAGTCTCTAAGACTATACGTACATACCCTCTGTACCTATTTAGTATTTTTACACATTTTTGAAATTTACCTAACCACTAATCATTGTTAACACACGTGATCAATAATATCGTTACCTACTTATTTACACGTTTTTAATTTTAAGAATATACTTATTAATTTCATATTTTAACTTTATACATTTATATTACCTATAGGGAATATTTTATGTTTACTTGTTCATTTATTTAAAATCTTGGTTTTTTTCTCATTTACATTATTAGCTAAGACATATCATTAATGTTGGAAATTAGAAACAACAACCATTAATAATTAATGTCAGCTGTCAGCATAGACAATTTCAAAAATAGTTCGAATAAGAAAAAATACAAAAAAAAAATTGATTTAAATGATTTACCATTTTATTGAATTTTACGTAAATTTTACCAGTGGCATTTTTAATGATAAATTCCATACCTCTAACCTACCGCTATGGCCAGAGCTTGGCATAACTATCAAAAATCTAATTATATTTAATACTAGCTGTACCGCCCGACGTTGTCCGGGCCAAAAATTTGTAGTTTTAATAAATATATTTGTACAAAATGTATTTACCATATTTCTTCTGATTATAATATTAATATAATATGTAACGAATTGCAACCATTTATATTGACAAAAAAAAAATTTATTTTTTCGTATGCTAAAAAAAATCATGTGTGACCTACCGTTTACCTATATACAGCCTATATGAGTTGAAAAATCAAGCTGTATACATTCTTCAATTTTCAGTTTCCTATATTTCTCCTATAACCAATAGCAACCATTTATAAACAAAAGTTTCCATCGTAAATCTCAAAATACCTGTTTGAGCACCTCTCCGGGATAAACCAACTGGGTGTAATTGTGAATCTAAACCATTCAGAGACCCAAGGCTTATATAATATAATTGTGTCCATTATATTATTGGCTGTAGCCCATTTGCGCCCAAAATAAAAAACTTAACACCCTGATTTATAGCCTAAATGCGCCCATTTTGCATGCAACGTTGCCGTTTGTTATCGGTTAAATCGTTTAAGATAAATCAGAAAAATGTAATAATTTTCAAAATAATGATAAATACTACACAGTATACATATAATATATCTAAATATTATTTATATTGCATTAAATTATAAATTTCAAATAGTTAAATTTTTACGTAAAATCAAAATAATTAATAAATACAATTACAATACTACACATATATATCTAAATTATTAATATTGTATTAAAAAATAAATAAAACATACTATTCGTCAGTTATTGCGTAAGATCGCTTAAAATAAATCAAAAAAAAAGTAATAATTTTTAAAATTAATGATACACATTAGTCAATAATACAACAATTAATTACCTAGTCACAATAATAAAACAGTTTTTATAAATCGAATCCCCGAAATTTATAAGAAATTTTTTTTAAGTATTCTACTCTATTTAAATGGTTTTCTTTGTACTCATTCCACGCTTCATAAGTAAATTATGATTCCACTTGTATTAATTTTAAATTTTCAATAACATTAGTTGATGGCAGATGAGGTGAATAAAATTGAGAGTTAAAGTGTTTGTAAAATGATTCAACGCAATTTGTAGTGCGAGGTGCGTCAGTTGGAGGTTCAGCCCAAATTGATGGGGGAAATGGACATCCTTCAATGATATAATTATTCAATATATAATCAGAAAATTCAGATAAATACGCCAAATTAAAATCTGGAGTTAAGTTTTGTAAATCAAAAAAGCATCTTCCACTTCATTTGACGGTAAAAATGGTAACCCAAAAAATAATATTAACCATTTAGCGATATTACTTGACTGATTCTTATACAATTTTTTAAGATCTGATAACGAATTTATTTTTCGGTACCAAGATTGACCTAAATGAAATCTACAGGCTTTTATTTTGCTGTATGGAAATACATTAAGAAATACTTTATGTGTTGCGATTTCAAAATCTAAATATTGATAATGGTGTAAAATTGTTTTGTATTTTATCAGTATATTATGTACTTTTTGGCAAATAAAGTTCCACATAGCTCGATAACATTCAAATGACTTTGATGGCAAAAACGCAATAACAAGTGGTATATAAAATCCATTTACATATTATATATATGAATGCCATACATTTGATAAAAATGTGAAGGTCTGTAACTAAAAGTACCATCACCAAAAATGTCAAAACTGTTAAAATCACATAAAAAGTTTAAATTCGTTTTGCATGTAATCAAAATAATATTATTTACATTATCAATATATGTAAACTCTTCGTTTTTATTTGTTAAAATTACTAAATTAGAAATTTGTTCAATTGCTTCGTTGAGTGATCTGGGAATAGATTTCCTGATATTATGAACATCAGAATGCTTAGCTGTACTGCACGTGGAAAGCTCTGTACGTATTATTTTATTCGGTCGTAAAGTTAAATCTTCGCACGCTTTTCTTTTACACCTACCTTGAACGTCCAGTAAGTTTAAACTTTCTTCAGTTTCCGGATCATTGGTATGACTGTCTTTAATTTCGGTTAACTTCGTTTTTGAATTATTGGTTTTGACATATGCACTACAAGTTTGTTTCACACAACGCCAACTTATATCTCCAGAAACGAGGTTTCTACTCACGTGATATTTAAAATAACGAAAAACTAAACAAAGTTTTTGTTTACTTGAAATAGTTATATAAAAGTCCATTATATTATAGTAGTATTCACTGTTCATGTGCTGATGCAACTGACAAATACAATACAACAGATCAATACATTTTATATGATATGATCTTTATCGATTGGGATTCTACAATTTCGATTAGCACGACTGACGACAAAATATTATTATCTTTATCGATTTGGATATTGGTTTCGATTAGCATGGGAAACGATCAAATATTATTTTAAATTTTATAGTTATACCAATATACTCAATAAATGGCAGCGTTGCGCGATTTTCAGATGATCTGAATCGGGCGCATATGGGCTATGGTTTGGGGCGCAAATGGGCTATGATAAATTGGGTTCGGGCGCAAATGGGTTGGTATCATCTGGGTGGTATTCGGAAAAAAAAGCCCCGGAAAAAAAGCCCCTGAAGAAAAAGCCCCAATATCAAAATACGGTAAAAAAAGCCGCACCAATAGGAAAAAAAAGCCCCGTACTAACTAAATACATAACGCATTTTTATTATAGTATACATTTTATAATTTAATATTTGTATATAGGTAACCTAACCTTTTTTGGATATAGGTATATTCTATAACCATATATATATGTATAGTATATAATTTTACATCATAAAAATATTTAGTAAAATAATATACCAAATATTTATTTAACTATAGATATAAATATACATTTGAAATATAAAAGATTAAAATATTATTTTTATAATTACCTTTTAATAAAATAAATGTATCGTCTAGTATAATAAATATTAAATTAGATACATACCTAATAATATAATAATAAATGAAAAACAATTGTTACTAAACTAGTATTTTAGAATATTATATATTTTATGGTTATAGATATTATATTGAAGAAGTGTTAGGTACATTTATAAATGTAATGATTATATTATGATTATAATTAATTATGTAAATCATAATAAAAAAAGAATAATGTATTTAGTTGGTACAGGGCTTTTTTTTCTTATGACGGGGCTTTTTTTTCCGGGGCTTTTTTTTCCTAGATTCATCTGGGTTTACATGTTTTAGTTTCAAGAGTCAACAAAGTTGTTTCGCACAAACTGAAAAACTGGTCTTAAAGATTTTAAATATTATACGGATAATTTTATAACATGATATTTTCAAGTTTTCGTCCTTGAACGATAAAAAAATACATACCAGATCAAACGGATGAAAACCTTATAGCTTGTTATGTTTTAACAAAATCGCATAAAAAACATAAAATTACAAATTTTTGACCTCGGACGCAGGTGTGCGTGAAATAAAAATAAAAAATCCACTAAAATTATAAGCCAACCGCTATTTCCGTTTTTATAGCTTGGCCGCTCAAAACGTTCTACAACCACGCTTGATTATAATTTTACCATAAAAATAAAACGATACGAGGCAATAAAAACATTTAATTACATTTTAATATTAAATATTACAATATCAATCGCGTGGTTATATTGTTATTGAGGTTAGAAACATTTAAAAAAACATGACTTGTGTATTATAAAATATAATGTGCATTTTGATAGCCACAGATGTGGCGAACGTGTCTTCGTCGAATTGATATATATGTATGCCAATAGTTATAATTAAATATATTATTAATAGTTTGATAAAATCAATGGTTTTAGTACCTAATTTACATCAAATACAAAATAGTTTTAAGCGCAGGGATTGAACTTTGGTACTTTGGTACTCATTTGTATCAACGTTTAGCTTATATCGCCAAAGCCCAAAGGCAGTGTTTGGATTAGATAAGTATTTTTTTTATCTAGATAAAGATAAATATAATGGAACTCAAATGTATCTAAATAAAAATAATTACATTATTTATAAACCATAACTTGCTTTGAGAATCTGCATAAATATTTAAAATGCGTTTGTACAATATCGCGATTTTTATCAATAAAAAATGTATCTAGATGAATTTATTTTAGTAAAAAAATTATCTAAGATGAACGTTTAGATACCTTGTAACTATTTATCTAGATAAGATAAAAGATGAACAAATAATTGCCTAGATATTAATCTAGATAAGTCAGAACACTGCCCAAAGGACACTATTTAAACGCCTCGACTAATATGATAAAAGTATTTATACATTTTATCTTAATGAATAAATTCGAAAATCTTAATTGAAATAAAATAAGAAAAAATGTCGTCGACGATGTCTGGTGAATATAGGATCGATAATCGTGCGTAGGTACAATAATATTATGTATATTTTTCACTGACTTAACGAACTATCACGATTAGGTGCAGTTACTAATAATTGAGGGAAATCCAAAACGTACTATTGCCAAAATTGAAAAAATCGAGTTAGGTATCGATTCTTATGGACAATATACCGATACATCGATTGACGTCGATATAGACCAAAACGTACTATTTCCTGGTCAAATTCGGGATTCATAATGACTGGTCAATCCAAAACGAACCTTTTCCATACATAAAAATGATATTTAGAAATAATAAAAATAATGTTAAAAGAATAGGAACAAATAATTATAACTATATCAAAACGAACTATTTCCAAAACGTACTTTTGTTTTATGTTGTGCCAAAACGTTATATAATAATAATGTTCCCTATATATAAGGAAGTAAAAAGGTTATTCCAAAACGTACAAAATTTTAATTAAGTTTTGAATATTGAATAAAAAATACAACTCTAGAATATTTAATACATTCGAATCGTTTTAAATGTAAATAATATATTATTAAATAGTTTAAAAAAAAAACCTTTTTTTCAATATGATTCGTCCGGTTATAAATGGTTTGTTTTTATTGGAAATGTTAAGATACAGAAAATCGCTTCTCCTGAAAAATCAGTATTTCGGCAATAGTACGTTTTGGATTTCCACCACTCGATTTTAATCTTGGTAGTTACACATCTATTAAGTTTCATTATTTAGAAACAATTGGTTCGAATTTCAATTTATTTTATTGGTATTAATTACTATACGGTTACCCGGTCATTAGCTTACAATATATTTGCATATTATAAAGTTCACACTACAGTGTATGCTTGTTATATGATTCGATTAGCTTTAAGAAGTCTATTAAGTCAGTGGTAAAGCTTTTCGTATAGTAGTTGCGGTATTTATATAGTGTTTGTTTCTCGAGACGTCAAACTTTGAGCATTCAGTTAGTATGTGTTTGACTGGTGTAATCCACTCCACATGATTCACATATGGGGGGGAGGGTCTTGTCTGGCCATTAGGTGATTATGTGTAAGTTTGTGAATAATAGTGTTATAAAACGTCAATAAATTAATTTACATGAAATTAATTTTATTAAAATATTTCATTTAAGCGAAAAATTAAATTTAAAGAAACGTGTATTTTATCTAAATGTTTACAGTCATAAACTTAAATCAAGAAAATAATCTAAAAGCTGGATGACTGTTGTGTCGAATAATAATTAATAAATAATAAATAGGTAATAACCAATTGATATAAGTGAGAAATTAACCGATAATATAATATGTATACTACCATACTTTATATACAGTGTTCGGTTTAGATAAGTATTTTTTTATCTATAGATAAAGATAAAGATAATGCAACTCAAAAATGTATCTATATATATATATAAAAGATGAATTAACTCATATTTATCTAGATATAGATAAAGATAAATACTTGTTTATCTAGACAAAAAAAAAAGATACAATTATTTTTTAAATTTAGGTATATTTTGGTGGGGCACATAATAATAATAATGTTGTAAATAAAAATAATTACATTACTTATAAATAGGGAACGGATTTAAATGCTCTAAAAAACAAGAAAAATGCCTTAAAAAAATACGATTTAATGCCTTAAAAAAATGCTTTGACATCAAAAAATGCACTAAAAAAATGCCCTAAAAAACTTTAAAAATGGGTTTATATTCAATAAAAACAAAATTTTGAATTTAAAACTTATAAAAACACATTATTATGAAAAATCTAATAAAAAATATTTAAATACAATACAAACTTAATTAATTAACTTTCAATTATCTTCTGTCCATCTTCTTTTTACCCTAAAAAATTTAAAATTTAATAGGTATACCATTTAGATAGGTATATTCGTTATACTTTTACCTTTTACCATTTAGGTATTTTATTTTTTTTAGAATGAATGTGGAAAAAATGTTGAAAAAATTACTTAAAAACCACAAAATGCACTTAAAATTTCAAAAAATGCTCTAAAAATGCATTTAAGTCTTAAAAATGCAAAAAATGCAAAATAAAAGTTACATTTTTTAATTCTTTGATGTATGAAATGAACTTTTTACTTGGAAACCAATATTTTCGAACATTCAGAAAAAAATGCAATTTGCATTCAAATCCGTTCCCTACTTATAAACCACACACTTTGTTTGAGGATCTGTACAAATATTTAAAAATGCGTTTGTACGATTTCGCGATTTGTATCAATAAAAAATGTATCTAGATGAATTTATTTAGATTAGGAAAAAAATTATCTAAGATGAACGTTTAGATAACTTGTAACTATTTATCTAGATAAGATCAAAGATGAACAAATAATTATCTAGATAAGTCCGAACACTGTTTACCTATGCTTAATTTATAACCATAACCATTGTAATTCGTAAATCTCGGTTGGTAAGTGGTAAGTCATTCACTGTCAATGTCTGCTGTGTGAAATCATTTCTAATCATCTATAACCGAATACGTTTGAAAAAAAACGTTTAAAAACAATTTTTCATAATTGCATTTAAACGATTCAAAAATAGTGTAATTTTCGGTTATAGACGATTAGAAATGATTTCACACAGCAAACATCGATGATGAATGAATATCATTGACCGAAGCTTACGAATTTCTACATTATTTAATGATTATAAATTATGTATAACTGGCGTTGCACAATAATTAAATTTATTACTTATCAATTGGGCCCCGTTGGCTATTATTTATCAATAATTATTATATTAATTATTAGTGTTCGATGCGATAAACCGACTTTTAAAAACGATGTTCTCTCGCCGCGAGTTTATGACTGTATAAAGTTGTAGATAATAATATATTATGATAAACAATTTATTTTTATTTTTCACACACGCGGAGTATTCCACGAAAATAAATTTCATGAAATTCTAAAACCCCGGTAATAGCTGACAACCCCCCCCCCCCACCATATACCCTTAATCGATAGATTGTAATTACGCGATAACTTTGTGCAGCTGTTATCGTAAATACACCGTGCGCGATAATAGTAATAATAATAATAATATAATAATAATTCCTCCTACACTTACCTATCATAGTCGTTCTGCACACATTGTTATTATTATTATTACTATTATCATTATTATTATTATTATTATTATCATCATCATCATCGTGTACACGTTTTTCGCGCACTCGTACCGCAATAATGTATTGTACGACAGTCTACGTAGGTACACACCTATGTTTTTTTACGATCGCCGCCCTCGTGATTTACATTGTTCGAGATTAGTTTTCTAGTGTCTGCGAGCGATTACAACAATATTATTTAAGGTGGCTAGCTAACCTACAGCCACCCACACAGTAGCCGATAACGTTTTAAACCCTATGAATAATAATATTATGTATCACTGTGACGCAATCGCACGTTGGGTATGCTGCAACAAAAATATCGACTATACCGTTATCGTAATAATAGTGGTATAATATTCAGGGCTATGCGAGGGAATCGTTTTTTTCGGGTTTCGGTTGCCGAAAGAAAATTCGGGTTATTGAATTCGGATGTTACGGGTCGATACGCTTTTCTGGTCACGGTTAAGCGCAAATTTATCCGGGTCGATTATGGTTAATTCGGGAGTTTAAAACAAACACATTTTGTACCTATATATATCAATTAACATGTGATTTTCAATGCGAATTCGATATATAGTTATCTGCAGATTTTATGTTTAAATTAAACATAATGAAAATAATTGAAAAATTATATTAAATATATTAATACTTATTAATAATTATTAGTTTATTACTTATTACTTAGTACTTACTCAGTCCTTTTTATACGGGAGAATGTTCTCGCTTATTACAATATATTTTAATTTTTAACTAAACATACTTTCGTTGTATTTATTTTTGACCAAGAATATTAGACAACACAATTACTATTGTCTATTATTGAATATTGTGAAATAAGATAAAACACTCATCTAGCATTAAGGTCTTTGTTGATTTTTAATTAATTATTTTGTTAGTTACAAAAAAATAATTGAGTTATCCGTTACACACTTACACTACTATCTTCTTATCTTCTTAGTCGCCTTAGTTGCAAAAAATACATACAAATTGATATGCCACTTAATTTTCAATAATTCGGGTTTTGGTAAACCCAAATGGAAATTCAGGTTTCGGGTTATTTCGGGTGTTTTTTTGGAGCCATTTTCCTCCAAAAACGAGATACCGTTTGTACCACTGTCCATTTTCCTCCAATAAATAATAAATAAAATAATAAAAAAGTTAATATAAATAACTTATGCATATCAAAAAAAAAAATAAGTATTCTTTATTAGGCTTAATTGACAGCTGATATAAAGCTGACAGCTTACAAATGTACAACACGGCAAAAAATTGTTTTGCGCTGGACAATTATACTTTTCTCGCATCATATTTGTTGTAGAACTGCCAAATTTTCACAACACGTAAGGAAGAACCTTATCGGTGCAACAGCGTGCTTTTTTTTAATAACACTATCCAATCATTTTTTAAAAGCAAATTAAAAAACAAAAAACAAAATGTTTAGAAGCAAATAATTAAGAAATAAAAAAACTCAAAATAAAAGATAAGAGACGCATGACAACATTTTTATAGTTTGATTATTTAATACTGTGTTCACTACGCTCTTTGAAATTACCTCAGCATGCTATTTTATATTAATTGCCTTATTAATTATATCGCCACACGATTAGAAACGTGTGCTATGCTATATGCAGTGTTGAGACTTATCTAGATAAATTCATCTAGATAATTATCTAGATAAAAAATTACTCACCCTATGGTCAAAATGTAATCCCAGCGATGTAACATAATCATAACATTGAGAAGTGAGACTGTTTAAATTTTTGCCTATGTATATCTCCGAGATTAGTATGTGACGCTTAATGTCCAGAAACAGGAAGTCCTCATATGCGATAACCTTATTAACACTTGTATGTGATATCCATATTCATATAACTTCTCATGATTTACTCATAGATATCACATAGTATAATACTAGAGATAGCATAGATATATATAGATAATTTAATTAGTGCAGTGCACATAGCGAAGTATATTAGAAGTTAATAAATATCTGCTATGCCGCTATGGTATATCTCATAGGCAGGTGAGAGGAAACAGGTAGCATTATAAAGCACTATGCTACTGCCACCCTCCCCTCATCCTTCCCATGATTTACTACATATGAATAAAAAAACATCAAAATTCGACTGATTAAATATTAATAATTACCTTAAAAGACCTAGTACTTATGTCCTATGTCGACTCAACAAACATGAATGTTTTTCAAAAAAATGGAATATTTAAAAATTTGTTTATTTAATTTTGCCATGATGAATGTGTATTAGTAATATACCTATAATGATTTAATTTGGTATCCATATCACAAGACCACCTTTATTAGATTTACACAAGGCAAAGAATTATATAATATAGCTACCTAACTAGTAAAATATTAGTTTAACAAAAAATTAGTTACATCATAAATAACTTAAATATGTAGAATATAATACTTATTAAATTAATACATTTTATTATACTTATAATTTTATTATTTCACAAATTAATAAATAATTCAATAAAAAAAAAAAAAAAAAACAATAATATAGTATACATATAATAATACATATTTATCTCTTATACAAATTACAAATAATTTAATTAGTTACCTAGTTAGATACTAATCCATAAATAAAATATAAAAAGTATTATATTATTCTGACAAATCATATAAATAATACAAATTCAAAATCAATCAGTATGTAGCAATGCAATTGATATATATTTATTTTTTTCAATTGGCACAGTAAAACATTTATGTTTTAATACATTTAAATTAATTAAAAGTCGAGTTTCTGGTATAATTTCATCAACAAAAAATATTTTAATTATATCTGAAGATACTGGATTAACAAAAAAAGGTGAATACTTTAATTTAGTTACCTCTAGTTTAATATTACCACTAAAAAAATGAATTATTTTATTGACTTTGATTAAATCATAATTTTCAAGCACAAAATATGAATCTTTAACTTTTTTTGAGCTCACAATAAATTTTTCTAAAACAACTCTCTCGTATAATGTTTCAGTTATTGAATTATTTTCAATATTATCATAGGGCAATTCATTTTCAAGGATAGGGAATTTGGATGGAATAATATTAGTTTGAGCATTCACATGTTCGATTATGCGATTATAAATATCTTCAAGTGGATTTTTAGAATTTTTAGAACTTTTTTTAATAAATTGTAAATAATTCTCAAATTTAAAAGCACTAAATGTATCTAAAGCACCATGCGTCAAAACAAAATCACTAACATGAATCAAGCCATGCACATTATAACCAATATATTCTTCACCATAATGAGATGAATATTCACTTACAAATGTTTTCAACAAATCTTTAGCTAAGTAATTATGGGTGAGACAAGTTTCAGGAGAAATGAGGAGGCGGACAGCAGAACTTAAGAGCATAAAATGTTTATATAGTGAAGTTTTTAACCGGCCTTTTAATACTATCGGGCCAGTATACAGCAAAAAAGTTCTAAATTCTGTGGCCTTCCAATATTCAACTTCTTCTAAAGTTCTAGGCAAACGATGAAACTCTGATGGTAAAAAAGATTTAGTATTAACTAATTCTTGTGATATTTCATCAGGATTTATTAATCGAACAGGCTTTTTACCTTTGGTCCAAAAAACAATTAACTTTTTAACAACACCAAGACATATGTTATGCATGTATTCAAGTACTACTGCCGATGTTATATTTATGGGCAATTCTTCCAATGGACTTTCATCTTTATGATAGTATTCATCCAATTTATTTCTAAATGTTTCATTGGACCTTAAAGGAGCATTTAGTTCTAAAAAAGCCATTCTATTTTTTATGAAAGTACCTTCTACTGTACACGAGTTACACCCATGATAGGCATTAAAACTTTTTACATTTAACACAAAACTTTTTGCCGGCGCATCGCACACAATTTGAGAAATTTCAAATTTAAGTAAAATATTATTAATACACAAACCATTATTTATAATTTCTTTAATTTCAGTTATAAAGAGATTTAAAAATTCATGACTCGAAGAAGGTTTTGCGAATTTACCATGATAAATTCCTACTGGAATTACAGTTTTTAATAATATTGGTACATTTACAAAAGATATAAGTATTGGCCAAAAACTGGACTTTGAACTGGATGTTAATGGCAAACCGTCAATATTAACACTTAATTTTATCGGGATCTTATTTTCAATGTAACAAATATGTGGAGCTAAGATTTTAGTTAGCATAAACTCTACACCTAGATTTATATATGAGCCAGGATGAACAATACTAATTTTGTGGCTGTTCACTTTGGGAGTTTGTAGAAATGTTTTAGTTGTTTTTGGTACTTTTATACCAACAGATATCAGAATTGTCAATAGTTCATCAACACAGTTATGTGAAATATGGTATTTAATCACCCAATCACGTAACTGTTCTCTTAAATAATTATTTTTATTATCATCTAATAAAATAGGATTACCATAGTTTGTGCCTTTATTATAATTGACTTCTTCATAATTATATTGAAGCAAACCAGCATGAGTTGCAGACGTAGATGTAAAATTTTCAACTGGAATTATAACTGGTTCACATTGACTTGGAGTATCATCATCTTTTAATGGTTGTTCTGGGCTGACAATTTCTTCGTTAAAGCTTTTGCTGGCCAAGATAACCTGTTTGGATACATCTTCCTTTACACGACGCATAAAATGTCTTTTAGTGATAGACTGAATTGACTTTCTTTTTCGGACCTAACATCGGTAAAAATTAATTAACAGTAAAAACAATCATTAAATTTACGGCCTTAATTATAGCCAAGGCTGGACATTAACGAGTTAAAAAGTTAATTTACAACGAGTTACTTTTTTTTAAAGTTATTATATTCTATCAATTTATTTTTGAACTATAATTATTTAGTATAGCTGTGGATCATTAGGTAAACGAATAAATAAAAATAATTATTTCGTTGGATTTCGTTATTAATTAAAGTATTAAAATACCTATACATTAAGTACTTACAGCAATTCATTTAAAACTGTAAGATCTCTATTAAATTACTATGTTATTTGTTAGCTAAAAAAAAGTAACTGATTTTTAAGTAAGTTAAGCTATTTTTATTTTATAGTTAACTTACTTTTATAAGCCTAAAAGAAGAGCTTTTTTGCTTCTTGCCCAGCCTTGAACTTATAGCTATAATAATATTTTGTAATATATGTTGCAAAGGTATATTATTTATGTTCAGTTTTTTGAAAAAAACTAAATAGGTATTGCAATATAATAACTTAACAACATGTTTAAAAGTGAAATTTTCTATTTTAATTAAAAAATATGAATTGTTGATAAAATAAAAAAGTTATTGTTACAAAAAAAAAAAACATCTCTCTTTGATGGACCTTATGATAACTTATAAGTAGTGAAAAATAAAATATTTCATTGTTTTTCGCGGCCAAAGCGTTGAGATCCATGTCTGAACCAATCTTTTATTTGCGTTTCAAAATCAGATTCCGTTGATGAAAATGTATTCACAGCAATTTCTGAAATATGTTATAACTATTTACTATTTAATATGTATAATAATAATAATAATAATTTATTATTATATATTTTTAGAATTACTTAATTTGTAACTACCTTTGATAATTTCTATTATTTGAAGCCCTTTAAGGTGCTTATGCTGTCTAAAGCCAGTCCAAGTATATTTGGTTGAGAGTTCGTTTGTAAATAATCTTTGTAATGTTCTTTCTATGAAGTTTTTGGAACTTGTTCCACCGATTTTAAATATAACACTCCTCTGAAAAATATCAATTCAATATTTTCATTAGAACACTTAGTTCCACCGATAATCAATATTTATAAACTCTACCAACAGAAAATTATTATTACCATTTGACTTTTGAAATTAGTATCAGTAGTAAACTTGGTTTCCATATCTTCAACATCCGAGACAGTCTTCATTGGAAGTTGTGACAGTATATCTAATTGAGCTTCTATTCCATCCAATCTGCCTTCTATTCTCTTCACAAATGCAAGTGTCATAATAATGTTTTCGTGCATAGATTGATTATTATCTTTCTGGTTTTTGGAGAATTCAAACTCTTTGTGTATGGAAGTTGACGGTTTTTTAGTGTTTGTGATGGTCGACGACATACTTGTATGTATATGAGTTTCACTAGTTTCAGTAGGTTTTGAATGAGCTGTCCAAGAAAAAAATACAAAGAATTTTAAAGCTAGAAAAAAAAGGAAGAAAAAGATTTAGATTACCTGGTAAGTCATAAGTTGAGGGTGTTACGAGTGCTGCATTTAAATCTTCTTCGGACATGTTATACATCAAATTCAAGGCAGCACTATGTAAACTATTGTAAACTAATATAATTTTTTTAAATTTATAAACAGTTAAATATCATTGATCAATAGGGATGGGTAGTTCGTGAGTGAGTTGATTCAAAGAGTTGACTCTTTTAAGTGAACTGAATGAATTGAATCAGTTTGCTTTAGTTCAGTGACTCAATAACTCAGTGTCACCACACTGATTCACTACAACTCATGAATTTGTTTTACCACTCATCAATTCATGAATTATAGGTGATACTACGGATTTAGATTTACTGACTCAGCACTGATTCATCTAACTCTGATGATAGTATACATAATAATATTATTCTAATACGTAACAATGATCAATGATTAAAAAAATAGATGCATCTATTATCTTATCTAGATAACTATTTTGTCATTTATCTATTGGTTATCTTAGATGATATATTTTCTTATCTAGATAAATTAATTTAAATCGTATACATTTTTCATGAATAATCTTCATTTTTTTTTTACTAAAATGTTCTATCAAAGTCGAGAACAGAACATTATCCAACAGTACATATTATACTCATAATATTAACATATTGCCATAGCCTACTAGCAAATTATATAAAGTTATACTTTGAGACGTTATTCTCAATAATGTTTGAACTATATAAATAAGTATACTTTGTTCCAATAAATAAAATAAAACTAAGGTTAAAATATGTAATTAATTAGCTACAAAAACATTTGTTATTGTATGTGTCAGGTACCTATTAAGTATAAGTTACTTTTATGTTCACACTTCACATAGGTAAAGAAGTAAGTACATTTGTTATTTGAATATACCAAAAATTATTTTTATCTACAATATTATCTAGATAAAGGTAAGATTATCTTTATCTTATCTAGATAAATGTAAAATATATTTATCTTTATCTGTATCTAGATAAATGTTTATACAACTATCTACATCTTATCTAGATGAAATTTTCGTTACCTATTCTCAACATTGGCTGTATGTATACACATAGGGTTTTGAATTCGAAATATTTCAAAATCGAAAATTTCACTGTTCTTGAAACATTTCAATGAAATTATGAAAAATATTTTTTTTTCTTTCAAACGTGTTCGGTTATAGTTGATAAGAAATAATATATTGATTACACACTTAGAAATAATGTAAAACTTATTAGTTTTGTTGATTTATTATTTCATAATTGTATATTATACTATATGTAGTGCTTAAAAATATTCCTGGCATTATTTTGAGAACGAAAACATTTTTTGTATGAGTTTTAAAATATTGTTGCATGCGGACCGTCAGCGATCTAAGAGATAATGGTTTGAAATAAAGTTGAAGACCATTCCAAATTAAAGTGAATGAAATACCCAATAGTGTATTTTCAGTAATTATAAAGTGTACAAAATTCGTAAATGTGTGATGTGTACTGTGTATGTTATTGTACAGTCAAAGTCCAAAGGAAACTCTTTAAATTATATAAATAGTTTAAGTTTAATATATTAAATTAATATGGTCTAAGGTAAGCTTAAAAATTAAAAAAAAAAACAGATGGACCAGCCAATAGACTACATTTTTTCAAATGACGGAAAAAAAATTCCAACCAAGATTTTTTTTTTAAAGTTTTAATTAAATATGTCCTATAACATACTAAAAGTGCCTATGGGTCGACTGGAGCTTTTTTATTATAAGCTCATAAAAGTTAAAATATGTGAGCTTTAATTAATATATCAATAAATTATACAAAAAAAAGTTCAAACAAAAGTTGTTTATTAGACAATTTACCAAAAAAAAGTTGTCTGGTATTTTTTCATTTAAACAAATATATTTAGGAAGATGTTTTTGTTAAAAAATTATTATTAATTTTCTCTATTTTCCTTTGCTAAATGTATTAAATATATTTTTATGTTTTGCAAACTAAAGATGAACGATTTCATTATAATAACGCGGTAAAACATAGTACAGATTAAAATAGTATATAAGCTGGAGAATAGGAAATTGGTTTGTCGCGGCGTACATAATTTTTTAAGAAATTCTGAACAGCACGTCATAAACAAAAAGTATTGATATTTGACGGGGACTAGTTTTGAGCAAAATATTATTGTTATATAATAAAAAGTTCAGGGCATCAACACCGAAGGTTAAACAAAAAGTGTTGTGATGTGTTTTTTTGAAAGCCATGTGATTGTTTTTTGTACTAAACTAGAGTTTTTTATTAAACGATAATAATAAAAAAAAACGATTTATTGAAATGCTAAAAATAAAATTAAATTTCTAAGAGTTTATTGTTAAAATGGCATATTATGATGCTGATGCATAAATTGTTAACACTGTCATAAATGTATCAAGCTATCATCCTAAAATGATCTTGGTTGGCAAGGGCGTTGAATTATTAGTACTTCTAATGGCTCTAACTTCTAAAGAAAATAATATTTATTTTTTTGAAACCTAGCACATGTAAAATAGAAAAAAAACAGAAAGGTGGGTAAGTGGATGTCGCTCTGCTGTGCAATAGGTTACAAGTGGGTCACTGTATAATAATGGATGGTATTAAAATTGTATATAAAAACGATTCTGAGCGGTTTGTCTGTGTGGATATTTTATAATATTATATTTATATTGTTATTACTTATTTTAAATACAGTAGCCTGTAAGTTAAATTAATATTATAAAATTACAACAAAATAACTAAAATCATTAGTCTTGGTTATTTATTATGTAATTTCCTCCAAATTTGAATACAAAATGAATAAAAAAAACTGTGTTTTTATATTTTTTGGTTACAGAATTGGTTTACAATCCTTAGCTATTAAAGTTGAAAATTTATAAATTTTTAACTACAAAATAATTTTTAGATTCTGAGTGGAACGATGAATATATTAATTTTACAACGATGTGTGTTTTTTTTTATTTTTTTTGGGTCTGTCATCACCTTGTAGGACAGTAAAAGTGCTTGGATTTTCTTCAATAGTAACTTTTCTGATAGGAAAGTGAATCTAGTTGGTACTTTGGAAGGTCAAAATTAAAAATTTTCTAGTAGTTTCAAAAAAGACGTGAAAAACAAAAGAAAAATAAAGAAAAAACAGGAATTTTTACGCAAAATCTGTTTTTGAGAAATTCGATTTTGGTTTTTGGTGTAACTCTAAAAAAAATAACCGTAGATACATGACATTTTGACTGAATGTTTATATTAGTATTTTCTACGCACCCTAATATTTTGAGCTGTTTATGGACATTTTCAGTTTCCATTTTTTTTAGTTTTTTTTTCTATAGATATCAATAACATTTTAGTTGTTGATTAAACAAGGTTGAAAATTTAATGGAAGGCTCCTAAGTTATTGTTTCAAAAGCAGATGAAAAAAATTAAAACTCCATTATCACAATTTTTTTAAAAAACATCTCAAGTTCAAATATTGAAAAAATACGTAAAAATGACGAAAATTTGCAAATTATTTTGATTGTAATTCACGAAAAAATCTAAGATTTGAAAATGTACCAAATACAAGATTCCTCATAAGTTTGTCAACCTTTAACAAATAAAAAGTGTCTACAAAAAAAATGCCCAACAAATAAAATGTTATTGATATTTATAGAAAAATAAAACTAAAAAAATTGAAATTTGAAATTGTCTATTAACATCTCAAAACAAGTCAAAATATTTTTAAAATTTTATCAAGTATAGGAATTGATAAAATAAACAAACATTATAAATCTCAAGTGTCTACGATCAATCAAAATAAGAAAATTGCAATGTTGTGAAAATTTGAACTTCAAACGCTCATAAAAATTTAATTTGACTTATAGGCATTTTTTTTTTTTTTTTTTGATAAAAGTATTACACCTTATAAAGAATCTTGTATTACATTTCTACAAAATCTTAGATTTAAACAAAATATTTTTATGAATTTCTAAATTTGTACATTATCATGATTTTTACTCCTTTTGTAAAAATTCAAACATTAAATACTTTAAAAAAAAATTATGACTTTGGATTTTTAATATTTTTCAAAACTCATTGTAACTATATATTAAGAGCCTTGTACTAAATTGTCATGTTTCTTTACCCAAAAAATAAAATTTTATCATTCATAGAAAATAAATTACTTTAAAAGCAATAATATCATATTATAATGTACCTAATAATATTTTACAGTCTTCACCCAGAATCGTTTTCCGTAGGTATGCAATAGTTTATTATTGAATTCAAATTTAACACATCCGTTATGGTGACCCACTCGACAACTACTGTACCTACAGCAGAACATTCCCTCTTGCCCACTTTTTGTTTTTGTTTTTGTTTTTGGATATATTATATTTTAAAACACATAATAATGTATATATATATATTACAGATATTAATAAACAGTCAATTAATATAACGTGCTAGTATTAATTCTTATATTATGGTTTTCAAGAGTTATTCTGGATTGCATGAACAATTAAGTTTAACGAATCAGTTGCTAGAGTAAGTTGATATGTGCCCGATCCACTCTGACCTCCTATATGCATTGATGTTCTTAGATTTATATCGGAAAAACAATGTTGAGAGCAAGGCGCGCATAGCCAATATAGGAGGTAGGAGTGGATCGGACACATTAACTTACTTTGGCACAGGCCCACTCATCCACTAGATAAAATATAATTATTTTTACTAAGTATCAAGAAAGTATTTATGAATTAATTATTTTAATTATAAATAACAAAATTAATTTAGCTTAAATTAAAAAGATTAATTACACAGGTACATAATTTTAGAAACCTTATTTTGATTCATTGATATAATATTGTGCTGTCAATAGTTTGTACATTTACATATTTAAATTTAATAAGACCTACCACAACGATTTGTAAAAAAAAAGAAAAAAATCATATTTAAAATTATACCGAAAGTACAATAGTATGATATTTTTTTCTAAACAAGCATAAATAAATAATATTATACTTAATATAAATACATAATATTATACTTAGCTATAATATACTTAAAGGTTAATTACTATTGATAAGTAGGTACAATTAGTTAGTACATACTATCGTTTAATAGTCATAAGTAAATATATATTAACTGTACATCATTTTTAAATTTTACCTTTTTATATGGGTAGTGTATTTCTAGTTGGTAGTTACATAATTGCCTGCAGATTGATAATTGCCAAGAAATTAAAAAAAATTTTTTTTTTTGTTACGAGAAATTAGTGACTTACTTCTCTATTTGAAAATTAAAGTAATTTCATTACAATTTTATTTGAGTATTGAGCAGGGTAACTTAATTACATTTATCTTTTAAGCAACGAGTAAAGAAACTTAATTACTTTTTAAAAGTAAATTACCCAACACTGAATGATTTCAGTATAAATAAAAATAATCATGTTAAAATAAAATAAGAATAAAAAATGTTATCACAGCAAAGGTAATTTGGCATTGAGTATAATATAATAGAAAAATATTAATTAATATACTTAGACTCAGAAACATCTCTCCTGGTCAATAGTGTACAGACAACACCAGATGGGTAAAAATATAAAAAAGGAATAATTCAACAGCGAATCATGATGACAACACCCGATTATATAATAGTACCTATAAGGTGTCTATTTAGACAGTAGAATGTGGTTTAACGGAATTGTTACCAACAGAAGTCTGTCGACTTAAAATAATTACAGTTCACTTTAAGAGGATGCCACACAGATATTTGTTATCTCCGTCTTACAAGTGTGGAACATGTCAAATTTACGCACAACAGATCACGTTTAACTCCGTTATTTAAAAATTAGAGTGAACCTCTATGAAACTATGATAAGAACATTGTTTGTCTTTGTATGTGGTTTTTAAGTGAGATACGAGCATTTTTAATTTACGCTATATTATATACACACATAACTTGCTAAAAAATTTAACTATTGTAAAAAACCCACATACAAACACTGATAATTTTCTTAACATCAAGTTTCAAAATAGGTGAATTCACTCTAATTTTTAAACTAATGGATTTAAACATTATAGGCTGATCGTAAATTTGCTATGTTACGCACTTGTAAGACAGAGACAACAAATGGCTGTGTAGGGTCTTCTTAACCGGAGTTTGTAGGAACCGGCTATCTATAAAATGTTAACTATATTATTGATTTGCGTTAATTTGTTAAATTTTCTAAGTTATAAAAATGTATAAATAGAAAAATTATTGGTTTCTATAAATCTAACAAACAACATGGGATTGAGTATTTAGATGTAAGTATAAAATATGTTTATATTTGCTTTTTAGTAAAATAAAATAAATTTAAAAAAAAAAAGCAATAGCTCAAAATCAAATTGTATGTAAATGTTAGCTGTAATGTATGTAATACGTTATTTTATTAATTAAATAGTTATTCTATAAAGTTCTTTAATATGCTCATTAATATATATATTACACGGTTTTACTAGTTAATATATTGAATACCGATTGAGTTTTCGTTAATGTATGCAATTTATATTTAGGTAGATATGACAGGGATTAACTGGATTAGATAACATACAAGATTTGTTGCCGTTGTCGTTTTATTAATAAAAATAATAAGATAAGATAACATTGAACCACACAATTCGGCATAGACTAGACTTATTAGTGCGACAGTGTATCGCGAGTATACCTACTACTTAGTTTAATCATTTTCAGTGTAGTATAGTGCAGTAATAACTAATAAGTGTGCTTTATAATGAAAATCAAATTTCAAAAAAAAACAATTATAAAAAATACAACAACAGAACGTAATAATAGCACGTTTTTGCTGAATGAAAAATATGATTTTTTAATAAGTGAAGTGGAACGTATTAAAACAGGAAAAAAAGAATCTCCACAAGATTATTGGTATTAGTACAACAGTATGATGTGATAGACGTGCAAGGTAATGAAGAACTTATACGTCCAATGAAAGATAATCCTGATATTATATTTTACGTCCACAACAAAGAATTATACAATATTTTATCTAAAATCCACCTATCTATTAGACACGGTGGTAGAGACAGAATGATGTATGAACTGAAAAAAAAATATATATAAATATTACTCAATCAAATGTCAATTTTTTTTTTTAATTTAAGTGAATCATGTGTAAAAAACAAAAAGTGAAAAAAAGTTTCTACTAGTTTTAATTGTGTGTTGTTAGTTTTGATATTAGAGTGATTTGACCTATTATACATTTTTTAGATAATAACATTATCTGTGCTTAAGCGTTGGCTTTTATTCAATATTTATATTTTATATAATAATGTACGGCATGTTTGACTTAATTCTAACATTTGATTTTTTTTTATAATTTGTACTAAAAATAATGTAAATAAAATAATAGTTTTAAATACATTAACTAGACCCTTATTGTTAGTTTATAAAATATCTAGTTAGTATGTAGAATAACTAGTTTAAGTATTCGTTTATGGATTCATTCAATACATCAACTGAGAGTACCCGTAACTCTATAGAATAACTAGTTATTTTATAGGATTACAGAATTTCATACATTAACGCTAACATAGATAAATATAATATAGACACAACTCATAATAATGGAAACCTGTTTATTTACACTTAAAGGAAGATGTTTATTGTAACCTTAAATATTTATGAAATTAAAAAATAAATTGTGTTAAAAAAAATAAAAAAATAAATGTATACAGGAAAAACTTATTTTTACCAAGGCCTTTAGTAGTATAACATGTTATGTTTGATAAACACCAAAACATGAAAAGTAACCAATTTTTCTTAAACATAACTTATTAGTCTCTAGGTTTGAACATTTTGAGTTTCTGGTTAAGTCAAGCTCTTGATGAATTTATTTGCATTGAGTTTAAGACTTCATCCAAAAGTTGTAATGCTCGATGTAAATGAACCTTATAATAATTATAAATACAAATTAGAGTTGTTTGTTTTATTATTATTTTTTAACACTAATCGTAATATTATCATTTTAGAACTACATACTTCTATCCAGCATGGAGTCTCTTTAATGCTACTTCGTGGATAGTCGGGACCCCAACCTTTTACAAAACTTAATCTTAATATGCACAATCTTGTTAAATCGTCTACTCCAATACCTGCTGCAGCACTCAATCCTTTAACAAAAGTTTAAAAATGTAATTATAAATTCTATGATAGGCTATAATATATTTAGTGAATCACATACTTATAGCTGGAGTAATACCTCCCACAATATGAGATCCTGTTAGGTGCCCTGCAACTGCTGCTGCTTGTGCAGCAGCTGCATTTTGAGCTGTTTCGGCTTGTTGACACATTTGCTTGTAACACTGTCGAAGATCAAAAACCTAAATAATTTATAACATGTATCATATCAAAAAAAAAAAAACAAAACAAAAAATGTATTATACTTCAGTTATTAAAATATACTTCACATACTTTAATGTATGCGTGAGGATAAATTTTATGGACTGCATCTCCTGGTGCTCGGCCAGCTTCTCTATCTAAATAATATGACTGCACAAAAACTGAATGATCACTCTGACATTTTAACCAAACATCTCCTTCTCCAATCAGATCTAGTTGAATACCTTTTCCAATATGCAATCTGTAAAGACCATTATTTATTAATGTTGTAAATATCAAGCTTACACTTATAAATAATGTTGTTACTTATTTTTACCTAGCTCTTTCACTTTGTTCTGTCCTTTGAACATTACAAAGGGCACCCAAACAAAAACGATTACTTTTAGAAGGATCAACATAACCATCAACAGTGACATGAGGGCAAGTAGATGGAACCTTAAACATTTCTCCAACCTGAGTATCTAATTCAAAGTAAGCAATTAAACACCAATGTTCAGGAGCTGGCTGAGATGATAATAAACCACTTGATCCTATTTCAGACACTCCCCCTAGAAAAATAATATAATTACATTCAAGAGATATTTAAATATAATTTAACTCTAAAAGAGTGAGTATTCAATATACTCACAAAATATTGGATGTGGTGGTTGCATTGAATGTGTATAAGTAAGTGTGCTTTGTACTGGTCGATTATCTGTTGTACCAGACATCGAGGTGGTAGGTCCTTGATAATCATGAGGTGTCATTGTTTGACTAGGTACTGTATGTGAAGTAAAAATACTATTCAGTTTATTGCTAATAATTTTATTGAAGGATAATATAATTACATAAATTGTCTTCTTTTTGTCCTTGGAACATACTGGGATTTTGTAATGGCATGTTTGGTGGTCCTATAGCAAAAAAAGGTTATAAATTAGTACTTATTTATAAGACTAGCAACAATTATTAATTAACTTATCCACCCTTTACTGGACACACAAGTGTAAGATATTGTCATATATTTTCTATATAATATAGATATACATATTCAAAATGTTTATGTTATACATTTAAATTATGCTTTAATAATATTTAGTATTTACCATTAACTACAAAAACAAATAAACTAAATAATAATAAAAAACATTCAACAAGATAAATAATGTAAGCATTAGAAATTATGAATAAAAAAACTTAAGAAAAAATATTTTTGATAATATTTTGATGACTTCTTATACTTAATAAAGATATGATATACAATATTAATTGACTAAAAATAAAAATGACTAAGAAAAAATATGGCTAATAATTCATCGGTGGTAAGGCCAACTGAAGTAACCCTCATTTTTTTTTTTAAAGTGAGGTTATTATTGAATATTATTCTTGACACATTAATACACATTCAGGCCAATTATTGTAACCCACAAATGAGTATTTCTGGTATAAAATTGTATTTTTCTTCAACTCAAATGACGCAACCCTCATAGACAAAATAATGCCAATTAACGTAAGCCATAACATCACCCACCAGAATCGGATTAATTCACAATTTATTCCAGTCAAGTAATGTAAGCATCAATGTAAGCCT
Organism: Sitobion miscanthi; assembly: GCA_008086715.1. NCBI lineage: Eukaryota > Metazoa > Arthropoda > Insecta > Hemiptera > Aphididae > Sitobion > Sitobion miscanthi. The sequence continues at coordinate 28,036,677 of CM017801.1, forward strand.
CAGTATTTAAGCCAAATTTCACATTTTTAACAGTCAAATAATGTAACCCAACCAAATATGAAATGTGATAACGTGTTTGTCGTTGTTATCATGGTTGAAATATACAACCATGGTTGTAATAAAATTAATATAATTGATTATAGCATTATTATTGTTATTAACATTACCACACTGGAGTTATCATATAATGTGTGAAGGTGAACCATAGAGTAATATTAGTATTACTATATGAGGTGGACACAATTATACCACCACCAGGGCGGCACCGCCAAGACAAAATAAATTTACCGCCACCTCTACAGTGTGTGGCAAACTTTATCATTTTGATAATCACAAATCACATAATCACTAAAAAAAAAGTTTCATTCTAAAAATGTAACTATTAAATTTTTAATTGTTATAAGATAAAATATTTTTTATTATAACTATTATTAAAGAAGTCATTTTTATTTTATACCAGCTTTTACTTAAAATGTTTTATATTGATTAAAATTATAGTTATCTATTTCACTTACCTATAATTTATAGTATTTATACTGAATTATACTCTCAGAAAGTAACTATTATAATTGTTATAATACTGTTAATTATCATTATAATAAACTGTAAAAAAATGCAATATTTTTTTTATTAAAAATAATTTAGTATTTACGTAATTGATGGTTACGTTATTTGGATACTATTTATTATTTTTACAAAGTAGTGTAACCCACGGATTGATGACCCCTTAATGACATATTATGATGTAACCAACAATGATTTTTATATTATCCGGCCACTTAAAATAACCCACTAATACCTCTACTTTGGTAGATTATGAATTAAATGTGCATTCTTTTAAATCAATTCACACATAGATTAACAAGATATAGAGTCTTACAATAAGAACAATTAACACAAAAAGATTAATTTGGAACAAAGTTATTAATATTTTAGTGTGCCATGTAAAATTTGATTTTTGAGGGTTACCTCAGTTGGCCTTTCCACCAACGAATTATTATATTTACCTTAACAAATTATTAAAAAATATATATCTCAAATATTATAAATAAATAAATTGTAACAGATAAAAAATTTTAATAAAAAAAATACCAGAAATAATTAAGTAAAGGAAAATTGTATTAGTATTGAGTAGCATACAATTTGTTATTGTGAGTATCAATAATTGTTGAATTATTTTTAATAATATAGCCGAGGGTTTTGGCTTCACTATTGAATTGATTTTTAAAATCTGAATTAAGTGATTTTATAATATAAGCAGTTACATAATTGAAAATTACATCAATAAATATTTGATAGTAAACTCAAGAGAATGTAAATGATAAATTGACAATTTTAAAATATGGCCAACATTGTACCTTATTACAAATAATAACAAATAAATAATTAGCTATCTTTCATAAATTAATTTTCATAAATTTGTATTATTATTTTATAATAATAGATCATAATATTATATATGGATATTTCAGAACATACTATTAGTTAAGCAACTTACTGTTGGGAGGTGTATGTGATGGTGTACTCGGCATCCAATTGTCACATGATTCAGTCTTAACCTGTACTTGAGAATTTACACCAATTTGATGACTAGGACATTGCTGCTGCTGTAGTGTGGGATGAAACAAACCAATATCTCCTACAAATAATTATGTTATATTATAATAACTATAATAAAATGCAAAATTATAGTAGAATTCTAAAACATAAAATAATTCATCTCAAATCTAAATAATTGGAGATAATATAGAAAATATTATCCTATAATTACCATGAAGTTAATGTTTTAAAAATTAAAATATATTTTCATAGTTAATTCTTACCGACAGCTTGAGAGACAGTCAATTGTTGAGAATCATCAGTGGCTGGATTTGTTTGGTGATATAAAAGAGGTAAGTGATGTTGTACAGTCACAGACGGGCTGTTTCCAGATACATCACTGTTCATATTGAAACTGCTAACTTGACTAGAACCAGTTGGCGAAGAAGGCATTACTTCCCCGCCAGCTGTATACTCATCTCTTAGGCTAATTATTTGGCCAGAACTATTAGTAGATGTATCACTTTGTAGCGATAGACCACTTAAATCTAAATAGTTATTAGAGTTAATAGATAATCATAATAATATAAGTAAATAGTTAATATTTACCTATGCCTGATGACACAACACGTTCATAATGATACGGATTAACACACACAGAATCACATTTTAAGTCAAAAGCATATTGGCAATACTTTAAATGCTTGAGTTCATTTTTATGTAAATCTGGCCATCGCCAGATTCTTGCATATATTACATGCGGAAAAACTTTACGCCCAGCTATCTATAACAAAATAAAATTTATATTATAAATAATAATCGCCATTTATGTACCTAATAGGTAATTAATTAATGTTCGAGATATTTAATTTCTAATATAATAATTAGAATCTGCAAATACCAAGAACACTTTGGTTTTGCTAATAGCAAATAACTATTCAATAAAATGTACAAGCTAACTCAATTTTTCAATTTTCAAATTCTCAGATATGAAGAAATTCAAATATAATCACTCACCTGTAACCGCCCGTCTAATGTTCTTTGTATTGTAACACATTTACTTGGATTCGAACCATTTGTAGTTATAGCTAGAATAAGACCATCTAATTCATCTCTTTTTCCCTAAGTAATTAGTAAAACATTCATTATTTATAAACACAATTATAGGAATACATTGAATTGAATATTATCATAATAGTATACCTATAGATAAGATCTCATCTATTAAAATGTACAATTTACATCAGGTAATAGCAAAGTTTAATTTTAACTGTCCATTCAATAGTTACCTTTAACTTTTTAACCAGTGATTCAATGGCTCGTTTGGCAAATCCTTCTCTTTCCCATCCCTGCCGATGGCACATCAAACTGTGTACTATACTCAAACAGGCATCAGCTGACGTCGGTGCACTTGTTTGTTGCATTTCTCTGGCTTAAATTCAGAAAATAAAGATTATGATGAAGAAATACAACTACTCCGGAGCATAATACAACAGTTAAATTCATGAAATAACATTCGTTTTGAATTATGTTTTGTTGTAGTAAATTTGAGACAGAAAAATGAAAATGAAAACAACAAAACATTACGGCAGGAGCTGCAGACACTTTGTCACAGTTGGTGTGCGGCCTGCGGTCGAATAACTCTTAATAATAATATCAGTATTATATTTATGGCGATAAATACCTATGCATTTTTAATATCATTATACGTTTGCATTTAGAAATTCGAATTTAAATGTTTATAGGTTAGATACTATTTTATATAATTTTGTAAATATTTTGACCCACGATCCGGCCAACGATTGATTTCAACAGACCCGTTTGTCAGCGACAAGGTTTATGGATAAAATTATACTATTTGAGTTCAGACGATTGACCAACGTAGACGATTGATGTCTCCCTAGGCCAGGCGTACAGGTACATTGTAGTTCTATCAAGTATTCAAGTTGAACACCGAAGTCGTTTGCGCCGAAGATCGACACCCGAACAGAACGGACTAGACCATAGACCACCTATAAACTAATGGACAGCGCTCGGAGAGAGAAGTCAGGGTTACGATATAGGGTGAGTGAGAAAAGAAACAAATCAATGAAAATTTATACCAGATCCTTTGCGGGCTCCTCCATAACACTGTATTCTTTCTCTCTCGGTTATATTATGATCGCCCAGCGTTGTTCAGAGTGGAATGCGCTTTCCATTATGTTATAGGTCTATGGACTGGAACCAATGTTACCGTAGACAATAAAACGTACTTGGTTGAGGAGCAGGCGAGTGTTGTGTTTGTGTCGGCCGAGGACCTTGTGCATACTGTTGTACTTGCGACATCAAGCGAGCGTCCGTTTCCATTCGACGGTTTTCGAAATCATTCACGGAATCGAATGTAAACAACAAAGAATAATAATTAATATCGGACAACGACAGCTGCCTGCCGATCGCCGAAAATTCACGGTTGTCGAATTAACAATAGATAACAGCATTGAATTTAAAATGATAAGAAACCATGCTCCCAAACGTATACACAGTTGTAGGTACACAATAATAATATTATCATGTTTGATAATCGCGGAATAAAATCACGGCATGGAGGTAGTTCTCGCGGTGAGTATAATTACGTAATTTATTATCGTATTGTTATATTATTATTAATTATTAAAAATTTCGTTCCTATTGACTGGGTGTTATCATTTATTAGTAACTCATTCGGTCTTAGACTCTGAGCGGAGCGATGAACGTACTGGATTTTGCAATGATGTATGTTTTTTTTTTTAAATTTTCGATTTTAAAACTGTTTTTGTTGCGTCTTTCGTCACCATTTCGGGGCAGTAACACTGCTTCGATTTTCTTCAACAGTATCTTGTTCGATGGGGAAATGAATCTAGTTGGTGCACTCGGGAGGTGAAAATTTGAAAATTTTGGTGTAACTCTAAAACAAATAACCGTAGTTGAAAAATATTAAAAATACATGATTAACATTTTTTTTTATCAACATTTAAAGTTCGAATTTCGACAAAATCCGTAAAAATAAAATATGAAAATTTAGTTCAAGATTCCTCATAAGTTTGCCTGGGTACCGTTAACAAAAAATGTATACCTGATTGTCAAATTAAATATTTGATCGTTTGAAGTTAAGAAGGAGTGATGCTTTGATTTCAATAACAGTATCCTAACTTTTAGAAAATTGGATCAAGAGGTAATTTTTCGATTTTCTCAATAGTTATTTAATTCCACGGGAAAAATTGCTAAAAATGGGATTTTAATTTCTAACGCTTTGTTTAATTGGTTTAATATTCAAAAGAAAAATTAAAAATTATTTTAAAAATATTTGGAATACTTTTGAAGTATTTAAAATACTTTTTACAGAATACTAATATTTTTATGAAATAGGTATTTGAACACATATTCTGAACGCTATTCTTCATAAGTATTCAAGTATTTATTCCAAATACTTTTTAAAAATATTTTATTCAAGTCTGGACTAATAAGTAATAACGTAATAGGTATATATTATGGCATTGGCCATATGATAGTGTTCAACGCTGTTGTCTTGTAAGATAATTACAAGTGTCCGTGTACACGATAAGTAGTTGAAATAATGGTTCGATTTTCAACTTCAGAATCTTTTCAGATGGGAAGTTGAATCCAGTTGGTGCTTTGAGCAAGTCAAAATTTAAAAAAATAAAAATAATAAAGAAAGACAGGAATTTTTACGTAAAAATGGTTTTTAAAATAAATCGATTTTGGTTTTTGGTGTAACTCTTAAAAAAAATACGGTGGACAGATACATGCAATTTTCACTAAATTTTTATATTAGCAATTATACTACATGCACCATACAATTTTAGAAATATTGCGATTTCAACAAAATAACCAAAATCATTAGATATTCTTGGTTACCTAGCTATATTCAATATGTAACTTCGTCAAAATTTGAACTTAAAATAACTATAAAAAAAAACTGTGTATATATATTTTTTAGATTTTTCAGTTACAAAATTACCTACTTACGTGGAAACTTGTTTTAAGTTTTTAACCTTTAGCAATAAAAGTTGAATATTTTATACATTTTAGATTCTGAGTGGAACGATGAATGTATTGATTTTACAATGATGTGTGTTTTTATATTTTTTTTATTTTTTTTTGGTTTTTGTTGTATCTTTAAAACAAATTACTGTAAATACATGAAATTTTCACTGGTTATTTATTTTTTTATTTTCTATACACCATAACATTTTCCAAATATTTTGACTTATTTTGAGCTGTTTACGGACATTGGCAGTTTCCATTTTTTTTAGCTTTTTTTCTTTAAATATCAATAAAATTTTATCTGTTGAGTAAAGAGCTTTAAAATTTAATAGAAGACTCCTAGGTTATTGTTTCAAAGGCAGATGAAAAAAATTAAAAATCCTTAGTCACAGTTTTTATTTATAAGCATTTAAAGTTCAAATCTTGACAAAATACGGAAAAATCACGAAAATTAGCAAATTATTTTGAGTTGAGAATTCATAAAAATTTTCTTTTTAATCTAAGACCTAAGATTTGAAAATGTAACACAAAATTCCTCATAAGTTTGTATGTCTACCTTTATCAAAAAAAAAAAATGTCTACAAGAAAGTCAAATTAAATTTTTATGAGCGTTTAAAATTCATATTTTTACAACATTTGATATTCACTCGATTTCTCATATAACGATTTCCTTATTTTGTTGTAATTAAAAAACGAATGACTATAGATACTTGAAAATTTCACTGAATGTTTATATTAGCCTTATATATACACCATACAATTTTGAAAAAAATTTGATTTTTTTTGAACATTTTACGGACATTGTCAGTTTTCAATATTTTTAGATTTTTTATTTTTTTCTATAAATATCAATAAAATTGTATTTGTTGGGTTTATTAAGATGTTCAATGATTATCCACTGGTAAGTGTTTCAAATCACTTCTATATAAATTATGTAAATTTAGCATTTAGTTATTATTAAAGACTGGATATATTTTCGTTAAAAATATATCAAAATTGTATTGAAAAATATAAAAAGTTAAATAAAAAAAGGTGGGCAAGTGGGTGCCGCTCTGCTGTTCAGTAGTTGTCAAATATTTTTTTTGTTTCAGGTAGGAATATTTGTGGGGAGTCTTTTATAAGAAATTCTAATGTTAGCTACAAAAATAAAAACCTTCATGAATTTTTTACTGAAAAATTGTTTTCAAATTGTCGAAATTTTGATGAATTTTGAAAAAAATTGAACGTTAAATGCATATAATAAATAATCGTGCCTATCTGTCTTTAACATTTTTGAACTTATTTCAATAAAACTTATAAGGTACCAAGAATTACATTTTCAAAATTTTTCGGGTGAGAGCAAATTCAAAGTTGTTTGACTCATAAATACATACTATTGTATACGTGATAAATCCACGTATGGCAAGTCTTGCAACCGAATTTTGGTTTTAGTTTCGATTTAAGTTTTCGGTTTTATTTTATCGGTTTCAATTTCGGTTTTAAAATCAGTTTTTACTTTTTTCAGTTGCGATTATGATTTTTAAAAATCGGGGGGTTTAATAGATTTTCGGTGCTGCTATCGTTTTTCACTGTATATTTGTCAGTATTTAATACCGTTCTCAAGCTCCGAGTCGTGAATACGGTTCGTCAACGTACCTACGAATTAGAGGCAGAAAAAAAATACGATGATTGACGATTCGTATTTTTTATTTGTCGATATAAAAATAACGGTGTACGATGTACCCATAATTATCACAGTTGCAGAATACCCAGTATGATAATAATATATGTGTACATATATAAATTATGTAATGATAATATTATGTTTTCTGTCGGTCACGATTCCCACGGGTCGCCCGTTTTGAAAGCGGCGCGGCCAAAATATATACCGACAATAACAATAATTACGAGCGAAAACCCCTCGTGATCATTAATACGATATATTATTTTGTAATTTTTTTCGAATTTAATACACCGTCGGAAAACGTTCTAAATATGGATTCTGCTGCCGACGTGCTAATTGGCGAACGGGATTAAAATAATATACAACGGAGGGATGCTGTGCGGTATTTCAAGTTTTAATTCGATAACAATAGCGACATGATTGATTTCATTGAAATTACGCGAAACGGTATGAAGAAATACGTCATACGATTGTATGATTATAATATATTTTTATGAAAAGGGTCTAAAAGGGTCTAAAAAAATGTTTTGGCAAAATATATGACGTGTTTTTGAAGTCTGTAAACAATACATCGGTGATGTAATTATAGATACTTTCAATATTAGTGTCTGGATACTGATAGGTATAAGTATCTTGAGAATGTCTTCGATCGACTTAAGACTGGTTTTAAATAAGGAACATTTAACGAAACAGATTACTTTCATTATAAATATTTAATAGTATATTAAAAATTTAGACTCATCAAATATTAAAGTAAATTGAATGATACATTATTTAAAATACAATACTTCTAAATTCTTATATCTAGTAATGTCAAATACGGATATTTCATTTATTTTTTGTGTTATACGTGTATTAAACTTTGTTTAATACTTTTGTATTTAAGTATGGTATAATAATTTTTTTGCATTATACCGCGTATTATACACATTTTATACGGTATAAAATCCTGTATTAAAAAATATGCAATTTTGAAATGATATATAGGTACACAATTTAAACTTGATTACTCAACCATTGTCCACTGTCCATTTTAAAATTGAATCTTATTAGTACAAATAAGAAAAATAATATAAATTAAATTCAAAAGTGATAACAAAGTCAACAAGTTAAGTACCTAATAATTAACAATTTTAATAAACATAACTGAATTTTGGTTTTTTTTTCTAAATAATAAATAAAATAAATGTTTAATGTAAAAAAAGTAAATAGTAACAATTTTAACACTTTAGTCTTTTAGTTTCCTTTTTAAATAATAAGTAAAATATCAAATAAGTAATAACTGTTTAATATAGTGGCAAATCAAAGAGAGTCGTTAATGATTTATTCGTCATTGAAACTGGAACCGTCTAACATTAAAGTTTTATGACACCTCTGTTTCATATAAATATGTAATCCTTTTAAGTTTATGTCACATTACTTTGTTTATGTACTGATGTCATGTACGATATTATAATCGTACCATTTACAAGGCACCGTCCCCAGACCCAACCAAGGACAGTGGCCCACTATCCCTTAGGACAGTAGACCACTGGGCAAAACGGTAAAGCATGATTGAAATTAATTAACACGATTTTAATATAAAAAAAAAAAAAAAAATAGAAAATAAAATAATTAATACTTAAAAAAAAAAGTTCTATACAGATTTTATACCATTGTATAAAATAATTCTATAATAAAGCGTGTATAATACCATGTATAATACGATATTATACATTTGTATTATTCAAATTTACATCACTACTTATATCAAATGTTATTGACTATAGACTATAGAGTGTACCCGAAAAGTTCACATACTCGGTAGGAAGATATATTCAGGGGCGCACTGCCCCCAGTGGCAAAAGTGGGCAAGTTAAAGAAAATAATTAACTGTGGCAATTAAAGTAAATTCAATTGAATTACCTTCAGTTAAGTTAAAAGTTAGAAAAAAAAATTGTTTTCAAGGTACAATATTTTTAAGTCATAAACTGCCATAGTATTTTGTTATACACAAACATTTCCCAAGATTGTTAACACTGCGTAAAAAATTAGATTATTATAATTTATAATTCAAAAATATATGAACAAAATCGAAAAAGAGTCGACAAATAATAATATATTATTATTATTGTCTAGTTGATTTCGCATGATTCGAAAAGAAAATTAACTTAACTGCACGACAATGATAATTAACTATATAAAGTTAAGTTACAACAACAAACATTTTAACTGAATAAGTTAATAAGTTAAAAACAAAAATAATTGACTAATTAAGTTGTCAAAAAGTTAAAAAGTCAAAAAAAAAATTAACTTTTTAACAAGTCAATGCCCATTTTGCCCGGCTGAGACGCAATTGAGCATAAAACACCTTTTTTTGCGACACAGTTGAGCCAAATTTCGGCGTATCAAAGGATATCAGAAAAGAAAACCTACACGATTGAGCATAAAAAATCTGCAACGTTGCCATTTTCCATTTTAAACTATATTGTATAAAAATATTTATTTAAATAATTATAATAATTTAAAATATAATATATCAAAAAAGTAACATGATTTCATAGTCAATAATATAGTCACATTTAATAAATCTGTTTGATAATACTAATAGTTATGAAAATAATAAAATCAAATTATGGTACGAATTAAAAAAATAAATACTGCATGGTTTATAAGTAAAGAATACTATAGAATAAGGATGATCGAACACTGATATTATATCTATAATAATTTTGGAATTGTATCTTAATTTGTTGTCCTATATTTTCCCTCAATTTTAAATTTTTAAAACGTCGGAACTTTATTGCTCCGGTACTAATTTATTAATCGATGACATTGTCGATAAAGCTGGGCTCAGCTCACGGCTCGCGTCTGGTATCATAATATTATTGGTGTAATAATACGTAAAAACAATAAATTACAAAATTTCGGCCACGTGAATGTGGCAACGTCGCGTAATATATTCTATGCTCAATCGCGTTCCTAAAAAGGTATATGCTCAATTATTGTCTTATGCTCAATCGTGCTTTACCGTTTTGCCCAGTGGTCTACTGTCCTAAGGGACAGTGGACCGCTGTCCTTGGTTGGGTTTGGAGACGGTGCCTTGTAAATGGTACGATTATAATATCGTACATGACATCAGTACATAAACATAGTAATGTGACATAAACTTAAAAGGATTACATATTTATATGAAACAGAGGTGTCATAGAACTTTAATGTTAGACGGTTCCAGTTTCAATGACGAATAAATCATTAACGACTCTCTTTGATTTGCCATTATATTATTTGGGGGGGGGGGGCAATCAATATTTTGGCGGCTAAGGTGCCTCTAGCTCTCAACTAATCAAGCCTATGGTCAGGGTTATAGTGGGCCAAATCCTGACCGGCCCGAGGCCTTACTGGAGAATCACATACAAGCTCGCAGCCATAACGATCATATAACAGACAAAGATCACGACCTAACCTCATTAGCACCTATTATAAAGAAACTATCCGATTTTTATGGAGGTAGTAAAATCATTTTCATTCAATGCATTGCATTCGCAGTTTGGATGTAGTCAAAGTCGAAATGAATTATTAATCTGTTGATTAGTAAAGATCCTTTAAATGTTGGACTCCGCAGTACACAAATTAACGAAATATCAGCTGTTATATTAATTGACCTAATGCCGGGTCGCGTAAAAAATGTATTAATTTAATGGTGCAATAAAATTTGAAGGGTTACTAAATCGTTATTAAACGACCATTAGCTCACTCTTGATTCATTAAATGTTTAATGGTTGTTCACGCGACCCGGCATAAGACCTTTTATAAGTTATGTAAGGAGTGCTTTCTCACGTAACTCTGGAGGACTTGATCAAATCTATAGAACTTCGACAATTTTTCGCTATATTATATACTGGCCTAATGGTTGTAAAAAATACCTTAAACAAAAATTGTTACAAAAATGTTATGGTATTAAATATAGCTAGCTACCGCACTATTTAAATATTATTAAGTCCTCACATGGAAAAATACGTAGACTTTGCTTCCAAACTATTTAACTATTTTGTCGTAGCTTTTGGCCAATTTTATGCATTAATTCTTATTAAATATATATATTTTTAATTTAGCATGAAAAGGTTCTAATATTGTAGAACCTTTTCATACCAAACATTTTATAATTTGCGTACCAACCAATACATCAAATTATTATTGCAATGTTGTGAATTAAACTATACAAGTTGGCTGCATGCCTTAGAACTTTAATTTTCAAAATGGGTTGTTCAAGGAGTAAAATATTTGAACTCAACGTTTAAAATTGATCTCCTGGACAATTTCATAAAAAACGATTTAGAACCTTTTCATTCTAGACCCACGAGGTATATTCTAATACTGGACACAATAATACGAACTTTGGTGATATAACATAGAGTTTATCTATCTCGTATATTTAAATCAGGTTATCGAAATGTTGTTACCAACTACCACCCTATTTCTCAATTAAAGGACATCACAATTACACTGAAAAAAGTTTGCTTAGATTTAAAGTATGATCCAAGAAACACGGTGTGGGTCTCAAACACATGATTATTCAATGAGGTACGTATAGGCGTATGAAAATATGAGTGTGACGTCATCTAGCTTGTAGAACTTCTATGACGTAGAACTGTCACTAAGTTTTGTAATGTAAATAAACATAAATACACGTTAACAGTTTACATTGATATCTGCATTTTGCTATTTCCGAACATAGCAGAAGGTCTTTGGAAACGTTAAATCCAACAAATCCATCAATGATATGGGATTGGTTTTAAGCTTATTCCAAGAACAATTATCTACATTTTGTTATCGTTACTATCATGTCTTATAAACCGAAGGACGGCAATATTATTTTAAAATAATTATGCACTTATTTAAGTGTGAATAGGGGCCAACGTATTCTGTAGAATATAAACTTCTATTTGCAAAAAGTGCCGTAAATATACTTAGTTATAAAAATGTTTTATTTGTTATTAATAATTCAATTAGGTTTAAATCTTTAAATAATTTTAAAGATGTTCAATTTAAATGTGAACAAAAAATTGATACCAATATAATTGAATTATTTCCTTCACTTAGGATGTAAGTACCCACGCATATTGATTTAATTGGATTTTGTTTTTAAAGCAATGAAAATATTTAAAAAAATAAATAACTGGAAAAGTTGCTTTGCTGCTTATTTTTCTTGATAAAATAATTTTTTATACAGGTATACTTTAATGGATTAGATTGACGTAATATTATGACTTAAAATTCCTATTTGATGTAGAAAAAAATTAATATTTATTAGATTATTAATTGAGATGTGTAGGTATATATAGCTTACGAACGGAGAAACAGAAGGAAAACTGAACAAACCAAAACACCGGCAGGCAACAAACCAGAGATGGCAAACATCGCCCCCGCCCTACAACAACAGCCGAAGACGGACTCTGGAACACGAGCGGAAAGCAGCTGCACACCGGCGCACCCGCACCTCCAATCACCTCATCCGAAACTGCCCCACAGCGGCAGGCGCGCCCCGGGGCATTAGTAGGACGCCCACAGCACGGTTGGTCACCGTCCGGGCAATCGCGATTGAGAGTGAGAGGGGCCGGGCCCAGCGTCAGGAGGCACCGCCAACCGCAAGGCTCGCAGAAGGACGAGACAACAGGAACGGGCAGAAGGAAAACTGGCAAACCACCACCGGAGTGTCGCGAACTCCAGAACAACAGAAGGAGAATTCGCGAGGCACGAGACTCGAGGCCGACTGGCTAATAAGCCGGGCCGAGAAGACCAAGAACGTGACTTCAAGACTGGCGGGCAGCAAAGCCGGGTCGAGAAGTCAACAAATGCGAACAGCGGGCCTTAAGCCAACAATGTAATTTATTTTATTAATAAAATGTAATGCAAAACTAGTTTCAATGTGCACCCATTAAGGGACTAGACAAAAGGTATGAAAAATTAAATTTATAAATGTCACATTATTAAATTCAATAAACGATGGCGGCGTCGCGGAAGTAATGCGAAAGCAGTCCCCGCGACGCCGTCGGTTCAAACAGGAAAAAAAAAAAAAGGTATATATAGCTTAAACATTTAATTATCAAAGTAAAATAAACTTAGGTTTACGCATTGGTTGTCAACTAAAATGGAAATTGCATATTGATTATGCGATATCATTTATAAGAAAACATTTTTATGTGTTTAAAACCATTAGAGATAATGTATAATATTAGACGTATTATAAAACATACGTGAAATATACCTCTCTTTTGCACAAATCGTTATTACTTTTTCTATTGAAATAATATTTCATATGATACCCAAATTACTGAGTTAAATTTTTAATTTGTCAACTGTTGATTTCGAACTTATCGACCTTGTGTTCTCTTAACTTAACTTGACTTGAGTTAATTATTTTCATTAACCGGCCATTTTTGCATTAATTAATTTAAAGTTTTATAAACATAAAAAAATTAAAACGTGACGATGAATATTGAATCATGACTAAATCGATTAATTAGTAACTTTGTGTGTAGATATTATTGAAAATTTGTTCATAATACACAGGTACTTTACTTGATAGGTTATAAAGTATTTAAAAAAAAAAAAAATTGTGGATAACTGAAACAATAAATTGTATGAAGAAAATGTTGTTACACAGCGTACCTATACGTGTATGGAATAATATCATTCATAAGCATACCTACTAATTACATAAAATGTAAAAGTGTTTTTATCACGTCCGTCATATTGAGATAACTGAACACGTGCTTTAGGCATGATATCCAACAAAATAATTATTTTGATGTTTGTTTGGCTTGAGTCTAGACGAGATAATTAATATCTATACAAAAATTTGTAAACATACTTATTATTAAAACACTGATGAGTAGGGCCCGGATTTCAATGCAAAGTGCATATTTTTTTGGTTGATCATAGACAATGCGTATTCGGTCAAATAACAAATAATCAGTCAGTTCGTGTTACATCATAGCAGTCAATATTTCAAATTTTCAGTTTTTTTAGTAAAATAATAAATTAATAAATAATAATCATATCTCATTTATAAATTAAAATTTATAAAAAAAAAGGGGGGTAAGTGGATGTCGCTCTGATGTACAGTAGGTTATGAGTGGGTCACTGTACTGGATGGTGTTAAATTTGAATTGAATGAAATAATATACTTGTATAAGAAAAACGATTCTCAGCGAAAACGGTCAGTCAGCTTAGCTATGATATTACCAAGTATATTTGATGATATTATTGTGAATAAAGTAATTTATATTTAACCTATTTACGTGGAGCCTTGTTTTAAATTTTCAATCCTTAGCTATAAAAGTTGAACATTTTATACATTTTTAACTACAAAATAATTATTAAATTATAAATTCGATAAATATTGTCAAAATATGAACTTTAAATGCTTATAAAAAAAATTGTGCCTATGTATTTTTAATATTTTTTAACTGCTATTGTAAAAATATGCAATGTCCGTAAACAGCTCAAAAAGAGTCAGATTATTTTCAAAATTTTATCGTTTATAGAAAATGCTAATATAAACATTCAGTGAAATTTTCAAGTATCTACATCCATTTGTTTTTGAGTTGCACCCAAAACCAAAATCGATTTTCTCAAAAACAGATTTTGCGTAAAAATTCCCGTTTTTCTTTAATTTTTCTTTTGTTTTTCACGGTGCTTTTGAAAACTACTGGGACATTTTTACTTTTGACCCCCCAAAATACCACCTAGATTCACTTTCCTATCAGAAAAGTTACTATTGAAGAAAATCCAAGCACTTTTACTGTCCTAAAAGGTGATGACAGACACAAAAAAAAAATAAATAAAAAAAAAAACACACATCATTGTAAAATCAATACATTCATCGCTCCGCTCAGAATCTATAAATATATGGCATTTTTAAGGTTATTTTTTAGAGCATATTTGTATGGTTTTAATTAAAGTACATAATTAAATTACTTAATTACCTAAGTGCATTTAAATCCGGGCCCTACTGAAAAGTATTTATGCAACACCAAGGATGGTTTTAATTGAATACAAAAATGATGAATTTAATTTAAAAAACGAAAAAAATGTTCTAATATTATTTTTAAGTTCTAATAATAAAATCTCATAACTATGTAATTATAAATTAATAACATTTTAACGGCATTCAAGCACAAATACAGTTTCTTGTTATGAAAAGTATTTTAATACTCAGCAAAAAAAGCATTTACGCACAAATACAAATACATACTTTTTAAACTTCATTATTTTGAAGTTGTACATAATCTAAAATAAATAGCTCATAATTTTATATTATATTAAGAGGATGTCAGCGCACTATTTGTTTTCTCTATCTGGCCCACGCGCAACATGGACAAAACGCATTTACGCAGAAACATTTTTTCTATGTTTTTAAGTAATCTTAGGGTAAAATCACTGATTACAAAAAGATAGAGAATAATATTTTTGAGGGAACGACATATTGATTTGTGTAAATATTGTCTCAAAACAATTTAAACATAATTTAAATTTACAAAATTTTTTTGTTTATTTCAAAAGTCGAATACAAAGTCAAATAACAATAAAATATAAAATCGAAATGTCATTCCTCAAAAATATTACTATCTATCTTTTTTGTATTGGGCGATTTTACTTAAAAGATTACTTAAAAACATAGAAAAATGATTCTGCATTTTGTCTATGCTGCGCGTGGGCCGGAGAGAGAAAACAAACAGTGCGCTGACATCTTCTCAATTATTAATGATGTATTATTTTTCCGCACCTACCTACTCTTACATAATAATAAGACGAAAAAACACAATA
This sequence comes from Sitobion miscanthi, assembly GCA_008086715.1. Taxonomy (NCBI): domain Eukaryota; kingdom Metazoa; phylum Arthropoda; class Insecta; order Hemiptera; family Aphididae; genus Sitobion; species Sitobion miscanthi. The sequence goes on from CM017801.1 coordinate 28,052,713, forward strand.
TTCTGCGTGTAATTTTTTAGTTAGTCGGATGTTTTCATGTCGTACAGGTTTAGGTCCCATACTTGGATTTTAGATTCGGAGTGGAACTATGAATGTATTGATTTTACAATGATGTGTGTTTTTATATTTTTTTATTTTTTTTTTTGTGTCTGTGTACACGATAAGTAGTCGAAATAATGCTTCGATTTTCAACTTCAGTATCTTTTTCGATTGGAAAGTGAAAATCGTTGGTACATTGGGGATGTAAAAATTAAAAATTCCCAGTAATTTTCAAAAGCGCCAAGAAAAACAAAAGAAAAATTAAGGAAAAACTGGACTTTTTACGCAAAATCGATTTTTCACAAAATTGAATTTGGTTTTGTTGTATCTTTAAAACAAATGACCGTAGATACATGCAATTTTCACTGGTTATTTATATTTTCATTTTCTATACACCATAACAATTTCCAAATATTTTGACTTATTTTGAGCTGTTTACGGACATTGTCAGTTTCCATTTTTTTTAGTTTTTTTTCTATAAATATCAATAAAATTTTATCTGTTGAGTAAAAAAGCGTGAAAATTGAATGCAAGGCTGCAAATATATTGTTTCAAAGGCAGATGAAAAAAAATTAAAAATCCTTAGTCACAGTTTTTATTTATATGCATTTAAAGTTCAAATCTTGACAAAATACGGAAAAATCACGAAAATTAGCAAATTATTTTGAGTTGAGAATTCATAAAAATTTTTCTTTTTAAACCTAAGATTTGAAAATGTAATACAAGATTACCCATAAGTTTGTCTACCTTTATAAAAAAAAAAATATCTATAAGAAAGTCAAATTAAATTTTTATCAGCGTTTGAAATTCATATTTTTACAACATTTGATATTCACTCGATTTCCCATTTAATGATTTTCTTATTTTATTGTAATTAAAAAACGAATGACTGTAGATACTTGAAAAATTCACTGAATGTTTATATTAGCATTTTCTATACACGATAAAATTTTGAAAATAATTTGACTCTTTTTGAGCTGTTTACGGACATTGTCAGTTTTCAATTTGTTTAGTTTTTTTTCTATAAATATCAATAAAATTTTATTTGTTCGTTAAAAAAGCTTAAAAAATTATTAGAAGGCTCCCAGTATATTGTTTTAAAGGCAGATGAAAAAATTCAAATACCATACTCAAATTTTTTTTATAAGCATTTAAATTTCAAATATTGTCAAAATACATAAAAATGACGAAAATTTGCAAATTATTTTGAGTTAGAATTTCATTAAATTTTTTTTTTAATCTACAATTTGAAAATGAAATACAAGATTTCTCATAAGTTTGTTTACCTTAATTAAAAAAAAAAATGTCTACAAGAAAATGAAATGAAATTTTTATGAGCGTTTGAAATTCATATTTTTACAACACTTGATTTCTCATGTAACGATATTCTTATTTTGTTGTAATTAAAAAATGAATGACTGTAGATACTTGAAAATTTCACCGAATGTTTGTATTATCATTTTCTATACACGATAAAATTTTGAAAATAATTTAACTCTTTTTGAGCTGTTTACGGACATTTACTCCGTAGAACCGTCACGGCTGCTCTAGCCAGATTGCCCCCTACACAATTAGTAATAAGTACGATTTGCCGAATTAATTTTTGCGGAAAATATTGCATTTGAAACTTGAAAGTCCCAACGAGTATTATTTTACAACCGATTATCTAAAATCGTCATTATTATTTAAATATAAAATTTTGACGAGATATGAACTTCAAGACGTGTTAATTACATATATTTTTTAGATTATATTAAACGTGTATAGGCTATAACCAAAGTGCAGCATTTGTTATTAAGAGGACGGCGTTACCTCGTTCAATACGAATACACGCCAGTCATTGGTCGACTTGGTGGGGGGGAGGGATTCGCAGTGTGATGTAGTACCCCAACTAAGTTTCCAGCAGTTTTAGCGTACCTCTACTATTATTTTTGAGGGGAACGCAGGGGACGCTTCATAATTCTTCTTTTTTATCAAAATGTACGAGATACCATCAGTATTTGTCTTATAGATTATTTCATTACCGTGAATCTATAATTTAGTTGATATATTAACTAATTATTACTAAACTGTTTGTTAATTTACTTTTATTTTCCGTTTGAGTTTGATATTATTTGTAACTATAATATATGTAATAGATACATACAGTAAATACCTGTGTCTTGTTTTAGATTCTGAGCGGAGCGAGGAAGCTATAGGCCGGGGCTATACACGGCGTATTCAGCCGCGTTTCGAACGCGTCGTATTCCGCGTCGTTTTCCGACGGACAAGCTATACACGGCGTATTCCGCCGCGTTTCCGTCGAGCGTATTCCGCCTCGTATATCTATACAATATTTTAGAAATATGGTAAACCCCATAATTATTGTATCAATAATATTAACATATTCATCGCAAACGAATAGCACTAATGAATAATATATACTCGTCGTTCGATCATTTGCACTTGTCAGTTCGTAGGAGTAGGTTTATTATTATGCAGAAAATTACACCAGCGCTTATAATTGCCATAAATGAGGCATTGGAAAAAGAAGATAGATCTTCAACACAAAGGAATTTTGCAGTACATCCTTACATGAAAAAAAGGGAAGAAAAAAAGGGAAGAAAAAAAATAATAAATGATAGTTATTCGTAGTCCGTAGATGTCAACGATACAGTGTCGAATATTCGAATGCGGAAAATAAAATGATTACACGTTTATATTTGTCCAATAGTTATTAAAATATCAATTTTGTTTATTTTATTTTTATTATTAATATTTCGACTGCTTTTAATTTTACATTTTCAAAACAATATTAGAGCTCGAGGTCACGGCTCGAGTCACACAGTTCCAGTACGAAAAATAATCCACAATATATTCAAAAATTTATAAAAATAGTTTTAATATGTTATCATATTATATATATTATAATAGTCTCGAAATAAAACAAATATCATTTGATTCCGTGTTATTATTAGCTGGTTTCATATTTGGAAACTCATAATTTTGATTGGTTTATATTTGGGTATAATTTAAAAATAGGTATTAGACGATATTATAATTTATAACATATTATGATGGACATAATATTTTAGGTACTGTTCCATACATTCATTGAGATATACATGATTATAGAGGCAATTATTATTTTTTGTTTTTTAACATAGGGCAATAACATATTTAATATCTAAGTAAAATTATTGTATTTATAAAATTATGGTGCAAACGCAGCGTTTTCCGTCACCAGTATAGCCCATCCTAATTTAAAACAATGTAAAATTAGTAGTTAGCGTTTTTATAACTTCGGCGTTCGTCCGCCAAAACGCAAGCCGGCCGGCGTTTTCCGCCGCGGATAAAAACGCGGCGTATTACATCCGTCGTGTATAGCTACTCCGATATAAACCAATGCATTTTGAATTCGACAGAAAACGCGGTGGAATACGCCGTGTATAGCCCCGGCCATAGTGGGTCTTACAATGGTGTTTATTTTTATTTATTTATTTTGTTTTTTAACATGTTACGAAAACCCGCTAAAAATGGGATTTTAATTTCCAACACGTTAATAGTAACGAATAAAAAATAATAATATTATAATATTAATATTCAATTAACAGGCTATAATAAATAAATAATAACAATATAAAAAATCCAGACTGACAAACCAACTCCGCTCAGAATGGTTTTTTTTTGTAAGATTTTATTATATAATATTTAATCTAGCATTATTTCCGTGGTATGGCTGCGTGTCTGTTGAGTCGTCGTCGTCTTATCACGCCGACCGACGAAACACTCACGCTCCACGATTATTATATTATATATATATCTACGGAACGACCCGACGACGGTCGTCTGATATTTTTGTCTCCCTAACGATGTGTAAAATGTTAAGCTCTAGTCAGTCGTGTGTCTATACCCAACCGCGAACTGTATTAAAAATTGAAATAAAGAACATTAACGCATTTATTATTTTTCTTCGTTCGTATTATTTTTCCCTATTTGGTCATATCCAAGTATACGCCCCTTACATTTTATACAATGATATTATATCATTGAATTCAAGTTGAATACAGTGCTGCAATTATGATTCTCTGGGCCCCGGAAAATGTCAATGTATGAGGTCTAAGTATGTAATTTTTTTTTTAAAAGCCTAAAAATATAATGTGAAAGTCCGCTAGCCAGTGACCATGCGACCATTATTTTAGATAAATTATAAATATAGATATTATTACGGATAAATAGGGGCCTCGTTCTTCGACATCAAATTAGATAGCATGATAAATTATAAAAATAAATATTTTTATTTGTTATATTGAATTTGATTTAAACATTAGATTACAATGCAATTATTTAAAATTTTCAAATAAATGCGGGGCGCCCTGAGCCAACGATTAGCAGCCCTTTACAGGGGCCTCGGTTGCCCCTGCGGTTATTGCGGCACTGGTACACCCACTTTACAGCAAAGAGTCATCCATTTACCCGCTTTTTTTTTTTTTGTTTTATCTTTTCATTATCATTTAATTTTGAAAGGAACCGTTTCCAAACACTTCTCCAAAATCTTAAAAATAAAACAAATTACATGATTTCGTTTTTGAAATTCATACAATGGCGTACCTACTATTATAATGACTATTGACTACCTATATAGTGATTACCGACTAGGTATACATTCTAAATTTATTTTTAATTATTATGTTTTATTATTAATGTCTGAAGTAACGTAAAATATCTCGCCGCTTTCAACTGCGTTGGTGGTGTAATGGTCAGCATAGTTGCCTTCCAAGCAGTTGATCCGGGTTCGATTCCCGGCCATCGCACATACTTTTTTTACATTGTAAATATTTTTTTTCATATATTATATTACACCAAACAGTAAATAAACTTCTATAATCGATAAATGTTTAGGTATAATATCACCGGACATTTCTTTAATTTATTATTTATACATTTTTTTCATGTGATTTAAAAATAGTTATTAGGGGATGTGGGGGATGGCCCCGCAGCTCCATAACGTTTAACAAGTGATGGGGACGCTATTTTTTAAAAGTAAACAGAGTTTCCTTACTTTAATTTTGCCAAGTCGAGCACTGGAGGACGCTACTCCTTAAAGAATTGTCTTGGTCTTACAAACATGTTATGAGCTTTTAAAAATGTACAGACAAATTACAATTTTAAAATCATCATAACTGGTTTTAAAATTAAAATAGATATATCAAAAAACCCATTAGATTCACTAGATAATATTCTAGCTTTTGACAGTAAATTAATTCTAGAAATTTGGTGTTGGTTCTAACGTGATAAATAATTCGCAGTCTTTTTAGAAACTAGAAAAAATATTAAAAACCCGGAGACTAATGAAATTAAAAAGTTGAAGCGTCAATATTTTCAGAAAAATTAACTCTACAAAATGACTATCTTCGATTTTTTTGGAAAATATTAAATAAAAAAATAAATTTTTTACTTTTTTTACCAAAACATTAAAACAAATGAAAACATGATATATTTATAGTTCTGTTCCCTGTCAGTCTTATTATAAAAAATCAGAATTACGATATCTATGAAATGGACGAGTACATATTACGACACGGCACACAGCGTGTCGTTCCAATTGTCATGTGAAGTTTTGCCACCGAAGCACAAGTGCGAGAAGAAAGGACACCGACGTCATGTCAATGAGAGATATACCTACATTTTATTTTTAAAACCTTGACTTTATTCTTTACATATATTATGCCTTTGATAATGCAAGCAACAAGCGTACCTTGGACGGTGTCATCGATATTAGAGTGAGCTGTTTTTACGCTGAAAAAATAAAGTCTACATATAGGTAATTTAATAAATGTTTTTTTTACTATCCAACAATACTACTAAGTACTAATATTGTTTACTACCGTAGTTCTAATATTTCTACAACGGTTAATAATATAAATTTAAGAATTTATTATTTCACGGTCATATCTCAATGCGCCGAATATAAATCTTTGATCATATACTGGATACATTTTTAAATCAACATAATTACACACGAACACGTGCTTTTCAAAGGTTTCGGAATAACGTAAATACACGGAAACTTTGCCTGTCAATCGTATCATGTTTGTTCGCTCCTGTATAGATATTTTTTGATTTTGAACCCCATCACATATTATTTTATCTTTTCCACTACCAACAGTATTTGCAGTACTCGTTGAATACGATACATTAAAACCGTTCTCATCAGTAACTTCAAATGAAAGTTCACTACCATAATGTTTGGAAGAATCAATCGATCCGACAGGTTGTATGCCTATAGTCGAAAAACCAGCACTAACAGCTGCAGTTATATAATCTTTGAAATAGATTCACTATTGCCCACTGTGGACGATCGCGTTGGAAATGTCCCATTGCCATATTCAATCTGTGTACTTTTTTTAATATTCGTAGTGTAATCTGCTTGACAAGTACTGTGTCTACAATATTATACCGCTTTGCCGACAGATTTCCGTGCAGTGTCCAATGTAAAATATTACGTTGTATAAAAAACGGCGAATTAGATTCTTTCGAATAGTGTATATTGTCATTATTGTCAATACACATACTTGTATAAATATTACATGGTTCTGCATCTTCGTTGCAGAGTTTATGATCAGGATCATATACTTTACATAAATCTAACCGTCCTGGTGGCAATCTTAAAAAAAAAACATATAAAAGAGTTTGCGTTATTAAAATTTGAGTACTACAAGTCTAGAAGTCTAGAAGTATGTTTTCTATTCGCCAGCTTGTAGGTAGTTCTAAATGCACGAAAAATCTAATCACTCAGAGCCACATTATAATCAAGGCTGGGCATTAACGAGTTAAAAGTTAAAGTTAAGTTAAAACATTCAGTTAATTAACTCGTTACTTTTTTTTCCGAATTAATTTTTAACTCAATAAGTTACTTTTTTCAAGATTAACGTGTTAACTTTAAGTTAATTTTATATCAAAAATATCTAAATTAAGTTAATTTTTGTCCGGACAATAATTCAAATTTTTTAATATGTTTTTATTTTGATGTATCATTTTGAATTTCCCCAGTAATTTTCTTGAACGTAAAGAAAAACTATCTAATAAACCATATTATGTGATTGGAATTTTAATTTTTGCAAATTAGCAAATTTTAACTTTGCACTAAGTTAAGTTACTTTTTTTTAAAGATAACTTTTAACTTGACGAGTTGACGAAAAAAAATACGAGTAACTTTTAACTTAACTTAATTTAATCATTTAAAAAAAAAATCATTAACTTGCCCAGCCTTTCTTATAATAATTTGGATGACTTTTATAAAACAATCTCGTAAGAAGGCTTTTGGTCTCTTTATAGTCCAAGAATTAAATGATTGACTTTCTGCCTACAAATGCGGTGGAAAAAACTATTTTCATCAACAAAAGTCGCTAGGATATAAGCAATAAATTCAACTGCATGGGGTTAAAATACTAAGTTGCTAATTGGGGAAATTTGACATTCCCAATGTATTATTATTATTTTTTTTTTTGTGTAAAAATCGATCTCATATCGAAGATTAACGTTTAGTTAAATATTTTGACAAAATCACAAAAAATTGTAAATTATGTTGTAGTTTCTAAATTGTAAAATAATGTATTTTTATAGCTACGGGTTGAATATTAATTATAACGAGTTTTCTCATAAGTAGTTCATACTGTAACCAATATTCTAAAAAATATATAAACAATTTCAAATTTCAATTCAGACGAAATGAGATATTTAAACGAATAATATTTTATTTTTTTTGTAACTGCTATTGTCATCTTTATTTAAACAACCAAAGTGTTTTAAGAATCAATACATTGTGGGTGAATACATTATAATAATTTATTGGTAATTCGTAGATATAATGTATAAATAAATAATAGTAATTACTTAAATATATATTATTATTTACATGATTTTGGGTTGTATCTCCAATGAGATAAAAAATTTTAATGTAGTTACCTATATTGTTGTAATTTAAAAATGTCTTTTGTTGTTACTGAAAACTTGTATTCTATATTATTTTTGAATTCAATGTTTGTTGTAAGAATTAATTCAGCCTACAGACTGTATTCATGCTAGCTAGTAAAAATAAATTACTTTAACAACAGTGATATCATAAGATATACCACTCAACTACCTAAGTAATATCATAACTGATTTTAGTATACAATATAATAATTGTATATGATTTAGCACATCCATTAAGATTACAATGACACCTACAATTTACTGTACCTACAGCTGGGTGGCAGCGTTGGGAGTTCGATATATTATCATGGAATTATAATTTGATTTAACACAAGTTCTTGGCAACTATTCTGTTTTTTTTATTATTTGAAGTTCATTGAATATTAAACATATTTGATGTCACGTATTTTATAATATTTCGTATAACCATTAGGTATTATTATTTTATTGATAATTGCATGAATATGACAAGTCAAATCATACAGAACACGGGTTCTTTAAATATTATTAACATATATTTTGAGTAGGTAGTGTAATATAATATGCCATATATATGACTTATATTGTAATTATTAAAAAATGGCATAACATAACACTTTCTTATTTGTATGTCCAACCTTTATATTTTTCTAAGAAAATATGAAGTGCCTCCAAACGTGGATATTGAATAAGTTGTAGGTATACCATAAAAAATTGTATTATTCAATGTCGGTGTTTTTGCCATTCAATTAAGTTAATTTTTCTAGAACACTACTATATTTATTTTTTAGGTACATACATAATATTTATACCACTACTTGTAAAAAACAAAATGTTTTCAAACTATATTTCAAAACCTTCGTATCGGAACATGTAATAATAAATAATAATTAGTAAAAAAACCATCGATCAACTACCTAAAAATTAGTGTTTATAATATGTATTTTATAATAATATTATTCTTATTTATTAATAAGTATTTTTGTAACGTCCTCTGTAACCACAAATATGTAATGTTTATTGTCAAAAGAGTCCAGCCCGTATTATTAATTTAAATAAAAATCACATTATTACTCGTGAGTCGTGGGCCATGACGGTGTATAATTACAATTTATAAAAAAATATCTACAACAAAGTGACACTAATTATGACATTTTGCAATGCTGTCATAACGTTCCGTATCTACGGCACATATCTCTAGAATTTAAGTCGAAATCCAGCAGTGTCGTATAACAATAGTATTAGTACCTAATCAGCAAAGCTGGGCACTAACTAGTTAGTTTTAATTCATATTAACTTTGTAACTTTGTAACTAGTTGAATTTAATGTGAAAAATAGTCTAATTCAACTCGTTAGAAAAATAACTAACTAGTTATTATTATTTTTTTTTTCATTCCAAAATTCTAAAAGCTGTTCCTCAATCAAGACATTATGGCTACACGTCTAATATCCTTTTTATTTTGTTTCACCCTTTATGTTCTAATAACTGATAAGTGATATACCAATAAATTTCCAATTAGTTGAAATTATTACTTACCTAATTAGAACATTTTGATCAAATTACTAGGTGTTTAATTCAATTTTTCAGTTTTGATCAATAGTTTAAGTTAGATAACTTAGTATTTACATTTCAACAAAAAGGTTTTTTAATCTATAAAAAAAAAACTAACTTCTAATCTCTACTCTAACTTAAGTTACTATTTTCACCAAACTAACTTCTAACTAATTAAGTTAGAAATTTGGACAGTTTCAGAAACTAACTTATATTCTAACTTAGTTAGTTTTTTTAATAAAGTAACTTAACTTCAACTAGTTGAAAAAAAATGACTAACTTGCCCAGTTGTGCTAATCAGTATTTACCGCAGCTGGTGTTAATGTATTGTAGGTTAATACAAATAATTTAAAATGTTGTATAATATTTACTCACCTTCAGTATATCAGTTTCTATGTCTGATTTGTCGATCATATTGTTATCGTGTGATAATTTTGATCGTTCCGTTAAATGGAAACTCAGAAGCATTGTGGAAACCAAAAATAGAACTTTAGCCATGGTTTTGTAATTAATAAACGCACAAAATATATTCGATAGAACAGCAGTGAGTGAACAGCCTATATGGACTATAGAGATAACGGCACAACAGTAAGTTGTAACTAAACTGTATACAATATACATCTATGATAAAAGTAAAAACATTTCAATATAATACAAAAAAGTACTTGCAAAGTATTTTGGATACTTTTAAAATATATTTGTATTTATATTCAAGTACTTTTGAGTAGTCGAATATGCATTTAAAAATTAAAATACAAACGACACAAAATTTTTAAATACGTATTCCAGTGGCGTATACATACATTTTGTATGACCGGGAGAGGGGAGGGGGACAGAAAAAAAATTGAACCTAGATACCTGCACGTCAAAAGAATAAATAACAAAATACAGGTAATATATAATTAGGTAAAAATTAACAATAGCGTGTCTATAAATGTTAAAATTTGATTTTAAATAATTGAAGTATAAGCTTAGTATAATTAAGCGTGCCATATTCATAATACATTAGAATATAGGTTTATCACATATTTATGCCGATTTTCAAGCGTAGCGATATAACATTTTTTTTGTAATAATTATTTATCTTATGATAGTTGTTAGCACAATATACGATTCAAAAAGTTGAAATGACGCCCTTGAATTAAACTATTGTAGTACACAATTTTATTTTTGGCATTTACCTGCTTTATCATACCTTTGTATACCGCCTCAACCACTGCCAAGGTACTAAAATTACCTTTCTGAGAAATTTTAGATTCATCGGTCTGGACTCTGGGAGTACGGTTTCCTCGACTTCCGGAAACAGGTGTATACAACTGGGTTCTGTATATTTCGAAGGTTTTCCAAAAAAAAATAAAACTAAAAACGGAACTGGCTTACACGACGTTACGTTTGTTTTAAAATAATTAACATTTGAACTACGCACCTACCTCTACAGGCCATATTGTTACAGTATATCACGTAGGTATAAACCGGATCGTAAACAGTTCACGTGAGCTTAGGTCCGCGGGTAAGGTAATTGTTGTTATTTGTTTCTGTACGCTCCGAAAACATAATTATAATATTTTATATCACAATGTGCGCATACAATATTATTATCTTGAATAATATGCACACCGTACACTTTGAACAATGGAAGTTTGTATAGAGACTGTTTCAGAGGTGTTTCATCGAGTTACCCCCATACAATGAAAAAAAAACCCTAGGATATGTCCGGTTCACTACTCAATATAACATAGGTAGGTATGTATATTATATTGCATGAGGTCCAAATTAATGACAGATTTTTAAATTAATCGCATATTATATCATTTGGGCGAGAAATCAACCCAATGTTTAGGCGAATATTTATAAACTATTGAATAATAGGAAAGTAACATTACGTAAGCATATAATAATTTTTATTATAAGTTTGTCTATGTTTATATAAAAAAAAAAAAATGTCTACAAGTAACTCAAATTAAATTTTTATGAGCGTTTGAAATTCATATTTTTACAACATTTGATATTCACTCGATTTCTCATGTAACGATTTTCTTATTTTGCTGTAATATTTAAACGTATGACTGTAGATATTTGAAAATTTCACTGAATGTTTATATCAGCATTTTCTATACACGATAAAATTTTGAAAAAAATCTGACACTTTTTGAGCTGTTTACGGACATTGTCAGTTTTAAATTTTGTTAGTTTTTTTTTTTATAAATATAAATAAAATTGTTTTTGTTGAATAAAAAAGCGTGAAAATTTAATGCAAGGCTCCTGATATATTGTTATAATAACAGTTGAAAAATATTAAAAATACATAGGCACAATTTTTTTTTATAAGCATTTAAAGTTCAAATTATTTTGTAGTTAAAAATTTATAAAATGTTCAACTTTTATAGCTAAGGATTCAAAATTGAAAACAAAGCTCCACTTAATAGGTTATATATAAATTACTTCATTCACAATAATATCATCAAATATACTTGGTAATATCATAGGCTGACTGACCTTTTTCGCTCAGAACCGTTTTTCTTATACAATGATAATATACCATTGAATTGAAATTTAATACCATCCATTACAGCGATCCACTTGTAACCTACTATACAGCAGAGTGACACCCACTTACCCACCTTTTTTTAGAATAATTTTAGTATTTTATTTTGAATTTTTTTTAATAGATCTTTAGTTATTTCATACGTACTTATCCATATAGGTTTAAATACCATAATTAATTATGGATTATATTAATGTTTGATTTTCTTAAGTTGTAAGATCTCTGTTAGGTTTTTAAATGCATTATTTTTTTAATTTATTTGTCACGAGTCTTATTTGGTCATTCCATTTAACTATTTAATATTATGGCACATTTCTATACCTGAAAAGGTGGACAAGTGGGTACCGCTCTGCTGTACAGTAGTTGTAATGAATGTGTTATATTTGAATACAATGATAAACCATTGTATACGAATAACGATTCTGAGCGGTTAGCGTAGTCCTTATAATATTATTATTTTTTATTCGTTGCTATGGTGATAAACAAATCTTTAGAAATTAATATCCCATTTTTAGCGGTTTTTCGTAATTTGTCGGCAGTTTTTTAAAACTACTTGGAATTTTCAGTTTTCGATTTTGACGTCCAAAGGCTATCAATTTTATAGTTTATAATTTATATTTTATAATTTTAGTTTGGTAATTTTTAATTTATTTTATAGAAGCTAGATACAATTAGTTTTATAAATAATTTAAAATTATTAAATCAACGGTACCTTACATTTTATTTATCAAAAAAAAAAACGCATTAATCGTTAATTTAACACTACATAACATCAATTAATTAAGATAAATGCCGTGAGATTAAGTTGTAATGCTTACAGTCTAATTTATAATTCATAAATAATTTTTACATTCCCTAAATGTATGAAAGAAACATGTGAAAAACAATACTTAATCACTAAAGGGATGGTAGAACAAAAAAATTTCAGCAATAAAACATTAAAATATTTCACCCCCTCCCTCCCTTGACAAATTCCCGCGGATATACTTTAAACTACGACACAACCTATCACAACAGAGCATCACAAACGACAGTGTCTATCTCATACAAGTCAATAACACAACATAACCGATCTCAACATAGTACCTACCGGCTGCCTACCCAGATACTATTTTCGTAATAATTTTATTTTACTAATAATATATTTTAATTAAAATAATAATATTATCAAATAAATATTAATACAATTTAAAATAATTATTTTGCAAAACAATATTATGTATATATTAATAATATGATATTATAATCGAAATAATAAAAAGATAATTCGAAAATATTATTACTAATATTATGCTAACTCGAAATGGCGGATAATTCTTTATCCCTCGAGGTGGAACTGATAACTTTATGTGCATACAATATAATAATATACTATTACGCAATTACCGCAGTATTATACGTACGGCTCTTTTTTGGTGTTTAAATCAGATGTCGACCTGCAAAAGAAATTCGTTTATATATTATATGATTATATTTTACATAAAATTATTATATGCAAAATATACATAACTGAACACGACTATTTTCAACAAGTGTGCCATTATTTTTATATTCGACCGTACATTAACGAGTTCTAATCGAACGTATCTCTTATTTAGTCGTAATTCAAAAACGAAAAATCGTAGATTCACTTTCAGGGGTGGGCTTGGCCATTGTACTACATCGCGATTTCACTGTGGGGCGATGTCATAATACAATCTTCAATAAATTTTCCTAAAAATAATCCGACGGAGGTTTGCTCTTATTTCCTTCGGCATTCTAAATCGTATATGGCAACGCTATCTAACTAGGAAATTAAGCAGCTGTCAGGGCCAGTTCTTCAGGCACGCATTAGACTAGATGGCGCTGCCGTTATCAAATCATGGATTTATAGACATTGCAGCTTTAAGGGCGTCGGAGCCAGTGCGTTTTTTCAGTACAAAACCATGTCCTTGCAGGAAAAACTCTCACGCGCTATATACCCAGATAGCATTTTCGTAATGATATTATTTTATTAATAATATATTTTAATTAAAATAATAATATTATCATATAAGTATTAATACAATTTAAAATAATTATTTTGCAAAACAATATTATGTATATATTAATGATATGATATTATAATTGAAATAATAAAAAGATAATTCGAAAATATTATTACTATATTGTTAAAAATGAAATTATGAGATGATATTACGAATATTATGTTAATGATATGATATTATAATCGAAATAATAAAAAGATAAAACTACGAACAGTTTCGCGTTCATTATAAGATAAACCTATTATAAAAATAAAATGTTTTCACTGCCGGATATTTGTAAAGGATTTCGGGTCATGGCGAATAATATTATGTCGGTATAATTATCAAATTATATACTATAATAGTACAATGATATACTGATTCCTTTAATTTGTTATTTAATATTTCATACCTAATTATAATAGTGCTTACAAAAACGTCAACTATATACCTAGTTTACTTATAACTACGAATTATTATTGTTATTATTAATATATAATTATTATTACGATGAATAAACAAGAAACCTCAGAACAAACACAACATTTTGACATTTTCGTTATATATAGTAATATATACTGCATAGTGTATACGCACTATTCTATAATAATAATTGTTCAGATTGTGTTATTATTGTTATTTCTTAGATTTGATCTATAGTTTTAATACTTATAAATGGATTTCCCAAATAATTGTACATCGATCGACCAGACGAGAGCACTGCGCACCACTACCTACCCGCTCGCCATCACACCACAACGTTGTTTACCGATAACGGATAAGGTTATTTATGTTTCAATTTAATAAAATATTTTTCTGGCGACACACGACTACTCGACTACACGACTTCGCTGCTACCATCATGCCTATCACTAAAACTGACAAAATATCGTTGCCAAACTACAACTTAGTACTTACGTCTTACTACGTCTAAAGTAGGTACTGTATAGTGTATAGTCTGCGAGTCGACAACAAGTCTTCCATGTGTGCGTGTTATTATAATTTATAATATAAAATTATAGTTATCGTTAAACGTTTCGCCGTTCGTTCGCCCAAGTAAATTTTAGTTCGTTGCATCACGCGGCTTTCTGTGACTATAACATCTGTCATCTGTTTAATAATTCGTACCTACGCCGCGTCAAGAATCAAAACACTAAAAACGTATCATTTAATTTTGGTAAGTACCTACGACCTACCTATTAATTTTTGTAATTTCATAAGAAAAATAAGGAAAAATACATGCTAATATAATATATACTATATAGGTAACGTATATAGTAATACACATAAGTTTGATATGATATGAATATTCAATAAATCAAACATAAAATGAATTTCTCCATAAACCTAGCCATATACTAAATAAACATACCTAGGTAAATAAATATTTTATTTGGATAATAGGTATGTTTTTATACAGGTGACAGGTTTTACCTACCTATTTGACATTTGTCTTGTTTAATTTCTATAGCTACACTTGTTTCATTTTATTCAAAATATATTTACCTAACTAATCTCTTTACAACATTTTGGTTTATTTTATATCTACTGTACCTAGATATTCTTAATAGTTGTAATATATATTTTTTTCTCTTTAGAAATTATGTCGTTTCATAAAAAGTCTAATTTGAGTATTCGGTCTAAAAGGAGAAGAGTTGAAGAACAACTGAAAAGCATACCATTATCCACATCTAACGATATCAAAACATTCCTTCTACATCTAGTTTAAATTTAAACCTCAATGACTGTACATTTATGCCCTTATCTAATATTGCAATTGATATACCAGAACAAACTTCCAAAACAAACTTCTCTTTTCATACTAATTTTGATGTACAGAATAAAAGAAATATTAGTCTTGATTCAGATATTAGTTGTAAAAATTGGTCTTCGTCAGATGAAAATTATGACTCAATTTCATTAAATCTGATCAAGTATTAGTATCGTTAATTGCAGAATGGGCTGTAGAATTCAAAATAAGTCAAATTGCTCTGAACGGTTTATTATGCGTTTTAAAACAACACAAATGCTTTGAATCAACACCCAAAGATTCCAGGACTATTTTGAATTCCAAACCAATAGATGTTTCTAATTTGCATTCAGTTGAACCAGGAGAATATTACCATTTCGGTCTATCTATTGGAATAAAACAAAATATTCCAAGTAGTTTACTACAAAATAATAATACGTCAGTTATCCAGATTGTTGCTGGTGTGGCCCAAGTGTGGCTTATATACGCCCAAAAAGTGATGTGTTTCCAATAGGCATTTGCTATGGGAAAGAAAAACCTTCGGACAGTAATAGTTTTTTAAAATATTTTGTCGAAGAAGCAAATAATTTAATTAATAATGGTATAGAAATAGAAAACAAAGTTTTTAAAGTTAAAATCGATGCTTTATGTTGCGATGCGCCGGCCAAGTCTTTCTTGTTAAAAACCAAAGGCCACTCTGGATTCTTTTCATGTTCAAGGTGTGAGCATGAAGGAGAATACTTATTAAACCGAATATATACACATCACCAAATAGATGACCTCCCAAAAGAACGCATCAGAATTATATTACTAAATCTAAAGAAGAGCACCATATTGGAAACATTTCTGTATTAAGCACTTTAACAAACTTTGATTGTGTCAATGATTTTTCTCTAGACTATCAGCATTTAGTATGTTTAGGTGTTGTTAGAAAATTAATTTTACTATGGGTAAAGGGGCCAATTCCAATACGTTATGTATCATGGAAAATAAAAGAAATATCGAAGGCATTAGTAAGTTTAAAAACTAACATACCCTGTGAAATGGCTAGAAAACCAAGAAGCTTGGAACTCATTAATCGTTGAAAATCTACAGAGTTACGTATGTTTATAGTTTATTTAGGTTGTACTGTTACTAAACCTGTATTATCTAATAAACATTGGACACATTTATTTAACTTGAGTTTGGCAATGATAATCTTATTGAGTCCTGATTATGGTTGTCATCTTGATATAGCACAAAAACTTTTGAATAATTTTGTAAAGAACTTTGAAATTTTGTATGGACGGCATCTAATATCTCACAATGTACACGGATTAACTCATTTATGTGATGATTTTATTAAATTTGGTGCATTGGATAATTGTTCAACGTTTCCATTTGAGAACTTTATGAGTACTCTTAAAAATCTTATAAGAAAACCAGATAAGCCACTGATTCAAGTCATTAAAAGGTTTAATGAAATGCATGCACTAAAATCCAATCCTCAAAAAGAAGAAAAAATGTATAAATGTACTGGACCTCATACTAACGGGCCGCTTATAGAAAATAATAAAGAGGGTTTGCAGTATACTACATTAAAGATGGAGAAATATACTATTAAAACACACGTTGAAGCCGATAGATTTCTTTTAACTAATAGTAATAAAATTGTTAAAGTTTTCAATATAGTTGATCAAAAAAATTCAATATATTTAATTTGTAAACAATTTGAGGACATCAGTACGTTGTTTGATAAACCAATTGAATCTACAGAGTTAGATATCTATGTTGTTGGAAAATTAAGTGATACACTAGCCTGGTATTCAATTAATGATATAAAAAAAAAAATGATTGTATTACCTTCAGATAATAATTTAGTTGCTTTACCTTTAATTCACACTTAATTCATCAAATACTCAAAAAGTACAGGGTTTTTTTTTAAATCCTTATATGTATATATTATATTAGTAGGTAGCTTATATTACTGTTAATTAATTTTGTAAATAATATTATACTAGATGAGAATAATTAATTATATGTACAAGAAATGTAATTATTATGACATTATGTACCTAGCATATTGATTGCATTTTTATTGATTACTTAGTTATAATGAATAAGATGAATGAAATGATAATGTAAATGAAAATTAATTAATTAGATCCACTATAGGATAAAATAATACTATAGACATTTAATTGTTCAGATTATTATTGTTATTTTTTTAACAGTGGAAAAATCTTATAATTATGTGGTCAGTTATTAATTTTGTTGAAGACAATTCTGTTGAAGTTGTACCATCGTTTTGGGTCCATAAAACTAACTGCGCATGGCCAAAAAAAAATGCAACACATTTCATAAAGCAAAGAATTCCTCCAAATAAATTTGATTTTGACTATTTACAAACCAAAAAATTATGTAGTGATTTAAGTAATACAAATTGAATAATTTTTGTAACTGTGAAGTTCAATATTATTTTTATATATATTACAGATGACTATACTATAGCTAAACAAAAGGCAAAAGCATCTGAAGACACTTCAAATATTTCATCTTCAAATGAAACTTCTGAAGAAAGACTCACACGGTTCCAAAAAATTAAGAAAAAAGTCATGAAAAATGATTTTAAAAAAATTGAAAAACTTAAGTGGAATACTAACTCTTTAGATAGCCCAGGTAATTTGTATTTATATTTTGTTTTTTATATACCTTTTAATTTTAACTTGATCAATTGTTTAGCTTCATCTATCGACGAAGAAGATGATGATTCAGACAAAGATCCAAACTATTCTAACACAGTTATTCACGAGGAAAATTATGTACTTGGTATTATTATTTGTTTGTTATATTTCCCCTTATTTCTTTATTTTTGTGTTTGTTTTATATACTTTCTTATAACAGATAATTATTATTATTACAAATTTCAAAATTGTTCTAGGTATATCAAATATTCTATAAAAATAGTTATATAACATTATGAGGCAATATTTTATTTTTTATTGATTTGTTATAGATGTAATCAATTTTAACGAAGTTGAGAAGATCATAACAACTTCATCATCGCCATTCAAAGTGACAGACAATAATCCATCATCTAATTCTACTCCGCATTCTAATAATGGTATGTATACAATATTTTAAAATAATAATACACCTATTAATTTTTTAATTTTTATAACTTTAATTATGTATGTATATGGGATTTAGGTAGTAGCTAAGTAATAACAACTAATAATTATTCAATACAGTGGCTCCGAATTTTTTAAATGTGGTTATAGCAAGGTGGATATTTGATTGAATTTTAGGGGGGGGGGGCTAAAGTCTTTGATATTAGAAAAAAAGTCCTCGGTAAGTCACATGGAAAAAAGTCCCGCGTTACATAGGTTTATAAATATATATAAAATATTAAAATATTGGTATAATTTAATAAATTAAGAAGGGGTAAACTACTATTACAAATCGTGTACACATACTACACCAGATTACTGATTATCAAGGTTTTTTCCAAAATGTTTTTTTTCCGGGGACCTTTTTACTGGGTACTTTTTTCCGTTTACCATAGTCTTTCTTTACAAAATAAGAAGTGGTAACTGCATATAATCGGTCCTCTATTCAACAACAAGATAATATAAATTAGGTACTTAAAAAAAAACAACTGTGGTATATTATGCATTAATACTGTTATTACTTATTGGTTCCCAATACCGCAGAAACAGCTTATTTTTATTACGTATAATGTATATACCAATATTCGGGATATAAAATTTCGAGAGCCATGTACTTGGTTTATTTAATCTCACGTGCATCCGGATAAAATGATTTGATTCTCTAGGTTCCTTTAAGATTGTCATACGCGGATTCTACTGTATATAAAAATTTCACTTACATTCACTAATTACCAAACAGTATTTTATTCAATTAAAATTAAAATATTCTTTGGCATATTTTATATTAATGTTTTTAACCATTTATAGATATTTTAACAAAAATCAATAGAACAACGTTAAATACATGGTATGAAATAAAAGCTTTAGTAGAAAGGATTGAAAGTCTCGAGAATTCACTTTTAAACAAAGGTTCCAAAGAAGTATTGAATGATGATTCAGATAATAATTTCATTTTTGCACTACCAGTATCAAATGAAGACGAATTGGAAATTTTTGAAGAAAAACTTTTAGATACAGCATTTAAAAAAAAATTGGTAAAAAATTAAATATAATGTAATGTTAAAAATGTGTAAGATATTATTGTACATAAATATTTTTAGATTTCAGAATTATCTCGTTTGGTGCGTGGAACTCTACCAAGCACGGTGCGTGCAATCATGCGATACATGTTTAAAGATATATTATTGGAACAATATAGTTTTAAAGGTCAGAAAAAAAAGAAAGTATTTCATACTTTAAAAAATTGTTCAGTTATTTTTGGTGAGTGAAATTTAATCACTTTAAATTAGTTGTTGAATCATAGAACTGTTAGTTGTTTGTTTTTAACATTATGTTTTAATCATAGATTCTATAAAAAAAAATTAACAAATTTCAAAATTTTAATTCAATTGATGTGGAGCAGTCAATCAAAATATTTATTGCTGGTGCCAAATTCAGAAATAAACCAGATTCTTCTGAATTTTAACTATACAAATTGCAAGTTATTATCATTTAATAAATATATCTATAATATTTAATAAATGAATTAATTGTAATTTTTCTTTTTTTTTATAATATAAAGTTTAAACAATTTTCCTTGTAATTATATATATTCATTAGATTTCTATGGATCTATGGATCTAATTATGGAAATTTCTACTAATAATTTAAGTTAAACTTTAATTTTTACATAGAAGAAGTTATGAAACTTCCAATTTTGTTTCAAAGGTTTTTTTTTTTATTAGGTACAGTATATATTATTAATTAAAATACTTATATTTATTATACAATTGTAAATTGTTATAATTTGATTATAATGATGAAAAAAAATATTGTTCTGTTTACTACCTGTTTTATAAAAGATAAATTCATTTTTTACGTAATATATATATACTAAACATAAATTTTAGGTATAAATATAATGATATTAATTATTATAACGAATTTATTTTCACCAATTTTTTTTAATATTCATTGTTTACACAATATTTCTTTTGTAATACATTTATTATGTATAATACTTAAATTATTTTCAATTTAAATATTTGCATAGAATTGTTTTTATTAATTAATGTAATGATATACAATAATCTGTTATTTACTTATTTCTAATAAATTGTTTGTGTAAAAAATGTAATTATATGCACAATATGCATTTTATTAAACTATAGAATTAAATTTATAATATATTTGTATTTTATTAAATATTATAATATTTAAAGAGTATTATTATATTATATAAGGTATGGAGATTTATTTAACAATAAAATGCATACTTATTGATGCCAAGAAGTATATGGATTCAAGTGTATGGGAAGGAACAACGAGGATATAAGGACTATGTAGCTTTAACCAAATTATTCATGGACTGCTGATGATATACACATATATTTTTTTAGGTAAAAAAAAATGATCTATTATTTCTATAATAATAGTTCTATTATTCTTGAATGATACTACAAAAATAAAGTATACATTTTATATTAATATATTAATTTTTATGGCTTTGTGAGGTATGGTCCGTACACTCAACTGTGGAAACACTCTTGAGTGTACGTATCGGCCGGCGTTGCTAGCTCCCAGGTGGGTGACAAAATCCTTGCCACACATACAAACTCCCCCCCCCCCCAGCTACAAATAACCTACAAACAAAAAACAGCTAATGGCCAAAGTTGCCGGGCTTAAGCTCAATTAAAAAAAATATATATATTAATGAAATAAAATGGAAATAATATTAAATCGATAATACAATAGTATTGTTTTATTATGATTTGAAATGTTACGTTTTAATTACAATTCAAATGTATTGATTAATTATTATTTTTCAAAAATATTTTAATGATAATACAATTGTATTATCACATAATTAATAATTTGGTTTATATTTTATTGATGTCAAACTCGGGGCCAACCGTCATTTTATAATCATTTCTAAAACATTTTTTCAACGAATTTTATGAAAAAAAAAAATATTTATCGAATGATATCGTACTAAAAATAATATCAAAAAAATCTATTTTTGCTATCTGGGTATCTATATTTTGAAAATCGTAATGAACTTCGATGTATGAATGAATTCGCTTA
This sequence comes from Sitobion miscanthi, assembly GCA_008086715.1. Lineage (NCBI taxonomy): Eukaryota > Metazoa > Arthropoda > Insecta > Hemiptera > Aphididae > Sitobion > Sitobion miscanthi. The sequence goes on from CM017801.1 coordinate 28,074,752, forward strand.
AAATGTTAAATAAATTATAGGCATAAGTTTGTTCAGTATATTATTATTATGTTTAAAACTAAAAATATTATTATGAACCATAATATATATTTTTATAAGAGCTTGTCTAATTTAAACCTGCAGATATCTGAGGCATAGGTAGCAATTCGTACGGAGCTATACTCTGTTCAAGTTAAGAAACGTAGTCGGCGGCGACCTGTTTTCACAGTAAATAGTAAATTATTCACCCAGTAAATTATCTGTATACCTGCCGTTCAGTATTGTCACGCTCCTGCGCACTAGCCAGCCGCCGAGGACTACGTTTCTTAACTCGAACAGAGTATGGGCGGTAGTGTTACCCTAAGGTTTTTGATAATAATATGCAGTGTCGTAATTTTTTTTGATTTTTTGGCGCTATCCATCGACTTCCTTTTATCCGATTGAAGTCTCATTCCACGGAAAAATTTGAATAAAACAGTGTTGCGAAGTGTCGAGTGTTAAGTTCGACCGAAATGTGAATTAGGCGCCTATACCTATACCCAGGCGGTATCGCTTCCGTCGTAATGTGCCGAATCGTGTCGTTTTTGGCCGCAAAATATAATATCATGATAATGTTCAAAACGATTCGCGAATATTAGCCGCGAACACTGCACATTCTGGCTAGAAAAACAAGAAAAAAAAAACAGTCGACCGTCGTTTTGGTAAATAACGCGCGACGACGGACTGTCGTTAGTTTTAAAAAAAAAATATAAAATTTTAAACTTGTCGCTCTCGACGTAGCGTCCAATATCGTTTAAATTTCTCGAGCGAAAAAATGACGGCCAAGACTGAGTATGAAGCCCCCCCCCCACTCCGCGTCACACACCAAACGAATGTAATCCGTGTCGATCGACTTTTGCAGGTCCGTGCCAGCCGCCAAGAACGAGCGCGACGGTCCCAGTGAAAACTTCTCGTTCAGCCCAATGCTGTACAACTTTCGAGTGGCGCCGCCGCCCGGCCACAACAAGACCTTTTCGCTCCAACAGCCGCTGGCCACGCTGTTCGACAACCTGATCACGGTGCTGTGGTCTGTGTACGGCAAGAAATCGAAAATCAAAATCGGTAACGCACACACGTATTTACCTCGTAGTGACTATAACATTGCGGCCGTGACCGGTGTCGCTCCGAGAGAGGTGTATGGGCACGGCCGCGAACGGATCTCAATTTGGTGGGGATGGGGGGGGGCGAGGAGGAGGAGGGGGAGCTAAGAGTATCAAACACGAAATTCCGATATTAGTCGCGTTTTTCATCCGGGGGGGGGGGGCTTCGATTGTCATCTAGTTTTAAAACAAAAAATATATTAAGTTAAATAATATATAGACCGACGAGCGTTTCATCATTTCGTAATATTCGCTTTTCATTTCAAACTTTTTCTATCTGCTTATTTTGATGCCCCCCCTCCCCCAATCTTGTCATTACAGTCACTCCAGACTACCGCTATTTACCGTATACTAGTCGCCTATATAGGTGTTGGGTGTTTTCGGTTGAACTTTGAACGTGTTGTGGTTATTTTTGGCCGTGTCTTAAGCAGTACAGTATCGACATATATTACTGTAAATAAAATTGGTAAAACAAAAAAGGTACAAAATGTATTTGTTTATCTATCGTTGAATAAAATTCCAACTACAACAATTTATTATATTATATACAAACAAATTATAATTACAACTAAAGAGAGTTGGTCACATCCAAGCCGATGGCTACAAGGAGATGAGACTTCTAATAAATAAATTAAATTTCTAAAGCCATGCATGAAGTAAAATTTAAGGAATAACGCTTTATGACCATATTAAATCAAATCAATATAGTTTATACAATAAAAACTTTAAAAAAATGACTTAATATTATGAATGCACTTATGTATTTAAAAAAATACAAACATGCTTAAAAAGTATTTTTTTAATGACAAATATGTTTACTAATATAAATATTATAGGTAGTGAAAAATATACATAAATCTTATAAATATTACTAAATATTTATTAGGTGACAAAAATGGGAAATCGTATATCGACTAGTGTTTTGAAAAATTATTCTAAAAAAAAGGTGGGTAAGTGGGTGTCACTCTGCTGTATAGTAGGTTACAAGTGGATCGCTGTAATGGATGGTATTAAATTTCAATTCAATGGTATAATATCATTGTATAAGAAAAACGGTTCTGAGCGAAAAAGGTCAGTCAGCCTATGATATTACCAAGTATATTTGATGATATTATTGTAAATAAAGTAATTTATATAATATTATAACCTATTTACGTAGAAGCATGTTTTAAATTTTCAATCATTAGTTATAAAAGTTGAACATTTTATAAATTTTTAACTACAAAATAATTATTAAATTATAAATTCGATAAATATTGTCAAAATATGAACTTTAAACGCTTATAAAAAAAAATTGTGCCTATGTATTTTTAATAATTTTCAATTGCTATTAAAACGATATATCAGGAGCCTTATATTAAATATTCACTCTTTTTACCCAACAAATAAAATTTTATTGATATTTACAGAAAAAAAAACTGACAATGTCCGTAAACAGCTCAAAAAGAGTCAAATTATTTTCAAAATTTTATCGTATATAGAAAATGCTAATATAAACATTCAGTGAAATTTTCAAGTATCTACAATTATACGTTTTTTAATTAAAACGAAATAAGAAAATCGTTACATGAGAAATCGAGTGAATATCAAATGTTGTAAAAATATGAATTTCAAACGCTCATAAAAGTTTAATTTGACTTTCTTGTAGACATTTTTTTTTTTATAAAGGTAGAAAAACTTATGGATAATCTTGTATTACATTTTCAAATCTTAGATTTAAAAAGAAAAATTTTTATGAATTCTCAACTAAAAATAATTTGCTAATTTTCGTGATTTTTCCGTATTTTGTCAAGATTTGAACTGTAAATGCTTATAAATAAAAACCCTGACTAAGGTTATTTTTAATTTTTTTTATCTGCCTTTAAAAAAATAACTTAGGAACCTTCTATTAAATTTTCAAGCTTTTTTAACCAACAGATAAAATTTTATTAGTATTAATAGAAAAAAAAACTGACAATGTCCGTAAACAGCTTAAAAAGATTCAAATTTTACCTTTTATATAAAATGCTAATATAAACATTCAGTGAAATTTTAAAGTATCTACGGTTATTTGTTTTTGAGTTGCACCAAAAACCAAAATCGATTTTATCGAAAACAGATTTTGCGTAAAAATTCCCGTTTTTCCTTAATTTTTCTTTTGTTTTTCACGTCGCTTTTAAAAACTACTGGGACATTTTTACTTTTGACTCCCCAAAGTACCAACTAGATTCACTTTCCTATCAGGAAAGTTACTATTGAAGAAAATCCAAGCACTTTTACTGTCCTAAAAGGTGATGACAGACACAAAAAAAAAAAAAAAAAAAAACACATCATTGTAAAATCAATACATTCATCTTTTCGCTCAGAATCTAAAATAACTAGGTAAATACGCAAAAGTATAGACTTTAAACTCGAAATATTTTTTTCGTAGTGTCGTGAAACGTAAAAAAAAACATGAAAACCCAACAACTTCTGACGCCTAAATTTATAACTAAATATCAGTACACGGACGGGACACGCCTATCATAATAATAATAATAATAAAAATAACAATAATACACCGGCTACGACACGATCAGCAAACGAATCGGTATAATGTTTTGTACGTTGTTCACAGGCATCAATCAATTGCAATGGGCGTTGGAGTTCTTGAGATGCATGAAAGTGGACTATGGTTACCCGGAAAGCATAGAGAAAATCGTCGGGGAGCTGGAAGAACAGCTGATATCGCTTTACGCCAAGGTCGGCGAAAAAATGCAAGAAAACAAACGAAAAAAAGACCTCGAGGAAATGGAAAAAGACGTCAACGAGAAAAACTCGAAAAGTAAGTATACATACATTGGTATGCGTAAATTTGCACGGAATCGAAATTGATATTAGACATGAAATCGAGTTTTCGACAAACGATATTTTATTGCGTCTTAGTTTTTCGCACAAAACGCAATGACATTATAATATATTTAGGCGAAAGTTTTTGGCAGAATCAAATATCGGGGCATTGTGAACACATCACTATATTGTATTATTTACTACCCAGGATAGTAAAAACTGGATTTATATTTTTCGTCGGTCATACATAGAATGCGCTGATAAAAGTTTCAAGTCCTTAGAACATTATCGTAATCAATATATTATAGACAAAAACTTGTCAAATGCTTGTTATCAATATTAATAGATGGGTATTAAATTAGGTACCTATTGTAATTTGTAATTTTATTTTTGAAATGTATTTACATTCCTTAGTTTTGAAATAAAAGGTTTATAAAAACATATTATTGTGGCCTAAATTCTGTGCAATATCTAATATATAAAATTCTCGTGTCACAATGTTAGTTACCATACTCCTCTGAAACGGCTTGACCGATTTTTATGAAATTTTATATGTATATTCAGTAGGTCTGAAAATCAGCTACTATCTATTTTTCCTACCCCTAAGTGATAAGGGTTGTCCAGAAAAAAATAAAAATAATAATAGTGTATTATATATTGGTTGCTATTAGTTAATCGGGCATGTTTGTTGATTTGTATTATTATTTTTTGTCAATATATATATATATATAAATGAATGTTTGTGTGTATATTAGACCTCTGGGAAGAAGATAGGCTAATTTAAAAAGGATTAAATTTGGTTTTTTTTATTCATCGGATTTTAGTACGGTTAGGTTAGGTTAGTATTTTGTTTAATTGATTATATTAATCCATCGTAGGTGGAATTAAGTAAAAACGACAAACTTGGTATAACTTTGATACTTTAGAGTTAAATCATATACTTAAGTACAAACAGCACGGGGTCCGCGATCTACCGCAGGTAAATTGCCTACCTGATAATATACTGCTGCGAATCAGAATTTATATTCCGGGCAACAGAAAAGTTAAGATAAATCTAGAACATCATACACCGAATATTAAATAACGCATTGAACAAAGTTTGAGTCATATGCAATTTGTACATTTAACGGGTAACGAAGTGCACGGGATCAGCTAGTTATAATGTAAATATAAGTATGTGAATTAATAATTTTGTATGCATGTAACCCACAATTGTATGTAAGTATACCATTTGGGGTATTTGAGGAGGGGGGGATAAATCTTTTTGGGCGATGCAACATCAGTTAGTGGGTGGAATCAGTGCATGGTATGCAGTAAGTGGACTCCAATGTCTTTGTCCAGGTATTGAGGACATTGTTATTTGCGAATTTTGTTATTCATTTGTATATGAAAAAAAGACATTGTTTTGTTTTTGTTATTGGGTTTATCATAAAGACGAGTGGTATGTTGTCAAATCAATAAATTATAATAAATCTTAAAATTAAGGATAAAATTGGAATTTTATTATGATTTTTAAAAAGTTGCTTTTTCTTGTTCCAACTATCGACTAGGTACGAATCTAAACGTTAATTTGATTTAAAAAATACATTTTTATTTATAAGTGACTAATTCTTTAAAGGTTAGCGTCTCCAGTCTGCCACACGTTTCCCAATATATGATATACAATTATATTTCATCATCGTCCGTTTAAATAGCATGTGCAATATTGTTTTTAAATCTACGATAGCATTCCTACGCCACACCAGTTGACGAATAAACATTTTAAAGTGGTCTAAACATGGTGTAACATTACTGATTATTGATTGTAATGGTTTTTATTTGTTCGTAGGTTCTGGCATTGACAAACCAGAGACGGACACATTTACATCGTTTAACGAAGAAGATATCATGGGAAAGCTAGACGTGATCAAGTTGACGTTAGATCCAGTCTCCGGCGAAGCGAAATACTTAAAAGAGTTAAACTCGTTGGGCAAGAGAAAACAAAAACCACACGACCCGTGCGCCAAAGATAAAAAACAAACTAAAAGTATGTGAATTTATTTTTACTCTCGTGTGATTTTTTTGTCATATAAATTATATTCTCGACTTTAACCGTTTAATATGTTAAATGTAGATTACATGATTGGCGCCTTACAAAAGATCCTGAGCAAAACAACGGAACCGGACACTAAAAACGGAGTCGAAGAGTATGTGTTATTAGAATATTATCAATTTGTCTAAATATCTAAATAGTAAACTGATCAAGTTCGAAAAAATCCAACAAAAATTAAGGGGTTCGGTTCTAGTTTCGGTAGTCGAACATGGTTTTAAAAAAACCAAACTTAACCAAAATCAAATAAAATGTTCGAAATGCGATGATTAATCTGCACTATTTTTTTTTTAAATTTTGTTTACCGTCTATTTTGAAAAATAGGAATAACTCTAATATCAAAATTAAAAAGTTAAAACCAAAAAACTTAAATTAAATGAAAACTTGAATTTTACGTAATAAATTATTTATTTTGGTTTGACATTTCATTAAAAAGTTTGTTTTGAAATTTCATTAAAAAGCTCGGTTATGGGTTTGGTTCGATGTTAAACGAAATTTTCGTCTCAACATACAGTTAAAACGTTCGGTTTATGTCGGGTTTGATATCATAAATTTTACTTCGACCCACCACCACTAAATAGATACTTATACAGTCTATTAAGTTAAATAATTCGTCTAATTGGATATTTTGTTTTTCAGATTGATAAAAGGTCTTAAAGTCGACAGCACGGCATCCAAAAAGACATGACATATACGACTTTCCGGGTGCACTACATCTCATAGTATAATATAATATTGTGTATTTCTTTAAACTTGTGAGAATAATGCATTTTTTTTAGATTTTAATCGTAATGAAAAATAAATTTATCGATTACATTACATTTTATTGTATACAATTTTATTGATTAGAATTTCCACGGAATTAGAATTTTTTTGATTAACTTTATTTTATATTATATTATTAATATAATAGTTTGAAAAATGAAAATAATAATGTGCAGTACAGCCATCAATGCTCGTTGCAGACTAGTTAATTTTAGGTCGAATGTACGTTTATAGAGCGGAGTGCTTAACGTTTTCAATATCTAAAATAAATAAATGAAGCGTTTTCCTACATTATTTTCTTTTGGGGAACAGTCAAATAATAATTATTTTTTCTTAGCACTTCAACGTCTCATGGGTTGAACTTAATTCAACAAAATTAATGTACTTTTGAAAAACCGATTACACTTTAATTAGGATAGGTGCATTACAATAATAATTCGTAAATTACGATAAAAAATAACACTCTGAATGGGAATTTCACTTATTTAAGTCTGAACACTATTTTGGAGTAGGAAGATCAACAAAATTACTTATAAATAAATTGAGGTCATGTTTTAAAACAACATTCAATCAATTAAACTACCGGTATTATACTTTATTGAATACCAACAGCTTGATAATTTTTATTTTTAATTAAATCTAACTAATCTTGGATGCTCTTGTATAAATATAATCATTTACCAATACTGTGCGTTGAGACTCCGATTTAGATCAAAGATTATAATAATATATCTTTCGGTCGTCTGTTGTCAGATACTCAGATAATATATAATATAAGTACTCGAGTCACTCTTAATTGAATTATAAGCTAATCTTTAAATCAAATTGTTCAATAAAGTTATTCTTATAATGACTAAGCTAACATAAATCATTGAACGTAAGTTATAATACAAAAATAAAAATGTATTTTTATAAACTTTTACTAAAATTGCGTAGGTATACCACATGACGACTGGTTACACACTGCTGGTATCCACTGACCGTACGCCGACCGTTGACTTGGGTAACAAAATAATGTGAATTCATATAACAAGTGGCTCCTCGATGGACTAATTTAATAATCATACGTATTATGCGTGACTACGGTTATAGGTTAAAGTATAATAATATTATTGTCACGCAACACGACACGCACAATATATTTAATATGCCTATAACCTTTGATTTTGTAACGTTTACCCATACAACTGCAACTTTTTATAAATTATGCAGCATGCATTTTCATTTAATACTAGCCGATCCCGTGAACTTCGTTGCCCGTTAAATGTACCAACTCTATATGACTCAAACTATTTGTTCAATTCGTTTTTTAATATTCGGTGTATGGTGTTCAAAATGTATCTTAACTTTTCTTTTGCCTAAAATAAAAATTCTGATTCGCAGCAGTATATTATCAGGTAGGCAATCTACCTGCGGTAGATCACGGACCCAGTGCGGTTTGTGCGTAAGTGTAAGATTTAACCCTTAAGTATCAGAGTTAAACCAATTTTGATTTGATATGATACGGCGGATTAATATAATCAATTAATACATAATCCTAACCTTGCCTAACCGTACTAAAATCCGGTAGATAAAAAAATTAACCAAATTTAACCATTTTTAAATATTAGCCTATCTTCGTCCCAGGGATCACACTACTATTATTTTAATCTGTAACAATAAACTACGTTTTTTTTATTATTCAGTTTATTTTTTTCTGGACGGATCTGTTGTATTTTTGACATCCAGATTTCCTACTTTTCCGGTGGATTTTCCTAAAATTTTTTTTCATAAGAACCTTCTCCGTGACATACTCTTTCGTTTAAAAACAAAATCAAGAAGATCTGACAAGTAGTTCCAGAGTTTAGTCTGTATAGGGAGATTTTCATTTCACGTTTATATAGTTCGATAGATAACCAAAGAAGAACTTAAACTTTAACCATCGTTTTTAAAATAAAAGAATTTAATCTGTAGGTAGGAACAAAAATTCACGGAAAAAGTCGATGCATATTATAATAATATGATAATATAATGATATATTAAGATTATGACCTACAGTGGCATCGAATCCAATAACTTTCAAGGGTGGAATCTACCCACCTAGTCCCAATTCTTGTGTTTTGAATGTTTTTGTTGTATATAAAAATACATCTATATAATTCAATTTTAATCAGTGCTGCAGACGTTATTATAACGTTATATTTGATAAAAAAAACGATTGAAATTTGTAAACGTAATTATAACGGAAAGCGATAACCAAAAATAATAAAATACCTCAAAACAAAACATAACAACTAACAAAATACATCATTAAACAAAACATAATGCAAAACGTAATTTATAGAATATCATTAAACGAAAAGTATAACGCAAATCGAAATATTATTTTAATATTTATTTATTTGAAAGTCCTATTGGTTGGTTTTGTAGAAACTTTTATTACGTCATGCAAATAATCTAAGAATTGATTTTATTATATTCCGTATCCGGCAATTACCTACCCGCATCAGTTATTATTAGGGAACGCATTTTAATTTAAATAAATATTTTTATGTAGTAATAGCATCGGAAAGTTTTCGATATATGTATACGTTTCATTTAGTTTCAAGTAATCTGATGCTAATTTCATTTTAAATATTTTAGAATAATTAAATTTGTCTACAAATAAATACATAAATTTTACTATGCAATATTGCAGAATTTTCGTGTATATTTTAATTATTTTACAAATAAACAAACGTATTCTGTATTATTGAAGAATTTCCGTTTTTGTTTTACTATTTTACGATACGATTAGGTCTCTGTACTGTACGCCTTTGACATCAAACGACAACGACAACGACAACGATTCGATATCTCATCTGAGTAGTAGGTAGTAATTTCAGTATACGAGTATATGCTTGAGCACTGAACCATCTAAACCATTTTTGGTATGTTGTGAAGAATTAGATAAATGCAACCACAAAACTATATGTCAATTATTCAATAATGCAATAATGTACTTTTACTTCTAACGGACGCCGCGCCGTATAATATTACGTGTAAGGCGGGAGCAGTGTTGGACACATTTTATCCAAGAATGATACATTTAACTTGTCTAGTACATGGTTTTCATCGTGTAGCTGAAACACTTAGATTTCAATTTTCTGAAGTTCATTCATTCATTTCCAACGTAAAAAAAATATTTTTAAAAGCGCCAAGTCGTGTACAAACATTTAAAGATGTGTACCCGGATTTGACTCTACCTCCCGAGCCTAATATAACTTATTATTTTTAAAATTAATAGGTATCAACACTATTTTGAATAAGGATAAACGCAAAACTTGTGTAACGTTTTAGCTCTAAAATAACGATAAACGAAAACTGGGGTAACGTTTCAATATTCTGTATAACAATAAACGCAAAACTTATAATAATATAAGCTTTTACTTAAAATTTGTCGGTATATGCTGACCGCATATATACTCGTGGTTTCCGCCGAACATATGAAATTGACTTGGGTAACAAAATAATGAAAATTCATATAGCAGGTGGCTGCTCAATTCAATAATTTAATAATAATACGTATTATGCGCGACAACGGTTATTGGTTAAAGTCTAATAATATTATTGTCACGCAATACAACACGCATAATATATTTAATGTCCCTTTAACCTTTGATTTCGTAACATATAGCCACGCAACTGCAACTTTTTATAATATTATTCAGCATGCGTTTTCGTATAGAAGAAGACCCACACGTTTAAATTTTTGTCGTACTTTTTGAACTAAATAATTGTATTTGTAGGTAGATACATAATTACGCGGACAGAGTCGATACGTATTATAATAATATGATAATATAATGATAAGTTAAGTGGAAGATGTACAGTGACGTCGCATTCAAAGTTTCAAGTGGTAGAAATCGCCCAGCTCGGTTGAATGGTTATGTTTTGTACGGATTAAGAACTTACTACGATATCGAATAATACATTTATCATTTCGATTAATATTAGTCGTAACACTTTTTATAAGAATTTTGCTTTTTATTTAATCTTTAATAATATTAAGTACTGTGTAATAAAAATTACTATACAAAGAAAGTATGTAAGAACCGTATTAATGATAGCTATTTACCATTTTTCGACGGTAGGTACCATAGAACCTGGTTACTTGGGACATATGGCTAACTTTGGCCATAATTAAGAAATTTAGTATTGTATCGTCTGGCATCACTAATTTATCTTTTTGTTTTCATTTATCAATTTATTCACGAAGTATGCACACTAATATACATAATTTGACTAGGTACTTACAGCTTTATAAATCAAGGTGTTGGGTAAGTAATGTTTAATTATTTAATTAACTAAAGGTTGCACACTTAGCAGGTGGTTGCTCAATTCACTAATTTAATAACAATACGTATTATAGGTTAAAGTCTGATAATATTACTGTCACGCAATACAACGCGCATAATATAGTGTCCCTATTTAGTGCCCCTTTAACCTTTGATTTTGTAACATTTACCCATGCAACTGAAACTTTTTATAATTATACAGCATGCATTTTAGTATAATAATGACGATGAAGAACTACGCGTTTAAACTTTAGTCGTAGTTTTTACAACTCAAGTATTTTATGTGTAGGTAGTTGCATAAATAAAATTACCTTGCCGATGCATATTATAATAATATGTATAACGACATATTAAGTATATGATGTACGGTGGCATCGAATCCAATAATTTTCAAGGGCGGAAACCACCCACCTATAGGTCGAATGGTTGTGTTTTGTATGTATTTAGAACTCAGCATGATAAATTTTAATTTCTTATAACAATTTATTTACTATTTTAACAACTAAACTTTAAAGTAAATCCAATTAAAGTAAAACACTAAGTATATGTTATACAACCAAGTCAATATTTTAATGGCCACAAGTAATACTGTAATAAATGTTGATTAGTTCTCTACACTCGACAAGTTTTCTCGTTATTTAAATGACGCTTACTTAATGTATAATTAGTTTAAACGAAGTAGTATAATTCATTTTTCTCGTCTCCTTTTTTATTGTTATTATTTGTTAATTAATGATAATATGTTAAAACTTAAAAGTTATAAGTAATATTAAGATAATCTACTATGTACTAGGTTTATAGCTATAATAAAATACAATTTGACTAACAATAGTCCAAAGAATAAAGCAAGAATGTAAAAAAAAATATTGCATTTACAACAAACACGAACAAAATGTATTCATTTTTTGTTTATATATAGTTTTCTAAAACTGAAATAACTGTGTAGCAATCACCCATTGTCTGTAATAAAAAATAATAATAAATACTAATAATTACTTACCAATATGTATTTCTATGTGAGCTAAAAATAATCTGTGAGTAAATGATTAATAGATTTTCAAAGGGTTAAATTTACCATTTGAGTCATATAGAATATAGATCAAAATATCAGTGAACTCCGGTACATAAATTCAAATTTGTAATAATTAAACATATTTCCAAAGATAGTACTAGATAAGTAACTTTTTACTTTGAACCGAAACGAACCAAACCATTTGATCGACATTGAACCCAACCCGTACACTAAACACTCTGTTTAATACCTACCACACGTTCGATTATTTTAAATAAATTATGAAACAAAGTTTTTAGTTGTTTATATGGATCCAAAATATAAAATATAAAACATTTTTTGTTCAAAATATACGAAGCGTTTCAATTTTTTCTTGAATTTCAAACTTTTTATTAGAGTTTGGTTCGAATTTCTGAGCTTTGGACAGTTTTACCCACCTCCTGTGTACCTCTATAACTCTATATACATTCGTGCAGTACCTACATAATATACATCAATGGCCGCAAGTAATACTGTAATAAATGTTGATTAGTTCTCTACACTCGACAAGTTTTCTCGTTATTTAAATGATGCTTACTTAATGTATAATTAGTTTAAACGAAGTAGTATAATTCATTTTTCTCGTCTCCTTTTTTATTGTTATTATTTCTTAATTAATGATAATATGTTAAAACTTAAAAGTTATAAGTAATATTAAGATAATCTACTATGTACTAGGTTTATAGCTATAATAAAATACAATTTGACTAACAATAGTCCAAAGAATAAAGCAAGAATGTAAAAAAAAATATTGCATTTAAAACAAACACGAACAAAATGTATTCATTTTTTGTTTATATATAGTTTACTAAAACTGAAATAACTGTGTAGCAATCACCCATTGTCTGTAATAAAAAATAATAATAAATACTAATAATTACTTACCAATATATATTTCTATGTGGCCTAAAAATAATCTGTGAGTAAATGATTAATAGATTTTCGAAGGGTTAAATTTATTAAAGAATATAGATCAAAATATCAATGAACTCCGGTACATAAATTCAACTTTGTAATAATTAAACATATTTCCAAAGATAGTACTAGATAAGTAACTTTTTACTTTGAACCGAAACGAACCAAACCATTTGATCGACATTGAACACAACCCGTACACTAAACACTCTGTTTAATACCTACCACACTGTAATACGTTCGATTATTTTAAATAAATTATGAAGTCGTATAGAAAATTTAAAAATAATCAGAGAAGTCTAACCGGTGCCCCAAAGCCTTCAAAAGTTTAACATTACCTACTAATATTTTAAGGATAAAACAAATTTTAATTCAATAGACAATTTATAATTGTTTCTACATTTTTAATTAATTTCAGTAAATATTTTATTTTGCATGGGTGTAATATAGTTATTCCATCAGTGCTTTTGTTGGAATTTAAATATTTTGGTTAGGTACCTATAACATCAACAACAAAAACAAAATAAAGTCAACTCTAGTCTTTTAGTTTTATTTATTACAGTTCACAATCTTCGTGTTAGTTATTTCTCTATATATATTAGTTAAAATTATAATTATTAATTTAATAACAAAAAATAAAAAGTAATTTTTAATTTAAATTTTTTATTGGTACAAATAAAATATAATAATGAACTGACACAAATTAAAAAAAAAGTTGACTAGGTAAGCGAACGTGAACATGTTCAATAAGTTTTAAATGATTATAGGTTGATAATAATTAAGAACTTTATAATCGTAGTAATGACTAATAACTGATGAGGTACAAAAGGTATAAGTGGTGTAACCACTGTAACAGATAAAGTATTTATAACGTGGTTTGTTATTTAAATCTGTGATAAAATCAAATTTATATAAATTGCGATAATAATTCATCGTATCAGATATTCTTATGGTGTATTCGTATGTTTAATGTTATGTAGTAGGTATACTACACTATCTGCTATCAGTGGTTGTGAACGTTTTACATTTTATAATATAAACTATTCTATTAAATTAATATGTTATGACTGATGAATATTGGCACCGTGAAGACGTTTAATTTGAGGTTTCACATGCTACTTTTTTCGGTAAAAAAATATTTACCTATAAAAAAATATTTGGTAAATTTACCGAGCTTGCTAAGATTTTTTTTTGGAATTTTTCCATAATTACAGACGTTAAAAAAAATGTCACTGTTTCAAAACTTATATAAAGTTCCTTCCTCATATAAGTCGTTCATACTGTAACCAAACATTCTAAATGATTTTTTGTTTTATTAATAACTAGCTCAATGCCCGGATTTGCCCGGAAAAATATCATGATTAATTAACTAATTCCTTTTGGGCGTAATTCGCTGTGGAAGCAAAATCATACTATATTTTAATTTATAGCTCGGCGTTGCTCGTGAGACTAGCTTGTGATTATGGGTCTACTGAATAGTATATTATATTAGGTAGGCAATCTGCCTGCGGTAGATTTTGGACCAGCGAGGTTGGTGATAAAATATAGCTTATATAATTATAGCTTTTTAGTTGAAGGAAACGGTGGAAAAAAATGTAGTATACCTAAAATGGTATTTAGGTCATAGTTCGTTATCCCGAATTATTTGGAGCAACGGAAATGTATGTATACATTTTAAAATATATACAATGATAAAATTAATTAGTTTAGTAATTAACAATAATATCATAAAATATGGCTGGGATAGACTGTCTTCACTCAGAATCATTTTTCGTATACAATAATTTTATATAATTATAATCAAATTGAACACATCCACTATAGTGTGCCACACGGGGCGTAATGTAAAAGAGGACGGTACCTACCTAATTTCCCACTTTTTATTTACAGTAATTACATTTATTACTAAACAATTTACTAATAAATATTTTATTTTGATGATTCGCAATAAACTCTTTGTGGACTTTTACATAACTATAACTATTTATTTTTGTTAACTACGATAATACGTTATAACTTAGATATAATAAGTAATTTAGATAACCATAATAACTAGGTTTATATTTTTAAATAAATTTAAATTTTACTAGACAATAATCTAATAACTTAAGCAATAGGTAATGTAATAAAAAATGACTTCATTTGAAATAAACATGACCAATATTTATTCGTCCTGTTTTAGTATAAAATTTACTAAAACCGAAATGACTGTGTAGCAATTACTCATTGTCTGTAATAAAAAAAAATAATAAATATCATTACATCAAAAAAAAAACATTTATACCTTTTTTTATAGAAATTTATGAACGACTGAACTATCTAACCTCCCCAATCCCATCTACTCAAATATTTCTTATCTAAATTACCTCGCCTCCGACAACTTTACCATACACACTCATCCTTAAAATATAAGCAAAATATGTTCACATCCACCCATTGATCAAAAACAAATGCTTAGACTGGAACAAATTTCTTAATATTATGACAATAAAACTCCACCAGTATAGATACTGTCATAAAGACCTCCACAAACAAAATTTAAGATTCGCTCGCAATATCTTTCACCACATCTGAAACTCAAGAACTTTTTCGGACCACTCAGCCAAAAGCCTGAAAGACGAATGGCCCAGAGTTTCTTAATGTACATCACACTTAACATGATAATTATTACTTATCTCCAAAATGTGAAACTCTTATTCGATATCCCTCATTTACTTATTGTAACATTTATTGTATTGATTTTAAATATTCAATAAATAAACGAAATTTTTTTTTATAAAAAAGCAATCACCTATTGTCTTTTATAATAAAAAATAATAAACATTAATAATTACTTACAAAAAAAAAACAGATGTATATATTCATAAAGGACCGAAATAATTGTATAAGTTAACTAGTTAGATAGTACTTATATTAGTAGGTACTTACTTTAAAAAACATTTCCAAGTTTACAATTTTTGTTCTAGTAAATTTTAACTTTTTGTGATTAGCATTATTCAATTTCATCATTAATAATATTAATCTTTTACATTTCATATCCATTTCGGTCCAATTACTGCTGTATAATGCAAATATTATTGAATCCTTCTTAAATAAAGAAAACAATTTCAATAAAAATAATGTTCTAAGATCATCGAAATCTCTTCCTTTTTTTTTAAATAGTATAGGATCATAGTTCATAAGTATAGAATTAATAAAATGTTATACTTTATAATGTACCCATGTTGTCTACATTATAGGTATATTTTATTTATACAACATTTAAATGTTACTTTTTAGACAACATACATACTGTATTTCATATTTGTATTGGTTAAATAGAGCATGTTAGTACATAGTATGATAAATACATAATTATTAAAATATTTTAGGTAATTTCGATACGTAACATAAATAAATTTGACTATTTAATGCAAATATCAACTGTGCTCATTTGAATAAAATAACTGAAAACAATACCATAATAGTTCACAACACACTCATTCCAGATCAACAATTGATAAATAATACTAAATAAATAATGCATTTCAAATTACTTGATTGTGTATGTTGCCAAATAAATAACACATCATATATATTTGAAACAATATTGATGGAATTACACAAATCATTTTTTTTACTATAACATCCGAAGTAATAAATCTACTATCGTTGGAGAAACTCTGAAATCATTTCATTCAAGATAAGTTATTACCACCTACTTTACACATGAATATAAACGAATTTAATATTATACTAATTTAATGTATGGAAGTGGCCAGTGGGAAATTTGAAACGATAATGATTATTAATAATATGGATATTATTGCTATCTAAGTATTACGTGAATGTTACCATTATGACAGTAAAATAAAGCAAGATGACTGAAAATGAAGATACGAATATGTGTAACAAGTAACAACATCACTTGGCGAAATAGTGTTAGTTATCATTTCCTAACTTAATTCACAAATACTGTGTACTCGTGAACCGAAATGAATTTAATATTATACACTTTTTGTATGGAAAAGGACAGTGGAGAATTTGAAACGATTAATCACAATGCGTACTTTAACGATATAATATTTTAATGACATTAACGAAAATTATAAAGAAAACTGGTTTGGTATTAGGTACCTATATTATTATGTATTAAGTGCGGAAATTATTAACATTATGGAAATATTAACATAATTTGTTTTCTCATCGCAGGGTAGTAGGTACTACACTCAAGTGATACAAGTTAATTTATATTTTGAGTTAATACATGTAATCCAAATATGCACGACTGTAAAATTCAAAGTCTGTATGAAAACTTGAAAACATATTATGGTAGAGCAAAATATATACATTTATAGATTCGAAAACTATCATTAGATATCAATAATTATCTCATTTTTTTCTAAATAATTGTAGGTACACGTTTAATATTAAATCATTTTAAATACATAGAAGAATATTATTGTAATCTAAGTATTACGTTTATGTTACCATTATGAAAGTAAAGCAAACCGCGATGACCAATAATGACGATACGAAAATGTGTGACAACATCACTCGTCGAAATAGAGTTAAAAAATCTTCATATTTCCTAAAAAAAAGAGCCGTGTTAAGTTATTTGGCTTAACTTAAGATAATGACTTCACACATTCAACACTCAGCATTTTTTATCTCAAGTATTAGAACAATAATGTGTATTTATATCCATACTTAGTATATTATATTATATAGTATTATAGTCTACAGAAACTTTAAAATAAATAATTTATTTAATTATCTCCATTAAACTTTACGTGTATACGTCCTTTACATCTGAGTTTTGAGTTTGATTTTGAAAACATATATGTAATGGAACAAATTAATTACCTGACTAATGAAATAACTTTTGTTCTTCTCAATATTTTTTATTTTTTTTTTTTTATCTATTTCATTAACGGACGCAAGGTAATATAATATTTTTTTATTTTTATTGTTTAATAATGAAAAAAAACCATGATAACCAATATGCAAGGATGGGCATAACTTAACTTACAAGTTTGTTGTCTTAATTAACTTAACTCTATCTGAATTCATATGTATCTACGTTAACTTAAAATCAAATTATATTATTTTTAATATTCACAATTTAGTTAATTTTGAATTTACATATTATCTGAATATTATTTATAAAGGTAAGTTATAAGTTCGTAGAATATAGAAAATATTATTAGACAAAATAAGATATATTTACGAAAAATTGTTGTAATATATAAATAATATACTCTTATATACTTAAATAAACTTATAGAATGAATATACCAAAATGAACATACTTGGGTGTTAAAACTCAAACGCAATTAAAACATATTACAAAATATAAAATAATATGAGGTAACTATACATTCCTTAATGATTACATCATAATTTAAAAATAACTACTACACATCTCTACAATAGGCAATTAACATTACGAGACGGACACACTAAAACATGCCCATATTTGGGCATAAAAATAAAAGAACGTTACGCAACACCAATAAATCATTAAGCAACCGGATTTCTGTCACATTAAAAAACAGCATATAATACTTCCACCTACATATGCGCACTGTACGACATCCGGTCAAACAACCAAATATCAGCGCCAAAACTATGTGCAACAAGAAGAACACAATAGCTCCTAACAAACGAAACACCTTTCTCGTACCAATATTGCCAAAAGACTAACAACAATGTGCAAAAGTGACATAAAGGCATACACATATGCGCACTATAGGACATTTGGTTAAACAATATGAAATCACTGCTAAAACTATGCGCAAAAAGAATAATAAGACAATACGTGGGAAACACCCTCATCGTATCAAATTCACTAAAAATCCAACGATAACATGCGAAAACAATATATAAATACGCACGCATGCGCAATTCACATAACGAACACGAACAATCAACTCTGACGTTACGTAACAACAATAGAGTGGGGATAAGACAATTGCCTCCTTATTTAAACGCCACGCACAGTTCAACAGTTTAGTAGCTCACTCACACAAGCAACTCAGAAGTCACACAGACGTCAATCAATCATCATCCCGAGACGGTGCTACTATGTGCCACGTCGGCGCAGTACACTGCTATAATCAACATATATGACGTCGTCAACGCCACCCACAGCAAAACTAAATGCTACCGTACAGTTTTTCTTAAATCTGAAATTAATCTTTCTCCACAAAGTTAACTTAATTATTGTGTTTGTTTTAACACCAGGTATGAGCTCATTTTTGTTGTATTCACTTTACTATACTACCATGAAAATACTATTGTTTCAATTCTCTATAATAATTCTTCAATAATATTAAGCTATGTAGAAAAAGATATCCATACATCCGTATCCAAACACCACGTTCCTTGATCCGATTTATATATAAATACACCTATAATACACGTCAATCAATAAAAATTTACACAAACCACGCTTCAAATACTGATTGTCAATTCATTGTCTCTCCTAGACGTTGGGTTGACAAAATATATTTGCAGTCTAAATCCCGAGCAAAGGACCGGGCAGGCTTATGCGCTTTGCCGATAGTCGTTTCCTCCTAAAGCGACTAGACCTCAAATATATAAGTACTGAAGAGTGTATTGTATAAATATCAATTAAAAACAAGTAATAAAGTCCATTCCAAGTTCTGCTTGAATAGTCGGATAAACACCATAATAAATTGTTATAATATATAAATCCATGATATTAGCAAACAAAAAATTATAAAATTATAAAGACACATATGTGTCATGAAAATACAGTTATTAAATAATACATATATAAAAGTACTAATCAATATTGTAATTCAGACCACTCTTAATCTTTACATGCTATCAAATCCTTTCTGTCTTTATAATATATCGCAAATACAAAGAGTCGACAGTGCATAAGCAAAATATGAACTTATAACTGGTATAAGATATTGTAATATGAGTCGTAAAATAATAGTAACGTGCATCGATCCACACCAGTAAGAGATGGATCCATGGAACCCTTTCACAGCTATACGAGGTAAGTGAACACACATATATTTACACCCTATGATAAATTATCAATTCCGTACTCAACTAATAATATTCTGTAGTAGAAATAAAAATAATGTAATAAAAGTGCCGATATGTGATCATCATAATTTTCCATACCCTATGTAATTAGCCGCCTTACCCTGCATTCCCCGACTGCCCACCAATCTATTATTTTTATCTCACTACATTGTGTACTTATTTTTATAAATAATAACTAATATGTTGTATAAATTAATAATAATATGGGGGTAACAAAGTAACATAAAATTTATTTAGTCGTCCGTGTCATGATCCGTTTTTTCGTCGTTGATTTGTAGCCCTCACCTGCCTCCAATATTCATTAATTTTCTATACTGCTATTTCACAGTATCTAAATTATTTCCCAATAGGGCTAAGTCATCGGCGTATGTTAAAGATCCTATTGTCGTGTTACCAATCGTAACTCCATCAATAACACATTTAAGTCTCTGACTATTTTTTCTAACACTAGATTACAGAGTACGGGAGAGAAAGCGTCTCCTTGTCTTAAGCCCGTTGATACTCTTACTGCCTTTGATGCTGTATTTACAATTTTAACTTTAATCGAAGTGTTTTCAAGGCTAGCCTTAATCAAATTTACTAGCTTTATTGAGAAGTTTTATTCTTTTAATATGTTGATGGAAGTTGGTCTATGGGTCGAAACTTTAAATACTTATAGGTCATAAACTACTCAGCCTAAATTCGATTTTTATGTATAAAAATACTCTGCTTTGAAATATAAAATTGAAACTTTATGCTGTCGTTCAAAAAAGTAAAAACTTAAAAAATAAAAGGATAAAAATTATTTAAAAATATGATTTTTTAATAAAAATGTTTTGGAACTATGTTAAAAACATAATTACTTTTTGAAATAATGAGTGTTACATGATAAAAGAATCACCTTGTATATTAATATTGCATATTGTATATTTTATGTATCCTTAGTCCTTACCCATATTATCCTCGATAATATGTTAACTTAAGTACCTAGGTAATGATTATATTGATGCATATTTTTGTTAAAAAGATTTATTTTTCAGCTAAAATATAATACTATATTTATTGTTAATAATTCAATAAAAAAATATAATTAATTCTTACTCCAAATTATGACTCTTACTTCATTACTAATTGATGATCCATTATGATTGTTATTATTTCATAATATATTAACTCGTGTTCATCGGGCGATATCATTATATTTCCATCTGTGTAATCTACAAGGAAACAAAATAATCCAGTAGTTTAGTAAATATTAAAAGTATGAGCAAGTTTTGGAAATGATAACGTCGTAAAATGTTTTTTTTTTTTTTAATAATAATAATTTGGCCAACGGAAACACACTAAAAGTATACATACAGGACATTCTTAAACCGTAGATGTTTAGGTTTAGTTGTAAGCTGAAAAAGAAATAAAATCTTAGGAGAAGTTTTTAATATAAGAATTAGAACACATTACAAAATATCATTAGATGAAACAAAAATAAAAAAAATGATGAAATGAAAACGACAATTGTTTTTATTGAAATTTTAAGAATTATTATTGAATGCTGCAATTTATAAATTACCATTTTATATAAATTCTAATAAAAATACTCCAGTACACCACTATTTTACGTTGAGTATAGAGGACCAAAACTAAAAGTGCTACCTTCATATTTTGATTATAGTCTAAATCGGTATTCTAATAAAATAGAATTTTGGGTATAATTTGTTGATATAAATTAATCGACACAATTCTATATCTAGAATATTAAGTGAACTTTTTAACTGTATAAGGCATATTATATATTATTACTATACGTATTATATTTATCTATAAGAACTCCGTATACCGGATACGAGCTTAACGTGGTCGCTATACATATCAGCTCTTTAAATTATTATTGTATTATACTTGAATTATGATGGAATAAAAAAAAAGTGGGTAAGTGGATGTCACTCTGCTGTACAGTAGATTATAAGTAGGTTACTTTAAAGGGTGTTAAATTTGAATTCAATTATATAATTTCATTGTTTAAGAAAAACCATTCTGAGCGAAAACGGTTAGTCAGTCTATGATATTAGTTATTACTAAGTATGTTTGATGATATTATTGTGAATAAAGTAATTTATATAATATAACATATTTACGTGGGACCTTGTTTTAAATTTTCAATCCTTAGCTATGAAAGTTGAATATTTTATAAATTTATTGAAACTATAAAACTACAAAATAATTATTAAATTTTAAATTTAATAAATTTTGTCAAAATTCGAACTTTAAATGCTATAAAAGTTGTAGTGTTGAATTCTACGGGGCATAAGTCAAATTTCTATGAAGACGATTCTCAAATTAGAAAAAAATTTGCAAATGCCTCAAGTTCTGGGTATGAACTAAATATTCATCATCGTCATATCTATAGAAATGTTATAAATCAATAAGTCTAGAGACCGGATTCAACAGAAAAAAAATGTAGCCTATGTATTTTAAATATTTTTCAACTCCTATTGTAACAATATATCAGGAGGCTTGCATTAAATTTTCGAACAGAAAATAAATACGATCCATTAAGCGAAAATTCACTTCAAAGGTAAATACTAAGTACCGGTGTAAAACGAAAGGCAACAGAGGATTGTTAAGCGCCAAGGATAATTATAAAACTTATATTGAATAAAAATTCATTGGATGGAAATAATAGTTTAATACAGGTTAGAGATGTAAATTATGCTAAAAGAAATTTATACAATGCTAGGAGAAAGACAATGCCAAAAATACCTATAAGTTTTTTTGACGTTCATAACTTTTTAAATGCAACCCAATGTATGACAAGTAGAAACGAAAATTTTCTTCAAAATAAAAGTAAAGAAAAAGGTATTATTATATTCTGTAGTAAAATAAATTTTGAAGCTATTTGTAAATCGGAAATAGTTTACATGGATGGAACATGTACGTATTCTGTAAAACATTTTTTGCAGCTTTTCACTATACATGGATACTTTAATGGCCATTAATTCCTTTGTGTTTTTGCGTGTTAAGAGATAAAAACGTTACCTTTTATGTCGATTGTTTCAAAAGTATTAACGAAATATGTTCATCGTATGAATTTTATTTTGAACCAAAACATGTTGTTATTGATTTTGAAAAAGCGATACACAACGCATGCGATTTAATTTGGCCAAATGGAAAATTGATGAGTCGTAGGTTTCATGTTATACAAAGTTGGTGGAGAGCAATACAAAGATTTTGCTTAACGAAAGATTATAAAAACAAGAACCGAAGTGGGTGATTGGTTTAGAATTTGCTTTGGTTTAGTATTTTTAGACTCCGAAGATGTCTCTAATTTTTTATTATGGAATTAATGTCTATTAAACCTATAAACTCGAAACTTGCACAATTCGCAGATTATATTTTAGACACCTATATTACAGATGAAGCATTATTTCCCCCTAATATTTGGGCTCAATGTAGCGCTGAATTAAATGTAACTACGAATGCATGTGAGTCGTTTCACTCACATCTAGCTCAAAACTCACATCCAAATATACACTACTTTGTAAAAGCTCTATTAGAAATTCAAACATTCACCTACATTAAATTAAACAGCATTGACGAACCTAACCTAACCGGTGGAATTCACATAAAAAAAGGTCTAAAAAGGTCACAATCGGTGCAATTTACATGCACCCACGTATACACTATACCCTATTCTGTGTGCCTGGAAATTTGTACTTACCAATTGGGGAATGATGGTCACGAAGTGATATGTGTCCGACCGATTCGAATGCAGAGCAAATGATTTGCATCTGACAGCGCATACTAAAGCTCAGTGTAACAAGAAGAAAATCGAATACGAAGCAAAATAGTGTCATAAATATGCTGTATAATGACTCGACGAAGTAAAACAAATAATAGTTTGCGTTGTACGTTTCGTCAGATACGATTAAATACAAATTCATGGTATTCTGGCGGTAATACCCGATTGAACCGTCGTGACTTTTGACTGGCGATTTATTCTCACTGAACGCCAAGGTGATGATCAAGTAACTGACCATCGCCGTGAAATACATTGTCACATACACGGTCGTGAACCACGCCAAACGATCTCGCCAATGATCCAGTATGTCTGTTTCGGTTGCTGAACGATGTAAAATCGTACCACGTGATCGACAAACAATTCCATATGTCGTTTGAGTGGTGGATGATGAACCACATCTTGTATATTATGTACATACAGAGTTCAGTTTTACAAAAATAATCCATACTTATAGGTATATTGTCTGTCCAATAGTACAGACCACTGAGCATCAAAATCATCGAGATGAAAGACATGTACACCAAAACGCATGCCATGAGAATGTGATAGACGTTTCGACCACGATATTTCACTGTTTCAGGATCTAGCATTTGATAGAGACCTGTAATTTTGGCCAACTTTATGTTGAAAAAATGATTCTTCTCGTTCCAAACGTCCATCGTTATAGTATCAATAAACTGTTGAAAAAATACGAATAATATATGTTGGAATTATAAAAAAAAACACCTTATATAATGTAGTGTATAAGTAATATATTCACACTGTAGTTCAGCAGACGCTGACTCTACATTTTTATAATACTACAGCATATATGTCTTGTGTAGTATAGCCGGGTATACATAGCCGTTGATTTATATTACGCCTCGTAACACTATTGTACACCGTATCATTATACTTATTATTATATTATATATATAACGGATCTTATTATTATTTACCTTTAACTTCTGTATATTTGTGTACTTCAACAGGTTATAGGCCCAGTAGTTAGGTCTTTATAATAAAGTCGTGAATAGTTAGTAAAATAATAATTGATTAACGAATTGCGTGTTTTGTGTACAGATAGTGTACAGCAATAATAATTCGCGAAGTAAGTGCAATGTAGTGTGCATACGTTTCTTAGTGTGCAGATAGTGTAAATTTACGTTTTTTTAAATACGGAGAACGAACAATATAAAATCAACAAACTCAAAGATGCATCAAATTGGGACATGTGGAAATTTCAAATTAAAGGAATCATGAATGTAGCTGAAATATTTGATGTAGTAACAGGAAAATAAAATAAACCAATTTTAGCAAAATCGGTAATGAAACTGAAGATGAAGCAAGAAAAAGGCATAGCGTTGATTTTTCAATATGGAAAAGGTCAGATAATAAGGCTCAAAAATGTATCGTCACATCGTTAGATGAACAACCTCTACAATACATTATGAACTGTGACACAGCAAATGGTATGTGGAACAAACTACTTAGTGTGTACGGACATATGTCGAACACAAGCATAACAATAGTACAACAAAAGTTCTATCGTTATACAATGTATCCAAAAGAAAATATAGCAGGTCATATTTCAAAATTAGAAAATCTAAGTAGATAACTAAAACAATTGGGAGAACCTATCTCAGAATCAATGTTAATTACAAAAATTTTGATGACATTACTTGATAGCTATAGGCACTTCTACAGTGCATGGGACTCAACGAATAGTGCAAATAGAACGCTAGAACAGTTAACCACTCGATTCATGGTGGAAGAAACACGACAAGTGCAAAGACAAGAAGTCCGCGACGATGGTGCTGAAAGTAGTTCTTTGACTGCAAACAAAGGCAAGTATAATATAAGTCGAAAATACGTGAGCAAAAATGATAATTCAAAACCAAACCAGGAAAATGTAATCACTGTAAAAAACCAGGATACTGGAAAAGGGACTGCAGGATATTCAAAAAGGAACAAGAAGAAAACTTCCGGTTTGGCGCTTATTGGTGTACAAAGAAAAATTGAAGAAATCGACGACTCAGACAAATGGTATGTGGACTCAGGTGCGAGCGACCACATGACAAATCGAAAAGAGTGGTTCGTCGATTATAAACATTTTTATGTGCATTCGCCTGTGCGTATTGGAGATGGTAAGTACATTATGGCAGTCGGGAAAGGTAACATAAATATTCATACTTATGTTGACAATAAGTGGATTTTAAGGCTACTAAGAAAATGTTTTATATGTACCTGATTTAAAGGTAAATTTATTTTCTTGTGGGGCATGCCTTGATAAAGGAATTACAATGGTGACAGACAGTAAAGATATTTCACAGGAAATTGGACGCTGTGCTAACGTTGCAGTGAAGAAATTAACATTAGAACACTGGCACAAATACTATGTCGTCAGAATTTCAAACATGTTCGTGAGTATTTAAAACACGATGAAATACAATTTACAGATATACAATGACAGTTATTTTGTGAACCATGCATATATGGCAAACAGTATAAGGAGACGTTCACTCAGAGCAAAACAATAACTACTGAACCAGGGCAAATAATACACAGCGACGTATGTGGACCCATGGAAGAGAATTCATTAGGAAGTAAAAGATATTTCATTATCTTTAAAGATGATTATTCTAAATATACTTATGTCTATTTTATGAAACATAAATCTGAGGCTAAAGAAAAACTTAATTTTTTTCTGAGTATGGTTATAACTCAAACCAAAAATGTTATTAAAACTATTAGAAGTGACTGTGGATTAAGTATAAGAATTCCGAAGTTTAATCAATTCTAAATCATCATAGTATAAATCATGAAACAAGACAGTATACCTAATACTCCTGAACAAAATTGAAGAGCTGAACGTTCAATGAGGACTATTTTTGAGGCAGCCAGAACAATGATATATGCCAAGAATTTTCCAAAATCCCTGTGGGCAGAAGCAGTCAATACAGTAGTGTTTTCATTAAATTATACTGGTAATTCAGGGAAAGTATGTAAAACTCCATAGAGTTATGGTTTGATAAACTTCCTAAAATAGAAAAGTTCGTAGAATTAGGAATAAATGCATATAGTTTAGTTACAAAACAACGACAAAAGAAGTAGGATGCAAAAAGCCGAAAAGTATACTTTGTTGGATATTCAGAAACTCCAAAAGGGTATTGTATTTGGTAAAAAGAAAATAACAAGATATCACTTAGTAAAGACGTCATTTTCAAGGATGAAAGTGTTATAAATGACCAACTTGTAGAATGTTCTAATAATTTAAATGATAGTAACGCAATGAAGTTTAATATGACTGAAACAAATCCAGTTCAAATACCAGCAGACCCTCAACATTCATTAGATGACAAGCAACAAAATACTAATCAAACTAATAAAGTCCCATCTCGTGAAGCAGTCGGAAGCTTATTATATCTCAGTCAGATTACAAGACTAGACATAACTTTTTCAGTAGATCTAGTTAGTAGATACATCGAGGAACCAAAGGAACAACACTGAACAGCAGTGAAACAAATTTTAAAATATTTAAATGGAACTATTAATTTTGGATTGATATTTAGTTCTAGACAAAAACTCATGTTAAAGGGATACAGTGATGCTGACTATGCAGGTGACTTGCATACAAGAAGGTCAATATCAGGGTGAGTATTTACATTAGGCTCTAGAAGTATAGCATGGAGTTCACGTCGTGAAAAATGTGTTAGCCTTAGCACAACTGAATCAGAGTACATAGCTTTAAATCATGCAGTACAAGAATTAACTTGGTTAAAATTGTTTTTAGGCGAATTGCTGGACCAGCCAAAAATGGTGCCAACAATGTATGGAGACAATCAAAGTACGATTAAACTCGTAAAAAATCCAGAGTTTCATAGAAGAAAAAAGCACATAAATGTTCGCTACCACTATATAAGAGAAAAGTCCAATGAGGGATTGTTTTCATTGGAGTACATATCCAGCAAGGAGCAGATTGCGGACATTATGACAAAGCTAACTCGTTGAACACGGTTCAATGAGTGAAGAGAGATGTTAAGAGTTATAAATATTGATGTATAAGGGTATATTGTTTAAAGAAAAGTGTTGGAATTATAAAAAAAACACCCTATATAATGTAGTGTATAAGTAATATTCACACTGTAGTTCAGCAGACTCAAAATTTTTATAATACTACAGCATACTCGTATATGTCTTGTGTAGCCGGGTATACAAGGTTAGTCGTTGATTTATATTACGCCTCGTAACACTATTGTACATCGTATATTAAATGTATCCGATCTTATTATTATTTACCTTTAACTTCTGTATATCTGTGTACTTCAACAATATAATATATTTTTCAATTCAGTCGTCTGTTGACAACCTTAGTTTATCTGTGTGCATCAATTACAATTGAATCATCGTAAATTGTATACATGCAATACCCATACAAACGTTTAAAGAAATTGTGTTATCCTCGTTATCTGTAAAAAAATATTATGAATTATCATCTAACTGTAATTTTAAATAATTGTGATTTAAAATACCGTCTAGTCGATAATTATTGGACGTATTTAATCGTTCGTTATAATAAACAAATTAAAATATTGGATTTAATAAAATATAACGTGCAATACGTACAGACGATCAGTGCGAGTAGTTTCGTCTACCTTTTACTGTACATCTGAGTTGTCAACTGCAGCCTGGTCATGTGAAATGGTTTAAGGCAACAAACTAATTTTTATAGGACAATATATTGTGCGATGTTCCAAGGGGCAGGGATTACGTGGGACGCCGGACGATGCACACACAAGTTATTGCAGCCAACCACTACTCCACACCAAGCCATTAAATTATTAATAATTTGTATGCATAATTTATGCATCATTGTAAATCAATTCAAAACCTATAATTTATTGTATATTTTTATTTCTTATACCTCTTAGTTTTCAATACTGCAGTAAAATTCGTATTATACCTGCAGACTATCCTATATTATTCAACTGCTACTTTTATAATCATATAGTACTTATAAGTAAACCTCAACAAATTGTAATTATAGGCTTGCACAGGTAGTTGAATATGCATATTAAAGTACCTATATTAAGTCTTAACCTCACCTTTAAATATATGATGTATATTTTATTTATTTGTAAATACATCATAAAGTTCTACGTATAATATATAGTATATTTAGTAGTTATATAAAAGTATGATGGAAATAGTCGTCAGTGGATACCGTACTGGTGTACAAGTATGTCGAGTATGTCATTAAAAGTGTCTATAGCTGCGTATAAATTCAATGATTGATAATTGCATGCGAAAAACGATTCATAACTGAGTTGTGCCATCCTAGAATACCTATTTTTATAACATAATATAATCAAATTTTATGATTAAAAAAAATGTATAAAAATTTAAAGTGTCTCATGGCTATAAATAGTAGAAAAACTTGTTGTGAACCGTCCATTTAAATATGTAATGGTAGATAATATATAAATAATAATATTTATTAATTTTTAACTAAAAAATGTTCGAGATTTTGATGAATTTTGTCAAAGATTGGACTTGAATACATATTAAAAATAATCGTAAATCTTTAAAATGTTTGAACTGCTGTCTAAAAAACATACACTAGAAACCTAGAATTATATTTTCAACCTTTTTATCTATTTAAAAATTTTTTTATCGAAATTTATTTTAAAAAAAAATTACAAAATTTGAAAATATCTCATCGCTTATATAGCTCAAAAATAATCAAAATGATACACAAGAAGTTTTTCGACCTTAATCAAAAAAAATTTCCTCATTCATTTTTTTATGAGGGTTTGTTCTAAAGTTTTTCACAATAATTTATTTTCAGTGTTTTTTCATTATAAATTTGAATATTTATACAATTATGATAGGATGACATACCGTCTCCACCCAGAATAGCTTTTGCTATTGAATTCAAATCTAATACTTCCATCACATTGACATATCCTCGACAACTTCTGTAGAGCAGATCGGTACCCACTTCTCCGCCATTTATTTGTTGTTCATAAACATGAGTGTGAAGCATTAATAACTATATTTCATTGAATATTTTTGTGTGAAATTAGTTTATTCATTCAATGCATTTAATTTTTTGTACGCTGTGTTTTGATATTATATGTATCGCAATTACGTAAATATTGAGCGTATTATACTCACTATCTACTGCAGGTAGATTGCCTCCTTGATAATATTATACTGCTGCAAATCAGAAATTTTATTCCACACAACAGAAATGTTAAGATGCATTCTGAACACCACACGCCGAATATTAAATAACGAATTATACAAAGTTGGTACATTTAACGGGAAACGAAGTGCACGGGATCAGCCATAGTTACTTATAAAATGAATAAGTCATTTATGTTATAATATTATAATGTGTATTTAGCAATAACAATATTCTCAAAATGGTTTTAATAATATTTATTGTTATGTTAACTAGTTTTGTATATTTTATTAAATACGATGCGCTGACTCGTCTTGGGCGTGAATGTCGTATGCTGACTTGACTTGCGCTGAAATAGTTCAGTCATCGCCGAATAATTGTCGTGCGTTAAATTTTCGAGGATCTCAAAACAATATGCTAATAAATATCTTATTTTTATGATTTACAACAAACTCTATATAAACTACTACATAACCATAGTATTTATCTATTTATGTTAACTACAATTATTATTATACGTTATAGCTAAGGATTTAATGAAAAATAATATAAATACCTACTTGAAAAATGTAATTGTGATTAAAAGTTATAATTATTAATGATTATGTTTTTTTATTGCTGACTATGAGTGATTGTTACACAGCTATTTTGGTTTTAGTAAATTATATACTCAGAATGAATAAGTTTTGTCCATGTTTATTTTAAATGTAGTCATTTTCTTTTAGTTGTTGCTTCAATTATTATATTATATTGTCTAGTCGAATTTAAATATATTATAACAAAAAACCTAGTTCTTATAATTACCTAAATAATTACTAATAAATCCTTAGCTATAACGTATAATAATAATTGTAGTTTACATAGAGTTTGTTGTAAATCATAAAAATAAGATATTTATTAGCATATTGTTTTGAGATCCTCGAAAAT
This sequence comes from Sitobion miscanthi, assembly GCA_008086715.1. Taxonomy (NCBI): domain Eukaryota; kingdom Metazoa; phylum Arthropoda; class Insecta; order Hemiptera; family Aphididae; genus Sitobion; species Sitobion miscanthi. Next base: position 28,105,747 of record CM017801.1, read on the forward strand.
TTAACGCACGACAATTATTCGGCGATGACTGAACTATTTCAGCGCAAGTCAAGTCAGCATACGACATTCACGCCCAAGACGAGTCAGCGCATCGTATTTAATAAAATATACAATACTAGTTAACGTAACAATAAATATTATAAAATACCAAATTAAAACCATGTTGAGAATATTGTTATTGCTAAATACATATTATGATATTATAACATAAATGACTTATTCATTTTATAAGTAACTATGGCTGATCCCGTGCACTTCGTTTCCCGTTAAATGTACCAACTCTATATGAGTATCAAACTTTGTATAATTCGTTATTTAATATTCGGTGTGTGGTATTCAGAATGCATCTTAACATTTCTGTTGTGTGGAATAAAATTTCTGATTTGCAGCAGTATAATATTATCAAGGAGGCAATCTACCTGCAGTAGATCACGGACCCCGTGCTGTTTGTACGTAACTTTATATTTTAACTCTAAAGTATCAAAGCTATACCAAGTATGTCACTTAACTCCTGTCATTAAACGGTTGGACCAATTGTGAATGCTGAATCTGTCGTCCAATATTTCCTCCTCGTCCACGAAGACGTTAGTGGCATTGTTTTATGTACGTAACTTATACGTGATTATAATACGCTCAATATTTACGTAATTGCGATACATATAATATCAAAACACAGCGTACAAAAAATTAAATGCATTGAATGAATAAACTGATTTAAAAGTAACCAATAATTATTATTATGAAAGTTTTAAAACTAATGCCAACTATTCATAAACAAAAATTTCCACCGTAAATCTCTAAATCCCCTAGTTGGACCTAGGGGGGTTATTTGTGAATCTAAACAATCCGGGGCGTCACCCAAACGCATACAAAAAAATTTATTCAAATCGGTCCTACCGTTTAGGCGGAGTTCAATCACAACACACGTACAGTAGAATTATATATATAAAGATTTACGTAGTTTTTGGTTATTTTATGAACTACATATACGAGGAAGAATCTTATATATATATTATTTTCAAGCTGTTAAAGCAGCAAAAATTTATTTTATTGATAATAACTATAAAAAAATTGATGATGGCTTTAGCACCATAATATAAAATCGATGATCTACCATGTTGTCGAAAACTAGTAAATAAAATAGCAGTCATTATTCATTAATAAAGGTTCTTAATACAATGACAATTTTTATCACACAGTTCTAAATATTCTTAAAAATTAAATAAAAGGAATCAAGACCATATTCATAGTCGATGCTTAAGAATAAGTATTGCTTAAATCAATTTTGATAAAATAAAAAAACAAAATTGTTATGATAAATAAAAGCAATACTTAACGTTGGTACGACCAACCATAAAAACAAGAACCTAATGCTTATTATTTTCTTAAGCTGACAGCATGTTACATCCAAAAGGAGTTGAACAATCAGCATTTTTTCCGGGCAACGCTGGGTAATTGAGCTTGTAGTTAATAAAACTAAACCATGCAATTTTTTTTATTATGTACCAAACCAAGTGTAATACACCTAGTGTATATTTTAAGAATAATAATAAGAATTCAATATTAACGGAATAATTTCCAATTAAAAATATTCAATGAAATATAGTTATTGTAGAGTAAATGTACATATACGTGTTATTTTAAAAATTATATGATGATAATAATATTAAACAGTATACCTTCGTAATTTCATTTAAACTAATCATAAACCAAGTAAGTATTATTTAAACAACAAGAAACTATATTATAAGTGTATATAACAAATCAAAATATTTTATTACAGTAGGTACCTAGGTACCCATTAAAATGCCACCAGGGACGTATAAAATATACATTTAATTAAACATTTAACAGATAAAATGTGGGTTTGTTTCTCGAGTTAATCGGATTCACTTTCAAGTTATACTGTTATAATATTATAAATAAATCGTTATAATAGATTAAAATTGAATTATATAAATATATATTATCAGATACCAAGAACGTTCTAAATACATACAAAACACAACCATTCGAACTACCTTTGAAACTTATTAGATTCTATAATGCCACCGTACAGCACATTATTAAATCATATTATTATAATATGCTTTTTCGTAGTTCTTTTATTTATGTACCGAATCACAAATAAAATTCTTGAGTTTTAAAAAGTACGACTAAAGTTTAAACGCGTAGTTCTTCTTCGTTAATAATAATTTATTAATGATATTGTAGGCATGCAAAAACGTATAGTGTATAATTATAAAAAGCTACAGTTGCATTAGTATATTTTGTATAATGAATGGTTAAAGGGCTATAAAATATATTATGCGCATTGTGTTGCGTGACAATAATATTATTATACTTTAAACCTATAACCGTAGTCACGCATTCGTATGTTTAATAAATAACTCAATCGACGAGCCACCTGCTATATAAAATTCCATTATTTTCAGAGGATAAAATATAATTTTTTTCGTACTACAGACTTTATATTAAACTTTTTAACTTGGTGTTACCGCACAAGGCTCTGCCTACCACCCCCACCACAATACAACAAAAAAAGTGTATTTAATCCATACACATAAACATAGAGTAGTTAATTTCTATTTTTCTTTATCCACAGAGTATAGACTACATCACAATAATACGATTTATGTCCGTATACTGGTACGATTATTAATTAGGTATTATACATGATATTACAATAAATGCACTGAACTATGATATAGACAGTGAAATGCGAAATAAAAATCCCCGATTCTAAGAAAAATCATCCCAGACTACAATATCAGGTACTCACAGTCACACGAAATTGTTTTTTAAAAGCTAATTACTGTAATTATCAAACTGTTAATATTTAATTACAAATAAACACAAGGTTTGGAATACTTATCAATAAAAAAATTAATATGTGACAAATAGTTTTCAAACATTAACAATAATATTATTTTGATTTTGATTTGAAACAACATACATCATAATATTGGTTTTGTGCACCCGTCTTACAGGAGATGGTGACATAATGGTAGAAGCGTCAAATGGTCAACAATTTGTTGTTCGATGTATTATTTATTAAAAATTGTAAAAAAAGACAATTTAAATTTATACTGGTTAGCTATTCGATTTAACGACGAATACTGGAGTGTTGGAAAATAAGCTATTGCTCGAATATTCTCTAAGTCCTAAATACGCCGTTAACAAAAATAATCTGAGCCCAAAGAGAAAATAGTGATTACCATAATCGAAGAGGTACATGATGAGTGCGTACGGTGGCAAGATCACGTCTGGCACGTCTGAATAATGGACCGCTCCCAGAACTCCTAAATAGTCATATCCCCTCTCTTTACTAGATCCCTGGCGGACTATCGTGTACTTGTTAAGTTTTAAATAAATTATATACGAAAAATGGTTCTGAGCGAATACAGTCTGTCAGCTCTATATGACCAATTAGATTTCATGATATGATTGCTACTAAAATATATTATTTTGCTATTAATAATACAGTTTATCGTTCAAAATGTTTGTTTACTGATTGAACTACTGATATAGGGAAGGAACCTTACATAAGATTTTCAAGCTGTCGGAAACAGAGATATTTTTTTATCGATAACTGTTGAAAAAATACCAAAAAAAAGAAAAATCAATAATATCTGTAAATACATCAAAAAGACTTTCAATTGAACGAGTATACAATTTCATTTAAGCAAATAATGCATTGAGTAAATACTTATATAATTTAAATAACAAGAACACTTATCAAGTGTATAGAACAAATCAACATTTATGACAATATTACCTGCAGCCTTTAAAATGCTAGCAGCAGTGTATAACATAATTTAGCGTTAATATTTAACAGATAAAATGTTAGTTGGTTTCAGGACTTAATTTGAATTACATTAAAGTTTAATCGTTAAAATAATAAATAAATTTTTATAAAAAATTTAAATCGAGTTATGTAAATATATATTATTAGGTATTATAGTAAGTTCTGAATGCATACCCTTGAAACCTGTTGCATTCGACGTCACTGTATATCATATACCTAATAATATACCATTATATTATCCTATTATTATAATATGCATCGACGTAATGGGGTAGTCCTTTTATTATAAGTTTATGCTCGTAGTTCTTCTTCGATAATATTATTCAAAAGTGCATGCTATAAAAAGTTGAAGTTCAATAAGTATATTTTATAAATTCAAATTAAATATATTGAGAGCATTGAATTGCGTGAAAAAATATAATTATACTTTAAACCTATAGGTGACCATAGTCACGCATACGTATAATTATTAAATTAGTCAATCAATGTGCCACCTGCTAGAATATGAAATTACATTATTTTGTTACCAAAGTCCATTACATTCGGTCGGTGGATACAGGTAGTATGCATGCTAAAGTTTAATTGTTTAAATAATAAATAAATTAAAGTCGAATTATATAAATGTATTATTAGAGATCATAGTAAGTTCTAAATACATACGAAACAAATCCTTTCGACGTAGGTAATCGGTTTCTGCCCTTGACATTTATTGGATTCGATGCTACTGTACATCATTTACCTAATATATTATGTTCGAGTATTTATGTACCTACTTACAAATAAAATTATTTAGTTTTCAAAACTACCACTAAAGTTTAAGTTCTTTTTCTTTAATATTATTATTTTAAAATGCATGCTATATAATTATAAAAAGTTGCAGTTGCATGGTTAAAAAATAAGATCAATGTTAACTGGCTATGAATTAATAAACTATAGGCAGTATAGTGCGTGACAATAATATTATTATACTTCAAACCTATAACCGTAGTCACGCATTCGTATGTTTAATAAATTAGTCAATGGAGAAGCCACCTAACCTAACCTAAGCCATATATGAAATTATATTTTTTTTTTAGTCAAGCATGTAGCCAGACATCTTTCCACATGGAGACCGTCGTTTTTTAGCCCCACTCTGCTTTATGCACCGTCCCTCTAATCATAAAAGAAAAACTACAAAAAAAAATACTACAATTTGAACGTTAATACGTTTAAGAGGACGCTCCAACCACATGTGTTTAGTCCATCTTACAAATGTAAAATATAGCAAAAACTGTTTTACGTGGGAAAGAACCTAGAAGGCTATAGACTTAACTATAAAACAAACTTTTCATAACATTTAAAGGAAAACTTTGGCTGTGAAATATTCCTTTTATTTTTTCGATTTCGGAAATAATAAAAAAAAACACAAAAAAATGGATTATATAAGTATAAACGATGTATACGATGTATTTTTTTAAATATTATCTTCTATATGGAAATATCAATACGAATATCTATTTAAGATGGAAATTTAATGTATATGGAATTTTAGTTTTTGTGTTACACTTAAAACATAAAATCAATTTTGTGAAAAATTCACATTTTCGTATAACCCGACGCTTTTTAAAACTTTTTAACCTTTAATTTTTGATCCCGGAAAGTACCAACTAGATTTACTTTCCTACCAATAAATATGTTTATGTAGAAAATCGAAGCATTTTTAGAGCCTTAATAAATACGAAACAAACTCTCATCATAGTAAAAAAATCTCATCTATCATTTATTGTCTCAGGATCTATAAAAGATAAATAACTGTAATAGATAAGTTAAATTTGAATTCAATGACAAACCATTACACACGAAAAACGGAGACTATAAACGGAAACCATTTAGCAGCCTATTATCTGACACATAATTAAAATTTATATTTTAGCATAATATAACATTATAGTCATTACAAAATGTTTTGAAAATGAAATTATGTATAATATGAAATATTATATAGCTAACTATTATGTCCCCACGAAAAATATTTTTCAATTACAACAAGATAATTAATATTTTTATTATGCGTTTATAATAGGTACTAATATACAATTCTGTTTAAATTAAAATTCTTTATTTATAATATTTTGTTTTAAAACTACCAATTAAGATTAAGCCTTTTATATACTTTTAAACACCAAAAGTACAAAATAATTTACAAATGTTCTAGACTTTTTCAAATTTTTCAACATTTCATCATGCAACGCTGTTAAAAATAAAACCGTGACCAAGTATTTTCAATATTTTTAAATTGCTAAATCAACTTTTGAGGAATCTTGTGTTACATTTTTAAGCCATAACTATAATAATTAAACATACAATTTTAACTACAAAAAATGTTTAAAATTTTCGTAATTTTCGTTATTTTTTAAGGAAAATACTTTAATTACATTTTAATTTGTTTAATTAATTTTCTTTTTAAATCTAAGGTTTGAAAAACTTGCTTCAAAAACTTCAAACCGAGTAACAATAGCTTCTGAAGTTGAAGCAGTAGTACCCAAAGAAATGTCAATGCAAAGACAATTGCCTAAAAAAACTTCAAGACTTATGGGAGGTAATTAGATACTTACCTAATGTCAAAAAAAGAAGAATAGGTAGCTTATCTAGCGATGATAATAATGATGATGAATATTCACTAAGGGGTTAAAGTTAGGAAATCATTTATGGTACCTAATAAAGTTTAAATTACATTCATTTTCTATTGTACATACCAAATTGATTCATTGTTATAAATGTATTAAAGTAAACAATGAATCTAGTACATCAAACACACAAAGAAACATTTATTTTAATTAATTATAAAGATTAATGTTACTATAAAATCTCATGAAAACAAAAGAAATCAAATAAGAACAGTATGTTGGATAACTAAAACTGATTTTATTTAAACATCAATAACGTGACAGTATTTTTTTATTCTCAAACTAATAAAATATAAACTACTAAAACGACTAACAATGAATAAAAATAATACGCTTAATTAGTCACTGGTACACCACCAGTAGTCGAATTATCGATACCACATTCGTTTGTGCCTCGTCGAATTTTGAAAAGACCGTTATCACCCCAATCTTCGTTCCACGAGTTGACCATTAACCAGTATGGCACACCGTATTGTTCACCCCAACCGATCAATTTAACGGCATGTCCTCCCAAGTATGAGGCATTTTCCGATTTCTCGTAAACACCTTTAAAACGTTGAAATTACGGTTGGAAATATATTTTATGATTATCGAAATAGAAACACAAAATACATAGGTGTTATATTGTACTCAATCAATGGTGCTTATCGTTTACCTGACTTGTAACTGGGAAAATCGTCGTATACATCGAACGATGCTTCGATTGGTCCGTAAGTCATAACGTCCTTTTGGATGCTACTGTATGTTAGGTAGTAGAAGTCACGTGCTATAATCATAAGTTAATAGATTAAACACATATTTAAACCACGTGTGATACATTTTCAAAATAGATCATACTGTATCTGTGATCTTCGTCAAAATCGAGTTCCTCATTTCCGTAACAAGTTCTCCTGCATCTGTGATTTAATTCCATTGGGTGACCGGCGCATGTATTATTTCCTTCAGCGTCATAAGGGCAAGGAGGGACTCTGTATGGTTCACAGCCCTAAAACGGATGTGTCCAAAACTTAATATCATACAAATATATCAATAGTGTACTCAGAACAAGTCGCATACCTCTGATGAGTTGTAGTCACCTCCGGTTACTAGACCGTGTTTACTAAATCTTTTCCACGCTTTTATCGGATAACCGCCATAACATCCAAAGCCGCATGAATGACAGCAGAAAGTGATTTCTTCGGCGGATAACAATTCATTGAAATCTCCATTTGTAGCTATACACAAGCGGTCAGAAAAGGCTGAGCTCGTGGCCACTGCCTAAATAAATAATTCGTTTAAAATAATGTCCAACACTTGACACATATCATTACATACCCAACACGATCCACAATTTCCTTGGTCGCGGACCTCTCCGATCGTTTGACAATGTCTCCATTTTTTTCTAGCGTCAAAGTGCCTTGGAATTATGCCGAATAAGTTGTCATAAGCTGCATCGTCGGTTTTGTACATATTTATATTATTTAAGCTTGGAATTTGTACACCCTTTGATCCCAAACGTTTTAGGATATGTTCCTTTGGTGTATTTGGGTCGAAGTTTACACCTGCCTAATTTATTAAATGTTCTGGTTGGTATCAGAATAATTAAACAAATAAAATGTAAATAAAGTATTCTCCTTAAAAAAATTAAGAAAACTACGAAAATTACAAAAATTTGCAAATCGTTTTGTAGTTAAAATTGTATGTTTAATTATTATAGATATGGTTTAAAAATGTAACACAAGATTCCTCAAAAGTTGATTTAGCAATTTAAAAATATTGAAAATACTTGGTCACGGTTTTATTTTTAACAGCGTTGCATGATGAAATGTTGAAAAATTTGAAAAAGTCTAGAAAATTTGTAAATTATTTTGTACTTTTGGTGTTTAAAAGTATATAAAAGGCTTAATCTTAATTGGTAGTTCTAAAACAAAATATTATAAATAAAGAATTTTAATTTAAACAGAATTGTATATTAGTACCTATTATAAACGCATAATAAAAATATTAATTATCTCGTTGTAATTGAAAAATATTTTTCGTAGGGACTTAGGTATATAATATTTTATATTATACATAATTAGTATAGTTGGAAATTCGTTTCAAGTTTTCTTTACATACCTAGCTAACATTTGAAAATGTAATACACGATTACTTATACCGATTTTTTACCAAATATTATAAATAAAGAATTTTAATTTAAACAGAATTGTATATAAGTACCTATTATAAACGCATAATAAAAATATTAATTATCTTGTTGTAATTGAAAAATATTTTTCGTAGGGACTTGGGTATATAATATTTTATATTATACATAATTAGTATAGTTGGAAATTCGTTTCAAGTTTTCTTTACATACCTAGCTAAAATTTAAAAATGTAATACACGATTACTTATACGATTTTTTACCATTAACAAAAAATAAAGTTTACCGGAAAATTGAATACATTTTTTATAAACGTTTAAAGTTGAAATTTTGACAAAATTAATTTCTTGAACTTGGCAGTGAATTCGGAGTAGAGAATGTTATGAATAGGGAACGGATTTGAATGCAAATTGCATTTTTTTCTGAATGTCCGAAAATATTGGTTTCCAAGCAAAAAGTTAATTTCATACATCAAAGAATTAGAAAATGTAACTTTTATTTTGCATTTTTTTGCATTTTTTGCATTTTTAAGACTTAAATGCATTTTTAGAGCATTTTTTTGAAATTTTAAGTGCATTTTGTGGTTTTTAAGTAATTTTTCAACATTTTTTCCACATACATTCTAAAAAAAAATAAAATACCTAAATGGTAAAAGGTAAAAGTATAACGAATATACCTATCTAAATGGTATACCTATTAAATTTTAAATTTTTTAGGGTAAAAAGAAGATGGACAGAAGATAATTGAAAGTTAATTAATTAAGTTTGTATTGTATTTAAATATTTTTTATTAGATTTTCATAATAATGTGTTTTTTATAAGTTTTAAATTCAAAATTTTGTTTTTATTGAATATAAACCCATTTTTAAAGTTTTTTAGGGCATTTTTTTAGTGCATTTTTTGATATCAAAGCATTTTTTTAAGGCATTAAATCGTATTTTTTTAAGGCATTTTTCTTGTTTTTTAGAGCATTTAAATCCGTTCCCTAGTTATGAAATATTATCTCATTTAATAAACATAGTATTAATAATAAACATTATTTAACATGATATTTTTCGAACACAAACATAAATAATTAATGACATACCTTCCATGTGGTTGCTTGTTCGTTGATATTGTCAATGAAATCTTTCTGTAAAAAGTATGCTTGTTCTGTCACATAAACGCTGATGAATATCACAGACAACAACATCAACACTCTAGCCATGGTTGCAACTTTTTCGCTAATTGTTATTTAACAGAACTGAATACAAGCACACCACCGTTGCTTCTTGTACAACAATAACAGAATAAGTTTTGATTTTCAAATACCAGCGTATATATACACATCTTAGGATACTCAAATGAAATACTTAAATCAAGTATTTTTCAAAATACGTTTGCCTACTTAACTATATTTTAGTGACTTCATAATATTCAATTACACTTGTTGTTAATTTATCAGAATCGTATCACATAATGCATATTATTATACTTTACTAGGAATTGTACCCATCATTCGTTCTTAAGTTCATTCACCTTAATCTAAAGTTCATTATCAATAAAAAAAAAAAAAAAAATTATTCGTTTTTCCGAATAATTAAATAATTGAATGCTAATAATATTATATTAGCCGATATTATTCACTCAATTATTCACATTTTGTTTTATCTTCAAACTAATTCAACGACTTGATGTTTTTATCATCGATTCATATTTCATCCATTAACCATTAGTTTACTATTAGTCATTGGCATTTATCTACAATTGTATACATCTATTCAATAATAAACAAACATTTAAAAATAGAAACTTTAAAATACGAAAACAATTTTCGAAGATATGGAATATTAATGTTAATAACACGGTGTATTAATATGTGTTTAAATATTTGTAATTGTTGTAATTTATGCCTTACTTGTCTCAAATTAGTAAATTAAACACAACCATTTACCATGATATTGGTTAGTGGTAATGTGGTAAAATGCTTTACAATACTACTTTAGGTGGTTCTGCAAAATATTTTATTACTTCTGATTATAATTAATACTTTTTGTAAGTTAGTCTTTTAGTCTTTAAGTAACATAAAAATATTTGTTTGTTATTTTTAGATTAATAATGTCTAGACATAAATTACTAGCCTATATTTCTCGCTAAAGAGTGCATTTAAAATATTTTATTAAAACTTTTTGCGCATTGTGATTTGTGGCAAACATTTACTAAAAACATCAAACATGTATAATTAGCAGGGCTTGAAACCGTAAATATTTTTTCCGATTTTGATTACGGTTTCGGATATTGGTATTCATTTTTTATGATTTCGTTTTTAATTTTGAACACTGGTTTTGAATTTTTCCGATTTCAATTTAGATTTTGATTACCGCTATTGGTTTTTTTCGATAAAAACGCTTCGGTTTTGGTTTTTAACAGTTTTAACCGGTATTCAAAATATATTAAAAAATATATTTGCGGGTGAGGGGTTATAATCACGAGTCACACCGGAAGGGAGTGACCAGCCTGTGACATATTAAAATATACCTAATGTTATGTAAACAATTTAATGCAAGATTCCTCATAAGGAATTATAAAATCAGTTAAAAAATATTATTAATCCAGTCAACATTTTTTTTTTTTTTTTTTTGTAAGCATTTAAAGTTTAAATTTTGACAATATACCTATTTGATTATAATCCCGAAAATTGTTTAATAGTAAAAAATGTATAAAATGTTCAATTCTTATCTATACCAAAGGATTGGAAAACTATAACAAGGACTAACCCTGTTCGTTCAGAATCATTTTTTTGTATGCAGTGATTTTATATTATTGAATTCAAATTCAACCAATCCTACTATAGATACAGCACAGCGACTTACCCGGGTTTTTTTTGTTATGGACAATATCATTTGATTTTAATAAATCCGTAACTACTATACTTTTTTTAAAATCAACAATTATAATAAATTATATTCTTTTATTCAGATTTATCAACAAAAAAAATGAACAGGTCAGAATGAAAAAAAAAATACTAGGACCCTCCCTACCATTTAGAGTGGTGGTCCTTTAACAAATTTTGTACTGAATTTTACATTTTTAAATCCAACATTCTACACTTGAGTTAATAAAATATCATACTTATATTAAAATAATATTTTTAACTTTTAACTTATATAACTTATAATTATTATCATTCAAAATGTAACTAGGAACTAGAAAACTTTATACCCGGGTCCTGGCGAAAAAAAATACAACTTCGGTGAATATTATGAGCAAATTTAAATTTATTTAATGCATGCGGCCTGAAGGTAATTTACAAAAATAATATTCATCTCTTTACAAAATCCTAGTAAGGACATTGAAAAAATTCAAATTTCAAAAGTACATATTATTATGAAAGAACTAAAAAAAATCAAAATTGTTTAAAAAATAAAACTAACATTTGGTAATCATTTCAAGTACCTATAATATCTTCGCTTATTCGTTTTTGAATTACAATAAAATAAGGTCAGGTTAGGTTTTACCCAATGGCCTATATTGCCGCGGGTTATTCAATAAAAAAAAAAATAATATAAAATAAGGAAATCGTTAATTTACATAACGTGAACATCCAATGTCATAAAAATTTGAACTTCAGCGCTCATAAAAAATGTATTCAACTTTCCGGTAAACTTTATTTTTTGTTAATCGTAAAAAATAGTATAAGTAATCTTGTATTACATTTTCAAATGTTAGCTAGGTATGTAAAGAAAACTTGCTACGAATTCTAACTATACTAACATTTTCACTTCAAACGCTAATAAAAAAAATTGTGGATTTATACTCAACTCTTAAATATAATTACACTAATAATAACTTATTAAGAATCAAGAAAACTTGAGAAACATTCTAATGACTTGGTAAAAAAGGTGTAAATATTTTTTTAAATATGGTCTACTATATGGAAATATCAATACGAATATCTATAAGGTGGAAATTTAATGTATATGGAATTTTAGTTTTTGTGTTACACTTAAAACATAAAATCAATTTTGTGAAAAATTCACATTTTCGTATAACCCGACGCTTTTTAAAACTTTTTAACCTTTAATTTTTGATTCCGGAAAGTACCAACTAGATTTACTTTCCTACCAACAAATATGTTTATGTAGAAAATCGAAGCATTTTTATAGTCTTAATAAATACGAAAAATCTTGTGTTACATTTTTAAACCATATCCATAATAATTAAACATACAATTTTAACTACAAAACGATTTGCACATTTTAGGCAATTGTCTTTGCATTGACTTGGGTACTACTGCTTCAACTTCAGTAGCTATTGTTACTCGGTTTGAAGTTTTTGAAGCAAGTTTTTCAAACCTTAGATTTAAAAAGAAAATTGATTAAACAAATTAAAATGTAATTAAAGTATTTTCCTTAAAAAATAACGAAAATTACGAAAATTTTAAACATTTTTTGTAGTTAAAATTGTATGTTTAATTATTATAGTTATGGCTTAAAAATGTAACACAAGATTCCTCAAAAGTTGATTTAACAATTTAAAAATATTGAAAATACTTGGTCACGGTTTTATTTTTAACAGCGTTGCATGATGAAATGTTGAAAAATTTGAAAAAGTCTAGAAAATTTGTAAATTATTTTGTACTTTTGGTGTTTAAAAGTATATAAAAGGCTTAATCTTAATTGGTAGTTCTAAAACAAAATATTATAAATAAAGAATTTTAATTTAAACAGAATTGTATATGAGTACCTATTATAAACGCATAATAAAAATATTAATTATCTTGTTGTAATTGAAAAATATTTTTCGTGGGGACATAATAGTTAGCTATATAATATTTTATATTATACATAATTTCATTTTCAAAACATTTTGTAATGACTATACTGTCATATTATGCTAAAATATAAATTTTAATTATGTGTCAGATAATAGGCTGCTAAATGATTTCCGTTTATAATCTCCGTTTTTCGTGTGTAATGGTTTGTCATTGAATTCAAATTTAACTTATCTATTACAGTTATTTATCTTTTATAGATCCTGAGACAATAAATGATAGATGAGATTTTTTTACTATGATGAGAGTTTGTTTCGTATTTATTAAGGCTCTAAAAATGCTTCGATTTTCTACATAAACATATTTATTGGTAGGAAAGTAAATCTAGTTGGTACTTTTCTGAATCAAAAATTAAAGGTTAAAAAGTTTTAAAAAGCGTCGGGTTATACGAAAATGTGAATTTTTCACAAAATTGATTTTATGTTTTAAGTGTAACACAAAAACTAAAATTCCATATACATTAAATTTCCATCTTAAATAGATATTCGTATTGATATTTCCATATAGAAGATAATATTTAAAAAAATTTTACATTCTTTTTAAGCTATAAATAGCCATAAGAATGTTTCTCAAGTTTTCTTAAAAATTACTGTCTATAAATTGTGTTTTATTCGGACAAACCTTGGATATTTGAACAAGGTTACTAATAACTGAAAAGTTATTATTAGTACAATTATAATTAAAGGTTGAGTTTAAATAAACAATAATTTTTTATTAGCGTTTGAAGTGAAAATGTTTGTATGGTTAGAAATTCGTAGCAAGTTTTCTTTACATACCTATACCTAACATCTGACAATGTAATACAAGATAACTTATACGATTTTTTACCATTAACAAAAAATAAAGTTTACCGGACAGTTGAATACATTTTTTATGGGCGTTTAAGTTCAAATTTTTATGACATTGGATATTCACGTGCCAAATGTTTGTTTTATTATTTTAATTGATATAAATTTCCAACTCAAAATAATTTGCACATTTGTATGATTTTTATGCAGGTATGTTGTTATAATTTGAACTTTAAATGCTTGTAAAATAAAAAACTGTAACTATGAATGTCAACATTGATGTGAACATTTTCAAACATACAGCTCTATTTGTACCTGATCTGCCCGTATGGAAATCACTTATAAATAAATACTAATTTTTACTAATTATTTCTCCTATAACCAATATTTACAAACAAACATTTCCATCGTAAATTTTAAAGTCCCTGTTTGAGCACTTCCCCGGGTTTTAATTTAGATACCATTTTTTAATTAGCCTATGTTACTCAGGGATAACGTGGCTTTCATTTGTAAAATAATTTTCAAAATCGGTTTAGTGGATCAAGAGATTACCCACTACAATACCTCACAAACTTTAGCTCTTTATAATAATATATAGTATAAATTGGTATTTAGTACCTATATAATATAGTAAGTAACTTATACACTATAAATGAATTTCATAATGTTAGAGAGATAGGTAAAAAAAAAATTAAATTAGTTTTTCATGTTTATTTTAGATTCTGAGTGAAAATGTATTAATTTTACAATGATGTGTATTTTTTTTTTAATTTAAAATTTTTTTTTTGTCCGTCATCACCTTTTAGGACAGAAAAAGTGCTTGGATTTTCTTCAACAATGTCTTTTCTGATAGAAAAATGAATCTAGTTGGTACTTTGGGGAGTTAAAAGTAAAATTTTTCCAGTGGTTTTCAAAAGCGACGTGAAAAACAAAAGAAAATTTAAGGAAAAATGTGAATTTTATGCAAAATAGATTTTAGATTTTGGTTTAACTATAAAACAAATGACAGTGGGTTATATTAGCATTTTCTATAGACCATATTATTTTCCGAATATTTTGACTTATTTTGAGCTATTTACAGACATTTTCAGTTTCCATTTTTTTAGTTTTTTTTTTCTATAAATATTAATAAAATTTTATTTATTCGGTAAAAAAGTGTGAACATTTAATGCAAGGCTCCTAGGTTATTGTTTCAAAGGTAGATGAAAAAAATTAAAAATCCTTAGCCACAGTTTTTATTTATAAGCATTTAAAGTTTAAATCTTGACAAAATACTGAAAAATCACGAAAATTAGCAAATTATTTTGAGTTAGGAATTCATAAAAATTTTTCTTTTTAAATCTAAGATTTGAAAATGTAATACAAGATTACCCATAAGTTTGTCTACCTTTATCAAAAAAAAAAATGTCCACAAGTAACTCAAATTAAATTTTTATTAGCGTTTGAAATTCATATTTTTACAACATTTGATATTCACTCGATTTCTCATGTAACGATTTTTTTATTTTGTTGTAATTAAATTACGTATGACAGTAGATACTTGAAAACTTCACTGAATGTTTATATTAGCATTTTATATACACGATAAAATTTTGAAAATAATTTGACTCTTTTTAAGCTATTTACGAACATTGTCAGTTTTCAATTTTTTTTAGTTTTTTTTCTATAACTATCAAAAATATTTTATTTGTTGGGTAAAAAAGCGTAAAAATTTAATGCAAGGCTCCTGATATATTGTTACAATAGCAGTTGAAAATTATTAGAAATACATATGCACAATTTTTTTCATATGCATTTAAAGATCAAATTTTGAAAAAATTTATAAAATGTTCAACCTTTATAGCTAAGGGTTGAAAATTTAAAACAAGGTTCCACGTAAACAGGTAAGTATATTCACAATACTATATACTATATTCACAATAATATCATCAAATATACTTGGTAATATCGTAGGCTGACGGACCGTTTTCGCTCAGAATCGTTTTTCTTATACAATTATATTATATCATTGAATTCAAATGTAACACCATACATTACAGTAACCTACTTGTAACCTACTGTACAGCAGAATGACATCCACTTACCCAACTTTTTTATTTTTATATATGTCTTTTTGTAACCTAACCATGAGTGGTTTACGATGAGACGTTTGTACTTTTTTAAAAACAAAATTTTGATCAGTCTTAATAGTTTTTAATAATGTTATAATACGCTATAATAAGCCCTACTACTTCCTGATTCGTTTAGTATAGTTAGAAATTTTCTATCTCTCTCCTATCTTAAATGAGATATAATATAAATTCTAAAAAATTTACTACTTGAATTAGATAAATATTTTTACAATCAAAAATTGTATTATAATTAGATTTACAAATTGTCTACTTTGAATTTTTCAAATTTTCAGCACATATTAATAAATAAAAATATTTTTTATTAATATATTATGTGTATCGCAAGTGATTGTAAATTATATCAAAAAAAAAATTTAATTATTGGTTAGAATAAAAGTTATTTCATCTTTTAGGTATACCTTGTACTCTGTATAATAAGTTATGTATGGTTAAATAAATAAATGTATATTAATTAATAAATTAATAAATAATGTACTACTAATTATTTTGATTATTAAAATATTATACAAATTAAAATTATCAGTAAAAATTACAAAATATTTTTTCTATCTAGGTAGGTATCATTTTGTAGTAGGTTGTAGCCTTGGAGGTCCAATAATATAGTTTTGTAGAAAAGTAAGCCTATGGATAGTTTGTAACAAAATATACAATAAACAACTATAAAATATATTACTTTATTTTTTTTTTTGATTTCACTCAGTCTTAAAACTAATATTTCAAATAGGTACTTTAAAGAAAAGATTTTTGAGAACAAATAGAAATACTTAACATGTACCTACATTAAACTTATTTAAATACTTTTCAAATGGGTAGGTACTTTATAATTTTAATTATTTAATTGTACAAGTAGATAAGAAAATTAATTTTATAATTTATTAGTTATGACTAATTTTAAATTTTAGTGTAACATCTTATGAAGCTACTTCATTTTGTACTGACGAATTAAAATATAAATGAAAATATCTTATATTTCAGTATTAATTAAACAATAAATGGTTTATAATGAAACATAAAATAAACTACCGTGTTTATAATTTGAGTTTAATTATAAATATAACAATATACCAAATGATTATTAAAAAACAAATTTAAATGTGACAATTCTTTTGAAGTTTTAAAAGTATTTACATAAAAATATGAATTTGATTTTCAAATAGGTACAAAAACATCCAAGACAAAATTTAAAATATTTTCCAAATACCAATTTAACAATCATTCTAAATACTATAAAATCTTTTAAATACATTTACTAATAAATAAATTACAAGATTGATTTCTTCATGGTTATAGTATCCAGCAGGTAAGTTCCATAATTAACAGTAGTGTAGCCATGACGGGAGAGCAGTCATACCCCCCCCTCATTTCATATCAAAACACCAAAAATTAAATTATTATTGTTAATTGTTTAATAATTTTTTTTTAAATATACAATATGCCCCTCCCCCAGAATTTTAAAATCCTGGCTATGCCGCTGGTAATTAATATAAATAAATATAAATATATTTTTAATTTAATGATCTATGTACTATATTCCTTGTTAAGTTTAAAAAAATGAAAACATTTTTTAATTTAATTTGTACATTTTTCAAGTTGATAAAAGTAAAATAGGTAGGTACCATTATATATTAAACTTAACCAAAATATTAATTGTATATAACTTTAACATAACGAGTAAAAAATAAAACGAGTTGATTAGTTTATTCTTGATTACAATATAAAACTAGCTTATTTGTGTTAAACAATATCTACCTGATTAGCTTAAATAATAAATTGGTGCCTACCCAATGTCGAATGAAATTAATTAATTTTTTCATAAACTCACTGAAATAATTTATGATTGGCTGTTTACTAATTAATATGCAACCTTATAGTAAAACTTTATTTTGTTTTATTTTAAGTATAATTTAATTTAATTAATTAAACGTGTTAATAATAAAATAAATGTGCCTATGTCTTGTAGTTAAACTTAAGTAAAAAAAACTAATATCATATAATATTGTTTAGTTAATAATCAGTCTTATAAAAAAATAAAATATAACTGTAGGTATTATTATTGAACATAATACGTACAGTCTTATAGATGTATCCTCTCTAAGACATTAATAATAATATAATTCAATATTTTAATAACTGTTTTAAAAAAAAGTATGAAAATAAAATCGTTTAAATAATAACTTGAAAATAATATTGTATCATTAGGTCTGAATTCAGTGAAAAAACAAACAAATCCATAAAATATGATTTAGTAAGTTTACAACATCTTAAATATCAGTATATTTTCTTAAAATACAACCTCTTGAATAGCATTATTTATTATAATTATAATTTAATAATTTTGTTGTATTTAACCTATGTTAAATTAAAAAAAAAAACATTTTGATTCATCTATTATGATAAAGTTAGCAATCATTTAACAGTTAACATATTTTTTTTTTTAACTTCGAGTAAATTACAAAATATTAGGAGTGACTCAATGACCAATTAAGGGAAATTATACATACCCAATTAAATATAAATATAGAGGGTAAATACATTTTTTGCTTTAAATTTACTGGATTACTGTGCAACATGTTCATTAATTCTAAATAGAAGCATAATTTAATGTTACAAATAAGACTTATAGGTATACAGGAAAATCAGCAAACTGGAATGGACGTAAAAAAAATTGTGTTAATATATGTCAATACCAATATCAATATATTTTAAAATACATTAAATAAACACCCATGTTAAAGTATAAAATTTGACATTATATCAAAATGGCTAATTTCCAACAAATTATATGATTATAATAATTAAATATTATATTATAATCCCATATTAAATATAATATATATAAATATAAATATATTTATGTTAATATAATTTAAATGCTTAATTATTTTTAACTATAATAAAAACAGTGCTTTAGCTTACAAACTGGTGGTCAATAAGAGTAATATTGAATTCTTAAATATATTATCAAGGTATATTTTTAAAATTAAATTTACCGTACTCATGTACGGCAGTGGAAAGTGATCAACAAACAAAATAAAAAAAAATGTCTTAAGAATTACTGTCAAAACTTAAAAATGGAATTTTTTACAGACTATATCAATCGATTACACATAAATATAACATAACTATAATTAGAGCTTGGATGTTATATTTGTATTTTGTTAAGTACAAAATAGGAACAGAGAGCTTCAGCCACAAACATGATTTGAGAAATCAAATATAAGGTGAATTAGAAATACATTTTTGAAAAATAAAATACATTTAAGATATAATTACAATCATCGTGTATGTAATATATTACAAATTTGAGTAAGGTAAATATATATATTTTTAAAAATAAAGATTCCCACAAAAAAACCTTACAAGATAGGTTATGTTATTTTATACCATTATGGGTGGGAATAAAATTTTTGTTTATTAATAAACAATTTTAAAGCAAAGTTCTTCTTATTACATGAATTATTTTTTTTAATTATTTAAAATAGATTCTATTAAATTCTATACTCAATTTGTATGTTTAATTATTCACCGTTTACTCAACAATATTTTAGGCGCGAGTAAAAATAAAACTAAGACAAATAATGAATAAACTAATTTTTAAGATTTTTTTGTTTTGATTTAAATGCCTTTTTAACATTAAAATAGGGAAATAACATCCAAACTCTAACAACAATATTTCCTTATTACTTATGACTTAAATACTAACTGAGTGGTTTTTTAATACTAAGCATAATGTTAACATTTATATGGATGAATAAAAGACCCTTAATAGACCTTCAAATATAATTTATTTACGAGGGAAAAATTTAAATTTCAACATTGAACTATTAAAATAAAAAAATTATTATTTATTATACTTCTTTTGAATATAAATGATAATATTTTAGTTGAATAATGTATGTGCTAAAGTAAATTCTTGTAGTCAGCAACAGATATAATGGTTGGTATATATATTTATAATTACTTAAAGCTTATTGAAAGTTAAAACAAATTAACAACATTTAGTAAACCAAGGAATTTTCATCATAAAATTTAAAAAAAAAAAAGTAAAAAGGCATGCACATTAAATATTCTTGGAGAGGCATTATTAAATTCACAAAAATAATTATTGTTCAACAGACAATTATTTAAGTACAACTATTATCAATGTTATAGAATATAGACAATACATCTTTGAGCATATTTTTATTAATGCCATGAATTTTATTGAAATGTTCTAAATTGACTGGACATTTATATAGAGTTTTAGCTGTTTAATTAATATAATGCCAGATTCATCATAGGCAATGTGAAATCCTCAGTAATAATGTAAAATATTTGTACATTTCAATTATGTCTTTGGATTTATAATAAATTTAAAATAACATTGAGAATTATTAAGAAATAACATCAATTTGTGGAATAAAGTTCAATCTAAGCTAAATTTCTTATTTTAGTTTGTTACTTTTTTCTAAGCCAGTAACAAAATATGCAGTTCTCAAATTATTTAAAAATGACATAAATTTGTGGAATAAAATTCAATCGAAGCTAAATTTCTTATTTTAGTTTGTTACTTCTTTCTATGTCGTCCGTAACAAAACATAAATTTCACACAAACAATAAACATCTTATCAGTATAATACACACATTAAATTCATTTGAATAGTGTGAATGCAGTATTCAACTTCAATAGTAGAATAATATATTATTATACATTATTCCAGAAAAGAAAATTAAACAAAGTAAAATTAATAGCGTAATGAACCATAGGTTTAATTTCATTTAAAAGCAATTACAGTTATGAAAACTTTACATTATAATAAAGTAAGTAATATGAAATGTGCCGCTTCACCTCTTCACAATGTTAGAGATTCCATCAACCACAAAATTTGAGCCTTTTCATCCTGTAAAATAATTATAATATTATAATAGTTAAAAAATATTAAATGTTGAATTTTGAATTAATTCATAAAATTATCTAGAAAATAAAAAGCGTTCAATATGCAATATTCAAATAACAGTTTTGGGGGACGAGGTGGCCGAGTGGTCAACGCGTCGACTTCGGCACAGCCGGTCCGGGTTCCGATTCCCGGCCATCGGGCGGCATTTTTCTCCGGGCAAGTCACGGTGTCCGGAGAACAAGTACCGCCACCCCCCTCCCGGGCAATGGCAGATACCTACGGGTGGGTGCCCACTTAAAAATTTTGCCCACGTGTTCCAAACAAACAAACCTACAGTTCCACCCCCCACAGTACCAAAGGCTAATGACCTAAGTTGTCGAAGCCTCAAAAAAAAAAAAAAAAAATAACAGTTTTAGTTTCAAAGTAATAAACCAATACATATATCAATAAAAAAAAATTAATATTCGAGTTCAGATTTGTGAACCTCTAACTCGAATATCATATATTTTAACATTAGCACATAATATATTTAATAAATTATCATTAAATTATTATAACAAATGTACATTGTAAATATAGTAGACGCCGCTTATAAGACTCACTTTGGGACCAGCACAAAGTGAGTCTTATAACCGAATGAATCTTATAGGCGAATTGGAAAAAAAAAATTAATTACGTATTTATAAATTTTATTTTACTACTTATTTTGCTTTGATTTTATTACTTAAACACATATTACATATTACATACTTGATTATTGAATAAATTTAATAATCCTGATAAAAAAAACTAAAATTATAATAGGTAAATATTACATATAAAAATATTATAAAAATTATACTTAATAAAAAATTATAAAGGATGCATGTACATATAATATATTTATTATTTATTTTGAAAATTATTTTTGAAAAAAATTTGTAATTTTAGTTTGTTTTTTATTTTGTTCTAATATTCCGAAAATATCCGAATGTGTATTAATGTACCCGTAATTACGATAACTGTGCAGCCGCAGGTACACTATAATAACAATAATCGTTGCGATAAAATTATTATACGTTATAAGGTACCAACAGAAACTAGAAATAATCAACACGAATACTATTTAATTTTTCAATACCAATTATTTCTAAATTATAACCGAAAAAGTTTATTTTCTACTATTTATTTTACGAAATTTGAGTCTTATAACTGAAGTGTTGAGTCTTATAACCGATTTTTTTTTAATGTATTTGGATACGTCCGGACCGTTCCAGACGATTTTGAGTCTAATAAGCGACTGAACCTTATATCCGTGAGTCTTATAAGCGGCGTCTACTGTATTATAATTTTGAAATGTTATTTCATTACTTTTGGTGAAGTATTGAAAATTTATTATTTTGTGGATTTGACTCTTTACTAAAAAGAAAATAACTGTATGTTTTACTGAAATTATGCAAAAAGATCTTTAATTCACAAGTGATTTAGTATTTGCTTCAAGAAATAATGTGTTATACCAATACTAAATAACGTGAATTTGTGTTATTAATTTATGTTATATGTCTCTGTAACTGTATTGAATAATTTTTAATTTTTATGTTCAAAACTCACACAAGGAATACAAAATAGCTGACAATCGTATATCAAATTTACACTCATAACTACTTCCCTTCTCTCATCAGTCTTATCGACCAGATAATTCTAATTAAAATGTAAGCACTATTATGTACAGCTATCATCTATTAATAAATCTTATCTCTTTTCCTTTCCTCATTATATTATTTAAAACTATCTATACCTAACCAACTACGACACAGAATAGCTAACACAACATTGTATTTTGTAAAATTGTATAATTGTTTAAACTTGTAATAGCTTGAAATATGCTAACACATTTAAATTTACTAAATAAAAAACAAATTTTTTTATGTTAATAAATTTTGGTGTAATTAGCACTGGACAGTTGTGGGTTTATGATTCGGTGCACATCGAATCTTGTTTTCGGTGAAATTTTTTCAAGACCGACAAGCTTAAATATTATATGTTTTTCAGTTTTAAAAGATACACTAATATTATTATTAACTACCAAATATATTCGTAAAGTTTACCAACTTCAGGTGCCGATATACAAAAAATTAAGTACAATCTAGTTATTTATTTACTAATTCAAAATTTAAAATTATCTTTCGAGCATTTTACTTATAGCAATTCCTATGTGTTTCATTTCACCGCAAGACTAATATTTTTATTATTGTATAACTATTATTGAATTTGAATACTGTGTCTGATGGCAACCCACACGATAGATGGTTTGCTTAATAAAGTTATGATACAAATTATTATTAAATATGTTTAAGTGTTTAAGTTGACAAAGAAGTAATTTAGTTGTTATTATAATTTTATAAATAAGAAATGCATACAATATTTTAATTTTTAGAAAAAATATGTTATACATAAAAAAAAAAAAAAATTAATTATTGGATACAACATGAGTTAATGATTTAGTAATTTTCTTTGAAAATAAATTGGAATAAAATGAACATAACATGATCAAAATTTAATAACCTGTTTGCATAAAATAAAGACATTTTTCTTTAATTTGTACTCAATTAGAATATGCACATTATTCTGGTCTTCTAGTTCTATACTTACTCAACATCTCAAAACTATCCTATATACTTTCTTGTGATTACTTTCTTTTAAATATAGAGCAAAAATTAACGTTATACTAATTATGATGGCATTTTAGGTTTTGTTTTAATATGAATTCCTTAAAAAACCGTAGAAAATATAAAAATTTAATATTTTTATTCAAGCTACTCAATTATGAAATAAATTGTAGCCGTTTAATTGAGACTTAATTTAAATCAATGCTAAAAACTAGTTAATAGTTAATTTTTCTTACAAAGCATACATTTTATTTATTAAATTAATTACCAGAAAATATGGTAGTGTTATAAGATGATTCTTTCAATTTAGATATTTTTTATTATAAAATAAGATAGTATAAAAACAATAGTGCAGTTTAATTTAATTTTACAATGTTATTATTTAATAATTAAATTATTATTATTCAAATTACGTTATCTGTATTTATACATACTTTATAATGTACCTACAACTGTTATATATTTACACAATTTTTGTAAATGGATTTTTTTTTATTATTAATAACTACAGCTAGGATTTTTATGTATTTGCATGTTTTTTCCTTGAGTCCAAATTGATTGGTTCTCAGATATGTCCACAATTTGAATTATTCTCGATTAAATAGAACAACTTATTTTCGGCATATTTTGAACATAATACATCTGTTTGCATAATTCAATTATGAAAATTGTATGAAATTTTGAATGGTATTCATCTAAAGAATGTCTACAATTATTCGGTTATTTGTTGAATTGTTGTAAATTTACTATCTAATCTTATCTTGGTTAGGCCACCTATAGTCTGATAATCGATTACATATACATTATTTTTGACTTTCATTATTACAACCTCGATTACAACAAGTTTTAGTCAAATAAATCCATTTATCGTTCCAATTGCCAGTCATTTGTATTTCAACATTTGAAATAATATAATATTATCATTAAAGTAATATTCAATGTAATAATAACTACTGATAATAAATATAATAAATGGTTATTTATTAGTAAGTAGGTTTCATTTAGTTTCTGATTTTTATGTAAAAAGTATCAAATGTTATGTAGAAATAAAAGAAAAATTGTTTTTAGCATATTTTGGTAAATAAAATGCACATTTTACAATTTTTTTTGACCCACGGTATTGTTTTATAGCATTATTGAAAAAAAAATCCTAAAATTCTTTACAAATGATATGAAAAGCACTGTACTATACTAAGTTTAACGGAATACAAATAAGATTTCTAAATAGACTATTTGGCTATCTTCTTCAACCATTTAACCTAAATATTAATTTTTATTTTTTACACATAATCTAAAACATAAAGTATTGCTTATTATTAATCATAAGTCAAAAACCAGTTAACATAATATCTTGCCTGATAATTTGATTCATTTGAATATGAATCGCGTAATGATGTCAATGCTGGCTTGAAATCCTCCAACGAAGTGCATATTTCTTTGACTTTCACTGGTGACATACGGATCAATTGATTCAATGTCGATAAAAATAACTCGTGATGACTTGATTCAACATTTTTTTCCATGCCCATGATTATCGAACTTAAAATTTCAACAACACCATTGTCAACATACATGTCTGTAAATATTATTCATATTAAAAATACTTGTCCATAGCAATGTAATAAGAATAGTAACTTACCCGCTATATCGTTACCCATATGAGAAGTTGAGCAAATGATGAATGATGCTTTAATCTTCAATTTTTCAATGGGAGCTTTCAATGAATTGATAATCAAATCTTTACCTCCAAGGTCAATGAATTGCCAAAAAACAACATTGTTTTCACGGATCAGGCCTAAGCATTTTAAACATTAAACAATTAAAATTTATCAAAATAAGTAGTTACTATGAGTAAATTGATTACAACATATTTGTGACTCACTGGAAATTGCAGCTAGTGCTTTGATACGCACTTCATCGTCAAGATCGTTTTCCACCATAGAAATCAATGCTTTCAGATAATTTGGATTTTCCATAAACTTTTCTTGACAGTATGGATTATGCTGAACCAACTTAGCGATCAGTTCACACGTCTTGGCGCGCACAGTTGGATGCTCAGAACGGATACATGGTAAAAAGATATGGAAACCTCCAAGCTTTTCAAAATCTGAAAAATAATTAGTTAGATTCATATACTCAAAAACAAGTTTATAAAAAAATTAAATAGAACATAGGTAACCATTAGCATAATCAATATTGTCAACATATTCTGCAATAACATCAAACGCAAATTCGTGTTCATCCACTTGTTTGTTATTGTCAAACAAAATATTAATAGAATTGTTCATTTCCTCGTGTACATTGACCGACATGGTAGACAAAACATTTGACAGAAATTTCCTTCTCTAAAAACATAATAAATAAAACACTAAAATATTAACTGCAACGCAATAAACCATATTATAGGTACTTAATTTATAAGTAGGTAGGTGCCGAGGTTGGATAAATACACAATGGAAAACTGTTTTATACCACGGAAATATTACATTGCATTTGAACACGATAACAAAAATACTTGATACAAAATTGTGAGGAATGTCGGTTAAAAATTATTAAAACTAAGTTCCCTCCAAAATTATGACCTTATTTAGGCCTTCAACAATATGAACTATAAACACATGTGAATCCTTTCATTCGTTCTTCAGTTCTATGTTTTATTCTGCTTACCCAAATATTTTTCAATTTATCTAGGTACACACATTTTTAAAAAGAGTACCTGCCTTTAGTAGGTAAAAGAAAAAAATGGGGGATAACCAAGGAAAATTTCATAAAACAAAAAATATTGGAAACAATTAGGTACCTATTACATAGTTAGTACCTTTTTTTAAATGTTTTTCTGAAGTACCCAAGTATAAATTTCTACCCAATGTTTTTTTTCTCAAATTATTTAGTTAGGTTAACTAAGTAGGTATTTATAAAAATAAATGTTTAGCATGTTTTGTGTTTGTCATATTATGGTTGAATAGGTAAATACTTGCAAAATTTCTGGTTAATATGATAAAATGACAATGCCAAGGTACCTAGTTGAGTAAAAATGTATAACAAACAGATTTAATAAATTTAGTCCTAAGTCTGTTAACACATTGACAGAAAGTCATAATAATGTAAGTCGCAATATGACGTTATACGACTGCCATAACGGAAAGTAATATAACATTAAAAAGCTGAAAAAGAGCAGTTGGGTTTCTTACGGCATCACCACGTTGGATGTGTGATCAGCGTCCAGCCGTGATTTAGGTACTAACAAGTCGAGCGAAATTATTATCAAATATCTACCTATTTTAAAAAATAATGTTTTTAGTGATCAGAGTGAATCACACATGTTGCACGTAACCGCTGTCAGAGCAGTGAACGACGTGTTAAAATAAAAATGTTGTTTTTTTTTCTGGTAACCAACTACGACCCACCCGTACAGTACCCATACAGTTCATCTCGACACCGCTCGGCAACCGCTACAGTCGTTACGCTAGCAACGTAAGTGGGCACCCGGTGCTGTTATACTCACTTCCTCGCAAAATGTAAGCGCGTTGTTGTCTTGACGAATGTTCATCGGCATCCCGTCGGCAAGGTCGCTGGCGTACCTGAACATGTCCTTGTAGTTGCGCACCCTGTGCGGGTCGCAGATGCCGGACGCGACGGCCGCGGCCGCGTCCTCCTCGGCGGCGCGGTCGATGGAGATGGCCGACGACCCGCGGTCCACCAGGTCCGTGAAACCGCTGGTGCCGCGTATCGCGTCGATGATGGCCGGGTGGCCGGAGGCGCTGCGCATCTGACGGCGGTGGTGATTGTTGCGGCGGCGGCGGCGGTGGTGATTGTCGATGGCGTCCAGGTCGATGATCTCGTCATCGTTGATGATGTGCCGGTGAGGCGGCGGCGGCATGATGACGGGGGGCGCCGAGTCGTCGTCGCTGGACGACGACGACCCGCCGATGTGGTCCTCCATGTGGCGGCGAAACGTGGTTGCGGCTGGAATTGACGGCGGCGGCAGTGACGGCGGCGTGCGTGAGCGCGTGTCGGGTGGCGTGTGACGAGTGACGGCTCTGGCGGTCCGGCGGACGGATGGTCGGTCGGTCGGTCGGTGTGCTCGGTGGGCTGTGCGGCCGCGCCGAAATTTATCGCTATTCGCCGACGCGGAGTATCGGACGGAAAATCGATACCGAACGAGAGTCGGCGGCGGATGAAGCTGTGCGCGCTGCGGCAGAGGAGTGGGGCGGGAGCGCGGACAGCATGCGGTCTGCGTTACGCGTCGGATTCGGATCGACTCGACTCGACAGTCGACGGCAATCGTCGTTGAAATTGTAATAATAATAATGATGCGCGGCTCGTGTTATCGTGCGCCGCCGCCGCGATCAACAGGCCGGGCCGCGCGCGCGCGCGCTCTCTCGTTATCAACGACGAAGAAAACACGGCTCACTACGACGGACGCAATAACGATATAATAATTATAAATTATTATTATTTTTGTTTGTCGTCCGCGATGACAATATTTCAACAATATTATCGCTGATTTCGTTCGACGACGATTTTAACATTTTTTGAAATCTATTTAATAATTTCGTATCGTTGTTGTTGTTGTTGCTGCTGTTATCAGCTGCTGCTGCTGCGGCCGCCCGTTTTCGTTTTCGTCGAAAACTACGTTATACGTCGACGTGTCCTTGCCGCTCGCTCGGTTTTCGTTTTCCGTCACCGGTCACCCGCGACTGCGTACATAATAATACTATAATGTAACAATACCGATATTGATCGATGCGCTTTCGTTGTTACTATTTCTGAGCCGGCGGTCAACGGTACGACCTATTATCAGTGGCGGACTGAATTTCAATTTTAAATGACGCATTTTCATAATTAAGTGCTTACCACCAACACCATCCTATTTTTACTTATAACAAAGTTATGATGTAGATAAAATGTGATCAAAAGGACCAAGAGGTCAGACTTTAGCGTATAATTTTGCGCCACGGTCACGGGATGGCACCACCCCCTTTGAAAAGTTGACGCTACTCCGTCAAAATTGAGCGCTTCGGCTCGCCACTGCCTATTATTATTATTATTACCTGTCACATCGGCGGCAGTATCGCTATCGTGTTTTATTGCCATACCTATCCAGTAGCGATCGTGTTATTACTATTATAAATCAATATTTTAATATTGCAGTTTCCTGCAGAAAAAAAATGCCCATTTGAATTCTGCCGATATGAATTCAGGGCTCGGAACTTAATTCGCTCAATGAAGTAGGCATAGGCGTACGCACAGGGGTGAGGGGGGGGGGTATATATAGTGTTTGAAAATTTCATGAAATTTAAAAAAATGAAATATTTCAAATGTCTGAAATATTTCAGTATTTTAATAAATTTTGTTTTTTTTTAAATAAGTTTTATTTTTATGTTTGTAGTTGTCATAATTTACTTTTATAATTTTATACTAATGAAACAAATCACTAATTACCCATTACCTACTCATTAGTGATGGTTTTTTTTGGTATTATATATTTAAAATAGGTAGTATTCAACATTTTTAAATTGATAAAAAAACATACAAAAATGTTTAAATGATACTATAAGTCTATATTAAGTATACCGAATGCTTACATTAGTGTACCATACACTTCTATAAAATTAAATACTTATTAAAGATTTATATATACAAATATAAATGTGGTATGCAGCATTGCAGGTACATGGCCAAGTTTTTAATAGTAATACTAGTGATAACTAGTAGATAACTACTAAATATAGTTTAGTTTAGTAGATATACCTAAAGCCTAAAAGGAATTGACAAATTAATATAATATATTATATAATAATTTTATAAATAAAAACCATAAACATAATATAATAATTATCATAATATTATTTTATGAATTTATCATATTCATAAGTTCATCTATTTCAGTACTATCTATATCGATGTCTGAGTGGTATTCATGGATTCAAAAACGTTTTAACGTTAACTGATAAATTTAAAAAATAATATTTATACATACCTGAATTCGATTGAAAGGCGTCTTTTATATTTTTTGGGCATTTATTACACTTTAAAATGTGGTTTAATTGAAGAGTTGCGTTTTTAACTGTGGTCCAATTGCAATAATTACAAGTTTTTTTAATAGTATTATTTTGTTTTTTGTCGCTCAATTCTCTAAACACTTTATGTATTTTTGCACTATGTTTTCCCATGATGACATATGCTATACTATACGTCTATACTACATAGGCATATAGCACGTACTATGTCAATAAACGTTCGTACACTAATAATTATTATAAAAATTAAAAGATTATATGATAAATATTAAATGTCTATAGGTACACTATTGTCGTCAGACGTCTATTCACCATAATAATAATAATTTTATGATAATAAACCATGCATATTTTTCTAGTTAGAAACTATATATAAGTTATAAGTTTATAACGTTAAGATTATGATTGCGATGATAAATTATTAACTGTCAACTGTATAATAAATATTATACTTATATAATATATATTTTAGTCACAATTCACAATAATAGAACCATCCTTGCATCGTCGTCGACGATAAGCGATTCCTGGGGAAAAAACCAATTTTTGCTATAAACAGCCGAAAACAAGACCCTAATATAGTATAAATAGTAATATAGTGTAATATGTCAACCACGGCACTCATTGCATTAATATTGTTAATATCAATGATTATACCAAGAACTCATGGACTGTACTATTAATAATTGATAAAAAACAATCATTATAATTTGTTTTCAAAAAAAAATACAATGTTTCACATGAAATATTTCATACTTCAAACACTAGGTATATATCAATATCGATATGAAGAAAATAAATAAATTGAATAATTTATTTTCACAATTTGATGCTCTGAGTGACACTTTGTTGGTATAGGTACTATTGGTAGATACCGCAGGCACGCCCGCAGATTAGTAGCTCACAAGATGCAAAATGCTTTTAGTGACAATATTTTTGGCGATCTTTGCCCCCCCCCCCCC
This sequence comes from Sitobion miscanthi, assembly GCA_008086715.1. NCBI lineage: Eukaryota > Metazoa > Arthropoda > Insecta > Hemiptera > Aphididae > Sitobion > Sitobion miscanthi. The sequence continues at coordinate 28,136,588 of CM017801.1, forward strand.
CATTCACTAACCATCTTTATGATGAATTTTTAAAAATATAAGGAATCATAATTTTTATTGATTACCTAATAATAATTAGATACTTACCTACATAATGGTTAATATAAATTGGTTATTAATATTGTAATATAATAAATTAATTGTTTGGAAAAATAGGTTTACTGTTTTTTGAACTCTAAAACAAATAAAATATATATTCACTGTGAAATTTTCACTGGTTGTTTATATTTGCATTTTCTATAGACGATAAAATTTAAAAAATATTTTGATTAGATTTGAACTGTTTAGGAACATTTTCAGTTTCCAATTTTATTAGTATTTTTTTCTATGGATGTCAATAAAACTTTATTTGTTGGGTAGAAAAGCGTGAAAATTTAATGCAAGGCTCCTACTATACATATTGTTACAATGATATTTGAAAAATATTAAAAATCCTTAGTCACATTTTTTATTTATAAGCATTTAAAGTTCAAATCTTGACAAAATACGGAATAATCACGAAAATTAGCAAATTATTTTTAGTTGAGAATTCATAAAAATTTTTCTTTTTCAATCTAAGATTTGAAAATTTAATACAAAATTATCCATAAGTTTGTCTACCTTTATCAAAAAAAAAAAAAATGTAAACAAGAAAGTCAAATTAAATTTTTATGAGCGTTTGAAATTCATATTTTTACAGTATTGGATATTCACTTGATTTCTCATGTAGCGATTTTGTTATTTTAAAGTGATTCAAAAACAAATGACTGTAGATACTTGAAAATTTGACTGAATATTTATATTTTCATTTTCTATACACCATACAATTTTGAAAATATTTTGACTCTTTTTGAGCTGTTTACAGACATTGTCAGTTTTCAATTTGTTTAGTTTTTTTTCTATAAATATCAATAAAATTTCATTTGTTGGATAAAAAAGCGTGAAAATTTAATGCAAGGCTCCTGATATATTGTTACAATAGCAGTTGAAAAATATTAAAAATACACAGGCACAATTTTTTTTGATAAGCATATAAAGTTCAAATTTAAAATATAATAATTATTTTGTAGTTGAAAATTTATAAAATGTTCAACTTTTATTGCTAAGGATTGAAAATGTAGTAAATATTTATTGTAAAATAAATAAGATCGGATATGTATAATATAATAATAATTATATATAATGATACGATGTACAATAGTGGTATACGAGACGAAATATAAATCAACGACTATCTATACCCCACACAAGACATAAATGCTGTATAGTATTATAAAAATGTATAGTCAGCGTCTGCTGAACTACAGTATGAATATAATACTTATACACTACATTATATAGAGTGTTTTGTTTATAATTCCAACACTTATAATATAATAATTAATAATATAGTAGTCCATTATAATTATGCGCAAATTGAAGAAATTCTAAATAAAATCATCCGATATAATTGTTTCAAAGTTAATTTTGACAGACCTCCTCACTTTGGCTATGACAATATTTACTTCAATATCGATTAAATTTATGCATCCTTATACCGTATACGAATACTGCACATTTTCTGTATAAATTACTTAAAAATAACATTCCGATAACGATTCCTTCCTGTACTCAATATACATATACCTAATTACTTTTAGAAATAAAAGAAAATCACACTCAATATAATTACATTCCATGTCTTTCTATACAAAATATATGTTTTGTTCCCCTGTACAAATTTCGCTATGATATGTCGTCAATTCTCTGTATAGTATAATTAATCTTTTAAAATAAATTACTACATTTAATATAATATATTATGCTATACATAGTTATGCCTACTTGTGTTTTGTCAACACCGCTACCTATATTCGTATTATATTATTTGAATTTTATTTTATTTTCTGCCTTAGTTTGTTATTTTAAATTAAGTTATTATTCCATATTTAATATTCTAACTGATATGTCCGCATTAATCATTGTATCAAATTTATTTTGTTCATTGGACTACCGCCCGTTTTTAATAATAAATAAATAAATAAAAGTATACGGAATGACCAGCTATTTGACGTAAGGCGTTCAGTAAATTATTTATTATTTCAGAAAATACCAAGGCTGGACAAGTTAATGATATTTTTTTAAGTTAAGTTAACTATTTTTTTTTCAATTAAATTAAAAGTTAAGTTAATAGACATTTTTAATCCATCAATCAAGTTTAAATTAAGTTAACAAATACTGTTAATTTAACTTAACTTCAATTAATAAGTTAAGTTAATAATAAAAAAAAAATCTGTTTATGTGGTATTATTTAATAAAATAAGACGTGATAATCAGTTGAATAGTAATCACCATTCATAGGTATATAATATTACTATTCAACGAATCTATGATGATCATTATTGTACTAATAAAAAATAACTAATAACTAATGAGTAATGAATAGATATTATGATTTATGAATATAATTCATGGCATCGGTGTCTTCATACGGGCAACTAATGTTATCTATACATATTATATTAATATTTATAAGTAACTTATTAATACAATATTATATTAGTTTTTATATTTAAACATAAATACGAATATTCTTTGTAAATATATCTTATTTTTTTTCTGATAATATTTTCTATATTCTGAGGACTTATAATAATTATTAGGTACAAACCGAAAATCTGTAATAAACAATATATTTTTTCTTGATGATAGGAATATTCAAAATTAATTTAATTTGTAAAATAAAGAAAAATATGATTTGATTTTAAGTTAATGTTGAGGCAAATGAGTTAAGTTAAAGTTAAGTTAATTAAAACACCGAAATAGTAAGCTAAGTTAATAAGTTAAGATTACTTAACTTCAAACTTATTAACTTGTTGATATCCAGCCTTGGAAAATGTTAACGTTTTTGGATTATATTATTTATTTAACTATTTTTTTTTTATTGTTATCGTTTTTTTAAATTTTTATTACAAAACATACGTTTTTAATTTCATACTCCTAAGTTGAATATATTATAATATATTATTATTCGGAGTATTTCGATCAATAAAATCAAATTTCGGACCTATAGTTTATTAGTTACGAGTATTTAAAGTTTAGATAAGCGGAGTATAGTGGATCAACAATTAGCATACTACACTTCACCAATGAAAACTGTAACTATGAGTTATAACTTATAAACTACTCGTCCAAAATTCGATTTTTATGTAATTATCGAAACCACAGTGTAAAAAATATTCTGTCATTTAATAAAGATTTTAAAATGTGTAATCATCACTATGAAAGTTTAAAATAATTTAAAAAAATAAAAAAATATATTGTTTTTAACGACTTAAAAATGTGTAAAATAAAAATATTTTTAAAATCGTTTTTTTTTTTTTTTAATAATGAGTATCTTCCGTTAAATGGAACACCAGGAATATAATACAACAAAAAATTAATCAATTAAAACTAAATTAGCCAACTATGATTAGGTATAATATAGTACAGAATACATTTAGTTTTACACGTTTTATCAGATTAGAATGTCAACTTTACAATCAAAAACATCAGACATTTGATCAGTACAAGTCATGATAGTAGACGATGACACTGAACGCGTTTTTAGCCATAAATCGGAAAAGAAAATGTGTGTCAATATAATTTAAAGATGAAATCTTTCAAAAAAAATTTTGGTGGAGTTTATTATTTTTTTTTTTTACAAGTTAAAATGTAGTTTCAGTCACCAGTCGAATTTACTTGTTTTTCACAGGTAATAAATAAGTGTTGTACCTGTGGAATTTACATTCGCCAACCAGCTTGTAACGTGACAAAATTATCCCCGTAGTACAAACTGAAACCGGTATATATTTATGGATCGTATATACACACATCTATGTATGCCACCATATAAAGTCCGGAGAGATAAGGCGTACCCAGACCCGAACGCACACACATACAGCAAAAGATAAGCAAATGTTATATCGTACTTTATATTATATAAATATACACCTGAAAGGCCGCCACCACGGTATTACGTTGCTGTCGATCTGTCAGTCGCCTTTCCACTCCCCGACAGTGATCATCGGCGCAACAGAGTTTTTTTTCTACCAAGTGTGCCATGTCTGAAGCCATGGAGTAGGACAATTGGATCGGCCAGGAATGTCACCCGGAAGTCCGAGGGAGGACAACATCAACAACAATGGTGGATATAACAACCGCGGCTGCGACCAGGCCAACGTGGTGGTGACCATACGGGTGCCGGTGATATATATATGTATTTAGTTATAACTTCTACACAACTTTCAGTGCTGCCCAAAATTAGTTTAAGTACATTTAAATAGATTCCAAAATCTACATATGTAATTAAAATGTTTATTCAATGTTCAAAATCCACGTTTCTCCGATCTATACAATCTCGGATCCGTGGTGGTCGGTACCCTTTTGGGTCCGATCGTAAGGGGAACCTTACAAGCTATAGTACCGTTGTTGATTGAAATATCATTATAATATTATACCTATTTATAAACTTATATTATTATCGTATTATTACTATAGCGCGGATTTCTGCGTAGTAAAAAAGTCAAAATATGTAATAAAAAACATGAAATATAATATCTATTTGACGAAATGTTTTTATTCGACTTTCATATTTTAATCATACAAAAAAGATATAATAAGTGCCTACTGAATGAACGAACGAGAAATATTTATCACTAGAGTAATAAATTGTTTGGTAACAGATATGGCGATAATATTATATCAAATATCGTTTAGGCACCTATTTTAGTACCTATATTTATGTTATCTTATTTATTGCGACGTTCTCTGAGGTAACGGTATTGCGATTTACGAACACATATTACCCACAGAATATTAATAATTATTAGGTATAACTGTCAATATATGTCTGCGGATAATTAGGTAAGTATGAAATTATAGAACATGTAAGTTACTATTATTGGTAAAATGTTTAAAAAAAATATGCGTTTACCTAAAATAATGCAAAGTTTTGTGATGGTTATTAACATTTAATTTAATCGATTATAGGTACTGCGACTTTTTTCGTAGACAAGATAAATTAGATACGATCGAGTAGGTTATATTATATTCTGTCCATTTTATTTTATTTTGCAACTATTTGGTATTTTGTGTTTTGTAGGACGTGTTTAAATGTTTGTCTTACTTTATTTGTAATATAAAAACGCTATAATATTACGTAGAGGTATACCTAATGAGTTAAACGTAATATATTAATGGGCGTCGTATCATTAAACTACTATTAAATGACAATAATTTTATTATCATTTCACAAATCGGTTGGTATTGGTGGGGATAATAATGGCGGAAAATTACCAGATAATTCGAGAAAATTTCGGAAACATCGCGACTTTTCTCCAGAGCGCCAGAAAACATGGAATAATAATAGAGATTATTTAAAAATATATATTTTCAAAAAATAAACCTTCGGTAGATTAAAATGTTTTATTTATGTAGGTACGCTTAACATTATCTTAGTATGAAAACTCACAGTTTAAAAAATAGATGAAGGAATCAGTATTTTTAAAATGAAAACAGTTTTACTATTTTCTTCTTAGCGCCTAATTATAGTTATGCAAAAATATTATAACGTGTTATTTTGAATTATGTTCAACACAAAGCACATGGGTCAACTTTAAATTGCTTTAGATTAAAAACTAATGTCAGACGTTGTATTCTGATTGAACGTTTTTACTTTTCAGCATAAAAATACCCAAGAAAAAAAGAAAAGAAATGTTTTTCGCAAAAAAAAACTTAAAAAAACTTTAAATGCTTATGAATAAAAATTGTGACTAAGGATTTTTAATATTTTTCAAAAGTCATTGAAACAATATAGTAAGAGCTATGTATACAATATTCAAGCTTTTTTACCCAACAAATAAAGTTTTATTTACATTCATAGGAAAAAAAACTGATAAAATTGTAAAAAGAAAATGTTCCTAAACATTTCAAAATAAATCGAAATATTTTGAAAATTTTATCGTCTATAGAAAATGCAAATATAAACAACCAGTGAACATTTCATGTACATATGTTCATTTGTTTTAAAATCACACCAAAAACCAAAATCGATTTTGCGTAAAAATTTCCGTTTTTCCTTAATTTGTATGTTGTTTTTCCCGGTGCTTTTGAAAACTATTGAGAGTTTTAAATTTTGATCTCCCGAATGCACCAACTAGATTCAATTTTCCATCGAACAAGATACTGTTGAAGAAAATTGAAGCCGTTTTACCCCCGTGATGACAAATACAAAAAAAAAAAATAAATAAAAAAAAACACACATTTTTGTAAAATCAATTCATTCATCGCTCCGCTCAGAATCTAAAATAATAATAATTCTAGTTAGTTGCCAACATTGTAACGAAATTATTTTTTATTATTATTTCTAAATAATTGTTTTGTACTTTTGTTTGTATGATATTATCGTTATATATGTACATATTTAGATTCAAATATTATCGTGGTGAAAAATATTAAAAGAAAATGTAACTAATGATTGATGTTATAATATGTGACAATAAGACACTGCGCATTATACATAAAGCTTGACATTTGAATGCAAGAAAGTTGTTCTTTCACTGGAATTTAAAAAAAAACACATACATTTTTAACAGCGTTTGCATTTACAATTTGAATGGATGTTTAAACTTTAAACGTAAAATAGGTAACGACTACTCCACAAACAGTTTTTATTATTTTGTTGAAAAATTAAAAAAAAAAAACAGTAACTTGTAGAAACTTGAAACCATTATTACTTTAATTATCATTTACTTTACACAATGAAGTTTTTCAAATATAATACAGTATTTTATATTACAAAGTTTCGAACCTATTACATCGTACTACCTACGTCGGTATTATCTTATAAGTCATCAAAAAAGGTAATATCTTATAATTTATAATGACTCTTAGAATGTATACGTAGATACAGATTACAGAGTGTAACAGAAAGATATGAAAAACAAAAGAATTTTTGTTCTAATAAGTATTTAAAAATTTAAAAAAAAAAGGTAGGTAAGTGGATGTCACTCTGCTGTACAGTAGGTTACAAGTGGGTCACTGTATAATGGATTCAATGATATATACTATCATTGTATAAGAAAAACGATTCTGAGCGAAAACGGTCAGTATGATATAACTAAGTATATTTGATGATATTATTGTGAATAAAGTAATTTATATATTTACTTATTAACGTGGAACCTTGTTTTAAATTTTCAATCCTTAGCTACAAAAGTTGAACATTTTATACATTTTTAATTACAAAATAATTATTACATTTTAAATTTGATACATTTTGTCAAAATTTGAACTTATAATGCTTATAAAAAAAATTATGCCTATATATTTTCAATATTTTTCAACTGCTATTGTAATAATATATCAGGAGCCTTGCATACAATTTTCACGCTTTTCTACCCAACAAATAACATTTTATTCATATTTATAGAAAAAACTAAAAAAATTGAGAATTGACTACGTCCGTGAAGAGCTCAAAATGAGTCAAATTATTTACAAAATTTTATCGTGTATAGAAAATGCTAATATAAACATCTAGTTAAATTTTTAAGTATCTACAGTTATACGTTTTTTAATTACGACAAAGTAAGAAAATCGTTACACGAGAAATCTAGTGAATATCAAATGTTGTAAAAATATGAATTTCAAACGCTCATAAAAATTCAATTTAATTTTCTTGTAGACATTTTGTTTTTGATAAAGGTAGATAAGCTTATGGATAATCTCGTATTACATTTTCAAATCTTAGATTGAAAAAGAAAAATTTTTATGAATTCTCAACTCAAAATAATTTGCTAATTTTTGTGATTTTTTCGTATTTTTGTCAAGATTTGAACTATAAATGCTATTTGAAATATAAATGCTTATAGATAAAAACTGTGACTTAAGATTTTTAATATTTTTCAAATGTCATTGTAACAATATAGGAGGAGATTTGTATTAAATTTTCAAGCTTTTTTACCCGACAAATACAATTTTATTGATATTTGTAGAAAAAAAAACTCAAAAAAATGGAAATTGAATATGTCCGTAAATAGCTCAAAATAAGTCAAAATGTTATGGTGTATAGAATATGCTAATATAAACATTCAATCAAAATTTCATCTACCTACAAAAATCGATTTTCTCGAAAACAGATTTTGCGTAAAAATTCCCGTTCTTCCTTAATTTTTTTTTTTGTTTTTCACGTGGCTTTTGAAAACTACTTGGAAATGTTTACTTTTGACCCCCTTAAAGTACCAACTAGATTCACTTTCCTATCTGAAAAGTAACCGTTGAAGAAAATCCATGCACTTTAACTGTCCTAAAAGGTGATAACAGACACAAAAAAAAATAAAAAAAAAACACACATCATTGTAAAATCAATAAATTCATTGCTTCGCTCAGAATCTAAATTGTTAATTTAAAATTGGGACTATAAAAGTTTAAAATATTAAACACACATCAATGGTTGACTGTAAAATGTACTAAAAACCTTTACTAAAGTAGTCATTTTATTATTAAATGAAAGTAGTTTATTTTTACCAATTTTTAATTATTTATTTTGAGTAAATTATCTCAAAACGTAATTCCTAACTTTTTTTATAAATATTCTTTTTGAAAATTTTCTGACACAAGTGCATTTCTTCAATTATGTATTATCAATATAGTTTTCATAATTTTTGTCATACGTTTAACTATATCAATTGTTTTCGTTAGGTCTTACTGTTCCACTCTGTGCAATATGATATGAGATATTTCTGAAAAAAATTTGTTTTATCTTTTTATTATAGTATTTCTAATAGAAAAATTAATTACTTATTATGGTAACATAAATAAATTATAGAATATCCTTAGAAATAACAAATGAGTATTGAGTTATAACTAAAGGCCGGGGATAATTGCGTTAATAATATGTTAAAATTGCAATGAAAAATACATTAAAGTTAAATGAAAAAAATCATAAAATATATAACTATTAATTACTTACTTAAATAACATGATAGAAATAATTAACATATTAGTGATATTAGTCTAGGGATTAAAATTTGGGAAAATTTGGGAAAATTTTGGAAAAAACCGTTTTTTTTCCCAGAACCTTGAAAAATTGAAGAAAATTAAGATAATACATTTCCGAAAAAAACCAGTTTTTGAAAAATTAAAGAAAAAACAAATTTTTGGAAAATTAAAATAATCTAAGTAAAAAAAACCATTTAAAAAAATAAAAAGGAAATCTGTCATTGTCATTTCACATTTGCCAATATGGTTATCAATGTATCGTTGTATTAAAATTTATAATCAAGCTATTAAATAGCGGGTAAGTGGATGTCGCTCTGCTGTACAGTAGGTTACGAGTGAGTCAATGTATAATGGATTGTATTATACTTGAATTCAATGATATAATATAATTGTATAAGAAAAACGATTCTGAGCGGAGACGGTGTGTCAGTCTGGATTTTTTATATTGGTATTATTAATTATTATAGCCTGTTAGTTGAATTAATATTATAATATTATTATTATTTTTATTCGTTGCTCTGGCGATAAACAAAGCGTTAGAAATTAAAATCCTATTTTAAACGGTTTTTCGTAATTTGTCAGTTGTTTTCCTGTGGCAATAAATCTATAACTATTGAGAAAATCGAAAAATGACCTGTCTAAAGTTCCGCCTTGATCAAATTTACTAAAATATAATGTACTATATGTGGAAATCGAAGCACTCCTTCTGGTAGATATTTTGTATACAGGATATAAAAAAAAAAAAAAATTTACACCATTATTGTAAAACCACTAGCTTTCTCGCTCCGCTCAGAATCTAAAATATTAATACGGATATTTCAATATTTGTTCTAAGAATAACGTAGTTACATATCAAATAGGTATTTTACCCATGTGGGAGAGTGTATTCCCCCGAAAATTAATCACCCGTATTTTTAAAATGTTATATAATTAATATTACTTGTAAGTTTTAGACAATTTTATAGGCAGCGCACGATTGACAAATGACTAATGACAATATTAATTATTAGGAATATACGTAACAACCAAAAAACCTTTGGCGGGATACGATAAAATTTTATAAAAATAAAAACATTTTTTTAGTTCGATTTTTCAATTTTTCGTCAAAACCATTTTTCCGGAAATTTTAAATGAAACCAAATTTTTTTTCGAAAATGTTGATCCCTATAGATATATTACAGAAATATAAAACAGTATTAAAAAAATATTTTAAAGTTAAAATGTATTATTTTTCTGAATTAAAATGTAGATAGCATATAGTAGATAGCTATATAAATTCCTAAATTGTGTTCTTGAAAATTGTATTGTCTGTATTAACTAGTATGTTTTTATAATGATTAATGAACGATTACGTTCTACATCTATATTTTGCTATCAGTGCATATTTAAAATAATTTATACAATTTGGCGTTAGGTACCTACATCTAAATTAACATTTTGATTTCCTGCCTTAACCTATCGTAGTAAGTTTTTTCTGCTTTTTTTTCTTAACATATTTAAATTTATTGTTAAGTCTTTTCCCATTGTGACGTGAAATACGTCAACCGATAAATAATTATTATTAACGATAGGTAATATTATATTAATAATATTACGGTACCTATCTAAAAATTGCTTCTCAACCGGTGGCGGACTGGACGATCGGGATACCTGAAAAATTTCCCAGTGGGCCGCTGCTCGTATAAAATAAATATTTATTTATATTATTATTGTTAAATTATAAATTAAAATATTATCTAAATCTAATAAGTAATAAGTATGTAATATTAAACATTAAAACCCAGATGTTCTTTGAAAATATCATTTATATAGTAATGCATATAATTGCTTGACCGTGGCTTATCAATACTTATTGACATTATCATGTACTCAAGTACCAAAGTATACAGTTAGAATGTTCCAATAGTTTGTATGTATTTTATTTTAAAGATCTAACTAAATTTCTATTAAAATTATTAATAAAGGTAGCATGCTACAGATCATTTTCTCTATATTAAAAATAATTAAAACTCGTCTGAGAAATTCAATGAGTGAAGAAAAATTGGACGCATTTATAATGATGGCAGTTGAAAAAAATGTTTTATTTAGTACCTATTGATAATGATGATATTATTAATATGTTAAAAACTAAAAGTGATTTATTAAATGATAAACTTTCTTATTAAAATCAAATTGACTGTAGTTTAAATTACATACATAATAATTATTTGAGATGTACTCTAACTAACAAATTTACAATAGTTATTTTATTTTGTTTTATATCAATCAACTAAAATATTTAAAAATGTAAAAGCTAAATTGTGATTACAAAAAAATATATAGGTACATATTATAAAAAGGGCCGTTAGTATACTGAGGGCCTTTAAAATTATGATTTTCCCGGGCTGTTGTTTTCTCTCAGTCCGCCACTGTTCTCAACTACCTACTAGGCAAAACCATAATATGAAAATGTACATCGTTGATAGTTATATTTTCGTTGTAAAATTACCTAAGAAATAATACATTTAAAGTATATAAAAACTGCAACATAAAATTAAATAAGAAGACTATAATTAGTTAGATTCGTGTACATAATTGATCAGAATTGATTTAGGTACCGGCTATCAATAAAAAGTAGCAACACTGAAATCTATTAAATCCTGTCTTTATATAGTAATAAGTAAAATTTTAATAGTAACCGACACGTCGCGTCGTGTGAAATATTTTTCGTAGGTAGGTATGCATTGATAAATGATAAATTTCAAAATATCATCATGAATTACGAGGTATACATTTGAAACCTCTACAATGTAGAGCTATAGAGCGAATTCTACAAATTTTTTTTAATTTCACACGATTATGTAGGTAAATATAGGTAAACCCATTTAACGAAATCTATATGAATCACAATACTTATTCATTTGTTGGTCCTCTCCGACGTAATAATACAATTCTAGTACGCAATATATTACAATATCTTCACATTACATTAATGGTTAATGTGTACACACTAAAAGTACCTACTTAATTTTTTTTTTTATATATTCAGATACGTACAAATATTAACCTATTTTCTGACGCATCTCAATAGCGTGTTGTTATATTAATATATTATATATAGTGAATTGAACTATTATCAAACTTTTAGGTAAGGTTTTTCATTATCGGCGATTTTTTCGATATTATAATTTTCAAGCAAGATATGGGTAACATCCATACCTATGTAAAATATCACAATTTAAAAATGAAAAGTAAAATGTCAAACAATAGCTGACGCTTAAGGGGACGTTACAGTGACATTTGTTGTCTCCGTCTTACAAGTGCGTAACATAGCAAATTTTACGTTCAGCAGAACTCGTTAAGGCGTCCGGTACCGATGTCATTTCGTCCTCAAAAATACACTCTGCGGGAATAACGATACCACCTTGTAGAATCAACCAAATTTCGTAATTTTTTTTTTTATATTTGCTAGAGGGGAATATTCTACAGCCCGCATCGATCTCTGTTTTTCAATATTTTATTCTCAAACTTTATAATATGTCTAAAAAAATACAAGACAAAAAGCATTTTTTTACAATTTTTTTAATACAAATATTTGAAATAAAATACAAAATCAGAGATCGATGCGGGCTGTAGGAAGTCTTCTTCTTTCAGATAAAAAAAATAGTCATCAAAATCCGACAATTCTACAAAGCTTGAGAGGTGTTCCCGTAAAGTAATATTTTTCGATATAATACAACCCTATCAACCCTTCCTAAATAGGTATCGGGCAGTAGATAGGTGGGAAAGTTTTATAATTGAGGGGGCAACTAAAATATAAAATTTTATTTTCAAATTGTATTCAATTGTGGAAAACTGGCACCGGAACCCTTAACGAAGTTTTATTTTAATTTTTATTATTTTTATTTTACTCTTTATTTTTTTCGAATATTGTTAAGAACAAACGTTCTACCATTAGACGTCACGATTCAATGCCAATGTTTTTGTTATGCATAAATAATTAAAATTTTTTTTTTTTCAAATCCATATTACATTAAGTTGTTTCCGGTTGAATCATGTGTAATGTGCAATAATATTAACCATTTACTCGATGGTGTAATAAAATATAATAAGTACCTACTTACTGTGAATAGAGCACTCTCCGAAAACAATGCGTTTAAAATGTTCTATTTTTGTAAGCTATTAGTGTTATCTCATTATCTGTAGGTGGAAACATTATAATAATTATATGTTCCTCCGATACAATAAAGAGGTGACTTCTGATTTCTGCATGGATAGTTTTTAACTAACAATAATGTTTAGACAGATAACCAAAACGTTATCATAACTTAAAGCAATCTTAATAAATAAATAGTTGTACAATTCATACGCAAATTTTTGAGTGGGACATATTCATGGGAATTCAATATTTTAATTTTTCAGTGTATAGGTATACCGTAGAATTATTATGGAATTCTTAATTGAATAGATTATTAATTATATTATACAATATAAGCACTTGACAGTATTATAAATAATTCTTTCGATAAATACTCAATGACCTATACTAGGTTCTGGATGTATATATAATTATAGTACTTTATGTTTAAACTATGAGACTCGTTGTACAGTAATAATTGTTGTACTCGCAGGCTGCGTAACAGTGCGTTGCATTTAATTTCATTTTTGTTTCGTTCTACGTTTAGAAAAAAACCATTTTAACACCTAATGGCTGGGGCATTAATCGTATTGTCCGTTATTTTGATAAGTGTCCATGTGACGGAACAAGCATATTTCTTGGAAAATGATTTCATCAATAAAATCAATGAACAGGCGACGACATGGAAAGTAATTAATAAAATATGTTTATTCTGTGTATAAATATATCCATTGGCGTGCGCAAACCTTTTTGGCGGTTCTGGTTTGCGCACAAATACCAAAAAGACAACTTGTTTGGGCACAAAACTATCACTCATTTGGGAACAGTGGAGCCGTAACTATACACATGGTTTGCGCACAGTTACCTTTTAGAGTTTTAGACTATAATAGTTTAATACCTTGCATACTAATATTTGTTTATTAATAAGTAAATAATTAACGTACATACATTTTCCTTCCTCCTTAACACACTTAGGACTGTCTATGAATGTATTCATAGGTGTGGTTAAAAATGCATGTTAATACTTGCTTATTAATAATTTATATAGGTTAGAGTCACAAATTCTATGTATGCACACTATAAGTTCTCAAGACGTACTGTTTGTAAGGAATTTAATAACATTTCCGTACTCTTTATCGACGATTATCAGTGCCCAATACAGATAAAATATTATTATGTTCGTGTGCGCAAACCAGTTGTACATTTAATATAACAGTGTGCGCAAACGAGTTCCGATTTTTCAGGTAAAAATTATAGATTGTGCGCAAATAAGTTGCAGCCAGACTTTTGGTTCCGGGGGTGCACACTAAAAATTAGGCCCCACAATAGTTTTGAAAACTGCAACTGTAGATACAGACAAATGTTTTAAAGATATCAAATGCACTAAAAATATTTATTTTATTTTATTATTCATTTTTATAAATATTACATAACAATATATAGATATACGATCTCATAATAAAAATCGACGTTTAAAAGGAACAACATTTTTGAATTCGTCAATAATTTCATTAGTTTAATTTACACTTAATCAATAATTAGGGCCTTTGTCGTTTTTGGTGAAGGGTCCGATGGTGCCCAGGCACCCCTGGCACCCCTGTGCGCATGCCTATGAATATATCGTGAGTATTTGTATTTTGTGACATTGAGCCCGAAGGCGCAATATTATATGATTTGTATTACATTCAATAATTCTATATTTCAAAACAATTATTCCACTGATTGCTAAAATGGAGCAGAAATAAAGTGAATATAGGGCATAGGTTCATGTGTGATGTATAGTAATACAATTAATCTAAATATATTGAAAAATGTATTGTTTAGGTGTATAAAATATACCAAACAATTAACGTAAGAGTTTCAATTCCTCGCGAAATTTTAATTACAATAAAATAACCAAAATCGATATTTTTCGTTTAAATATTTAGTTTTCATCCAAATTAGCACTAATGACTGTTAATAAACAAAATCTTGTTTCTATATTTCTTGGTTCCAGTACTAACTACTTATGAGTACATTTGTATTGACTACTCAAAACATCACAACAATCATCATCAACAATCGATCATTATTATTACATATTTAACTATAGGATCATTTGCACATTTTTGTAATTTTGGTGAATTTTGTAAGAATTTAATGATATTAATTATAGAATATAAACTAAAAATGTAATACATTTAAAATGTCTATAAATACTTTTAAAAAAAGTCAAAATATTTTGAAAGTAGCACCATGTATAGAAATTATTTAGGGTTATTTGTTACATTGAATTACAACAAAATAAGAAAATCATTTGATAAGAAACCTTAATTTTACAAGTGAATATCCAAGTTCATGAAAATGCAAACTCTAGATGCTCATAATACCTACATATTTGTAAAATAACACATATTAAAATAAAAATTATGAGATACTTTATGTTAAATTGTCCAATATCAGATGTGAGTATTAAACACTTTAGACATTTTTAAATACAAAAAACTTATAAATGTTGGTGATTATGATAAAATACACGTCAAAATTCTAATTTAAAACTTTCTTCAGAAAATATTGTGGAATTAACCTCGACTTTATTTTCAGTAAAAATAACTCATTAAGAATCTTTTAATGAATAATTAAGGTTATTTCAAAAATGTATAGAATAAAAAGAAAAATCGAAAATATTAAATGTATTAAATACATTCAAAATATTTTGAAAATTATAACATGTATGTACAATTCTAATGTAATAACATTTGGTAAATATTTCAAGTATCTACTGTTTTTTTTTTGTTTTTAAACAACGACTAAATAAGAAATCTAATTTTGAAAAGCACCAACTTGAATAACTTTCCTATCAGAAATTATATCAGAAGTAAAGCAATATTTCAACTATAAACCGTTTACACACATACATTAATAAAAAAAAACACACGAATGTAAGATGAATAGGGAAAGCCAGCATTCGATCAGAATTCAAAAGTATTTTTAATAAAATAATGTATATCAATTTGTATTCAAATCAAGCACAAATTATTAACCAATCTACTGATTACATCAAATCAATAACGCTGGAGGTAATTTTGACCAAAGTATACCAAAAGAACATATTATCTTAAGGCTTTTGGGATCAAAAGGTGCATACATTCCAAACAAAGTTAATTATAAAATGTACAAGACTAAGGATAACACTCACAATTCGTACACGGAAATTCCATTGAAATTATTGACGCAAGGAAGAATTTTTTTTCAAACGCCTGAACCAACTATGTCCTTTAACAATTGAAAAATATTTTAAACACCAAAAGTCCACATGCCATAAAACCGATATAATATAAAATTGATAACATATTATAGGTAATAACCAATATATTTATTTTCCTAGTGTGTAACGTTCACGGGACGAATTCAGTTCTCTGAACACTCTCTGAGTGGTAGTTGCTTACATTATCACTTAACATTATTATCTATTCAATTGAGTTTTATTTAAATATGTCAAGTGAAATAAGTGATGTATACAGTCAACGGGAAAATGTGCCGTTAGTAAAAAGTAATTATAAATATTCAAGTATACAGAATTAATATCCGGGGAAATCGGATGGAAATGCACACGAAAAAAGTGTACAGCAAAATTATACACAATTGGCGTTGATTATAATTTTTCTCGGATTCTCGTATACGAATGAATTCTGCCAATACTAATGAAAGTAGGATAATTAAATAAAACAAACAAATAAGTAATATACTATTTATAAATAAAAAAAATAGAATTATGTAACGACCACCGAATTGATAGGCATAACTTTGTAAAGAGTTTAGCTTCATTTAATGCAATTTAATTTTAATTTACATTAGATATTTTATATTTTATATTATTTTATCGACGGCGACAATAATATGTTTGTTGTAAATTGTCTTTATTATTTTTTTTTTTATACTATTTAGATTGATCTTATAAAATAATTGATATGAATGTTTAGATTAGGTTGTTGAAGTCGTTTTTAGTATTACTTTTAGATTCTGAGTGGAACGATGAATGTATTGATTTTACAATGATGTGTGTTTTTATATTTTTTTTTTTATTTTTTTTTGTGTCTGTGTACACGATAAGTAGTCGAAATAATGCTTCGATTATCAACTGCAGTATCTTTTTCGATTAGAAAGTGATATCGTTGGTGCATTGGGGAGGTCAAAATTTAAAATTCCCAGTAATTTTCAAAAGAGACAAGAAAAAAAAAAGAAAAATTAAGGAAAAACGGGAATTTTTACGCAAAATCGATTTTTCACAAAATTGAATTTGGTTTTTGTTGTAACTTTAAAACAAATGACCGTAGATACATGAAATTTTCACTGGTTGTTTATATTTCCATTTTCTTTACACCATAACATTTTCCAAATATTTTGACCTATTTTGAACTGTTTACGGACATTGTTAGTTTCCATTTTTTTTAGTTTTTTTTTCTATAAATATCAATAAAATTTTATCTGTTGAGTAAAAAAGCTTGAAAATTTAATAAAAAGCTCCTAGGTTATTGTTTCAAAGTCAGATGAAAAAAATTAAAAATCCTTAGTCAGGGTTTTTATTTATAAGCATTTAAAGTTCAAATCTTGACAAAATACGGAAAAATCACGAAAATTAGCAAATTATTTTGAGTTGAGAATTCATAAAAATTTTTCGTTTTAAATCTAAGATTTTAAAATGTAATACAAGATTACCCGTAAGTTTGTCTACCTTTATCAAAAAAAAAAAAATGTCTACAAGCATATCAAATTAAATTTTTATGAGCGTTTGAAATTCATATTTTTACAACATTTGATATTCACTCGATTTCTCATGTAACGATTTTCTTATTTTATTGTAATTAAAAACGAATGACTGTAGATACTTGAAAATTTCACTGAATGTTTATATTAGCATTTTCTATACAGGATAAAATTTTGAAAATAATTTGACTCTTTTTGAGCTGTTTATGGACATTGCCAGTTTTCAATTTTTTTTGTTTTTTTTTTCTATAAATATCAATAAAATTTTATTTGTTGGGAAATAAAGCGTGAAAATTTAATACAAGGCTCTTGATACATTTTTACAATAACAGTGGAAAATAATTATAAATACATAGGCACAATTTTTTCTTATATGCATTTAAAGTTCAAATTTCGACAAAATTTATAAAATTTATAATTTAATAATAAATTATTTTGTAGTTAAAAATTTATAAAATGTTCAACTTTTATAGCTAAGGATTTAAAATTGAAAACAAGGCTCCACGTAAATAAGTAAATATATAAATTACTTTATTCACAATAATATCATCAAATATACTTAGTTATATCATAGGCTGACTGACCGTTTTCTCTCAGAATCGTTTTTCTAGTACAATTATATTATATCATTGAATTCAAATTTAACACCATCCATTACAGTGACCCACTTGTAAC
The DNA here is from genome assembly GCA_008086715.1 of Sitobion miscanthi. Classification (NCBI taxonomy): domain Eukaryota; kingdom Metazoa; phylum Arthropoda; class Insecta; order Hemiptera; family Aphididae; genus Sitobion; species Sitobion miscanthi. Next base: position 28,155,123 of record CM017801.1, read on the forward strand.
ATACTGTACAGCAGAGTGACATCCACTTACCCACATTTTTTATTCTAAAATATTATTTTTATTTTATTTTAATAACATAATAATGTATTGTATTTATTTAAAATAAATAAATTAATACAATAATAAATACCTATTATTTGTATATAATATATTTATACTGTGTGCGAAGTTAGGGTGTTAAAAAAAAATCTTGTATGCGGAGTTAAGATGATATATTATAAAATGGCGACGATCCGTACGGACTTACCTTGCACCGGTTCAATTGATATCAATAATATTGATCGTGTACGGAACAGCTTAAGACATTCTATACACCCATAACTGTACCCACAAGCTGGTTTTCAATGTTCACCATTTTGTGCGCAAACGAGCTGTCGTAAATTTAAAATATACATTAATATGTGCGCAAACGAGTATCCATCGTTTTTTTTACAGATATTTATAAATCAAAAACTAAAAAAAAATCATAAATGTCAAAAAATGTTCATAGTTGGTTCAAAAATAGTGAAAACATTTGAAAAATTATACCATGCATAAAAAATATTAATATGATTAATATTTGATGACAATTTTAAGTATCTAAAATTCAGTAGAAATACTTTTGAATCTCATGAAATTACCATCTAGATTCACTTTCAGACCGGAAAAAATACTGACGGTAAATTTAAATTATTATGATTTGTACTATGAAGCATTTAAACATAGATAGTAAAAAACACCACATAACATCACTCCGCTCAAAATTTAAAAGTATTATCGAAAAAGTAATGTACCTACGTCAATTTTATTCTATTTAAGTGTCAACTATTCTACTGACCGTATTTAATCAACTAGGCCGGTGTCAATTTTGACCCAAGTACACCAAAATATCGCATCTTAAGACTTTTGGGATCAAGAGGCGTACAAATCCCAGACAAAGTTAATTATAATATGTACAAGAACGACGATGACGCCGACAACTACCAGGAAATTCCCAGGAAATTTGACGCGAGGAAGAAATGGATACGTTGCAAAACGATCGGAGAAGTCAGAGACCAAGGAAATTGCGGATCGGATTGGGCAAGTGAAAATATTGACGAGCTCATGTTAAAATCGTATATTGAAATTTAAATATGTTATTTCATTAGGCATTGTCAACGAGTTCAGCATTTTCGGACCGCTTGTGCGTTGCTACAAATGGAGATTTCAATCAACTCTTATCCGCCGAAGAAATTACTTTTTGCTGTAATGCTTGTGGTGATGGATGTTCTGGAGGTCATCCGATAAAAGCTTGGAAGCGTTTTAATAGACACGGTCTTGTTACCGGAGGAAATTATAAATCAGAACAGGTTAGTAACAAAGAAATGTGTCTTTATTATACTCGAATGGGGTAAGATGGAGTTGTGAGGTAAGATGAAAATCGTAAGTAAATAGTTATTACTTCTATTTGTGATAGTTCCAGGCCCGGCTCAAGGGGTAGGCGATATAGTCCCACGCGTAGGGCGACACTTAAGCTGCACTTTAGTAAGAGGGCGGCATTTTAAAAATTCTGATAATATTATATTGTTAGATCATTATTTTTGCTTGAGTCGGTCCTGGATAGTACTATCCTTGCAGAATTTTTCTTAAACAAACGTCTTATAAATTTAGTTATTCTACATTTTTCCGATGAAGTGATTAGATAATTGTATTTTAAATTTTCAATAACGAATGACCACGATAAATACATAACCTAAAGAATACACCATCTTAACAGATTGCTTTCAACAAGACTCAAAAGTAATATATCAATTTGAGTTTTAATAATTTTCTTCGGTACAGAAATTACGGTAATAAACACATAAAATGGTTCGATAAAACCATTGCTGTTGGCAAAAAGTTTTTTATCAGTGATTTTTTCTTCGTTTAGTTTTTTCCAATCATTAGATGTGTATATTTTATTCTTATTGTTTGAAGAACCTGCAAAAAATAATATAATTTCTAATCAATATTTTAGATATTTAGAGAATAATGTTAAATATTGTAAAAATCATATTTTTTAATTTTTTTAAAACAGTTTATTTAGGCGATTCATGGGTTGATAACATAACTATTATTATTATAAAATCAAAAACTTAATATGCTTTAATTTGGTCGATTTCCCTCAAAGTTGCGGTAAACCTGCGGTAAACCTGCGGTGGATTGCTGACCACGTTGGTAGCGTAGGTAACTGAATAATGGAAAATATAGCTAATTATTACGGAATGATGCGATGTACCTAACTAAAAGCTTAAATAACTAAATCAGTGACTGAATATCGTTTTTAGATGATAATAACTTAGTTTTCATTTTAAGGAGATGAACCTAACTGTAATATGTTAAAATATTAAATAATTCTAAAATGTAAACATAATGTGGTAAATATTATAACTTGATAAATATTATTTAGATTAAAAATTGGTGGGGTGGTGGTTGCCCCCACGACTTAGTTCTAATATCTAATGGGGTAGGCGGGTATAAGTAATTATTTATTGCCACACCTAAAAAATATTAATTCGGTGCCACTGGTTATCAGTTGCTTGTATTTAAATTATTTCATCGAACATCTATATGATATATTATAATATAGTCTACTATAGTCTCCTTGCATTAATATTGTTTAATATTAATGCCAATACAATACTATGACATAAAAACGCGTTACAAGTTATTAGGAAGTTTGTAGTTTACTTCTCCATAAAAGAAGTTCAATACAAAATTTGACATTTTTTAAAAAAAACAAAATATTTGTTTAAAAAGTTTAAATATTTAAGTTTGCTATACACATTTAGAAATCGAATGTATTTTGTATACATTAATACGCTAATTAATTTATTTAAAAAGACATGTACCAAGTCTATCCTCTGTTATATAATATTTTCAGTTTAACCATTTGCCTATTGTTTTTAGGGATGTCAACCATACAGAGTACCACCTTGTCCTTATGACAAACAAGGAAATAAATCATGCTCAGGTCAACCAGTGGAATCAAATCATGAATGCACGTCAACGTGTTATGGTGAAAAATCTCTTGATTACAAAAAAGATCACAGATACAGTAAGATTTATTTTTACAAATTATCACATAAAGCTAAATGTGTGCGTAAACGTTGAAATAATGATTATAGCGAGAGACTATTACAACCTCAATTATAGAATTATCCAAAAGGACGTAATCAATTACGGACCAATTGAAGCATCGTTTGATGTGTATGACGATTTTCCCAGCTACAAGTCAGGTAAAGTATTATGAAGATTGAGAGTAAAGTATACATCATTATCTACTTAATTTTGAGGATCAATTTTCTTTCATATATTTTATGGTTTTTAGGCATTTACGTTAAATCAGAAAATGCCTCATATTTAGGAGGACACTCCGTGAAACTGATCGGTTGGGGTGAAGAATACGGAGACCTCTATTGGTTGATGGTCAACTCGTGGAACACAGATTGGGGAGACAAGGGTTTGTTCAAAATTCGACGAGGCACAAACGAATGTGGAGTTGACAATTCGACAACAGGAGGTGTCCCAGCTACTTAATAAATGTATATTATTAAAAAACTTATTATTTTTATGTTTGAAGAATATTATATATTTGTGATTGTTGCCTCAATCGAATGACCATTATTGATTTGATGCATTTGTACACCGCGGAAACGTCATGTTGTCTATACGGAGAAGATAATTTTAGTCTCCTCGTACAGTGACACGTTGCAGTTTAAGATGGTGTTGCTAATTCGTAACTGTTTTTACCAAAAATATTATGTATTAAATGTCTCTATAATATTTCAATACTGTCTTGATGTATTCAATCGATAATGTATTGTTAATAAATACGCTTCGTGTATCTGCCGTGTAGTGTTTTAAGCCTTCTAATTTCGTGATATGGCACCTTTTTAACGGGTAGGTCTCAATATTTCAATATTCTAGACTGTGGGTCGTCTTCAATTATTGTATTATCAGGTGTCCTCCAAGGTGGAAATTTATCCCCTTTGCTATTTTTATTGTTGATTAATGATTTAAAAAATCTATACCATTTCGATAAATATTTTCTCTATAGTGATGACTTAGAAATGTATTAGGTAGTGAACTCCGTTAAAGGTTGTAAGAAGTTACAAGATGATATTATTAGTTTTTGAAGTAAAATTTCTTTCTTGAGGTGTGGGTGGAAAAAAAATCGTAACGAAAAATGAAAAGACACGTTTGTTTATCACCGTAGTAACGAATAAAAAATAATAATATTATAAGGACTACGTTAACCACTCGGATTATAATATATAATATATGTAAAATAATATTATATATATATAGTATTAATGTAGAAATAAAAGTTAGCGAATAAGTAAATTATTACTTAGTCCAATGAAGCTAAAATGTGCTGAGGGGACACTGTATTATTTGTGCATATAACACCGGCGCAGGCACGAGGCAATCCCATTGTCGCCGTGGAAATCGGTGAGAGCGTAAGTGCAACGGTTGTACGTGAATAACTGGGTAAGCGACAACTTAAGCACGGGCTAAGTGTTATTTTGCAATTGTTGTATACTTGCATCAATAAAAGTGTTTCTGACCGAAAATTGTGATTGAGATTTATTTCGAGCTTTTGTAATGAATAACACTTTTGGAAAAGGTAACGAGGAAGAGTGAGACTATGTCTAGGTTTAAGTTATCTTAACCTCGAACATCCAGTACTAGTTATCGTGGTCAATTGTTCGAGAGTAAGGCGACCTCAGAGTTATAGAGTGTAAATCCTGTTGGACCTTGTTTAATTATCCTCTTAATTTTTTTTTATTTCGAGAGCACCACTTCAAGCGAAGCCCTCCGAGAGCTAGGTTGAGTTTAATCTTTGTAAGGAACGATAACCCTTTTTTACTATTCAAATTCGAGCACTAAGTTAGAGCTCTTACTTGTTCAGGTGTCGTTCTGTTTATATTAACGAGGTCTCGGAGACTCGACCTCTGTGTGTGATATTATTACTAGGGATCAGGGTTACCTTATGTGAAAAAAAAGTACTCAACGTAATATATATATATATATCTGTTATTGAATATTATTGTATATTATTATTATCTACTACAAGTTACAACATCGAAAGTATACTTATAAATTATAACTCCGGGTTACCATGGTGTGACATGGATGCCGATGTCCAAATGTGGGTTGAGGCAGTCGTCCGCGGGTCCTCTTCAGGTCGTTGTTAGCCCTCGAGTTCCACTATCGACCGCCGACTATAGACTCTATCGACTACCTAACTGTAGATTCTCTCATAACTATCTATCGCCAGGCGTCCAAGTCGGTTATTTACACAATGTGAGCTAAACATCGCCTCAGCATAATATATATTTCATACATATATACACATTTGCAATTACTAACACTCAGCATATTAGCCGTGCTCAACGTAGGGAGTAATGAAAGATGTCGATGACGATAATCGTTACACTTTTAGATATTTTACTTTAAATACTAAAGATAAAAGTCCATTTAATACTTTGTAAATGGGCACGAACTGAGTTATTATAATTATTAAGTATGAAACATAAAATATTAGTTAATAACTACTATTACTTTAATATTAATGAATGTGTATGCATGAATATTGCACTTAATATAACTTTAAAAACAAAATTAAATAATATCCTTTTATTAGAATACTATTTTTAGTGTTTAAATAAGAAAAACTCAGAAACTTTTTGTTTGAATTTCGATTACAATAAATCAACATTTTCAGAATAATTATCTGTGTCATAATGATTAGGTTAAAATATATTTCGAAGAACCAATGTTGGCATCGCCACAGAATTTTCATTAAATCTTGTGGAACAATTGAGTATTCACAAATATAATGAAAATTTAACGTGTTTAAAGTTCTTCATTTTTGAGTAGTACATAAAAATTTTAAACCAAGTTGATTTTTTCGAAAACTGGCTACTTAGGTGTAATAATAATTATGGTTAATCCTTCCTTTTTTTTTTTAATTTTTCAAATTACAAGATATTTTTTTCTTTTGATCCCTCAAAATACCAATCAAATTTCAACCATGGACTCTTTAAATGGAAAATTGAATCACTTTATTTATATGCTTCAAAATCCAAAAATAGAAACAAAAAAATATTTACAAAAACTGTATATCATCGTACAATCAATACATTGGAATTTAAAATAAGAATAAAGTTATGGTAAAATTCAACTAACAGATATAACATTGAAAACGAATGAAATAAACACCATTACCTATAACCCTAAAATACGTATCCGCATTGACATAATTTTTTCTAATACATATAATACATAATACATCATAATATATTTATTTATCATACAGAAACAATACTATATGTAAGCTTGTGCGTATCATTTAAAAGATCAAAATATATCAAATTATTATTATGCATATAATACATTTCATTGGTAAAAAATAGTAGCGAAATGTGACTTAAGTTATTTTCTCCGTTCAGACAATATGATATTGCAAATGAATCAAATTAATAATCATAATTGGAGTTAATAAAAACAATCATATGATATTAGGTATTCAACATAATACGCTTTTAATAATAATAAAATCATATTTTAACGATTAATTTATTAAGTAGCGGGGACACCTCCTGTTGTCGAATTGTCAACTCCACATTCGTTTGTGCCTCGTCGAATTTTGAACAAACCCTTGTCTCCCCAATCTGCGTTCCACGAGTTGACCATCAACCAGTAGAGGACTCCGTATTCTTCACCCCAACCGATCAGTTTCACGGAGTGTCCTCCTAAATATGAGGCATTTTCCGATTTCACGTAAATGCCTAAAAACAATCAAATTTAGTAAAGACGATTGATGCACGAAATTAAGTAGATAATGATGTACACTTCATAATATTTTACCTGACTTGTAGCTGGGAAAATCGTCATACACATCAAACGATGCTTCAATTGGTCCGTAATTGAACACGTCCTTTTGAATACCTCTATATGTGAGGTAGTAATGGTCCCTCGCTACAATCATATTCTCAACGTTTACAAACGCATTTAGCTTTATGTGATAAATTGTAAAAATTAATCTCACTGTATCTGTGATCTTCGTCGAAATCGAGGTCCTGATCTCCGTAGCACATCCTCGTGCATCTATGATTTGATTCCATTGGTTGACCCGAGCATGTATTATTTCCATCTTCATCATAAGGACAAGGTGGGACTCTGTACGGTTCACACCCCTAAAAATGATGGGTGGACAGTTATATATTATAACCTGGGCCACTGGGGTATGACAGAACACTTAAACCATTAGATTTCTAAATGTGTATATACAATTTTAATATTTTAATTTTTTAAAAATGTATTTTGGTTTTTCCAGAAACGTGATGTTTTCTGATCTTGCCCCTAAAGTTGTGTGGTAAGATAGAATTTGACGTATAAATGCAACTACTCATAATAATTATAGTACCTATTGTCCTTGAAAATATTATAATTTTTAAATGTTATATAATGTTTTTATAAGTAGATACCATTTATAAGTAGTCACTGTATATAGCGGGCACCTCCAAAAGTGGATGATTTCTGGGAAAAAACAACGAACTTTTAACAAACTAAACCTTTGAATAGTGGACAAAAATTTAGAGACCAAACGTGTCCAGTATTTAGAAATTTCAATTTAATTTGTAACATATCTATTTTGATGTAAGATAGACCACTAAAATCGTATTAAAAAAATAGTTTTCCATCTTGTCTCCCGGGGAATAGCCAGGATTTCAGGATCGGGGATGGAAGCTTTTAAAAAATACTTGAATATTGAAAAAATGTCCTAACATTTAAAAAGTTTGACCATTTGAATTGTATATAATTTACATTTTTATGAAATGTTTAGTTTGGTATCCAAATATGTATTTTTATTAAATTTTATATTATATAAAACTATAAGCACTAGTAAATGTTCAAATAAACAATAGGGAGTAGAAAATTTAACGTAAATATCAACTTCGTACTTGGACATTTTTTTTTCAATAGAAATATATTTAAATAGCCAATACAAGTCAAAAATATTTTGTGTTATCCACCTTGATTTTAAAAATGAGTTGATGAGTATTTTCCCCTCTTTCACTCTCCCCTCCAGTAAATACACTACCACTTAAGTCTTTAGCGATAAATAAACTGCATAATTAATATAATCCTTACAAGTTACAACATTTTTATAATAATATCTGTTATATGTATGATATAACATGTTTTTTTCTATTAATCCAATTTCTGTCCTAGAAAAATATCTAAAACAACTGTAAACTTACTTACTGTAGACATAGGCGTAATCTGCGGAGCAAACGGGCAACTGCCCGTTCAGAAATTTAACTGAAGGTGCAATAGTATCTTTTTACCTTATAGATTTATAGTTTTACCACAGACCCTCTCGCTCCACAAATAGTTTACCCCAGATCACGCCAATGAATATAGACTATAGATAAAATATAAATTGTATAGGTACCTATATATTTAATAAGTAAAAGGTATACCCATTACCCATATATAAGGCCGTACCCATATAATATTTTTAAGTTTTCCATGATAACTTATCGATTTTAATGATTGAAGTGATATATGTGACGAGCGACGTCAACGTATTGGGTAATACAATTTTCGACACTGTGTCTGTTTATAGATATGATTTCATTAAAATATGACGAAAGCTCAGCCGACATCTGGTTCAAATCGTCTTACACGTTTCGTAATAGAGTTTGTAGACGACATATTCATTATGGATGGATTGGTTTTCTATTGTAAGGTGTTTGAAACCAAAGTCAGTTTTTGAGTACATATTTTAGCGTTTTTTTTAAAAATTAAAAGTGCATATTTAACGTTTTTTTGCATGCATATTTAATAATTTTGTAAAGCCTAGATACATACAACATACATATTTAAGACATTTTAAGTGCATAAACATCCGAACCCTAATAACAAATTATTATTTATTTATTATTTGTATTAACAAACAATTTTCGTAGCTAACACAACGGTGATTTTTTGTTATTTTTACATCTTTATTTTACGGATTAAAATATTCTCATACAGTAATCACTATATCAATGAAATTGTTTTAATGTCTTTAATGTCATAATATGTTTTCATTAGTTATATTTAGGACAGTGAAGTTATTGCATTAAAAAACTCACTAAATTGATTGCATTAAAATATATTAAAAATTGCACTTATAAATTTAAGAATTGCATCGAAACAATTTAATTATAATCAATTAAATCAATTAAATCAAATATATTAATAAATGATAATAATAAAAATTAAATATGAATATTGCTTACATTATTGCATTGCACAACAAATGATTTTTTTTACGTTTTCTTAGCGACTTTAATGCGATAATCGCTCTATAGAAATATTAATAAAATAATAAGTATTACAACAAATATAGAAATTTGTTCACTGCTACGTTAACTTACTTTTATTTTATATATTTAAAATTGAAGTAAATTTAAAAAAATCGCCAAAATTGCATTTATTGCAGTATAGTTTTTTTTTGTTTAAATCAGGTACACGAAACATATTTTAATCTCGCTCAGCAATAAATACAAGCATTTACAAAAAAACATGCAAATGCAACAACTTCACTGCTCTAGTAATATTAAATATTATTAATACAAAGATACCAATACAATACCTATAGCTGCGAAGGAATATAAGCAACAGATTATAAAAAATCACCTCTTCTGATTTATAATTTCCTCCGGTAACAAGACCGTGCTTTTTAAAACGCTTCCACGCTTTTATCGGATAACCTCCATAACATCCATTACCACACTTGTGACAGCAAAAAGTGATTTCTTCAGCGGATAACAGTTGATTGAAATCTGCATTTGTAGCCACGCACAAGCGGTCTGCAAAAGCTGAGCTCGTCGACAACGCCTAATAAATTAACATATTTAAACTTTAAGATGATTCCACTCAGTGATTTTCTGTCTTTGTCGAACGCACGCATGACATAGGATTTTAGATGTGTTTTTCGCCAAACCAATTAAACCAATACCGATTGATTTAATGAAGCGATAAGAATTTAAAAACAGATTTGAATTTGACGTCTAGTTTACTTGAAATCGACTTTCCCACATTTTTGATGTCATCCCCCAAATTCCTAAAAACGTTATATTTAGCAAAAGAGCAATTAAAAAATGTTTGTATTTAAATTTTTGGAGAAATCAAAATAAAAAAATAAAAAATGTGGGAAAGTCGATTTCAATTACACTTGACTACATATTCAAATCTATTTTTAGAATTCTTATCGCTTCATTAGATCAATTGATACGTTTGGCAAAGAACACGTCACAAATTATATGTTGCGCGTGTGTTAGACAAAGGCAGAAAATCACAGTATCGAATTTGTTAAGAGGACGTGATACCCGCACGTGTGGTCTCCGTCTTGCGAGTGTGTAACATAGCAAATTTTACGCTCAGCAGAACACGTATAAATCCGTTAGCTTAAAAATTAGAGTTAATCGACCTCTTTAAAATCTTAAGGTAAGATTATTAACTAGGCAACCCCATGGACTTTTTAATATATTTTAATTTTAAAGCGAGTTATGAGTATTTAAAAATTGTAAATTGTTCATACATCTTAAAATAAGCATAACTCGTTTTGCAATTAAAATATACTAAAAAGTCCTAAATTACCGTTGGATTACATAAGAGATCAATTCACTTTAACTTTTAATTTAACGGATTTATACGTGTTCTGCTGAGCGTAAAATTTGCTTTGTTACGCACTTGTAAGACGGAGACAATACGTGCAGATATTATGTCATCTTTGCGTACGACTTTAACATGAGCTCGTCAATATTTTCACTTGCCCAATCCGATCCACAATTTCCTTGGTCTCTGACTTCTCCGATCGTTTTGCAACGTATCCATTTCTTCCTCGCGTCAAATTTCCTGGGAATTTCCTGGTAGTTGTCGATGTCATCGTCGTTCTTGTACATCTTATAATTAACTTTGTCTGGAATTCGCACGCCTCTTGATCCCAAAAGTCTTAAGATGCGATATTTTGGTGTACTTGGGTCGAAATTAACACCGGCCTAGTTAATTAAATACAGTCAGTAGAATAGTTGACACTTAAATAGAATAACAAATGACGTTGGTACATTATTTTTTCAATAATACTTTTAGATTTTGAGCGGAGTGATGTTATGTGGTGTTTTTTACTGTCCATGTTTACATGATTTATAGTAGAACAAAGCATAATAATTTAAATTTAACTTCAGTATTTTTTCCGGTCAGAAAGTGAAACTAGATGGTAATTTTATGAGATTCAAATTAAAAATCAAAGTATTTTTACTGGATTTTAGATACTCAACATTTTCATTAAATATTAATAATATTTTTTTTTGCATGGTATAATTTTTCGAACCATTTATGAACATATTTTGACATTTATGATTTTTTTAGTTTTTGTTTTATAAATATCTATAAAAAATTATAGAGATTCGTTTGCGCAAAAATAGTGAACAATGAAAACCAGCTAGTAGGTACAGTTTTGTGTATACTGGGTGTCTTAAGCTGCCCGTACACAATCAATATTATTGACCCGTCAATTGATAAAGGACATAGTTGGTTCAGGCGTTTGACAAAAAATAAAGTGTTATTAAAAGAATACTCGAAAAATGATTCTGAAGGTGGCTTTTGAACACATTTTCGGTTTACCTTTTTTAAACTCTAATGAAGTTATTTACAGATTTACAGATGCATTTACTGAAATAATTTCAATAGTATCTTGTAGAGATATGGGCTAGTGAACCAGATAATAGCCCAAGAAAAACGAATGGAACTAAAAACGGGCGAATGAAAAGTCCAATTCAATTTTGAATTGAATCTAGTCCGTATAATATATAATAAAAATTAATAATATAATGTGTATAATAATTGTATATGTATAAAATAAAATAATAATAGAAAAAATCAAATTTTATTAGGTTATTGCGATAGCTCAAACACTTCACATAGTCATACTGTGTAATTTTTTGTAAGTTATAATCTGAAATTTTATTATTTATATAGTTTCGTTTTTCTTCTGTTTTTTTACTTATTTTTTGAGGTCTATTTAATTCTGATGTTCTTATCTTTATAAAATAATTATACACAGTATTTGAGCTTTAGCAATAAGCCAAATAAAATTTGATTTTTTTCTATTATTATTATTATTTTATACCTAAAAAAATTGAATTAGATTTTTTTATCCAATACAAAAACAAAACAAATTTTAACCACACCAATTCGTTTAAGTTGTCATTCCTAAGTCTTAATAACTTAACTTACGTACAGGTGTAATTTTTTCCGTGTGGGAACTTACGTACGGGCGTATTTTTTTTCGTGTGGGAACTTACGTACGGGTGTATTTTTTTTCGTGAGGGAACTTACATATGTACTCGCTTACCTGCTATGTTTCGTGTGGGAACTTCAATAGTATATTTTATACCTGCCACCCTCACGTTCACCAAGTTATTCAAATACTAATGGAAATTCAAGTCAATGCTATTATAAAAATAAATTCATTAAAAATAAAGAAATAAAATACCCGCGCGTAGAATAGAAATATTAAAATAAACAAAATTATATGAAAAAAATATGAAAAAAATATTAAAAATCCAAAAAAATGATCTTTTAACATTTTTAAAGGAAACGCATACCAATAAATATTAAATATGTATTAATAAATAAATTAATGTTTTGATATGAAAAATGATTGTAATTGTAATTTGTAAATTTTAATGACTTTTCTGTATAAATGATTGTACCTAATTGTATTTTGTGTAATTTGTAATTTGACGAAATTGTGAATAATGGCTTTCTAAAGAAACTGTTTTAAAATAAATAGTTCAAACAAAATTTTTAAGCCCGCTAGTCATATAAAATATAACTTATAAGCAAGGCTGGGCATTAACGAGTTGAAAAGTTAAAGTTAAGTTAAAAAGTTTATTTTCTTTCAACTTTTTAACTTAACTAGTTACCTTTGGCTTTTCATTAACTTAACTGTTAACTCATTAAATTTCTTTTTTAATTAACGTGAAATTAACGAATTCATTTTTCTTTTTAAGAAATAAGTTAAGTTAATTTATTGTGTTTTTAATTTTATTACATTTCACTATTTCAGTCTATTTCATTTTCATGTCGAAAAAATATTTACCATGATACCATTCGAATCTAATTTATATGGAAATATTGTATTAAGTATAAACCGGAGTATAAACACCATAGTCTATAATTATTTAGTTTTGGGTTAGATAAAAATTAAGTACGCTAGTGTTGTACAAACAAATTATTTTTTTTTTACTTAATAAAACGTTAACAAAAAGTGTATAATAACTTTTAACGTTACTGAGTTAACCTATAGTTAAATTAACTTTTAACTTTTAAATTGTTGTTATTGGTGCATATTAACTCAACTTAACTGAGTTAAAAAAAAATCATTGGCATGCCCAGTCTTGATTATAAGTCATATTATAACGTCAGAATACGATGAGACAGAAAGTTCTAAGCCTCATTAGCTTATTAAATTATTAAATGTATTTTAAATTATAAAATATTATAATGTTGCGGCTCAATGACACAATTTAAAAATAATTATGACATATTTGTATTTTGTAATGATATCATCATCATAACCCTAACATATACCTTTATTATAATATTGTATAATAATGTATATACAGCCACACATATGTTCATATTGTAATATGTGGTCATATACCATTATACCCTTTTTCCTTGTCAAATGAATTGGCGGAGGAGGTACAACAGAGAGTTGTACGATATGTTGGAACTAACACCAGTAACAAGCTTCATTAAGGGCCAAAGAATACAATGGTTAGGTCACATGGTGAGAAGACGAGAGAACGAAGTAGTTAGAGTAGCTTTGGAATGGAAACCACATGGTAAAATACCTAGAGGTAGACCTAGGAAAATATGGATTGATGTGGTAGAGGAAGACTTAAAAATCCTTGGAGTTGAGGATTGGAGAGAGACAGCCCAAAATAGAGGTAGGTGGCGAAGTGTAGTAATGGCGGCAAAAACTCTTAGAGAGTAGAAATGCCAGGAGGAGAAGAAGATAATATTGTATAATGCATGTGCAGCCACACAGATGTTCATATTTTAATAAGTGGTCATATACCATCTTTGTTAAATAAACTGTTTCATCGGCTCGGATGATACCCCATCGACCGTCACAACAGCACTCTCCCTGCGTATGCCTTCGGTGGCAGTCATACGTGATGAGGTATATAATATATGTTCAGTATACCCAATATGTGTGTGTCTTAAATAATAAATGTATTTTTTAAATATCTTTAATATATTAATTGTGTTCACGATTAATACTAATAATTATAATTAAATCAACATTAAACCTATTTCTTCTTCCTTCGCTCATCGAATACCTAATAAGTCTGCAGTCGAATTAGGGTAAGTTAATGTTAATTTATTATATATTTAAACCCTAATATATATATATAAATGAGAAGATGGTAATTTAGAATGTGTACGCAATGTATATAAATAATAAATAATATACAAGTAAAAAGAGATAAATAGTAAATACGTATATATTGCATGCATATCCTATTTTGACCACAATTTTGAATGATCATATTTTATTAATTACCTTCCATGTCGTTGCTTGTTCATTTATATTGTCGATGAAATCTTTTTCCAAAAAATATGCTTGTTCCGTTACATAGACACTGATCAAAATAACAGACGCTACAATTATTACCCTAGCCATCGTTAAAATTGTTTTTTCTAAAACAAAAATAAAATAAAGTATTCACTGTTACGCGGCCTGTGTGTACAACACTAGTACAACAAGTTTCGTTATTTAAATTTTAAATACTGTACTACATTTATCACACCCTTGAAATTGTGTTATTGAGAATTTCGTAGAAGAAACTTTTATATAATTTTGTCAAGTGTTTGTATATCAAGTAATATAAATAATCTATTCAATTGAGAATAATTCCATAAGCATTCAACAATGCACTGAAAAATAAAAATACTAAATTCCCATGACTATATTCCACTTGAAAATTTGCGTGCAGGTGGGTGCAACTATTTCTTCAGGTATCAAGTTTGTATTAAGATTTGATAACGTTTTAGTTACATGTCTAAAAGTTTTAGTGTCAATAATGAAAACTTATAATTAGTATATCTTAATCAGGAGTCACCACTTTATGTTGGAGGAGTACCTATACCTACCGATAACACAAACATTTTACAAAAAAGAAAATTTTTTCAACGCATTTTTCTATTTACAGTAAGTAAGTAAATTATTAATATTACGCATTTCAAATGATTCACATAGCACCTTACTAAACTGAATATGGATTTTTCATACGAACAAATTCTTAATTATTTACGCATAATATAAACATATATGCATATATAACCGCAATTAAATCGTTTAATATTACCGATATTTGAAAAAAAGATAGTACTTATTGTAAAATAGGTAAATATTTTATCGACGAGTCGTCATTAAGACTTTGAAGTAGGTACCTATAATATGATCAAACTTACAGTATAGGTACCTGCCTAATACTTAGTAAAATGGTTAAAAATTTAAATTCGACATCATGGTTATAGTAAATTGTATGTATGTATTATACAAATTTGCTGCCCGCGTGCCAATTTAAAAATTATCATTAAACTAGATTGGGCATTGAGATTGATTTTAGTGTGAAAATAATTTAAACGAAAGAATACCAACCTTTTATTGCATTCAAATAAACAATTACCTAAAATTATATAACTACCAAATCCGCAACGACGTATCTTACTTTGTGAACATAGATAGTAAGTGCGTGTGTATCCTATCTACATAATTTTCAAACGTTTTTCGAACTACACTCTAAAATTTCTAAAATGTCCAAGACCAAACACTGAAGCTTTCGTCAAAATCAGTAGATCAGATTTTGATTCTATAAGCTACAAACCTAATGGCATTGCCTTTTGTTGTACATTTAAATAGAAAAGATAAATTTAACACTATTAAATATGACCTTATAAATGCATGACCAGCCACTAATTCAATACCATTTTGTTTTACATTTTTTTAATTTAATTTTACTGAACAGACGGTTCTACTGGTGTTTTACTGTGTTATCTCTCAATATTTAGTGAACAGGTATACTGTATTAGGTACATAAAACCTGTGCTTAAAACCTGCCC
Source organism: Sitobion miscanthi (assembly GCA_008086715.1). NCBI lineage: Eukaryota > Metazoa > Arthropoda > Insecta > Hemiptera > Aphididae > Sitobion > Sitobion miscanthi. The sequence goes on from CM017801.1 coordinate 28,171,323, forward strand.
AGTAGTGTGCGCTTAAAATTGAAAAAAAACTCCATTTGAATCCACATGCTAGTATCTGAGTTGACTCATAACTAAAAAAACTCATTTTAAATTTATGTTTAAGTAAATTTAAGATTCAACAAGAATGCATACCTAAATATTTCCTTAAATAATAAATCTATACGAAATCAGAATTTTGGAATTATTAAATACCTATATTTAAATTCTATTTAATCACAATTCACAAGTTCTTGGTTTTTTTGTTCTAGTTAAAAAGTATCCTCTAGAGATACTAACTTCTATTTTCAAATGTAAACACCCTGTATCTACTCTAAGTTAGATTTTTTTTTCATAAATAATTATAGTATATTTGTTGTCAATAAAACGTAATTATTAATTTTAATATAATACACATATAACTAAAAGCAACTATTCGAATAAACAGAAAATTGTACGATTTCTATATTCTGTGAGCCAAAACTAGATGCAAGTGTGAACTACTCTACAGCAACTAATAGAGGTTGAAGAATTAAGCTATAAACACTCTCCAAGTCTCAAGGAATCAATTTGTATAACTCTTACAGTGTGAATAAAAAATAATCAATTAGGTGTAGGTACGCACTCTTGGAATTATTACATTAAAAAAGTAAAATATATATTTTATACATGCATCGTGCACACACAAATATTGGCTAAATTATTATGAACAACAAAAAGTTCAAACTCCATATGTCCACAAAATAAATCAATAAGCACAGAGCTATTAAAATAATTCAAATAGATTTTATTCAAACATAAAAGACATGGCGGTTTTTTTATATTTTAATAAAATTAAAATGATTCGGTTAGTTAGTGACTGGTACCCCAGCGGTTGTCGAATTATCGATACCGCATTCGTTTGTGCCCCGTTGGATTTTGAAAAGACCGTTGTCACCCCAATCTGCGTTCCACGAGTTGACCATCAACCAGTATGGAACTCCGTATTCTTCACCCCAACCGATCAATTTGGCGGCGTGTCCTCCTAAGTATGTGGCATTTTCCGATTTCACGTAAACACCTTTAAAACGTTGAAATTACGGTTAGAATTAATAACACTGCGATTATCGGAACAGAAGCACAAGACACGTATTATAATATAATATTCAATCGTTGATTATTTATCGTTTACCTGACTTGTAACTGGGGAAATCGTCGTACACATCGAACGATGCTTCGATTGGTCCGTAAGTCATAACGTCCTTTTGGATGCTGCCGTACGTTAGGTAGTAGGAGTCACGTGCTACGATCATAAGTTAATAGATTAAACACGTATTATTTTAACCACATGTAATATATCGTTGAAATAAATCGTACTGTATCTGTGATCTTGGTCGAAATCGAGGTCCTGATCTCCGTAGCACATCCTCGTGCATCTGTGATTCTTTTCCATTGGTTTACCCGCGCATGTATTATTTCCACTTTCGTCATATGGGCAGGGCGGGACTCTGTATGGTTCACAACCCTAAAAACGATGTGAGCACGGTTAAGCCAAACATAATAATACTCTTCTCCGAACAAGCCGCATACCTCTTCAGATTTGTAGTCTCCTCCGGTTACTAGACCGTGTTTCTTAAAACGTTCCCACGCTTTAATCGGATAACCACCGTTACATCCGAAACCACATGTATGACAACAGAAAGTGATTTCTTCGGCGGATAACAATTGATTGAAATCTCCATCCGTAGCTACACATAAACGGTCAGCAAAAGCCGAGCTCGTAGCCACCGCCTAAATAAATATTTCGTTTAAAATGATTGTCCAACTCTTGACACATATCGATTTATATTTTTACACACCCAACACGATCCACAATTCCCTTGGTCACGGACTTCTCCGATCGTTTGACAATGTCTCCATTTTCTCCTAGCGTCAAAATGCCTTGGAATTCGGCCGAATAAGTTATCGTAAGCGGCATCGTCGGTTTTGTACAGATGAATATTATTTTTGTTCGGAATTTGTACTCCTTTTGATCCCAACATTTTTAAGAAATGTTCCTTTGGTGTATTCGGGTTGAAGTTTACACCTGCCTAATATTTGTTAAATGTGCTGATTAGAAGGTATCAAAAATTATTAAAAATAGTACAATACATCACAAATTTAATATTTTAACTAAATTTAGGTAGGAATGAAGTCCGTAGCTTTGTGCAAGAAGGCCCAATGTCCCCTTTTGACAAAATTGATATTATTTGAACAATATCATTAAAATTTGCTTATGTTGCTTGTGTTAAAAGGACCAATATCTCTCATCTATAGCCCTCAACATTGATCATTCGAAATCAATTGATAAAGTTAAAAAATTTATAAGTTACTAACATTATGCTCAATTGAATATTATAACTAGATTTTCATAAAAAAGTCAAGTTCTTTAATTCTTAAAAATTGTTCATTTTATATTTTAGTTTTCGGCTAATAAATCCCGACATAAAGCTTAAGATTTTTATGTTAATTTTAAAAATTGGCCAAATTATTATTTTAAACTCCTGAGCATTGTCAAAATATGACATTGGCCCTTCTCGCACCAAGCCACAGAAGTATATTATTCACTTCGATCCGTTAAGCTTTATAAACAATTCTCATTTAAAATAAATTAAAAATTACTTTGTGATTTTAAATTTAATAAGGTTTAAATTGAATATATTTTTTGATACTTGTCAACTATACAGTATACATTAATAATCTCGTTTAAATTATCATTACTAAGAAATCAATTTTATATTAGTGTAATTTAAAAAGTGTCTCGGATTTCTGCTGAATATGTTATCGTAAGCTGCATCGTCGGTTTTTGTATAGATGAATATTATTTTTGTTTTGGAATTTGTACTCATTTGGATCCCAAAAGTTTTAAGAGATGTTTATTTGGTGTATTTGGGTTAACATCTGCTGTCTAATTTGTTAAATTTACTGATTTGCATGAAGAATTATTTAAATAAGTAAAATGTAAATAATTACGAAAATTGGCAAATTATTTTGTAATTTAAAGGTTTTGTTGTAGTAAAAAGTGCATAAAACGATTAATCTTTATAGCTCAATTCTGAAAATCTAGTAAAATATTTTTTTTAAGTAGTTCTAAATCAAAAAAATATAAATAAGGAATTTATTTTTAATTTATACGAAATTGGGTATATTATAAACGAAGAATAATAATTTTAGTTATTTTGTTGTAATTAAAAATATTTTTCGTGGGGACTTATATATTTTATACTATCCACAATGATATTTTCCAAACATATAGTTATGTTATGTTATGTGTATATTTGTTCATACTTTATGCCTTTTTTCTAATAATAAAATATCAAATTTAATTAGGTATCAGATAATTAGGTGATCTTCAATCATAATCTCCGTTTTTCATACTTAGTGAAAATTTAACATATCTATTACGGTTATCTATTCAATGACAAAGTACAATGCACTTCTACTTTACTGCAGAACCGTTATCTAATTTTCAACTTTTGGATTCTGAGCGGAGTGAAAAATTTACTTATTTTCCAATGATATAAGTTTTTTATCTTTCATTACCTATTTGATCAGTAAAAATGCTTCGATGTTCAACAGAAATATATTTTCTGGAACAAAATCCAATCTATTTAGTACTTTGTGGAATCAAAAATAAAAAAATATTAAGTAATTTTAAAAGCGTCGGGAAAACCGAAAAAAAAACTTGGATTGTTCACAAAATGTGTTTTTGAGAAAATTGGTTTTGTGTTTTAAAGGTCACAGAAAAACATAAAAATTAAATACATTCAAATTCCCTATGATGTTTTTATGATTATTTTCCTATAAATGATGACATTTAAAAATATTTAGATTCTCTTTAAGCTATAAATAGACATGAACATTTTTCTCAAGTTTTTTCTTTTTTTTTCTATTATTTTCGATAAATAATGTTTTGATAGGACAAAAACTTAAAATTTAAACAAGGTTACTAATAAGTTGTTATTAGTGTAATTAAAGTTAATAAGCGTTAATAATCTACAATATTTTTTATGAGTGTATGAAATAAAAATTTTGTAGTAAGAAATACATAACAAGTTTTCTTTACATAGCTTAAATTTGAAAATGTATACAAAATAAAATCATTCTATTTTCTACTATTCACAAAAAAAAGTTATTTGAAGAAATTCAAATAAATTTTTATAAGCGTTTGAATTTCAAATTGTTGTGACATTGGAAATTTTCATTTAAATTAACGATTTATCGTGGAATAATTTCCAGTTGTCATTTAAAAACAAATAACTGTAGAATTTAGATACTTGAAATTTTCACTAAATGTTTATTTTATTATTTTAAAAATATTTTGAATTTTTTTCAACTATTCTACATTCCATATGTTTTCAATTTTCAATTTTTTGGTTTCTATAACCATTGTAAACAATTTCAATCGATCGAAAAGCTTGAAAATTAAATAAAATTATTTCATAGTTTTTTATGAGAGCAGTTCTAAAAAAATTAGAGATTAATATGCACAATTTTTTTTATAAGCATTCAAAGGTCAAATTATGACAAAATGTATTTCTTATATTTGACAGTAAATCTAGAGTAAATACTGTTATTATTTTATCTAATTTCATGTAAGTAATAAACATAATTTAACATGACATTTTTCGAACACAAACATAAATAATTAATTACATACCTTCCATGTGGTTGCTTGTTCGTTGATATTGTCAATGAAATCTTTCTGTAAAAAGTATGCTTGTTCCGTCAAATAAACGCTGACGAATATCACAGACAATAACATCAATACCCTAGCCATGTTGCGACTTTTTCGCTAATTGTTGTTTAACAAAATTGAATACAAATACCACTGTTGCTTCCTGTACAACAATAGTAGAATAAGTTTTGGTTTTAAAATACCAGCGTATATATACACGTCTTAGGATACTCAAATGGAATACTTGATTCAAGTATTTCTCAGAAGACGCGTACCTACTAATTATATTCTAGTGACTTCATATTCAATAATTCTTATTACCTATTAATTTATCAGAATCATATCATAATATAATGTATACCATACTTTACTAGGAAGTGTATACCCATTATTCGTTCATAAGTTTATTCATCTTAATCTAAAGTTCATCGTCGACGAAAAAAAAGTACTCGTTTTTCCGAATAATTAAATAGTTGAACACTAATAATATTATATAATATAATAAATTAGTCACATTTTGTACTATCATCTTTAAACGAATTCAACAACTTTATGTCTTTATCGCTGATTCATATGCAGTAATTAACTATTAAGTTTAGGTAGGTACTATTAGTCATTGACATTTATCTACAATTGTATAAATCCATTCAATAATCAACAAAAATTTATAAATATAATATTTAAAATACAAATAACAATTTTTGAAGAAATTAAATATTAAAGTTAAAATTATATATTAATATGTACTTAAATGTTTATAATTTTTTATTTCCTTTCCTTTTATTCACTAATAGAATAAGGTTGTGCCTTTATCGTGTGAAAATAATAATAATATATACACAGTTTTATTTTATAATTAATAGATATTTTAAGTCCAACTACAGAGGACATTTTAAGTCTAAACGAAGAACAATGAATGTAGTCATTTTCTTGTAATTTAAAATTATTGATCTTGGGTACCTAGTCCAAATATAATGTTCATGTGTACTTGACATTTTTAAAGTATATTACAATTTCATATTCATGCAAATGTAATTGTTTGTCAAAAATCAATTCACCTACTGTATGGCTAATGTCGATTTATGATTGCGTGGATGCCCTTCAAACAAATCGGGAAAAGATTTTTCTTCCGCGTGATCATCAATGAGAATGGGCAACGGTTTCATGCCTTCACCTGGAGCAAAAGAGACGAAATCACAATATTAAATCATCGTGTCCATTGTTCCCGGAATGATTGGTTCGATATTTGTATCTTCATCTTCAGTTCCTTCGCTTTCGAGATCCAAACTATTTTCCATACTCTTGGTGGTTTCTGTGACACAGCCAACCAATCTCTGTCTATTTCGGCATCTTGATACAGTGTTTTTTTAAAACTAGAGATTTTATTGTCCAGACTGTCTCCATCTATAGTTCCATCTAAGATGCTCCTTGCTTGTAATAAATATTTCACACAAACAGCGGAACACAGTATAACATATGCGTGAACAGAGTGTAACAAAAATAACGGGTAATTTTCTAGCCTAAGTTTATTGCACTATACATTTTTCAAATTATATAATTATTATAGATTTATTTAATTTGAATAAAGAAATTCTATTTTATAGGATATATTATTATGTGCCTAATATGTTATAGAAACAAAACGATTTAATTGCTATAATTTAATTATATTTAATTATATTTAATTTTGCTCCGAGATGATTATGATATTATGTTGTAACTTATTGATAAATTAAAAAAGTAGAAAGAAATTAATAACCAATAGTCATCTATAACTTAGATTTTAGCAAGGCTGGGCAAATTTTTCGTTTTTTTCAACTAGTTAAAGTTAAGTTACTTTGAAACAAACACTAAGTTAGAATATAAGTTAGTTTCTGATATTTAAAAATTTTCCAAATTTCTTACTTAAAGCCCGTATCACAATAGTTGATCTAAGGTTAAACCACGGAATTCGGTCGGTAAAATCAGTGGTTAAGCGTAGGTAATCAGCTATAATTATTTTAGTACGGGCCACACGTTAGTAGAACCTAAAAGGTTGGGAATTATTTGTATTATACGATTTAAAAGCATGTTCAATGGTTATATCTAATAACTTAAATTGAAAAATGCAGTTGGGTAATATTGTATTCCGTTTATTATTTTATTAAATATCTTTAAATGGTTATCATCATTTTACATAATTTGCTTATTATTATAGGATACAGATAAGATAGCAGAGTAAGCTATACATTTGTTTTATGCACCAGCGACTCCAAATATGAAATGTTATGCTGCTATTTTTTGCATATTTTTAGTATTTTGGTTTTTAGTGCTATTTTTTTGAAGTGAAAACTTCTTTAGCGGCGTTGTGCACTTTTTTGTGATCCGTAAAAAATGGTAAACTCGCGTCAGGACGAATGCGTGCATTTAGACCAATATGCGAAAGAAAAATAAAAATTCTAGAAGTAGTCCGATTTCAATTTTGAAACTAATGTGAATTCAATAACTTATTTCTATGTTTTGTAGGAAAAACTTTTTCATTTATTTTAACTCGTTGAACCTTTATGCAAAAGTTCATTTTGAGAAATTAAGTAAATTAATTTGCAACTGTACTACAAAAACTTTACAAAATATTGAAAATCTATTTCCTACAAAACATTGAAAAGAAGTTATCGAATTCAAATTAGTTTTCAAAATTGAAATCGGACTTCTAGGAGTATGTTAATTTTTATTTCGCTTTTGGCATTATTCGCTCATGTAAGTAGAAATAAATAATTAACTGATTATCTAATTGAAGTGAAACCTTTTTTAGCGGCGCGGTGCACTTAATCAGTTTTTTTTTTGTGATGGGTAAAAAATGTTAAACTCGCGTCAGACAAATGCGTGCATTTAGACCATTAAGCGAAAGAAAAATAAACATTCTAGAAGTAGTCCAATTTCAATTTTGAAAACTAATTTGAATTCAATAACTTCTTTTCTATGTTTTGTAGGCAAAACTTTTTGATTTTTTTGAACTCGTTGAACTTTTAAATTACAAGTAAATTAATTTGCAACTGTACTACAAACACTTTACAAAATATCGAAAATCTATTTCCTACAAAACATTGAATTCAAATTATTTTTCAAAATTGAAATCAGACTACTAGAAGTATGTTCATTTTCTTTACTTTGGCATTATTCGTTCTCATGTAAGTAGAAATAAATAAATAACTGCTTATCTAATTGAAGTGAAAACTTTTTTAGCGGCGCGGTGCACTTAATCAGTTTTTTATTTTTGTGATGGGTAAAAAATGTTAAACTCGCGTCAGACAAATGCGTGCATTTAGGACCATAAGCGAAAGAAAATAAACATCTAGAAGTAGTCCAATTTCATTTTGAAAACTAATTTGAATCAATAACTTCTTTTCTTGTTTTTAGGCAAAACTTTTTGATTTTTTTGAACTCGTTGAACTTTAAATTACAAGTAAATTAATTTGCAAATGTACTACAAACACTTTAAAAATATCGAAAATCTATTCCTACAAAAATGAATTCAAATTATTTTTCAAAATTGAAATCAGACTATAGAAGTATGTTCATTTTTCTTTTACTTTTGGCATTATTCGTTCTCATGTAAGTAGAAATAAATAAATAAATAACTGCTTATCTAATTTTTATTTTGTTTTCATATGTTTCACTTGTTGATATTTATTAACATATTAGATGTTTTATCTAGTAGTCACTTGTTATTGTTAGTATCTAGTGTTCGTTTTGTTCGATTACCTACTGCTAGCTAAAATGAATTATTGGCGTAAGGGACGTTTAAGTTAAAAAAAAACGTAATATATTATCCGCACCGCGATAAAAAAATTAACTATTAATACAATTTTTAAATAATGAATTTGAATGTCAAATGATCGCTATCTTAGAACAACTAAATACAAAAGCACTATTGATGCGGTCTTTATTAGACTTTTAAATAGGTTTGAATCAAAATTGTTCGTTTCTTACTTCAGCTACCATAAACCCACCATAACCTATTTTAGAGATTGGCGATGATGGTTCTGGTAATAATAATAATGACGTAAGAGTCGTTGAAATTATAGATGGAAGTTGATTTTTCTGATGGATAAACTTTTTAATGTAAAATAATTGTAATAGTTCTGAAGTGTTAAAATTGTAATGTAATATAAATTGTCAAGTTTATGTACGATACCGCAATAAATGAATATTGTATTTTACCACATGAATGATAGTACTTTTATACTGATAATTAAAGCAATTCGTGCAAAATTATTCCCCAACCATTCCAAAATATCAAAAATGCACGACATTAATATTCAAGTTTTCACTTCTGCCGGCACTCCGGGGGGCAACCCGTCTAGTTATTTTTGCTAATTTGCGTATTATAACGTTTTATTTTGTATTTTCATAAATCTAGTTTAATCATATTATATGGTATGAAAAAAAAAGTTTGATATTCACTCATTTTCTCATGTAACAATTTTCTTATTTTAATGTAATTAAAACACGAATGACAGTAGGTATTAGACAATTCAAATGAATGTTTATATCAGCATTTTCTATACACGGTAAAATTTTGAAAATAATTTGACTCTTTTTGAGCTGTTTACGGACATTTTCAATTTCCATTTTTTTGAGTTTTTTTTTCTACAAATATCAATAAAATTTTATTTATTTGGTAAAAAAGCTTGAAAATTTAATACAAAGCTCCTCCTATATTGTTACAATGACATTTGAAAAATATTAAAAATCTTTAGTCACAGTTTTTATTTATAAGCATTTATATTTCAAATAGCATTTATAGTTCAAATCTTGACAAAAATACGAAAAAAATCACAAAAATTAGCAAATTATTTTGAGTTGAGAATTCATAAAAATTTTTCTTTTTCAATCTAAGATTTAAAAATGTAATACGAGATTATTCATAAGTTGATCTACATTTATCAAAAAAAAAAATGTACAAGAAAGTCAAATTAAATTTTTATGAGCGTTTGAAATTCATATTTTTACAACATTTGATATTTACTCGATTCTCGTATAACGATTTTCTTACTTTGTCGTAATTAAAATACGTATAACTGTAGATACTTAAAAATTTCACTGAATATTTATATTAGCATTTTCTATATACGATAAAATTTTGTAAATAATTTGACTCATTTTGAGCTGATTACGGACATAATCAGTTCTCAATTTTTTTAGTTTTTTTCTATAAATATTAATAAAATGTTATTTGTTGGGTAGAAAAGCGTGAAAATTTTATGCAAGGCTCCTGATATATTGTGACAATAGCAGTTGAAAAATATTGAAAATATATAGGCACATTTTTTTTTATAAGCATTATAAGTTCAAATTTTGACAAAATTTATCAAATTTAAAATGTAATAATTATTTTGTAGTTGAAAATTTATAAAATGTTCAACTTTTGTAGCTAAGGATTGAAAATTTAAAACAAGGTTCCACGTTAATAAGTAAATATATAAATTACTTTATTCACAATTATATCATCAAATATACTTAGTTATATCATAGCTGACTAACCGTTTTCGCTCAAAATCGTTTTTCTTATACAATTATATTATATTATTGAATTCAAATTTAACGCCATCCATTACAGTGACCCACTTGTAACCTACTGTACAGCAGAGCGACATCCACTTACCCACCTTTTTTTTAAAAGTTTTTAAGTACTTATTAGAACAAAAGTTTTTTTGTTTTTCATATCTTTCTGTTACACTCTGTAATCTGTACCTAAGTATATATCTAAGAGTCATTATAAATTATAAAATATTACCTTTTTTGATGACTTATAAGATAATACCGACATGGGTAATACGATGTAATAGGTTCGAAACTTTGTAGTATAAAATACTCTAGAGCTTGTAATAAAATAATAGTCTGAATATTTGAAAAACTTTATTGTGTAAAGTAAGTGATAATTAAAGTAATAATGGTTTCAAGTTTCTACAAGTTACTGTTTGTTTTTTTTTTTAATTTTTCAACAAAATAATAAAAACTGTTTGTGGAGTAGTCATTACCTATTTTACGTTTAAAGTTTAAACATCCATTCAAATTTTAAATTCAAACGCTGTTAAAAATGTATGTGTTTTTTTTTAAATTCCAGTGAAAGAACAACTCTCTTGCATTCAAATCTCAAGCTTTATGTGTCTTATTGTCACATATTATAACATCAATCATTAGTTACATTTTTTTTTATATTTTTCACCACGATAATATTTGAATCTAAATATGTACATATATAACGATAATATCATACAAACAAAAGTACAAAACAATTATTTAGAAATAATAATAAAAAATAATTTCGTTACAAAATGTTGGCAACTAACTAGAATTATTATTATTTTAGATTCTGAGCGGAGCGATGAATGAATTGATTTTACAAAAATGTGTGTTTTTTTTTTTATTTATTTTTTTTTTGTATTTGTCATCACGGGGGTAAAACGGCTTCAATTTTCTTCAACAGTATCTTGTTCGATGGAAAAGTGAATCTAGTTGGTGCATTCGGGAGGTAAAAATTTAAACTCTCAATAGTTTTCAAAAGCGTCGGGAAAAACAACATAAAAATAAGAAAAAACGGGAATTTTTACGCAAAATCTGTTTTTGACAAAATCGATTTTGGTTTTTGGTGTAATTTTAAAACATGAAATGTTCACTGGTTGTTTTTCTTATACAATGATATTATGTCATTGAATTAAAATTAAACACCATCCATTACAGTGACCCACTTGTAACCTACCGTACTGTACAGCAGAGGGACATCCACTTACCCACCTTTTTTTTGTTATGGACAATATCATTTGCATTAAATAAATTCAGAACTTCTTTACATTTTTTTAATCTTTAATTAAACTATTCATTTTTTTTAAGGTATTTATTTTTTATTTTAAAACTGGTTTATTGGTTTATCAAATAACAAGCACAATAGAACCAGAACTTTACAAACAATTTTTATTCATTCAACATTTGCTTAACATTCAGATTTATTAAAAACTAATTAATTACTCATAACGAAAAAAAAATACTTAGTCCCTCTCTACACTTTGAAGGGATTTTCTACAAAACTTAAGAGATATTTTCTTATGTAACTGATCACATAGACTTGATCATATTGTATAGTTGATATTCATAAAAAAAATTTTGAATAAATTAAAGTTGATTTACAATAATAATAATTAAATATACATTTTAGATAATAAGCTACCTACCAAAAATTTTAATTAAAAACTATCTCAATTTCGCACAATTGCTTCAAAGAAACTAGAGATAAGACTATAAGTGTATGAGAAGTGATTTTTCTCATTAAATTATTTGACAATATAATATTATTGATTATGCAATATCTATGTTAATACTAGAAATCTTTTCTTAGCATTTTCGGAGAAATGACGACTTAAAAATTATCGATTATATTATTCAAGTATTCAGATGTATTTATATAAATGGTAAGTATTAGAAACCAAAACTCATTCTACTCTTGTTGTTCGAACAGCAACAGTGAATTCTTAATTCAATTTTGTTAAATAGTAAATTTGAAGCGAAAAAGTTGCAACCATGGCTAGGGTGTTGATGTTATTGTCTGTGATATTCGTCAGCGTTTATTTGACGGAACAAGCATACTTTTTGCAGAAAGATTTCATTGAAAATATCAACGAACAAGCAACCACATGGAAGGTATGTAATTAATTATTTATATTGTGTTCGAATAATGTCTTGTTAAGTATTGTTCATTATATGATAGAATAAAATAATTATCTATATTATGTTTGGAAATTGATAATTTAAGGTGAAAATATGAAGTATCAATGGTAATCGTTTTTGAATGATAACAACATTAGAAAATCTTTTGATAAAAATCGTTATTTTGTACAAGACTATAATATTTCATCAAAATTTAAAATCCAGTCGATCTATTTAATAAATCGATCATATTAAACATTATATTAGATTTTCAAATCTTAGATATTATTATTAAAGATTGTATGCATTGTGACCTACAAAATAATTTACACATTTTTAAAAATTACAAAAAGTGAAAAATTATTTATCAACATTTATAAAATCATTTATTGATATTTTAAAGTATCTAGAGTTATTCAATTTAGAATTTCAACAATATAAAATCGATTTCCTACGTTATTTTATGAATTATTTAGCTATGTCCTATGTACAAAGACCCAAATAAAATATATCAATATATCACTGTAAGATCAATACATTCATCGAGAAGGGCCTATGTCATATTTTGACAATGCTCAGGAGTTTAAAATAATAATTTGGCCAATTTTCGGAACTGTAAAAATTCTGTTACTTACTTACATTTGTTTTTATTTCATTGTATGACTCTCATTTTGTTTTAAGTATGAATATATGCGTTTTAATTTGACATTAGCCCCCCAGAAAAAAAAAATGAAATTTCCGAAAACTAAAATATAAAATGAACAATTTTTAAAAATTAAAGAACTTGACTTTTTTATGAAAATCTAGTAATAATATTCAATTGAGCATAATTTAAGTAATTTATACATTTCTAAACTTTATCAATTGATTTCGAATGACCAATGTTGAGGGCTATAGATGAGAGATATTGGTCCTTTTAACACAAGCAACATAAGCAAATTTTAATGATATTGTTCAAATAATATCAATTTTGTCAAAAGGGACATTGGGCCTTCTTGCACAAAGCTACGGACTTCATTCCTACCTAAATTTAGTTAAAATATTAAATTTGTGATGTATTGTACTTTTTTTAATAATTTTTGATACCTTCTAATCAGCACATTTAACAAATATTAGGCAGGTGTAAACTTCAACCCGAATACACCAAAGGAACATTTCTTAAAAATGTTGGGATCAAAAGGAGTACAAATTCCGAACAAAAAATAATTCATCTGTACAAAACCGACGATGCCGCTTACGATAACTTATTCGGCCGAATTCCAAGGCATTTCGACGCTAGGAGAAAATGGAGACATTGTCAAACGATCGGAGAAGTCCGTGACCAAGGGAATTGTGGATCGTGTTGGGTGTGTAAAAATATAAATCGATATGTGTCAAGAGTTGGACAATCATTTTAAACGAAATATTTATTTAGGCGGTGGCTACGAGCTCGGCTTTTGCTGACCGTTTATGTGTAGCTACGGATGGAGATTTCAATCAATTGTTATCCGCCGAAGAAATCACTTTCTGTTGTCATACATGTGGTTTCGGATGTAACGGTGGTTATCCGATTAAAGCGTGGGAACGTTTTAAGAAACACGGTCTAGTAACCGGAGGAGACTACAAATCTGAAGAGGTATGTGGCTTGTTCGGAGAAGAGTATTATTATGTTTGGCTTAACCGTGCTCACATCGTTTTTAGGGTTGTGAACCATACAGAGTCCCGCCCTGCCCATATGACGAAAGTGGAAATAATACATGCGCAGGTAAACCAATGGAAAAGAATCACAGATGCACGAGGATGTGCTACGGAGATCAGGACCTTGATTTCGACCAAGATCACAGATACAGTACGATTTATTTCGACGATATATTACATGTGGTTAAAATAATACGTGTTTAATCTATTAACTTATGATCGTAGCACGTGACTCCTACTACCTAACGTACGGCAGCATCCAAAAGGACGTTATGACTTACGGACCAATCGAAGCATCGTTCGATGTGTACGACGATTTCCCCAGTTACAAGTCAGGTAAACGATAAATAATCAACGATTGAATATTATATTATAATACGTGTATTGTGCTGCTGTTCCGATAATCGTAGTATTATTAATTCTAACCGTAATTTCAACGTTTTAAAGGTGTTTACGTGAAATCGGAAAATGCCACATACTTGGGAGGACACGCCGCCAAATTGATCGGTTGGGGTGAAGAATACGGAGTTCCATACTGGTTGATGGTCAACTCGTGGAACGCAGATTGGGGTGACAACGGTCTTTTCAAAATCCAACGGGGCACAAACGAATGCGGTATCGATAATTCGACAACCGCTGGGGTACCAGTCACTAACTAACCGAACCATTTTAATTTTATTAAAATATAAAAAAACCGCCATGTCTTTTATGTTTGAATAAAATCTATTTGAATTATTTTAATAGCTCTGTGCTTTTGATTTATTTTGTGGACATATGGAGTTTGAACTTTGTGTTGTTCATAATAATTTAGCCAATATTTGTGTGTGCACGATGCATGTATAAAATATATATTTTACTTTTTTAATGTAATAATTCCAAGAGTGCGTACCTACACATAATTGATTATTTTTTATTCACACTGTCCGTAGTCGTTTATGTATTGATTATAATTTGTTTATGTTATTATCAGGACTATTAAATTCAAATTCTACACTAAAAAATACCAATTAATTCGGATATTACCATATACTATATTCTGTATTATAATGATTTGGGTTTTGATATCTTGAAGAAAATAACTTACAAGTCAATAGACAGCTTACTAGATTCTGATATACATATTTTATAATATAATATATTTTAATCCGCATTGAAATTCTAGTAAGGATATATTTTCAGATGCATATTACAAAAATTAGGAAACTCTTTCTTTTATTTAAAAAATTAATTGATGAATTTCATTTTGAGTTGTTATTGATACAATTTATTAATTATACATTAATATTATATATATTATATATTTTTAATATATATATTTTTTTTTATTATAACTATATATTATATTTTATATTAATATAAATTATGTTATATTATTAATACATACCAACAACTTTTACTATACATAAAAGACAATTTATAATAATCGATAAGTATAACATTTTATAAGACATTTTCAATCAATAATTTTTTATTTTAGCAAGTGAGTAGATTGTCAAAACAAAAATCAAAAGTTGATATTCTTTTACAATGGAGTAAAAGTAAACACTTCAGACTATAAACAATATTGAGTTACTTACTAGAGCAATGAAAAACTAAAAAAAGTGGAGGATTACTTCTCGAGTTATAGGCTTAAAAATTATTTTATTACTTGGGACCGTAAATGAACTCATAAGCAAAGCTACATCATTAAATATACGACTTGATGTTTATGATTCTGAACCAATAGTTCCTTGGCTATAACGTCCAAACCCTATTCAACCTTACTCAAGATTTAATTTCATATATTCTCAAAATACGAGTTTGTAATTTTTCAAGTTCATCTACTAAATTATATAACAATAACAAATGTTATTTTGTTTTGGATTCCAAAACAACAGATGAAAACTATAAATTTTATTTAACGAGGATTGGATAGGTACAAATGTACAATATCTTAAACGAAAATTATATTTTTAAATCAGAACAATTAGGTATGTTTTTTTAAACCCGTAATAACACAGTAACACTAAAGGTTTACAATATATTATTTTTCACTGTAATCGTCGCTTATGTAGGTACTTATGTTGAGAACCTCTGCACGAGGCGTGAATAATGACTATTCGACACATAATATTATAACTGAGCAGTTCTGCAGCCGTAAAAGAGTTCGCAGCACAAATTAAGATTGTCGCCAGTCCGAGGTACTCTGAGCTAGACACGATGACTGATGTACTGATGCGATTTATAACTTCATCACTTTACAATAAATATTTATGTCATATTACAATTACCAGTGTGTTACAGTTATTTTTAAAAAAACTCAACAAACCATACCGGGTATGGTATCAAAACCGATTGGGTTAAACCGACGACAAGCGAACAAGCCCAAGTAAGAAATCTGTGACCACCGGGTTCGGCCTAGGGTCACAAATACTTAAATCGTCACCTGATCGGTGAACTGCAAACGTAGATTATAATTATTTATATATTGTGCCATACCCCCCTCCCCTCAAACCCTCCCACAGACGATATGTGCCGATTGAAGTTCGTTGTTATTGACCAACATTCGGAAAACCCGATATTTGATTTCCAAAGTCAATAATCTGACTTTTGGGTGCTGACACGGACGTGTCTATTTGACATTTTCGTCTCACTCCGCACACCTATGTACAAAATAATATTATGATTATTATATACTTATTGTTATAAATCTAATCAAAAAGATAAATATTTAATACAAACCCTTCGTAATCCAGTGCACTATATAAGCATCTCCGTTTCAGTCACATGTTTGAATGAGTTTAAACAATTTTTTTCGTTTGTACCTATTAAAATTACTTCAGTACGCGTATATTCTTCATTCTGAACTATGTTAGGAATTATATTTTAATTTAAATTATTATTTTACAAATTCTGATAAAATATAAGATTAATATAATACACTCGAATATTGTATATTATTACGAATTTGAACGATCTTATTTTAACCATTTAGTATCGCAATATAATCAAACCTGGTTAAGTTAATGATAATTTCTAACTGAGTTCAGTTAAGTTGATATAGAAAACATTTAAAAAGTTTAAATTTAACAGTTACCTGAATTTTTTTTAACTCAGTTAAGTTAAAAGTTATATGAACATTTTAAATTAACTTATTAACTTAAGTTATTATAATTTTTTTTTTTAATATCTTTATAAATACCCATTAATATGGTTTAAAATAATAAAAATCGTAAATATTATTGAAAAAAAGAAATAATTATATGAGCCTAATTGGTTTTAATTAAAAAAAACCTTATTAAAGGCGAAAATATTTAATAATATTATGTTCTTGAGAATTGGACATTTTTGATTTGTATTATATGTCAATATAATAATATATCATATTACTTATTAGTATTTATTAATTATTATTATTTTTTATTATTATTACAATATTCTCGTATGTCACAGTATGGTACGGTATATCTTTATATATACGATACACCTAAATGGCTAATGCTATATGTATAATTAAGTTATTTTTCTTGAAGAATTCCGGTTGATGGAACAATAAAAATACATTTAGCTATATTTCTAATTTCCTATTCTAATAAATGGTTATGTAATATGCATCATCAATAATTATTTTTATTATATTTATTATTAAATTATTTATAAATTAACTTAACTTGAATTTGATTAAAAGTAACTCGTTATTTATTAAGTTCAAATCAATTAAAATAAGTTAAGTAAAAAATTAAGTTAGTAAAAATTAAATTTTAAAAAGTTAAAATTATCTTAACTTTTAACTCAACTTTATCTTTTTAACTCGTTTATGTCCAGGCTTGAACATAATATATCAGTTATATATCTACTCGAAGGGCTCGGTCCTCAATGTACTTAAATAAAAAGTATTAAATATGCATGCACTAATATGCTTAAAAAAGTAAAAATATGAACTTTTTTTTTGCTTATTATTTACTCAAAATTTGCATAAGTACAAATATTTTATTACTTAATAAATAGGAAGAAATATTTTTACTAAAATTTATATTTATTTATATTTATTAATGAAAAATGGGAATTGTATGTTAACTAAACTTTTGAAAAACATGATACAATAGTACCTAGTAATAACTCTCAAAACCTATAATATAGGTACATGATAATATATTTATTTTATTGCCAAAAACTATCAAATTGTACTGTAAACTTATAATTAATCATCAAATATGGTCCAAAAAATGGTAAAATTAAGAAATATACTCTTAAAAATACAAATTCACTAAGTATGCAAAATATATGGAATATAGACATTTAATATTTTTATCGTATTGTCGTGAAAATAGTTTTAATCTTACTTAGCAATAAATCTAATAGTTCCCCCCCCCCAAAAAAAAACATGTTAATGGTACAACTTCCGAGCACTAGCACTTATTAGCTTGCTGAACTATTTAAGCTATAGGATTTAAAATACGAAAAACAATTTCCGAAGAAATTAAATATTAAAGTTAAAATGATGTAATGATATGTGTTAAAATATTTATAATTTTGTTTCCTGTCATTTTATACATATATAATGAGGTTATGCCTTTAGCTTTACTTGCCTTAAGGTTTAAAATAATAAATTAAACACAACCATTTACCATGATATTGGTTACCTATATAGTGGTAAAGTGATAAACGATGTTAAAACACTGTTTTAAGTGGTTCTGCAAAAAATTGTATAAATACTGATAAATCAATACTTCTTGTAAGTTAGGGTTTTAGTATTTCAGTCTTTGAGTAATTTTACATTTTATTATTATTTTTAGATTAACAATGTCTAGACATATTATATTGATCGACAAAGTGAGTGTGATGAGTTAAAGTAATTTTTTGTCACACTTGCACCGAAAGTTTAGTTTCCGATGAAGGTTGAGGCGTTGGAAAGCGACATTTTTCCGTCCAGCGGGCGGTAAATTGGAAATCCCAAGAAGTGCCTGGTGGTAAAGTGGAAATCCCATAAAATGCTCAATTTATTATTATAACTAATGATTGAAAATTTAAAAACAGTTTCTCTTAAATAGCACACACCGCTACTTAAAAATCTAAAAATATTACAGTCTTATTTTATAGACATTTTAAGTTCGAATTTGGACGAAACTAGATACATAAACGAACAATAATGAATTTAGTAGTTTTATTGTAATTTAAATATATTGTTCATGGGTATCATTTGTTTAAATATTACAAATGTATATTGTGTGTAAATTTAATTTATTGTCAAAAACCAATTCAGTCTATGTTTCTGAGGATATGATTATCTGCAATGTTTCAATAAGATTTGGGTTTTTATTTTAATTTGATTTACTTGTGTCTGACGTCACGTTTAGGAGTAGAAATGAAGCTTTAATCTTCAACTTTCAGGGTGGTTTTTGGTGTAAAATTAGATCTTGTTTATGTCAGTTGAAAACAATTTCCAGTAATCAATTTTCAAAATAATTGGGAAAAACAAATTACGGCGCGAATCCATATATGTCATATGTAATAATAAAATAAATCCTTAACAATGGAGGCTGGCCCTGCACTGTCTCCGCTAAGAATCGTTTTTCGTATACAATGATCGTCGTTGAATCGAAATTTGACATAATATACATCACAGTAACCGATGTTGACTTATTCAATTTCATGAAAATATTATGTTGTTGGTACCTGCGTATTTAGATTAAGATATTAAGATTTTTCGTTAACATCATACCGCATTGGGTTTATACTTAAATTATTTATAACTAACAAGTATGAATAATAATTATAGATACCTACTTAAGTACAAGCCACAATATAGGGACTTAAGTCGAATAATTATAGTCTTGTGATTAAGATTTTTCTTATATTCTATTTTTTAACCGTCATCAATTTCATTTTCAAGCTTTTTTACCCGACAAATAAAATGTTATTGAAATTTTTTTAGAAAAAAAAAACTAAAAAAATTGGAAGCTGAAAATATGTCCGTAAACAGTTCAAAACAAATCAATATTTTAGAGTTATACCAAAAACAAATAGTAATAATAATCTGGTAACCCTGCAGTGTAATTCTAAAATACAATGATATCTATGTGCATATTATCTATATTATTCAATGTGTAAAATTAAAATTCACTATTAACTGTTAGGAATTAAAATTGTATCACGCGTATAGCATTTGACCCACTTATGATTGAAAACTACCTTATTTTGTTATGTGATGAATAGGCGAGTTGTTTCAAAAATAATTTTTATAGTATTAGTTTTCCTCTGAATGTGTTAACGTTTTATAATAAATAATAATATAACGTTGTGAGCATAGATAGACATGGAGATTGGTCCTACCTCAGAGTGTGGTTTAGTAAAAAAACTTCACAGGTTAGGTTGCAATACCGCTTTATATTTTATTATTTAACTTACATTATACTACTTATTTATAAAAACAATGAAATATTAGGTATTTATTTTTATCGATTTTTTAATTGTTTAATTGTATTATTTATTTAATGAATTTATATTCCAAGTTGTGAACTAATAGCCACAGACGATAAAGCGGTCATCGTTTCCGCCAAAAAACTCGATTTTTGTTTCCGCCAAAACGAAAAAGGTTCGATTTTCATTTCCGCTAAATCTATTTCTATCTACCTGTCTAAATTATAGTTTGAGAACCATTTAGAGTTACCCAGGGGCCACCACGAGAAAGTGGTTCTTATTGACTCCCAAAAATCAATTTGTGTTATATTATATGTATTTATATATAGTAAATCAATTATTTCTGACAGTTTTATACTTCTATATAATTATTGCATACCTTTTTTAAAAATGTCATTCTTGAAATTGTTTTATTTTTGTATTCGTCTATTGCGTTTGTTGTACTTATATTTAAAAGCTTGTGTATAAGTTTCAGAGTTTTTTATTCTTCAATAAACAAAAAACTAGATATACGTAAAAATTGTTCTCTAAGCCACGAATGGTAAATAACTGAGTAAAATATTTTGGACAATATTCAAACGTTCCGTCGACAAAAATTGTATGTGATACACATCGGCCGTAAAGGTCAAAACACTGTTATTTAATTGAATTTCATTCAAAATTATTTTTTGAGGTCTTTCACTGATGTCATTTACTGCTTTTCGCTTAGAAGCAGTCGCCACTTTTTGCCTATCGATATTAGAACATAGCCCAATGCATATCGCATATTATGTAATCTACAGTACAAGTAATTAATACGTACCTAATTTGTTTTAAAATATTGAAGAAAAAGTAAAATTAAAATAAACACGTTTATTTAACATACCTGTTATATACTGATTAACTGATCTGCCTGATCAACATAAAAAGTTGCGGTACAAATTTGGATGAAGCAGCGATACCTTGGAATATTTGTTTGGACCGATTTGTAAGAAAAATTAAATTTGAACTCATCAATCACAATCATTTTTTTTCCATGTATACTTGTTATGAATTCCATAATATAATATTCCAATATATTCAATAATTAATATACGTATATTATTCACGCTTCACTCGGACACGGCTAAATGTTGTAATATTCGGTTGATACTCCTAATTTCGTCGTTGTTACCACAGCACTCACAGATCCGATCACAGAACTCCGATACCGATAACACAGACACTGTTGATATATCTACACGTGATATAGGTTAAATCGATTTATATTTATTTATAATATTATGTTGGTATTTCTACGTTTAAAATCAATTATCTCTTTATGATATCTTAAATATTAAATGGTTTATCGATTTCGATAGCACTACACATAGGCTAGGGGTTCTAAAACTCCAGCTCAATAATATAGGTAGAAATAGATTTGGCGGAAATGAAAATCGAACATTTTTCGTTTTGGCGGAAACGATTATTGGCGGAAACAAAAATCGAGTTTTTTGGTGGAAACGACTGACGCCCAGACGATCATGTTCAGTGGGGCCTATTATCTTCTTAAAGAATAAAAAAATAAAAATAACAATAACAATAAAATGTTTGTGAAAAAAATACAAATATAATAATAGTTTGTAGTGAAAATGATTGTTATTTAATTAAAAATAAAATGTATCTAGCGTCACCAACTGCGGTGCTGATGATACAAACCAATAATAAGGTATATTTTATTTAAATGGAAGTAAGTAAAACATAAGTACCTATAATATCAAAATAGTGAAACACACAATGTTTGCAACTTGTACGAAGAACGTACAAGTTGTAAACAATCGTTTACATTGATAATAAACAATATGATAATATTATAAGTGTTTCAAGGCTACGTATATGTCATTGAGCAATGATGACTATATTTTTTCCAATAATCCAACCATCAAGCATTTAAATTCGATATTTTAACATGAAATAGTTACCTACATAATAACAATAATCGATATAATGTGATATCTTGAACAGTTATATTATTGATCATAAAAGCATTAAATATGTATTTAATTAAATCTTTAGTGTGTGAAAAAAGTATTTTTAATAGATAAACAAATTATTTTCTCTTAGGAAAATATTGACAATATGTAAAAAAATATATTAATTCGATAAACATAAAATAAAATCTACAGCGTGATTAGAACTAATAGTGAGCAATCATAAAAAGAATAACGTTTTTTCAATTGAACTAAAAATTGTAATCCTATTGTATTGAACATTTTAAACCATAAGCCATAAACTACGTTATATATTAATTAATTGTAATCGTATGCGTATCACTTAGTAAACCACTGGAACACCAGCAGACGTCGAATTATCGACTCCGCATTCGTTCGTTCCTCGTCGAATTTTGAAAAGACCTTCGTCCCCCCAATTTTCGTTCCAAGAGTTGACCATCAACCAATACGGGACTCCGAATTCTTCGCCCCAACCGATCAACTTCACGGCATGTCCTCCCAAGTATGTAGCATTTTCCGATTTTTCATAAACACCTGAAACCCATACAATCAAGGTTAAACTGTTTGAAAACGACCATTCCTCACGCACGTATTCCCTTGCTTTCTCCTCGGGGAGATTCGATGGCGAACACGTTTCAGGATTTCTACATATCCGAACTTAGTCAAAGTGTGTGCGATTCGTTTGAATATACCATACCGTCCGTTGTAGGTATAGTGTAGTATTATTAGTGCGTATGACTGAAGTGCAAAATTAGTGGGAGGAAGCTCGAATAGGTATGTCATATCATTCTGAGCCCGACGAGTATTGTGTTTTGCCTGTGACAAGTTTGTACATGTTTTCTAACGGACGGACAAAGCTAATATAATGCGACAAGAAATCTAAAAACATATGTCGTACTAAAATTCGATATGAAATTCAATTTAAGTGTATGAATGTAATAAGTATGACTGTTCTTAGTTTTGTACGTTTCAAAACAAATTTAATGGGAATATTAGAGTAGACATTTGATATAAAGTTGGAAGATCTCAATTACTAAACATCACACCGAATTCAAGTGCGTGTTTTAAACTTATCGGCACACTATTAGTGGTATTGTTAATATGGACAAATATATAAAGTTTGTTTTCCTAAAAAAAGTGGTTGGTATCGAATCTTCTTAAAAAAAAAATTGAAAACAATTTTAGAACGATAAGTCATCCATATAAATGCACTTTTACCTGACTTGTAACTGGGAAAGTCGTCGTACACATCCATCGACGCTTCGATCGGTCCATAAGTCATAACGTCTTTTTGGATACTTGCATATGTGAGGTAGTAATAGTCTCTCGCTGCAATCATAATTTAATCAAATTTAAAACTTTGGTATAGGTACGTAAGTGTACTCATAAAAATATCAAAGCAAATCATACTGAATCTGTGGTCATCGTCATAATTGATTTCTTGATCTCCGTAACACATCCTCGTGCATCTGTGGTTTTTTTCCATTGGTTGACCTCTGCACGTGTTATTTCCATATTCGTCAGTAATGCAAGGCGGTACTCGGTACGGCTCACAACCCTAACAGTCCACACGAATAATACAATTAATGATGGGCGTCCGTCGATTTCCCACGCTGAAAATTCCGCGTATACACTTTTCTTCCAGTCTGACCCATTTCTACCTACCTCATTCGATTGATAATCTCCTCCTGTCACGATACCGTGTCGCCTGAAATAACTCCAAGCTTTAATCGGGTAACCTCCGTGACACCCGAAACCGCACAGAT
This sequence comes from Sitobion miscanthi, assembly GCA_008086715.1. NCBI lineage: Eukaryota > Metazoa > Arthropoda > Insecta > Hemiptera > Aphididae > Sitobion > Sitobion miscanthi. The sequence continues at coordinate 28,195,490 of CM017801.1, forward strand.
GGCAGCAAAAAGTTAACTCCTCTGCGGATAACAGTTCGTTGAATTCCTGATTCGTGGCTATACACAGCCGGTCGGCAAACGCTGAACTCGTAGCGAACGCCTATTGAAATTTTACGTACAACATAATATGTATTATCCCAACTACAGTTTAGACACAAACTCATCATCACTCAGACGTACCCAACACGATCCACAGTTTCCTTGGTCTCGGACTTGTCCGATCGTTATACACCGTCTCCACTCTTTTCTCGCGTCAAACTTCCTCGGAATTCGGCCAAACAGGTTCACGTAAGCTTCGTCATCTGATTTGTACATTTTAAGGTTGAGTTTGTGTGGGACTTGTACTCCTTTCGATCCCAAAAGTTTGAGGATGTATTCCTTCGGTGTGTTTGGATCAAAATTTATACCGGCCTAATTGAATTATTTTATCTCACGGTTAGTATATTATATTTTATCATTAGGTACGTATAACAATAAAGATGCTATTTCATTTTATACAAATTCTAGTAGGGAATAGGGTATTTGGAATCATTGGTTAATAAATTGTGATATGTTTTTAAGTAATTTTATTTGCTTAGTAATTAAAGCATCCTGTTTTATAACAAAATAACTGTGATTTGTGTTTAGCTCTAAGATAATCACATTTTCATATTATACGTATTTTATTGCTATGTAAATGTAATAATCACAAAGCAATAGTAATTATTGTATTTATCAAAATATTGAATTTTCAATTGTGAATTGTGATGCATGGATAAATATTTCCAATCCATATAATGACAAAGTAAAATGTTGATATTAAAGAGCTATAAAAACAACAAAACCTATGGCCATAGTTGCCGGGCTTAAGTTCAATGAAAAAAAAAATGTATTTAAATGTATTTATTAGGTATTTGATAAAATTTAGATGAAAAAAAGACTTATCGGATTTGTACGATATAATATTATAATATAATTAATAATATTCGGTAACATTTCAAATCACGATTTAAGATATTATGGTTGATCAATGAGCCATGATAAGGCGGCATAGGATTTCAATCCGGATACTTTTGCTTCTGGTGACTATTTTTTTTACGTGTCATTTACTCTTCGTATTAATGTCTGTACACGGTATTGACTAATATTTAACTAACTAACTTTTTCACAGATTTTACTTTACCACCGTAGCTCTGTTGGTAAAAATTCGCGTGACTTTTGGATTCAAATCGTATGCCGTGTGATAACATTTTTTTAATGGGTCGTTGGGTAACTATACTATTTTAAATCGTGCAGCAAATACGTAAGTATGTGGGTAAGTTGTTGGGAATCCAAAGCCGGCCGCGCGGCCAAAATAAGAATTGCTCCGCGTCAGCCACGCCAGTCACTAGACGTGACCTTAGAATCAGGGACTGGAACCTATAGGGTTTTTCGGTTCTGGTTATTAAATTAATTTGTTTAAGGGTTCCGGTTTCGTTTTGGTTTTCTAAAAAAAATATAAGGGTTCGTAGAACCGGTTAGTACTGGTTTTGAAAAATACTAGTTATTTTCGGTTAATTTTGATTTCTGATTATTAAAGATTTATTAAAAAAAATAGTCTGAAATAATTTAATTATTCATTTTTAAATTGTAATTATTTCATGAAAATAGAAGGTATTATGAAAAGTTAAAAAAAAGTGTAAAAAACACAAAATAAAAAAAACATTAAAATATTTTACTTTTATTTTTCTGAACCTGTAAACGGATATAAACAAAATAGTCATTCCTATAGTCTTACTTTTACTAGTCCAAATAACTAGTCTACCCTAACCTAAATAACATTTTTACAATTAACGATTACGGTTACGGTTTTACATTTTTGGAAATAAAAGTTCCGGTACCAGTTCCGGTTTCTAAATTTTTAAGATTAATCGGTTCCAGAACTGGTTCTTTTCGGTTCCGGTTTTGGTCCCTGCTTAACACTATATTGTACATTAGGTGTCTAGATAGACAATGTAATGGATGAAATAAATGATATAAATCATTGTATACTAAAAATAATAAATAATACTGAGCGACGGTAATAATATTTTAACTACAAAATAATATAACTAATTTTTCAAGATTTTGATAAATTTTGTCAAAATCTAAACATTAACTAAAAAAATCTAAAAAAAAAAACGTAATCTTTAATATTTCTCAACTGCTAATATTATAACAACTTATGAGAAATGTTATATTACATTTTCAAGCATTTAGATTCAACGAAGTACATTTTATTGATATTTATAGAAATAAACCTAAAAAAAAAAAATCAAATTTGAAATATCTATAAATAACTCAAAACGAATGAAAACATTTTTATGGAAAACTAGAATCTAGAATTTTTTTATCAACAATAATTAAAACATACTAATAAAAATCGAAATTGTCTTATGGCCTATTAACAGCGAAAATATATGCAAAATATTTTGAACATTTTTTGGTGTATCTATATTAAATCCTTATAATAAACATTCCATGAAAAATTGTAAGTATTCACATTTATTTTTTTAGTGTTATATAAAAAAAAAGATTTTTTCAAAAGCTAGTTTTGCATAAAAATCTCAGTTGTCTCTTAATTTTTTGTTTTTTTTTCCTGACGGCTTAGAAAAGTACTGGGCATTTTTACTTTTATGAACTTTTGTACTTATTTATTATGCGCAAACGCCAACTACCAGTTTCTCGTAATTATAAATTAAAATTAATGTTTTAAATCGAAAAAAAAATATGTTCATAATCTAATAAAAATCGTAAAATTATAAACTCAATTTATAACTACTCTACACTCAAATCAGAAAAAAAGAAATATTGATAAGTGGAATTGAACATTTTCATTTTCATTTCAGGTCCATTGCGCCCACTCAATACGGTTACTGTCGAAACTCAAACCAGCTTAACCTATACTATACAAAAGGTTACATCGGATTTTATTTTAGTTATCTTCTTTGTCACGAGGTGATTGTGTATATCCTAACTTTCAATATTTTAAAAAATAATAATTTCAAAACCATTAAATGGTATCTTAAATTATCTCAAAACTTAGTACTTTTGAGCATTATATATCATATTATGATAAGCCACAAACAAGGTAGATCAAAATGGCATAGACCACCACAAACGTTATTGTGATTCAAATCAGCGTAATAGATTTGTATCAGCAGTAGAGTACGCAAAGGTAAGGTTCTAGGATTCTGACCCCCCTGAAATGTCTTTCTTCTACAAAAAAATCTCATTTACCACAAATTTGATACACAGAAAAGATCAATAAAATTATTGGTCATTTTTAATAGTTATAAAATAAATTGTTAAATTAATTATTATATTTAATAAATTATTGACACCTTGGTCATCAAGGTGTCAATAATCATAGTTTCAGATTTATTTTTGGCTGATTTAGAACAACTCTAAACGTCTGCCATGATCGTCGTATTGTGTATCAACCACCATAGATTATAAAATAATGGTATACCACGTTTATTACGGACCAAAGAGCTAAATTTGAGACTAACTCTATAATTTGTTTTAACTTATAACCAGTAATATAAAAACTGTTAACAAAAATTATGTAAATTATTCACTCCGGTAAAACCCTAAAACGTTTTTAAATTCTGAGCGAAGCTATGAATGTATTGATTTTATAATAATGTGTGTTTTTTTTTATTCTGTCATCACCTTTTAGGACAGTAAAAGTGCTTAAATTTTCTTCAATAGTAACTTTTCTGATAGAAAAGTGAATCTAGTTGGTACTTTGGGGGGTCAAAAGTGAAAATTTCAAAGTAGTTTTCAAAAGCGCCGTGAAAAACAAAAGAAAAATGGAGGAAAAAAGCGAATTTTTACGCAAAATCTGTTTTTGAGGAAATCGATTTTAGTTTTTGGTGTAATTCTAAAACAAATGATCGTAGGTACATGAAATTTTGACTGAATATTTATATTAGCATTTTCTATACACCTTAACATTTTCCAAATATTTTGACTTATTTTAAGCTGTTTACGGACATTTTCAGTTTCCATTTTTTTTTGTTCTTTTTTCTATAAATATCAATAAAATTTTATTTGTTGGTTAAAAAAGCTTGAAAATTTAATAGAAGGCTCCTGATATATGGTTCTAATAGCAATTGAAAAAGATTAAAAATACAAAGGCACAATTTTTTTTATAAGCATTTAAAGTTTAAATTTTGACAAAATTTATCAAATTTATAATTTAATAATTATTTTATAGTTAAAAATGTATAAAATGTTTAACTTTTATAGCTAAGGATTGAAAATTGAAAACAAGGTTCCATGTAAATAGGTTATATATAAATTACTTTATGCACAATAATATCATCAAATATACTTAGTAACATCATAGTCTGACTGAAGTTTAAATGAATTAAATTAATTAAATATTTCACGACTCGCCAATAATATAGCCACAGCCCCCTATTGAGATAAATTAAAAATCAAAAAATTTAATTTTACTTTCTTATAGAAATTTTTTAAATAAGCAATTTAGTAAGTTAACAGTTAAGTAAACTTGACTCTTTTTGAGCTGTTTACGGACATTGCCAGTTTTCAATTTTTTTAGTTTTTTTTTTCTATAAATATCAATAACATTTTATTTGTTGGGAAATAAAGGGTGACAATTTAATACAAGGCTCCTGATATATTTTTACAATAGCAGTTGAAAAATATTAAAAATACATAGGCACAATTTTTTTTTATAAGCATTTAAAGTTCAAATATAATAAAATGTATATCATTCGAATCTAACTTATACGGAAATACTGTATAAAGTATAAACACTATAGTCTATAATTTAGTTTTGGGTTGGGCAAAAATTAAACTTCCTACCCATACAGAAAAAAAATATTTCCTAACTATGGTTGAAATAATTTCAGGAAAATAATAGTTGTCAAAATATTTAAAAAAAAGTCGCGTAAATTATTAGAAAATATTTTAGTTATATTCTTTGGCCTAAAAGTTCATATATTTCAAAATATTTTAATCATATATTTTCAAAAAACATTTTTTCGGAAACGTTATAAAAATATGAAGTCAAATTTTTTATGGAATCATATAGTAAAATATTTTTTTATCGTAAGAAGAAAATATTTATTAAACATTTTTAGTCAAATATTGATTATTCAACCACTTTAAGACATTCACAAAATTTTATCATTTCCAAATGCTGTGTGGGTAGCATTGCATATACAAATTAACTAATTTTTAACTTAATAAGAAGTTAACAAAAAGCGTGCATTAACATCTAACTTAACTGAGTTAAACTATGATTAAATTAACTTTTAACTTATAACTTTTTTTTATTGTTACATAATAACTTAACTTCACTGAGTTAAAAAAAATCATTAACTTGCCCAGCCTTGTTTGTATCTATTCAATTATCAAGAAATATTTATTTATTTATCTTTCTTAATTATTTTTACATATTAAATTAGTTTAAATTTAACCACAGTTATAGTTTATATGGATACCAATATGATTAGGTAATATTAATTGTATACAGATGATTTTATTTTACCGTATTATAAACTGGAAAAAAACTAAGTTATTATAATGGACACTTTAACTAGTAAATACTAAATGATTATATTAACTAGGAAATTATATTTAACTAGTTAGCTTAAATTATAAAAAGAAAACTTAACTTTTTAAACACCTAGTTAATTTAATTACTACTCTTTGCAAATTGAAAAAGACGTTATACCTACGTATACCTCTACGTAGGTACCTCTTATTATTACATGTTCTTACTCAGATGAAATTCATTGACATATACCTACCTAGGTAGGTTTTTCTTAGCTACGTTTTGCTCGATTACTCCCAAAGTTATCTACAATAGGAAAAAACTCTTTAGGCGGTGTACTTAATAAATGCAATTCGACGGAAGAACGTAATTTAATTTTAATTGTTTGCGTATTTTTGTCATGAGCGTTATGCCGTTATTATGATATAATATTATAAATTATAAAACCTATTGTTATAGTTCTATGACATTATGTATAGGACTCAGTTTCAAATGTAAAATGCATTATTTTTGAGTTTTATATGACAATGCATTCTAAGTAGGTACCTAGATAATTCGTTTCGTGTAACAGATACATCGATGGCGACACTTTGATTTTGTGCTTTACCATTTTAAGAAAATTTTTTATCATTTTCAGATAATTGTATTATTATTTATAGTACATATTAAATATATTATTATGATTCCTTGGTTGTACGAGCTAATAGTGTTAATTAAGAAATTAAAAATATCGTATCGAAAAATGTTGCTTTAATGGTTTTTACGTAATTTTCATCCGTGCCAAATGTCGATCATTCTATTTCTGAACATTATGATAATGTTTTTAATCAGTCTATAGTGATCATCGGATTTGGCGACTTACCGAGTCTTACTCAAACAAATAATCACAAACTAATTGGTCAATAAGATATTTACTTCACAATCGCGTTTATCTCGACTATACTGAAGTCTATCTATTGTACTTGGCCAACTTCGGTTTTTGTATTATTCTTAATTTATTCAAGATAAAGAATTATTTAATATCACCGAAAGTGAAATAATCGTTTTCTTCTAGTAGGTCAAAGATATTTCGGTCATTGTTGCGTTGGTTATTTTTAAAGCTTTTTTTGATATATTTTTTAGGGTATTTGAATCCGGGTCCCAGTAAAAATAATACTATTTTATCTCCAATCTCAGTGGTTCCCAAAATCAAGTCACGACCCAAATTAAGGTTGTGAGTGCATAATTGATAATTCACATATTATTTCAGCATGGCATTTGTGAATACTCAAAAAAAATATTTTCTAAAATAATTGAATAGGTAACGACAAAGATCGAGGAAGAAAATCGTTTAAAATAATATTATAAAATATTACCGTTATTGTACTCGTTGGTATGTGTAATTTCTATTTTGTATTATTTTATACTATAATGTAGTATTAATAAAATATGAGAATTATGTTTAGAGTTTATAACTCACACAGCATAAAAATATTTCCTAACTATGGTAAAAATTGTTCTGAAAAATAATATAGTTGTCGAAATATTTTAAAAAGTTGCGTAAATAATTAGGAAACATTATAGTTATATTCTTTGGCCAAGAAGTTTATATTTTTGAAAATATTTTACGAAAAATATTTATAAAATATTTAATCATATAAATTTAAAAAAAAAAAAGTTTACGGAAACTTTACAAAAATATCGAGTCGACATTTTTGTGCTATCACATAGTGCAATATTTTGTTATAATGAAAATAAATATTTACTAAACAGTTATTAGTCAAATAATCTTCATTATTCGATCACTTTAAAATATTCACGAAATATTATCATTTCCCGAATGCTGCGTGGGAGTGATCTTTGTAAAGGTCGACAAACGTCGAATCGAAATGTCCGAGTCACGCTCACGAAAGGTTGAGAGCCACCGGAGCCTGACTGGCATGGTCGACTGTCTTGGCACTGAAATGTGCCTCTATCGTTTTTAATAATATTTTATACCGTGCGCAATCGTCTCACCTTCCACGTCTTTGCTTTTTCGTTGATGCTCTCGATGAAATCTTCTTCCAGAAAATACGCTTGTTCCGTCACGCAGACGCCCAGGAGTAAAATCACAGTCGACGAAACCCACATCCCAGCACCCATGGTCCGCGGCAGTCGTATTTCCTCGAAAACGGCGGAAAATGTTGTCCGGAATCGATTCCCTGCGCCCACGACGAAAATCGCCCGTGCAGCCCGCGCCCGTAATATACTACAGGTAAGTCACTACGTGTCTGCACTCGTCGGACGAACGTTGGGCGATTGATGTCGCGTGCACCGAGTAAAATACGAATTAGCAGGTGTACTGCAACGGGTACATCATATTAATATTTTAATCCCGTTATCCGGGTACGCCGAATAATGATATGCGATACGCCTGTTATATTTCAGTCGTAAACGTTTCAAGGCGAAAACTCTTCAACACACCGACGACGAGTGAGTGTTACACCTTGTATTTGCCGTAGTACGCAATCGAATATATCATTCGAGTACAACAATTACGGAACCGATATACATTGTTGATACGTTCATTACGCGTGTCGTGTTGTAGAAGACCACTTGAACTCTAGTTCCGATGACTGCGTATTCGGATTTCTTCACTACAACAAACGTAAATAATGTCGAACATTACGTACGAACAATAGTATAAACAGTAAACAAAAATTATATTTCTAAAGTTCAGATTCGATTTTTGACGTTTCCACAAGTGAACCGCTGACTTATTTGTCGGTGCATTACCTGGGGGGGGGGGGGGTGTACGCGCGTACGATTTTTAGTATAGGTAACGATTTCAACACAGGCAAACAAAATTTCAATCAGCCATTTTATATCTTATTAACTCAATTTATTAATCCTAGTTACAAGGTTTGTTTTTGTAACAAGTTCGTAGCGAGAAAGGCGTGTTCACTTTTCTTGTGTTATCTTGAATGGCAAATCACCAAATGAACCATGTACCAATTAATATGGTGCACGTAGCGGTTAACAAATGACATGTACCGAAACCACAAAATTGAAAATTTGACACAAAGGAAAACTGTTCGTGTCAGTGACGAAATATAAATTTCCGCCAATACAGAAGATATTTGTACCTAAATAATTTTTTTTCAAAGTATTATTATAGTTAGTATGAAATAATATTATATAATCATGCATTTTAATGACATAAAAATCCTAATTTTAAAAAAAAACATTACAATATTTAAACCTGCATTTATTTATTTATGCATTTCGGCCAATCGATAGTTAATATTATATCATCAGCTGCTCTTGTCCGCAGTATTTCGGTTATTCTTTATTGTTTTCATCACGATTCCGAAAAATGACAGGGAAAATGAAAAATCTACAGTTTTAGATGTACCGATTGGGCTTAAATGTTTCTCGACCGACAGCTGTTAATGAAAATACAATTAGAACGATTCCGTGCCTAGCTGTCGTTTTTCTGAAAACTTAATAAAATATTTTACTATGATAAATATAGCATAATTTTCAAAAGTTAAAAGAATCACACACCCACCAGAGATTGTCCTATTGGTAATAATAACGAGAAAAAGGTGAGCAAGTGGATATCACTCTGCTGTACAATAGGTTACAAGTGGTTCACTGTAATGGCTTGTGTTAAGTTTGAATTCAATGATTTAATAGCATTGTATAAGAAAAACGATTCTGAGCGAAGATGGTCAGTCAGCCTATGATATTATTGTGAACAATGTAATTGATATATATTATAACCCGATTACGTGAAACCCTGTTTTTAATTTTCAATCCTTAACTATTAAAGCTTATACATCCTTAGCTAATACATTTTATACATTTTCAACAACAAAATAACTTTTAAATTATAGATTTAATACATTTTGTCAAAATTTTAATTTTAATGCTTGTAAAAAAAATTGTGCCTGTGTATTTTCAATATTTTTCAACTACAATTGTAACAAAATAATTTTAAATGTCTGTAAACAGCTTGAAAACAGTCAAAATATTTTGAAAATATTATCAAGTATAAGAATCGATAAAATAAACATATATTATAGATTTCAAGTGTTATTCGTTTTTGAACTAGAACCAAATTAGAAAATCGCTATTTGAGAAATCGAGTGAATATCCTATGTTGTAAAAATGTGAACTTCAAACGCTCATAAAAATTTAATTTGTCTTTCTTGAAGACATTTTTAAATGTCATCAAAAACCGAACTTTAAATGCTTATAAAAAGCCTATGTATTTTTAATATATTTCAACAACTATTGTAACTACATAATATAAGGAACCTTGTATTACATTTTCAATCCTATTGATCCAACAAATAAAAAAAATTGACAGTTGAAATTTGAAATTTTCCGTAAACAGCTCGAAACAAGTCAAAGTACTAGTATTAATATTAATACTAATATTCAGTGTAGATTTCATGTATCTAAGTTAATTTTATATGTTCATCTAACCAAAATTCGTTTTGTCGAAAAACCGATTTTACGTAAAATTCCCATTTTTCCTTAATTTTAATTTTGTTTTTCCCTGTACTTTTGAAAACTATTGGAAATTTAAAATTTTAGCCTCCCAAATGCACCGAATGGATTCACTTTTCCGTCAAACAAGATACTGTTGAAGAAAATCGAAATATTATTTTGACTACTTAAGTGTACACCAGTGCTTATCAAACTTTTTAATTTTGAGCGGAGTGATGAATGTATTGATTCTTGTTTTATTTTTTATTTTTGTGTCTGTGTACACTATTAGTAGTCGAAATAATGCTTCAATTTTCAACTTTAATAGTAGTATACATTTGTATGTTCACAGTCTTTTTTTTTTTCACCGCGGTAATTTCGCAACGTTCAAGGGAGGATGTCCCGCTTTAACACAATGATTTTACCGTGACACAAATCACGGGAAGATTTCACACTCGTTGTCCACCTATTTGCGCCTCACACAAAAATATTTACCGTATAGCATTTTACAGGGAGATTTCACATTTTTTGTCCACGAATTCTCCGCTTACACAAAATATTTACCGTATTTTAAAATTACAGGGAGTTTGCACACTCGAAATCGGTTTTGCCGCTTACTCAAAAATATTTACCGTGTACACATCAAATTTTACTATTGTAAAAATATATCAGGAGCCTTGTATTAAATTGTCACCCTTTATTTCCCAACAAATAAAATGTAATTGATATTTATAGAAATAAAAACTAAAAAAAATTGAAAACTGGCAATGTCCGTAAACAGCTCAAAAAGAGTCAAATTATTTTCAAAATTTTATCGTGTATAGAAATTGAAAATATAAACAACCAGTGAAAATTTCATGTATCTACGGTGATTTGTTTTAAAGTTACAACAAAAACCAAATTCAATTTTGTGAAAAATCGATTTTGCGTAAAAAGTCTCGTTTTTCCTTAATTTTTCTTTTGTTTTTCTTGGCGCTTTTGAAAATTACTGGCAATTTTAAATTTTGACCTCCCCAATGCACCAACCATATTCACTTTCCAATCGAAAAAGATACTGAAATTGAAAATCGAAGCATTATTTCGACTACTTATCGTGTACACAGACACAAAAAAAAAATTTTAAAAAAAATTTAAAAAAAAAAAATATAAAAACACACATCATTGTAAAATCAATACATTCATCGTTCCACTCAGAATCTAAAATAACTAAAATTGTAATTCTTTATTTTGTTCTAATTTGATGTTCAAATGTTTTCTTTTGATGTTGTCGAATTTTGGTGGTTATTGTATTGACAATTGAGACACTTTATATTCTGAGCGGTGCGCGATGAATGTATTGATTAATGATTTTAAGTATTGTTTGTTTTATATTTTTGCATATCTGGAGACACTTGTAATACTGTTACTGTTAACTTACTAAATTGCTTATTTAAAAAATGTCTATAAGAAAGTAAAATTAAATTTTTTGATTTTTAATTTATCTCAATAGGGGGCTGTGGCTATATTATTGGGGAGTCGTGAAATATTTAATTAATTTAATTTAATTTAAACTTTAGATTCTGAGTGGAAGAATGAATGTATTGATTTTACAATGATGTAGTCTTTATTTTTATTATTATTATTTTTTTTGTGTCTGTCATCACCTTTTAGGACAGTAAAAATGCCTATATTTTCTTCAACAGTATCTTTTCTGATAGGAAAGTGAATCTAGATGGTACTTTGGGGGACAAAAAATTTCCCAGTAATTTTCATAAGTGCCATAAAAAACAAAAGAAAAATTAAGAAAAACGGGAATTTGTACGCAAAATCTGTTTTTGAGAAAATTGATTTTGGTTTTTGGTGAAACTTTTAAACAATTACCGTAGGTACATGAAATTTTAACTAAATTTCTATATTAGCATTTTCTATACATATACCATAACATTTTAAAAATATTATTTTTAGCTGTTTCCAATTTTTTTTAGTTTTTTTTTCTATAAATATCAATACAATTGTATTTGTTTTGCTTGCCAAAAAGCGTGAAAATTCAATACCAGGCTCCTGATATATTGTTTCAAAGACAGATGAAAAATATAAAAAATTCATAGTCACAATATTTTTTTGTAAGCATTTAAAATTCAAATATTGTCAAAATACGTAAAATTCACGAAAATGAGTAAATAATATTGAGTTAGAAATTCATAAAAATGTTTCTATTTAAATCCATAAGATTTGAAAATGTAAAACAATATTCTTCATAAGTTTGTGTACTTAAATAAAAAAAATGTCTGCAAGCAAATTAAATTAAATTCTTAAGAGCGTTTGGAGTTTTTACATTACTCGATTTCTCATGTAACGATTTCTTTATTTTGTTGTAATTCAAAAACGTTTAACTGTAGACACTTGGGATTTATATCAAACATATGATACAATTCCTATACTTAATAAAATTATCAACATATTTTGACTTGTTTTGAGCTGTTTACGGACAAGTTCTAATTTATATTTTTTTAGTTTTTTTTTCTATAAATATCAATAAATTTTATTTGTTGAGCCAAAAATCTTTAAAATTTAATACAAGGCTCCCGATATATTACTTAAATAGTAGTTGAAAAATATTTAAAATACATTGGATAATTTTTTTTATAAACATTTAATGTTCGATTTTCGATTTTCGATAAAATTTATCAAATTTAAAATGTAATAATTATTTTGTAGTTAAAAATGAATAAAATATTCAATTTTTATAGCTAAAGATTGAAAACTTACAACAAGGTTCCAAGTAAGTAGGTTATTCTGTAACCAACAAATCTCAAAAATATAAAAAGACGGTTTTTTATAGTTATTCTATATTTAAATTTGGAGGAAATTACATATTAAATAATAACAAAGTGTAACGATTTAAAATTATATTTTATCTTCGAATTTGACTACATTTTAACATCAAATTTAATAGGAAAACTATACATAATGGTTAATGGGAGCACTTAGAACTATTCTAGTCATCGACCTATTGACCTAAGTTCTATGATTCTATTGTAAATCGTTCGTAAATCGTAAAGTCTGATATCTTACTGATAACTGAAAAGTCATAAGTCATAATCGTAGAAACTAGACCGTAGTATAATATTATACTAAATTTCAATAATTCTATTTAACTACCTACAGGCTCACAAGTTCGTAAACGTTAGTTACTATTTCTTTTTACTATGGGTCGACCTTCAAAGTAAAAAGCTATTGCTGAAAAATTGTTTACCAAGTATTATGTTGGAAATATTGAAAAACGAAAATGCTTATTTTTTAAAGAGGCTTAGGTATGCCTATAATGCAGTGGTTCTCAATCTTATTTGTACCGCGACCCAAATTTCCCCCGAAAAATCGTTCACGGCCCACGTGGTTTAACTTTTCAAAAAGTAGTTATAAAAACAATATTGGTTTATTACTTTTATTGGGTATTAGTTATTTTATAGGTTTGTAATCAATATATTTTTACGAAATAATGTACTTTGTACTTTTAATAATGAGGCGTATTAATACCCGTCGTAATAAATAATTTTACGACGAATTATTATTTATGACTCACGTGCTTTTCGGTACTATACTACTATAATAATATAAGTATATTTAATAACATAATAATATAATTAATAAGTATATTTAATATTAATTTAACATACATTTCTTGAAATCTTTAAAATTCAAAAAATATTTCACGACCCGCCAAACATTGACTGACGACCCACCGTTTGAGAAACGCTGCTATGATGCATTTCGTTTGGCAAAGCATTTATTTAATATGTCCAAAAAGTAAAAACTGATTCAAAATAGTAAACACTTACTAATTAAATAATTACATAGGTACTAATTTAAATTACTGCAAATATTAAAACCTAATATTCAAAACTTAGAACCAATACGTTTCTATATTATGTTCACTGCTAGTTATTAATTTAATATCAGACTGCTATTACATAATCAAAATGCATAATATTATTCATCAATAAACAGCAATATTATTGATCTTACATCCGTATTACACTCAAGTAACAATTATCTAAACTCCATACAATTTTTGTAAAATACTGTTTTATACAATTGAGAAATAAAATACGGTATTTTGACATCACTGGCTGATACAAACTTATGTTTATTAAATGTGTACCACTTTTTTTACTTTAAACTATGAAAATTTAGGAAAATTATAAACATTTGACGTATCTAAATCAAAATTGTAACGAGTAGCTACGCGTCACTAAACATTACGACAAAGGGCAATATAGACATTATTATTATTTAATAAACATAACATAAAATTAATTATGTAATATTTATTTGTTTATATTTGACGAAAAAAGTTAGATAAGAGATTTGTTAATACGCGAACAATAGTCTGCACTGTTTGCTTTTTAATTGATTTGAGTAATTATAATAGAACCTGTCCATATCAAGTATATTAATATATTAACACCTTACATTTATTTTTAATAATTTTCTGAATAATAAAACATACCTAATAAGAACAAGTCCAAACAAATATAAAATCCACTTAAATTGTATACTATACAAACCTGGCAGTCGGTCGTCCCATTATTATTATTATTACTATTACGATGGACTACAAGTGTCTATAACAATATAATATTATTATCCTATTAGTACATCGTAAAGTTTAGCGAGTCGAAAACACCGTACTCGTTCGAATTTTTATTGATATAAACCAACATTTTAGAGTCAACACCATAGATATTGTAAACAAATAAATAATTTTGAAGTACAAAAGGGCATCTACGGTTCTCTGTTGAAATTCGGTAGTTTGTATCTCTGCAGGACGCTCGAAAAATCTCATGACGTATAATAATGTATTTGAAAAAAATATTATGCTATTTATTCATCAAGACGTCGCTATAGGTATCCTTGTATATGTAATTAAAAATTCCCAAAATCAGATTTCGAATTACAGCTGCGTTATCGGAGAAAAAATTTGAGCATGATTGTTGAATCGCTCTGTATACAGAGCTGTCGTATATTATAACAGTCCGAGGGCGTGACGACACGTTCTGTATGTATTACAGATATGACGTGTTATTGTGGCATATTTTTTTTATCAGCTCAATGCTCAGACTATAAAAAAAAAACAAACCGTAGAAGGCGCCGCAGCCGAATCGCATACCTATAGGTAATATGTATTCTAACGAATGTAGTAATAGTGTATTACTATTACGTATATTATACCTACAAATATTGTATTCACCGACGCACCACCAGTGGCGTATTTACGGGGGGGTCCAAGGGGTCTGGACCCCCCCCCCCCCCATTGACTATCGTAGTACATGTTAAATGTAGTTGTGTTTTTACATGATTAAGAAAAACAAATCTTATCATAAGATATGAAGGCTTTTGTAAGAAAAAAATTTGAAGCTTCAGGCATCAACATTTCCAATAAATATCGTGATTTTTTTTTTTTTTTGTTATGAGTTTAGTACCGAAAATGGTTTAAAAATACTGAGTTCATTTTTTAATTCAAATATTTTGTAGTTTTGAACATTGCCAGTATCTACAGCCACTCCAGAGAGATCGTAGGGAATATTTTCATAAAAGTTAAAAGTTACAACATAACTATATTAGATTTTAAGCGGAGCGATGATGCTAGTGGTTTTAAAATGGTTTTTATTTTTTTTTTTCTTAGTACCTTATCTTTTAGCGAATTGGATCAAGATGGTACTTTAAGGAGGTCATTTTTTGATTTTCTCAATAGTTAATTAATGCCACAGGAAAAACCACCTAAAAATAGGATTTTAATTTCTAACGCTTTGTTTGTCACCATAGAAACGAATGAAATAAAAAAAAAAAAAATTTCAATTTTAATTCAACTTACAGACTATAATAAATAATAACAATATAAAATATCCAGACTGACAAACCGTCTCCGCTCAGAATCGTTTTTCTTATACAATGATATTATAATATAATATCGTATTGTATTTAACTTGAATTCAATGATAATATCAAGTTGAATACAATCCATTATACATTGACCCACTTGTAACCTACTGTACAGCAGAGTGACATCCACTTACCCACTTTTTTTAAATTTGTTTTTTGCATATTATTATTTAATAATTAAAAACTCAAACATTTTATATCGTCTTATAAATATGTTATATTTATTTGATAAAGAGTAATTGGGTGGTAGGGTGGGGGGGCTTTGCCCCCCGCGGCTCTGTTTTCTGAAAATTATCTGGACCCTTCCCCATGAAAAATTCCTAAATACGCCACTGTTATATTTGTTATTATGATGATGACGATACGCCTCGGTATGTTAAATAATTCGAACCGCGATGATTTCGACTTTTTTATATTTTATTATCATTGTTACGTGTTCTCACAACATTGTCAACACTACTGGCGGGGCAGTCGTTATAGTATTATATTATTATAAAAGTACAAGTAGGAATAGGCAGCGTGTGCAGATGTAGTTCGTACATTTATGAAGTGAAATAATCAAATGTGAAGTGCCTACCGGCTACCAAATAGCAATATTGTTACGATAGCGCGTACGGGGACAATGACACTCACATCATAATAGCTATGAGTAGGGTTAGACTGTCTATGCAGTAAAAAAATGATAAATATGTGTGCGCTTGTGGACTGAAAAAATAGCAGTTCCCTATGCGTAAAAAAAATTTAAAATAATAATACCTATGCACTAAACATTTTCATATTTAAATTATTTGATGAAAATATTAAAGAAGGTGTTAAATGAAAAATAATATATATTGGTATCAGTTACGATTACGATACGAGTATCTACATAATATTATATTCGTTAGTAATTAAGAGAGCTGCATATTGAACAACAATAATTTGTTTTGAACGTTCGACTGTGTATCTGCGTTATGTATGATATTATAATCTCCGAAAAGCAATATTTAGAATTAATTTTACAAACATTAAAAAATTTTTAGACTTAATATTAATTAGATTATTAAACTTAATTCTATATATTTAGTTTGAAAAATGGTTTATATTTTGTATGACAAACTCAATATTTCTTTGTTTTTCATTTGAAAAACGATTGATTACTTCTACTGGATCTACAACGATATCTCCTATGTACACTGAGTAATGCTAGGCCAGCCAATCGGTCTTCTCCAGTTGCATTCCTTAGGTAATTTTTTATTCTTTTCAGCGTCGAAAAAGTTGTTTCCGGTGTCGCCGTAGTTACTGGTAAAGTTGCCAAAACTTTTAATAAAAATGAAATATTTGGGAAAAAATTTTTGTTACAATTTGAATATGCTTCAAGTATTTCAGGAGATCGTTCTAATATTGATTTATCACACCATTTTCTTTTCCAAAGTTTTAACTCGTTCGAAAGTGCATCCAAATCTAAAAACTCTGAGTGTAATTCGAAATCACTTGCTTCTAATTCAGAATTAATACATTTATTGGGAAGTAAAAAGCACAGCGAAGATACTATTTTTTTATGGTTAATGAAGCGTTCTTTTAATTGTCTTATAAAATCATCGAAAAATGATATTGCAGCTATACGAAAATATGTTTTCAGACAATTAGTAACAATATTCACACGAATATACACACGTATATAAACCCCCCCCCCCCGAGATACGGCCTTGGATTTGGGGGACCGACCCCCTTGGTCTTTTTTTTGCTATTATTTTAGAAAACAAGTATATATATATAGACACTAAATCGTGATTAGTGTTTACTATATTAATGTATTTTTCAGTTCTGTAAATAAAGTAAATAAAAAGGCGGGTAAGTGGATGTCGCTCTGCTATACAGTAGGTTACAAGTAGATCACCGTAATGGGTGGTGTTATTTGGAGCCTTGCAATTAAATTTTCACGTTTTTTCACCAAACAAATAAAATTGTATTGATATTTACAGAAAGGAAAACTAAAAAAGTTGAAAACTGACAATGTCCGTAAACAGCTCAAAAAGAGTCAAATTATTTTCAAAATTTTATCGTGTTTTAGAAAATGCTAATATAAAAATGTTTAAGTATTTACAGTCATATGTTTTTTTAATTACAACAAAATAAGAAAATCGTAACATGAGAAATCGAGTAAATATTAAATGTTGTAAAAATATGAATTTCAAACGCTCCTAAAAATTTAATTTGATTTGCTTGTAGACATTTTTTTTTTTTTTGATAAAGGTAGACAAACTTACGGGTAATCTTGTATTACATTTTAAAATCTTAGATTTAAAACGAAACATTTTTATGAATTCTCAACTCAAAATAATTTGCTAATTTTCGTGATTTTTCCGTATTTTGTCAAGATTTGAACTTTAAATGCTTATAAATAAAAACCCTGACTAAGGATTTTTAATTTTTTTCATCTGACTTTGAAACAATAACCTAGGAGCCTTCTATTAAATGTTCAAGCCTTTTTTAACCAACAAATAAAATTTTGTTGATATTTATAGAAAAAAAAACTAAAAATAATGAAAACTGAAAATGTCCGTAAACAGCTCACAATAAGTCAAAATATTTGGAAAATGTTATGGTGTATAGAAAATGCTAATATAAACATTCAGTCAAAATTTCATGTACCTTCGATCATTTGTTTTAGAGTTGCACCAAAAACCAAAACCGATTTTCTCGAAAACAGATTTTGCGTTAAAATTCCCGTTTTTCCTTAATTTTTCTTTTGTTTTTCAAGGCGCTTTTGAAAACTACTGTGAAATTTTTACTTTTGACCCCCCAAAGTACCAACTAGATTCACTTTCCTATCAGAAAAATTACTATTGAAGAAAATCCAAGCACTTTTACTGTCCTATAAGGTGATGACAGACACAAAAAAAAAGGTGGATAAGTCAATTTTCAATCCTTAGCTATGAAAGTTGAACATTTTATAAATTTTTAACTACAAAATAATTATTTAATTTAAAATTTGATAAATTTTGTCAAAATTCGAACTTTAATGCTTAACAAAAAAAATTGTACCGATGTATTTTTAATATTTTTCAACTGCTATAATTGTAATAATATATCAGGAGCCTTGCATTAAATTTTCAAGCATCTTTACCCAACAAATAAAATATATAATACTAGTTTATTCCACGTAATCAGGCTATCAGTGTTCTTATTTGTTTGGAAAAACAACATTCGTATTTTCTTTAAATTTTTTTATTTTTTTATTGTAAGTGCTTACTATGAAAGTATAAGTACGCGTATGTCTGAAATAAGTATTTTTAATTTATCAAATTAACAATAATAATTTATGTCGTTAGATGTTCTATAATTAATATTGATTATAGTAAAAACAAATTTTTATGATACTATTATTTTTGTACTAAATTTTGTTGGATAAGTTACTAAGTTAGTATTAAATAACCGGATTATGAAATCACGACTATTATTAACCCGCATGTGGAAATGGAAATTAACAATGTTACAAATAATACGATAATCAATTCGCTTTGATAAATATTAAATATACAAATTTAATTGTTGTTTTCATTAAGTTACAAGACGATATTAACACCATCACTTAGACCACAATCTTCAGAGTATCATCATTGCTCATATTTGTTCGTTTCGTTGTAGTGAGCACTTGAAGTTTGAAAGGGTTATTTATAAGCAAGATTATATTGAATTACATTTATTCAGTTTTTTGTATTATTATGGCTTTAGTTCCACAAATTACGCGTAATATAAAATCCACGAATATATTTTAATAAGCAGTACGATCCACTGTCTAAACGAAAAAAAAACGCGTTTAATCATGTTTTAAATATTCTATAAGATGATAAACTACAAAATAAAATATAAAATATCAATAAATGTTTGGATTTGTAATTATTTACCAGGTGATTACTTTTAATACTTATATATTGTTCTATATTGACTTAAATTTAATTTTCTGATTATTTTTTAAGGGCCCCACTCGTGTGTCTTTAATAAGGGGCAATATTAAAAGCGGTAAATAAAAAGGGGAATTTTTTGCTCAAAACACGCTTTACAGTAAAAACACTTAGGTAGTGTTGACTGATTTAATTAAACTTCTTTTGTCAGAATTAAGATGGTGTTCTAAAGCGCGCTTTGGACTTCAATTCTTGATTTTGTTGCTTAAAATTAAAAAAATTAAAAAACCAAAATCTCGTATTTTATTATGTTTTAAGAATACAACTTAAAAATTGAAATCCAATGTGAAGTGTATCTCATTCTAAAAAAAAAATCTAAAACGGTTTTTTTTACGAGGTTTGAGAGTTTTTCTTGTAAGAAATGTTTTTGAGAAAAAAACAGGTCAAGTACAGGCCCGTTAATTCGGTAAATGAATACGAATATAATTATTATAATATATAATATATACATATTTTTTTTTTATTGAACTCAAGCCCAGCACCTGGCCATCAGCTGTTTTTTTTTTTATTTGTAGGGGGGAGGAACGGTTGGTCGAAACACGTTTGTATGTGTGGCAAGGATTTGTAGCTAAAAATCCCGGGTGGTCACCCATCCGGCAGCTAGCAATGGCAAACTAAAAGCGTTGTGCGTGAAACACCGAAAATCATGAACTTCGTTAGGCTTATACCGTAAAATCTAAAGATTTCCGGCAATTCATTTTTGCACCATCATTCTTAACTGGTTGAAATACACAGGTTTCTGCAAAAAAAAAATCAAAATTTGCGTAGGCGCTAAACTTGATTTATACCGCTAAATTTAATAAATATTTTGTTTGTAAAAAAATGTCAAACCTATCCCTACATCCAAAATTCCTTGCACGCCTCTGACACGAATACGTACATTCTTATTACAATATGATTGTTTCCGGTTTCCAACAAAGAGACCATCGTTATCACTAGGGCTAGGATTTATATGCAATAAAAAAAGATTAAATATGCAATTGGTTTATTAAAAATATGCAATAAAAATATACTTAAATATTAAACAAAAAAAATATTATTTAAAAAACACATTTTCTATAATTTTTTTTTAAATACCAATTAATAAAAATAAATATGTCAAACACTAAAATATAAAAACATTTAAAAAATTCTAAAATCTCAAAATCTCTAAAATATTAATTGATATAAAATTGATAAAGCTACTCGAATAAATTACATGAAACAATTACATGATGTTTTAAATTTTCAAAAATGAACGATCTTCTGTTTGACCTTAGTATGTTTTCATATTTGCTAAAATTCCGTTTGACATCACATGACGTAATTTTTGCATATCTAAATTTTGTAACTTCCCCAGGAGTTAGATTTGGAAAATCTTCATCTACATTGTTGCCATTTAAAATATTACGTATCGTAGACATAGCTTTTAGCCCGGTATTTTTTTCTAACACATTTTTATATTTTTTTTTGATTTTTTCAGCGATCGGTCCTTTGTTTTGGCCAAGTTTAGATTTGGTGTTTTCAACGATTTCCAAATTATCATCGAGTAAATTTTCTAATTTCAAAATAGATTGAGTAAGTATAGTAAGCATACGAGTATGCGACAATAAGATAGATAAGATAAAATTACATTTGGGTATTTTGTACTGCGATAAAATGAATTGTAATGAAATATACTATAAAACATGCACTTTTTGTAGTTTTGTAGTCGAAATGTATAAAATATTCATTTTATTCAAAATATGCAAAAATATGCATTTTTTCCAAAATATGCAAAAATATGACAAATAAAAATACCACCATTTACCTCAGCTAGAGCTAATTCGTGGACATTACTTACAAAATAAGTAATCAGAAATTGCAAAAAAAACATACCAATGCATATGTTACGGTCAAAAGCCGAAATCGGGCAAACCTCAGAAATGCCCGGGCAAAACGCGAACTGCCCACAATCCTTGGGCAAATTGTCATATTTCGGCTTTTGACCGGGCATACCTAGTTATGACCAACCTCATTTGGGCAAAAAACCGTAGCGTCTTAAATAACTTAACTAATATTAAATACAAATAAATAATAATCATAAATTTGTACAGATATAATTGAATACACTTAAATAATAATAAAAATATAATGATATTAAGTACTCGTATAAAAATAAACATATAATAATATTAGGTACTCTTATAAAACCTCATTTGGGCAAAACCGTATACTGAATTTTATCGTAATGGCAAAACCGTAGTGTCAATAGTACAATTATATGTATCAGTGATTTACCGAATATCGAAATACCACTGAGGACTGCTAGTACTCAAAATTCATTAACTGGAGGACAAGGGTTTATTTATTGTTCTTGCAAAACTAAGTGTACCTACTGCGAGACGATGTAAATGTAAACAACAAAATATTTTGTGTAGTTCTAAATGCCATGGTTCTAATATGTGTAGAACAAATAAACAATATATTATTATTTTATTATTATATTCAATTATTTATTTTAACATTAAAGAGTACCTAATATTATTATAATGTTTATTTTTATACGAGTACTTAATATCATTATATTTTTTATTATTATTTAAGTGTATTCAATTATATCTGTACAATATTTTATGATTATTATTTATTTGTATTTAATATTAGTTAAGTTATTTAAGACGCTACGGTTTTTGCCCAAATGAGGTTGGTCATAACTAGGTATGCCCGGTCAAAAGCCGAAATATGACAATTTGCCCAAGGATTGTGGGCAGTTCGCGTTTTGTCCGGGCATTTCTGAGGTTTGCCCGATTTCGGCTTTTGACCGTAACACATATAAATCCTAGCCCTAGTTATCACTTATCAGTTATCACCGACAAATAGATTATATTCCGATTTCTACCAAAAAAAAGTAAAATATAATATTTTAGATATTTTTTAAACACTCCTTACATATTATTATTAATTTAGTTATTAATATTATTTCATCGCGACCGGAACCCGATATCGGCTCGTGACCGCAGAAGCTGAGGAAAGCTTTATCAGTTGATACCGGGATTATATTAGTGAAAAATGACTTATTGACTTTTGAATTGAATATTTACTAGCGTTGATTGCATTTTTTTTATATAATGTCTGAAAGCGATAGCGAGTAACCATGTGCATTTTATGCTAATTTACAAACATTTTTAATTTATCCATACATTTTTAATTTATACATACATATATACGTCTCAAGATATCACTGAGGTGTGACTGAGGTGCTGCAAAAAAATTCTCATAGATAATATGTTTAAAATTTAAAATTTTTAAGTTATTTAATTCTATGATTTAATGCATATTATTTCGTCACTGAACTAGTGACATGGATATGGTTAAATACAATATTCCCACACAGCATTTAGGAAACGATAATATTTTGTTAATATTTAATAGTGCTCGAATAATTGAATAATAACATTTTATATATTTTCTTCTCATTAAAACAAAATATTGTACCATATGATTGCATAAAAATGTTGACTTAATATTTTTATAAAGTTTCCGTAATATTTTCCAAGTATATAGTTAAAATGTTTTTCATAAAATATTTTCAAAAAAATGAACTTCTTGGCAAAACAATATAACTAAAATATTTCCTAATTATTTACGCAACTTTTTTTTAAATATTTTGACAACTATTATTTTCCTGAAAATATTTTAACCATAGTTAGGAAAAGTTAGAATATGTTTATGTGGGAAGAGATGGGGGAGGCGTGTATATAATAGGTAATCACAACAATTTAAAAAATTTAAGTAAGAGGTTCTCAAAAATTATCTAAAATAATTTATTAATCTGTTGTAGAATTCTGGTTATGTACAACCTATGGTAAAAACGAACATAGTGATAAGGATCGAGAGTTACTTTTGCGGGAAACGTTTTCGCCCATTTTAGCCTATTATAATTTATAGCTAATTCAAGAACGGCGTGTAAGAAATTATAATATAAACGTTTTGTAAAAATTTCAAGTTTCTACGGCAATACGTTTTTGAGTTGCAAACGAAATTTAATTTCAGTGCTCTAAAAAATAACATCTGTGGAATAGCGGTCAACTTTTTAAATTTTTTTATAATTCCAACATTATAAGAAACATTGTATTAAAATTTTCATGATTTTGACGAATTTCGTCAAAATTCTAACTTTAAATAGGTACTTAAAAAAAATATTTCGACCATGTATTTTTAATATTTTTTTTTTTTGGTATATGAAAAACGCATGAGAAACCTTGTATTACATTTTGAAGAATTTTGAGCAATCTAAATATTTTTTATCTTAATTTATAGAAAAGGGGGCAGTTGTTAATTGGTTTGATTGGTTGATTTTGCTGTATGCGATGCAAGGCAACTTTATATTTATTGACCAATGAAAGCCTTTTACCATTTTAGCTGTACATAAAGTCCATTTTAATAGGTTAAGTAAAGTAAAAAGGTCAGCGTAGGTCTATCAGTAAACTTGTGTAAAATCACTTATCAGTAATCAGCAGCTGCTTCAAACCGTATTTCCGTATCAATACGTTTTTCCTGAAGTGTCTGGACGGCGTTTAACAAAGGTGAGCAAGTTAATGAAAATAATTATAATAACTAATCGTATAAAGTGCCTACTGTAAACATAATACATTTTGTATTGAATCAAAATAAAAAATTAATTTAATTTTGAACAATCTGTTTTAAAATTTTTAAATGTTATCTGTAACCATTAACAGCATTAAGTAGGTAAATTAAAAACTACGTTGATGGACAAGACTTGGATAGCCATGGATATGTATACATTATACGTAAAGTTTTAAAAGTCAGTATTTTGGTCTCGAATCGAACTTTTATATCTTACTTCGAACCGAACACAAACCGAACACTTCGTTCAACATCAAGTCGAAACTGTAATAAACATTTCGTTAGTACACAACCAAACAAACCAAACGAACCTGAAACGATTTTTTAATTTTAATTTCTAATCAAACTTTTAGTGTCATGTCAAACCAAAATAGCCGATTCAACACCATTCAAGTATTAATTTAAGTCCTAATTTAAATCTATTTATTAGCTGCTAAATACTTTTTCATTAATGAAAAAAACAATAGCACAAACAAAAGTTTAAAACTAAACACATTTTAACATTTTTTCATTCGAAACGTTTAACGTAATCGAAATGTTTTGTAGTTCATAAATTCAGTGTAGTTTGATTAATTATCGATTTTCGAACTTTTCGTTCGAGTCGGTTTGGTTCCTTTTTTTTTCAAACTCAAACCGAACACCTAAAGTTTGTTTTAGATTTTTAACGTTCTCACACACCTCAATTTATAGCTTATTATGTTGCGGTTGAAACACATGTCTCCCGATGAATCATTCAGAACAAAACGTTGAATAATAAAATCAATTTTATTCAAACATATAAAATACAGTGAAATAAATAAAAAAAAATGTTTTACTGCAGTAAAATACAAGAGTGTTCTTATTTTAATAGGTCTGCACCCTAACTATTATTAGTTGGTCACTGGTACACCAGCGGTTGTCGAATTGTCGATACCACATTCGTTTGTACCTCGTCTAATTTTGAAAAGACCTTTGTCGCCCCACTGTGCGTTCCACGAGTTGACCATCAACCAATAAGGGGTGCCTTCTTCCACACCCCAACCGATCAACTTCACGGCGTGTCCTCCCAAGTACGAGGCGTTTTCGGTTTTCTCGTAAACACCTAAAAGCCATTGTAAAATGTCAAGATTAAAGGTCGTCAGTTGTACGTCATTTGAATAATATGCAAATGTGATTTATTAATATAAAATAATATGGTACGGTTCATCACGACCGGTCCGCGCATTTACCGGACTTGTAACTGGGGAAATCGTCGTACACGTCAAACGATGCTTCGATTGGTCCGTAAGTCATAACGTCCTTTTGGATGCTGCCGTAAGTCAAGTAGTAGAAGTCGCGTGCTACACAACCATGATTCAATTATATAGATTAAATACATATTATTTTGTCGGCAAATCGTTAAAATTATTGTAAATAGTTCATACTAAATCTGTGATCGTCGTTGTAGTCGAGGTCCTGATTTCCGTAACACATTCTCGTACATCTGTGATTTTTTTCAATTGGCTTACCGGCACACGTGTTATTACCTTTATCGTCTCGTGGGCAAGGTGGAACTCGGTATGGCTCACATCCCTGGAATACGTATGCACGTTAAGTAACAGTAATTTATACTTAGCGGGTGATTTATAACTGCAAATCCGAAATCGGACTTATTGGTTGTTGCCAATACCACGACAACCGAAACAACTATAATTTAACCATCAACCGTACGTTCATCACTTTCCGTACCTACTTAAGTATAGCCGAGTTACGCCACTTTCATGATTGTATATTATATTAAATGACTAATCGAAAATTCAACAATATTATTATGTGTCGTTGTAGCCGTTGACGGAAGTCCACAACTTGACTTGGCGGGATTAGCACCCAGAAAATATTTAAATAGTTGGTGCTTACCCAGACATTTTTTCTTGAAAATCTTTCGTTGTGCGTAAAATAAAACTGAAATTCTCTATACACGCTTTAAAACGATTCATAAACTATTATTATACCCTGCGACGCCTTACAAAATCAATTAAGAATATGCAAGTGCTATGTAAATCTTCTGCTTACTTGCAGACACGTGACTTTGTACTACACTACTATACTACTCTACTCTATAGCTTAGTATTAATATACATCAACGACATCATTATCACTTATATTATTACCTCTCCAGATTTATAATTTCCTCCTGTCACCAAACCGTGTTTACTGAAATATTTCCAGGCTTTGATCGGGTATCCTCCGTGACATCCGAATCCGCACGTGTGACAGCAAAACGTTATCTCTTCGGCGGACAACAGTTCGTTGAAATCTCCGTCAGTGGCCACGCACAAACGATCGGCAAACGCTGAGCTGGTTCCGAACGCCTATGATTAGAAAATAAATTCGTTAAATCCATTTTACGTTTTTGATCCGTCGACGCAAGTCCTCCGGTGAACGCACCCAGCAGGATCCGCAATGTCCTTGGTCGCGAACTTCTCCAATCGTTCTGCAATGTCTCCACTTCTTTCTAGCGTCGAATGTCCTCGGGATATGGCCGAAATGGTTGTCGTAAGCGACGTCGTTCGTTTTGAACTCATGGGCACTCGCTTGCTTGGCAGATTCCACCCCTTTAGATCCCAACATCTTAATGAAATGGTCCTCTGGTATACTCGGGTCGAAATTAACACCGGCCTAGTAAACGGAAATCGAACGAAAGTCGGTTAGCATTGGTCATATTATCGGATTTCATCGAATCTCAGATTTTTATACGAAAATGCGCGCTCTGCAATAATACGGTATATAAATAATAGGTACACAATTTAATACTATAATAAAATATACATTAAATAAATACATCGATTGCTATGGGGCTTCTCGACACCTTTTATAATACGAAATCCTGAATATTGTTAGGCACCTCGTTGTACATACATAATATTTAAGTATGGGCGAGTTAATGATAATTTTGAATCGATTCAAGTTCAGTTTATAGAAAACATTTTAAAAGTTTATAGTTAATAGTCATTCTAATTTTTTTTTTTAACTCAGTTAAGTCAAAAGTCATATGGAAATTTACATTCAACTTATTAACTTAAGTTTTTTTGTAGTTTTTTTTTTTTAATATATAAACAGCCAGTGATATGGTTTGAAATATCATAAATATTATTGAGCACCGAAAATAGATTTAATATACATATAACTAAATGTAGAAAATAAAAATACAGATGAAGATAATTATATAATAGCCAATAGGTACCAAAAGCATGCAAAAAGCATTGAAACACAATATTGAAGTCTGCGTGCTGCGAGAGCCGAGAACGAAATGCGAACCCCTAGGCGTTGTGTCTATAGGAAATATTGGCTGTTTATGAATATAAACATTTTAATTTTTAATAGCTATGAGCATAACCTAATTAGTTTTAATTCAAAAACTTAGTACAGTATCTATAATAATGTATATAATATGCTATTTAACATTGTATACTATTATGAAGAAAATATTTTATAATATTAATATGTATGTTCTTGAGAATTGTACACTTTATAAGCATGCAATATAATGCATTTTTATTATTGATATACAAGCCTGGGCAAGTTGATGATGGTTTTTAAACGAGTTAAGTTACTTGATGGTAGATATTTAAAAAAGTTTAAAGTTACTAGCTATCCTAATCTTTTTTTTAACTCAGTTAAGTTAAAAGTTATATGGAAACGCACAACCCACTTATTAACTTAAGTTGAGTTATTTCTTTTTTTTTTAACGATATATAAATAGCCAGTAATTTGATTTAAATTAATATAAAATAAATATGTATGCAATATGCATCATCAATAATAATTGTATTATATTTATTATTTAATTATTTATAAATTGACGCAACTTGGATTTCATTAAAAGTAACTCATTGTTTATTTAGTTTATATCAATAAAAATCAATTCATTTAAAAATGAAGTTAATGAAAATTAAATTTTAAAAAGTTAGAATTAACTCAACTTTTAACTTACAATTCTTAAGAATCAAATTAAATTTTAAATTTCCTATTTAAGTAAATTTGTATGCAAAGTGCATCATCAATAATAATCGTATTATATTTATTTATTATTATTTTATTATTTATAAATTAACGTAACTTGAATTTGATTAAAAGTAACTCGTTACTTACTTAGTTTATATAAATAAAAATCAGTTAAGTTAAAAATTAAATTTAAAAAGTTAAAAAAATAACATAACTTTAACTTTTTAACTTGTTTATACCCAGGCTTACATAATAATATCTTTCTTCCAACAATTGGCACAAAGTTAACAGAAATTATACATAGACAATAACATTGATGTCATTTCCAATTTAGACAATCAACGTAGTACACCCACTTTTATGAAATACTTAAATAAAATACCTTTCTCGGCGTATTTTCATAGAACTTTTTTATTTAGGTATTTAATAGAATATTTATAATTCAGGCTTCTAGGCATAAAAACCGAACTTAAAAATTAAAATATATTATATAATATTGTGTACGTTTATACAGAAGAATGATTGATGTGAGGGGGAGGATATCCCATGATAGAACCCAGTCATAGATAGCATTTAAACATATTTTTATGCAAACATAATATTATAATAGTACTATCTATTTTTTTTTTTATCGAATGCATCGTTACTAACAAGCTGTTAATTAGGATTTTATTGATTTATAAACTATAATATAATGAAGGAATAAATATATTTATATTATGATTTAGTATAAATTGTAGCATTTGTGTTATTCTGATGTATAAGCTACGTTATTGTAAAGTTTCATTAAAATCAATTCAGTAGTTTTTACGTGAAAAAGTAACAAACATGCTTACAAACTTTCACGTTTATAACATTAGAAGGATTATTAATCTAAACCAAAATATTATTATACTATGCAGAGGTACATTATTAAATATTATTATTATATAGTTACCGTCCAGGTAGTCGCTACTTCGTTGATCATGTCGATGTAACTTTTCTCCAAGAAATACGCTTGTTCGGTCTGATACACGCTGAATAATACAACGGACAACAAAATTACGAGACGAGCCATTTTTGCGGTTTTGCTGGAATAAAAAAACGTAAAAGAAACGAATCAACTAAAAAGCATCCGTTGCGGCAGTTACAACAGCAACCAGTGGTTTTAACGTGCCCAGTGGTCGACTATTTATACCGTACGAATGCCGTGTCAAGTAGGTACCTACTTATAACGTTCATATTCAAATTATAGGTATGGTTTAATTTTTCAAGCTCTTATAGATTATCGAGTGTCCGTAGGTATAATAAAATATAACGAAAAATGTTATCAAATAATTGTCGAATATTTAATTTGAAACAATAATAAAATAAATAATATTACATAACTAAATAACTATTAAGTATACTCATAATTGTTATACATAAAACCGTATAATATATCTTTTTAAATTTCGTGTCGTTTTAACACTTCATATATTTTAGTCTTGATTGTGTTTGCACTAATTTATCAACAATTATTATCAGACTGTTATATTCAGAAATCATCGCAATAATGTTACGAAATATTGCGATTGACATATTATTAGATAGTCTAAGTGCAGTCATTGTTTATTTGAGTTTCGATAATATTTTAATTGCGACAATTAAATAATTTGTACGAAATTGAAGTGCGAGCGATAACCACCTAAAAGTGGTACCTGCCATTCATTTCTAAGCATAGATATTTCTATACAAAATAAAACAAAATCTAACAAATATAATAATATAAGTAAAAAAAAAAAAACTATAAAAACATATCGAAATACTTAATCGGCACGTATGCTAATTATTCAATAAACGTGTAAACAGTTACCTTCTAGTTATATTTTCAAAAAAAAAAATAAAAAATCTATAACACAAATTGACGGTTTTATTGAAAACGTATTGTACCTACTTACTAGGTAAGTAAGTACATTGGTTTTCGTGTACATGCGTAAATTATAGATATACTTTTAAATTGTATTATTTATGAAATAAATGCACAATGTAAGGTATTTTTGATATAATCTATCATAATATTATAGAATTTACTTTTAAACATCAAATAATTTATACAAACAACATTTTGAAATTACATTACTTATATAGGTATATAAAATATAATAATATAAATTGCAAATACTCGCGATAAATATTTGCAAATTACAACAAAATAACTAAAATCTATGTTCTTCGTTAAAATATTTGCTTTCGTCCAATTCTGAAATTAAAATTTCAATAATAAAAACTGTAAATATGTTTTTAGATTTTTTTTTTTGTTACAGTACGCTAGGTATTTATGAGAAACCACGTGTTTAATTTTCTATCCTTAGCTATGAGAGTTGAACAATTTATAAATTTTTAACTACAAAATTATCTCTAATTTTATTGATTTTGACGAAATTTGTCAAAATTTAAACTTAAATGCCTATAAAAAAAAAATCGTGCATACCAATGTACCACCTATCTTTAAAATTTCTTAATTTCTATATATATAATAATTTAGGTATGAGGGTACAATGCAAACTTGGTCAAATATCAATTTCCTTTCAATGTCCAGAAATACTTGTAACATATATGTATAAGGACAAATTACTTATAATTACTTATAATTATATACAAGCACAAAAGTCAAAAAGCAAGCATCAAATTTTCCCATAAAAATGTAACATAATATTATAATTATATACCTACACGTCTATACAAATATATAATAAAAATAATTGATATTGCAGACTATTCAGGTAATGTTATTTAGATGGTTTTAGTAAAAATGCTTAATTCAAACGCCAATTTAAAATAAATGAGACTTTGTGCCTATTTTCGATGATCGCTGTAAGTCAAAATAAGTGATGAACCGTGTGTTAAATTTTAAAGTTTTATTTACTGACGAACGAAAATTGTACCAAACATAATATCATTATGAATAATAATAACCAAAAGAAGAAGAAAACTAAATTTCCGTATAAAAAGTTCAAAATGAACCAAAATATTTTGAAAATTTCAACATGTATTTAGAATGCAAAACATTTGTTGAAAATCTAAAATTTTAAGTGAAAAAATGTGGATAAGTGAGTGTCGCTCTACTGTACAATAAGTTACTAGTGGATCGATATAATGGATGGTGTCAAATTTGTATTCAATGATATGATATCATTGTATAAGAAAAACCTAATAATATACTACATAATTAGCAAATATAATGTAAATATATAATTCTGTAAAAACCACTTATCTAATTACTATGTAATCAATAATCGAACTATATATCCATTAATAATAATGTAACAACAACTATAGGCTAATGACCTAGTTGTTGAAGCCTTTATTACCAATAAAAAAAAAAAAAAAAACCAAATAGTCAGTCTATGATATTACTAAGTATAATTGATGATATTATCGTGAATAAAGTAATTTAAGTTTAAATTTTGGGAAAAATTATCAAATTAATAATTTGCAAATTTATTTTGTAGTTAAACAATATTAAAATGTTCAATTTTTATAGCTTTAGAATTTAGTAATGGGTCGAACTATTTGAATGTCAATCCGAACTGTTGTATATATACATGACTTGAAAAAAGAATCTTAATCAAAGAATATGTAAAATTAATTTTTTCTACCTTGTAGTTTTTTTACGCAACACATAAAATTTTATTGATATTTATAGAAAAAATAACTAAAAAAAGGTGGGTAAGTGGTTGTCACTTTGCTGTACAGAAGTTTACAAATGGGTCATTGTAATGGATGGTATTAAATTTGAATTCAATAATATAATATCATTGTATAAGAAAAACGATTCTGAGCGAAAACGGTCAGTCAGACTATGATGTTATTAAGTATATTTGATGATATTATTGTGAATAAAGTAATTTATATATTACCTATTAAGTGGAGCCTTGTTTTCAATTTTCAATCTTTAGCTATAAAATTTGAACATTACATTAAATTTTTAACTAAAATAAAATATTAAATTATAAATTTGATAAATGTCGTCAAAATTTGAACTTTAAATGCTTATAAAAAAAATTGTGCCTATGTATTTTAATATTTTTCAACTGTTGTTAGAACAATATATCAGGAGCCTTCTATTAAATTTTCAAGCTTTTTTACCCAACAAATAATTATTAGTATTGATATTTATAGAAAAGAAAACTAAAAATGTCCGCAAACAGCTCAAAATATTTGGAAAATTGTATGGTGTATAGAAAATGCTAATATAAACATTCAGTCAAATTTTCATGTACCTACGCTCATTTGTTTTAGAGTTACACCAAAAACCAAAACTGATTTTCTCGATAGCAAAATTTGCGTTAAATTCCCGTTTTTCCTTAATTTTTCTTTTGTTTTTTGAAAACTACATTCACTTTTGACCCCCACAAAGTACCATCAAGATTCACTTTCCTTTCAGAAAAGTTACTATTGAAGAAAATCCAAGCACTTTTACTATCCTAAAAGGTGATGATAGACACAAAAAAAAAAAAATAATAAAAAAACACACATCATTGTAAAATCAATACACTCATCGCTTCGCTCAGACTCTAAAAAAGTAGATTCTTATGGTAACATATAATAAATTGATTATTATGCACATGGTCTGTAATAAAAAAAAAAATTTCGGAGTTTTTTATGTTAAGAAGTGTGTCTATAAACGATTAAATAATTTGCAGAGCACAAATTGTTTATGCTTGCCCGGGCCGTGTAAATATTAGCTACATGCCTCGACACGTCGGTTAATAATATAAATTATGGTAGTTTGGAGCACATTTAATGTGTGCACCGAACCTATTTTTATAGTGTCGCGATGTTGGGTCGTTCGTCGAAACGATAACACTGTACATTATCCATTAATTACGTTATTTTATTACATTATTTTGGTATGCACCTATAACAAAATTAATATTTTTACCAACTTTCATAGGTATCGTATACATTTCTTGTGCATCACCTTAGGTTATTATTTTTATTTTTTTTTTTTTTTTCTATTTAAATCTAATATTTGAAAATATATAACAAGATTCCATATATGTTTGCATACTTTTATCAAAAAAAAAAAAATGCCTACAAGCAAATCAAATTACATTTTTATGAGCGTTAATTCACCATACCATTTTGACTCGTTTTGAACTGTTAACGGACAATTTTAAATTAAAATTTTAGATTCTGAGCGAAGCAATGAATGTATTGATTTTACAATGATGTGTGTTTTTTTTTATTTTTTTTTTTTTTTGTGTCTGTCATCACCTTTAAGGACAGTAAAAGTGCTTGGATTTTCTTCAATAGTAACTTTTCTAATAGGAAAGTGAATCTAGTTGGTACTTTAGGAGGTCAAAAGTAAAAATGTCCCAGTAGTATTCAAAAGCGCCATGAAAACAAAAGAAAAATTAAGGAAAAACGGGAATTTTTACTCAAAATCTGTTTTTGAGAAAATCGATTTTGGTTTTTGGTGCAACTCAAAAACAAATGACCATAGATACTTGAAAATTTCACTGAATGTTTATATTAGCATTTTATATACACGATAAAATTTTGAAAATAATTTGTCTCTTTTGAGCTGTTTACGGACATAGTCAGTTTTAAATTTTTTTAGTTTTATTTTCTATTAATATCAATAAAATTGTATTTGTTGCTGAAAAAAGCTTGAAAATTTAATACAAAGCGCCTACTATATTGTTACAAAGACATTTGAAAAATATTTAAAATCCTTAGTCACAGTTTTTATTTATAAGCATTTAAAGTTCAAATCTTACAAAATACGGAAAAATCACGAAAATTAGCAAATTATTTTGAGTTGAGAATTCATAAAATTTTTTTTTTTTAAATCTAAGATTTGAAAATGTAATACAAAATTACCCATAATTTTTTCTACCTTTATCAAAAAAAAAATGTCAACAAGCAAATCAAGTTAAATTTTTATGAGCGTTTGAAATTCATATTTTTACATTTGATATTTACTCGATATCTCATGTAATGATTTTCTTATTTTGTTCTAATTAAAAAACGTGTGACTGTAGATACTAGAAAATTTCACTGAATATTTAAATTAACATTTTCTAAACACCATACAATTTTGAAAATAATTTGACTCTTTTTTAGCTGTTTACGGACATTGTCAGTTTTTTTTTCTGTAAATATCAATAAAAATTTATTTGTTGGGTAAAAAAGTGTGAAAATTTAACAAAAGGCTCCTGATATATCGTTCTAATAGTAGTTGAAAAATATTAAAAATACATAGGCACAATTTTTTTTTTATAGACATTTAAAGTTCAAATTTCGACAAAATTTATCAAATTTAAAATGTAATAATTATTTTGTAGTCAAAAATTTATAAAATGTTGAACTTTTATATCTTAGAACTGAAAATTTAAAACAAGGTCCCACGTAAATATGTTATATCTAAATTACTTTACGGACAATAATATCATCAAATATACTTAGTAATATCATAGGTTGACTGACCATCTTTGCTCAGAACCATTTATTAATGATATCATCATTGAATTCAAATTTAACATCATGGCTTCACTTGCAACCTACTGTACAGCAGAGTGACACCCACTTGCCCACTTTTTAATATTATTTCTTTATTGCCATCAATTTCTACATGAAATAACACATCATAGCTAGGTATAATTCAACATGAACTTTTACACATACCTATAAGTAATTGTAATCTTATAAAATTCGATGAACTCACGTACGAGTTTTCCGAGTTAAGTTCAACTTTTGTTTATTTAGGTTGAGTGTCGTCTTTTAAATTATTAACTTGTTCAACTTCGGGAAAACTAGACATAACAACTACTTGAATCGACGAAACACACCCAGTATCATCAAATATTTATATACACTTTTCTCTGAGTATTTTCATAGAATTGTTTTATTTATTTAAAATAAAACTTACAAATTATTCATCAACGAATAGAATTCAAATTTCTACATTCATATTTCAACATTTTTATACGCATAAATGGATGGAAAATTATTTTTTATAAATAATTATTTTAATTATTTTATGAACCTATTAGGTTTGGGTACTGTGGGTTAAATATTGAATATATTATAAATCAAAAAAACATCTTAGTGTGTAGGTATCTACTATTAACTTGAGATAGACGCATCAAATATTTTAGTTGCCTATTTCCAGTATAATGATACCTCCTACCGAAGAATTAATATTTTTAGGTTCTTGGTTTTTAATCAAGTAAGTATGGTAATTGAAATGAAAAAAGTCTGAATTTTGAAAACTTCAAGAATTTGTGTTAAATAGGAAAATAGTAAAAATTTTACTCAATAATGATGAATAATGAACCTAACCACGATGCCTATATTAATATTTTAGCTACAATAAAAACTTAGGTATAACATTTTTAAGCTTTTTGACCAGATAAATAATTTTTTATTGACATTTACAGAAAAAAAATAATTTTAATTAATAAAATATAATCCAAGTGAGGACGGTATAACCAAGCTGATTACCAAACAATTTTAATGAATTTTCATTTTTTTCTGCAACTATTCTAAAGAGCACTGAGCATTTTCAATTTCGACCTCAAAAGTACAATTTGCTTCCAAAAACATTTCATCGGGCATCGAAGTTTATGATCAGAGCATTTTTTCTACCAGAAAAGTTGAGAAGTTACAAACATTTTAAAATACCTCAAATAAACGTCTCCGATTATTAGACTGGATAAGATAAAAATAAAATTGTAACTAATTTTCAAGCCCTCCCCCCCTCATTGAAAAATCCTGCGTACGCCACTGAAACAGACGACGACGGTACGGTACGCATCTAGGCATATGATTGATATTAATTATTATTGTATTATTTTTGATTTGTAGCTAAATGGTGTAATCCAAGGCTGTAGATGAATATTATTACTGAAGTTGCTGTAGATTATTATTGTAAATAGATAACTTAGACTTTTTTTAAATTATATAAATATTTCATTGTGGAGGGGGGAACTTGAAAAAATACGACTTTGGGTGTAAAGGACTTTTTTCAGTTCACTTATAAGGTAGCGCCGGTTATTAGCTAGGCTGCCCCTGCCGATTAAGTCTAGTCACGCCTATGATGGTATAATATCATTGTATACGAAAAACGATTTTTGAGTGGTAACGGTTTGTCAGTGTGGATATTTTATATTATATTTATATTGCCATCACTTATCATCGATACAATAGTCGGTAAGTTGACTTAATATTATAAAATTACAACAAAATAACTAAAATCGTTATTTTTGGTTATTTGACATTTATAATATCCTCCAAATTTGAACACAAAAGAAATATGAAAAAACTGTGTTTTTTTATATTTTTGAGAATTTTTGGTTACGTACGTGAAAACTTGTTGTACGTTTTCAATCCTATAAAATATATATAAGTTATATCACAGTTTTATAAAACGTTATTGCTCTTCAAATGAATGTGTCTTATTTCAAAAAAAATTTACATTTAAAAAACAAACCACTTTGCTTAGGTAAATGTTTTTACATTGAAATTTATATCAGATTTAACATTTTTTATTTGCAGTATTAAATAAAAAAATATTAATTAGAAACAAAATTTATTTAATTTGTCAGATTTTCTTGGTACACGTTGTAGGTACATGTATAGATATATTTCTATTTAAAGACGTATTTTCAAGTGCGTCAACAAACATGGCAGTATGGCACTACACTACTCCAAGTCTCAAGCGTATTATATTAGGTATATTATGTATAAATTAGGTAGGTACCTGCAAGTACACGTAACGCGTTATATTATACTTAGGCGACTAAAATAAACTCACATACATTATTAAAAAAATAATCATTGCATAGGTACCTTCCAGGTACTCGCTACTTCGTTGATCATGTCGATGTAACTTTTCTCCAAGAAATACGCTTGTTCAGTCTGATACGCGCTGAACAACAATACGGTGGACAAAAAAATGGCGAGTCGAGCCGTTGTTTAGATTTGGCTGGAGATTAATCGTAAAAGGAACGAATAAACTAAAAAGCATCCGTTGCGGCAGTTACAACGGCAAACTAGTAAGTTTTACGGGTCCAATCGCCGACTATATTTTATACCATACGACTTCCGTGTCGATTGTATACGATACCTAATTTGGACAGATGATTTGGGGGGGCAGGGGGGCTAAATTTATAAAATCAATACAGACCCGCATAATTTTTTTATTAGGTGGATTTAAGAATGAATATATTTCAAAACTTAGGGGGGCTTAAATAAAACCAGGAGGGGCTAAGCCCCCCCCCCCAATTGCGCCTATGGTATCTACCGTTGATATTTAAATTATATCATTTAAATTTTCAAGCTCTTATAAATTATCGAGTGTCCGTGCGATGTGAAATGTTTCGATTGACATATTATATTCGACGTATTATTATAGTCTACAGTGGTTGTTAAAATATTTTATTTTTAAATATTTCGTAGTTGCGATAATATTGTAACTTTTAATTACAACTAACAATGACTAACTAATTTGTATGAAATCGAAGTGCGAGCGATAACCACCTAAAAACGGTATCTACCACGTATCTAGTTAATCGATTAACGCGTAATATAGATTACCTACTAGAAATATTTGCAAAAAAATTAAAATCCATAACACCAATCGACCTAAAATTTGTTATATTAAAAGCAAATTGTACAATAATATAGGTGCATTTGGATTTAAAAGGAATCCGTTGTGGCAGTTACAATGGAAACCAGTGAGTTTATGTGTCCAATCTCCGACTATTTATACTATATACGAATATTGCATCAAGTAGGTAGTTGTCTGTCTACCTATCTATTTTATCGTTGGTATTTAAATTACCTCAATTGTTTAATTGTCCAAGCTCTTATATATTATCGAGTGTCCGTATGATAAGAAACAAAACCGTTATCAATCGTAACTGTCGAACATTTAACTTACAGAAATAATAAAATACATAACACTAGGTACCTTTATAACTAAATAACTATACTTAGCTACTTTGGTACCTTTTTTAATTTCGTATCGTTTTAACACTTGCAATTTAGTATTGATTGCTTTTGCACTAATATATCAATAATTAATATCAGACATTCGAAATTCATGATTTAGCCATGAAATATTTCGATTGTCATAGGTACTTAATCCATAGTTATTATTTATTTTAGATTCTAAGTAAAACATCGAATGTATTGATTTTACAATGGTGTGTGTGTGTTTTTTTTTTTGTGTGTGTCTGTCATCACCTTTTAGAACGGTAAAAGTGCTTAGATTTTCTTCAACAGTAACTTTTATGATAGGAAAGTGAATCTAGTTGGTACTTTGAGGTAAAAATTTCCAAGTAGTTTTCAAAAGCGCCAAGAAAAACAATTAAAAATTGAGGAAAAACGGGAATTTTTACGCAAAATCAGTTTTCCACAAAATCGATTTTTGTTTTTGGTGTAACTCTAAAACAAATGAACGTATACATATGAAATTTTCACCGGCCATTTATATTAGCATTTTCTATACACAATAAATTTTTCAAAATATTTTGATTTATTTTGAACTAATTAGAAACATTTTCAGTTTCCAATTTTATTAGTCTTTTTTTCTAAGGATGTCTTTAAAACTTTATTTGTTAGGTAAAAAACTTTGAAAATTTAATACAAGGCTCCTACTATATTGTTACAATGACATTTGAAAAATATTAAAAATCCTTAGTCACAGTTTTTATTTATAACCATTTAAAGTTCAAATATTGACAAAATACGGAAAAATCACGAAAATTAGCAAATTATTTTGAGTTGAGAATTCATAAAAATTTTTCTTTTTAAATCTATGATTTGAAAATGTAATACATGATTCCTCATAAGTAAGTTTGTCTACCTTTATCAAAAAAAAAAAATGTCTACAAGAAAGTCAAATTAAATTTTTATGAGCGTTTGAAATTCATATTTTTACAGTATTGGATATTCACTCGATTTCTCATGTAGCGATTTTGTTATTTTGTTGTTTTTAAACGTGTATGACTGTAGATACTTGAACATTTTACTGCATGTATTATTTTTATTTTCTATACACAATAAAATTTTGAAAATAATTTGACTCTTTTTGAGCTGTTTACAGACATTGTCACGCAGTTTTCAAATTTTAATTTTTTTAGTTTTTTTTTCTATAAATATCAATAAAATTTTATTTGTTGTGTAATAAAGCCTGAAAAATTAATACAAGGCTCCTGAAATATTGTTACAATAGCAGTTGAAAAATATTTAAAATACATAGACACAATTTTTTTTATCAGCATTTAAAGTTAAAATTTTAGATTTTAATAATTATTTTGTAGTTAAAAATGTATAAAATGTTCAACTTTTATAGCTTAGGATTGAAAATTTAAAAAAAGGCTCCACTTAAATAGTTTATATGTATATAAATTACTTTATTCACAATAATATCATCAAATACACGCTTAGTTATATCATAAGCTGACTAACCATTTTCGCTCAGAATCTTTTTCTTATACTATGCGATATTATATCATTGAATTTAAATTTAACACCATCCATTACAGTGACTCACTTATAACCTACTTTACAGCAGAGCGAAATCCACTTACCCACTTTTTTAAATATTATGTTTCGATACTATTATTATTACGAAAGTCACCTCACACGTTTTCATCTAACAGATTCCTAATAGAGTGTAATTAATATATATGCAAAATTGTTTTGAAATTTCAAGTTAAAATTTCTGCCAAGTTGTAGGTATATATATGAGTAAAAATAGAAGTACTTTTAAGCACAAGCTATTTCCATGTTTAAATTATGAATATGGGCATATTAGCTATGGGAGCTCAGATGATTTGAAAATGTTAGTTTTATACCTACTATTGATCTATCAATAAAAATTATTTATAAAAATTTTCCGACTGGGTCCAACAAGTGTAATAAATACTACATCTAATATTACATATAGCTTATATTTTTGTGAAACTATTTTTAAGTATTATTATCCTGGATATAACATTTTAATAACTCAGAAACTATATACTGCCATTAGAATTTTTATTTAGTTACATCGGCATTTTCAAGAAAATTATCCGTTAAGTAATCCTCAGTAAAAATTGAAGGTTCACATAATCTCGTTTTAAAAATTGAAGTTTGTACTACTACAGGACACTTCTTAATAAGTAGTACAAAAAATATCAGACATTTTAAAATATGGTCTAAAAATCAGAATTTGAATAAATGTAAATACTATCAAAGAGAAGTATTGGAGTGAACATGGTTAAAAATCGTCCCGTATATTATTATACCAGCGGTAAAAAGAAAGTTCGATTTTTGTGGAAAACACTACTTTTTAACACACTCATTTCATTTACTGCCGCCGCGGCCGCCTCCATTTAAGATTTTCCTTAAAATAATATGTAGATGGAACCATTGTAGACCCTACACTTCCCCTCCCACCCAGTACAACCGGGGAAATTATAGACCACTGTCTATAAAGTTTTTGTATTCATAAAATTTAATATTATTTATTTATTTCTAATTTTACCATAGAACAATTTTACTTGATATCTATTATTGATGAATTAGAGTGCGAATTTGTATGCATTTGCATATTTATTTTATTCTGGTTGATCGTATGATATATTAAGTGAGCACAAAATTTGTTTCATGACATAACGATTTAAAAAATGAAACTATTTAGTGCATATTTTTGCATATCTCGACGTTTATCTTCTTTAAGGGTTTATTTTACAATTTTGATTGAATATTTCATCTTTTAGTCCATATTTTGATGTTTTTTTTTTGATATTTTTGAAATATATATATATTGTAGTATAAGAAAATAATATTATATTTGTTTATAGGTAGTTTCGATTAATATCAAAATAAATTAATAAGCATAACTTGTAGGTATAAATGGCTTTCCCAATTATAATTGATTCCTATTTTTTCTCATAAATTAAAACTACCTACAAAATGATGAAAGTAAAAAAAAAATAAAGAAAATTACTCATAGTAGGGTTTCATAATTTTAAATATATTGTTTTAATTAAATGTTCAATAAACAATTTTTTTTTTTTGCAAATTTTTTTGATGCATATTTAAGATTTTTTAGTTCATATTTGATTGGTTTTTAATGCATATAAATCAGCCGTCTATTGATGATTTATAGTAGATAATAGGCGTAATATAGGTACTAAGTATTAAGTTTTAAAAATGATAATGTATAGGTACATTATGATTATAGTTTTTATTGTTATTAGGTATTTAGTATTCGTATTATTATTTTATTATAAAATACAAATAACTTTTACACCTACTCAAAAAGCGGGCACGCCGGGCGACCATGCCTACTGACTGACCTCAGTTATGTTAAGTGGTTAGAGTTTTATGGAAAAAAATGCAAGTATCAATAGTCGGTGTGTCGGCTTGGGTGAAAAACGTGTCTTTGTGAAATTATAACTACTGCTATGATTTGTTTAGTTCTTTTTCCATTGTTAACGTCCATAATGCGTGATGAGTAAAGATTCACTAATGACTATATTATAATATATTATGTTGTTCTACATAGTTTGAATTAAAGCTTCAGTAAGTCATACGTTATCCGTAGAGGAGTTGTAGTTATTTTTCAACGTTTATATTTGTTTTTTTTTTATATCTCTGGTGGCTGGTGCTATCTGCTATTGCAACCTCTTGAAATTAACACTACTTAAGCCACTGACTGCGGTTCGTATTGAACAGTGAGTTTAGTAAATTCACTATTTTCATCGCCAGCAAAAGCGTATCTATTACAGAACACTTGAACGTATTGAAGAACACTATATAGGCACCTACTTTACGAATATAACAACCTATGCACGTAGGTGTTTAATACACCTCAATTATGATATTTGCTCTGGTAATAATGTTTGGCGTATAGTGTCGTATAATAATATACTGATCGCAATAACATTTTCGTGGCTTCGTTTACTGGAAATAGGTCAAGTGAGATGCCCATTAGACGCAATTATTATTGTACTCTCCATTATTATACTGATGCAGTTCGATATTTACCTGTACAATATATATATTTCAACTATAATAATATTTACCGAGCGTCTGTTTAATATAAACGCGGTGGTAAAAAATTAATCAATCGGAAGGTTTCGAGACAGTATAATATTATGGTATAGCGTGCCGCCCAATTATTATACGTACGGCGAATCGACATTATATTGTATTATTATTATAAAATAATAATTCATCCACGGCAATAACAAATACATTCGACTCCAGTAGGTACGCTGTTCGCTGTGGTTAATTTAAAATTAAGTAAAACCCAACTACAACAAAGCTCCGATAAATTAATTTGAACTTCCACTTCGGGGTAAAATTTGTTGTGCACTTAAACGATTTCCGTCTGTAAATTGGTTTTTGATATTCATTGTAATAAATTAGCGTGTACGCGGCTAGACAGCCGCAAGAAAAACGAAAGATGTTATTGAACTTTGTAGAGTATATAAATTAATTTAAAAAATACTCATTTTGCATAGAGTTGAAAAAACATTTTTATAATTTTATTATTCGTCATATTTTAAAATATCATAATAAATCATACATAGAAGATTCATAATATTATTTTATATTCTGGGTGGAATGATGAAATTATTTGTTTTACGATGATGATCTGAAGACACTTTTTTATAGTTGAAAAGATTATTGAGTATACTTATAGACTTATAAGTAAGCTCATAAGCGTCAACGACGGACACTTTTGATACCACAAAAAAATATTACATTAGGAAATAACTAACTAAATAAGTATGGCCAAATTATGAATAAGAAGGTCGGTAAATTAAATAAATTTGAAAATTTGAAATGTCTACCTATATTGTATAAATAGTTTAAAATTATTTTAAGTATATTGAAACTTTAACTTAGTATAACATTAAATAATATTTATGTAAAATTTCATATTTTTTTTTTTTTAATTTCAGATAATATAACGATCTACCTATTTTTTCTACAGGTCATTTACTCCCTTAAAGATCGTTATAAGTAAGCTTACTAAATTTTATAGTTAAATATTTATACGATTTTTAATTTTTATAGTACTTTCAACTATAATACAATTGGTTCCTCATAAGTTGTTCTTAC
Organism: Sitobion miscanthi; assembly: GCA_008086715.1. Taxonomy (NCBI): domain Eukaryota; kingdom Metazoa; phylum Arthropoda; class Insecta; order Hemiptera; family Aphididae; genus Sitobion; species Sitobion miscanthi. The sequence continues at coordinate 28,239,008 of CM017801.1, forward strand.
AGAATCTTAAAAAAGTATTTATTATGCATAATTGAATAGACATTTCTAGTTTAAATTTTGAGAAAATTGTATTTAAACAAAAACTAATGATTTTAGTTGTTTTATTTCAATTAAAATATTATTCCTGTGGACTTAAAATATTTCACCGCAACATATATTATTATCTATACAATGAAGTGAATGAACATATTGATATTTGTTTAATAAGTATTTAGATTCATTTTAAGCTACTTACACCATGAACACCTTCACAATGTTCTACGATCTACGGAACACTGAACACCGTTATGGAATTTAGTTAATAACAGCTTGTAACATTATATGAAATATTATAGACTATTAGACAATGTAGGTATTAATTGATGTTAGTAAGAATTATGTCAACCAACGGAATTAATAAAAAAATTATTACCAACAGCCATAAAATAAAATATCCTTAGAAATCTAGACTTACTCTGTTCAAAATAGTTTTTCATGTAATGCAATGATTTATCACTAAATTCAAATTAAACACACCCATTACAGTACATATTCAATAACGACGTACAGTCGACCACTATTATTACAGCTGTTCGTCAATCGGTTTCCTATTGGCCCCCTTTTTTAACTGCTGAACCCTTAAACCATGTATTATTTTTATTTTTGTCTGACATATTGTTTCAGGTGTACCTTCAGCCATAATAATCTTACTGAAATAAATTATCAACTAGATACCTATTAAAGAGAGCTAGAGACTTGAACAAGTTGTTTGCACGCGCTAGTGATTACTGTAAGTCTAGACACTAAAATAAGCTGAATATACTTTTGGGTATAGTTTGGACATGGTAGAACAGGCTATGATATTATGAACAACTACTAAAGAATATTTTATCATATAGGTAATATATATTTTTATTTTATTTTTGGAAGTGAATACTTCATAGGAGACAGCGAACCGTTTAACGCTGAGCGATACACCACCACTCTAACTAAACATAAATTGAATATTATTTATATTTTGTTATAATATGTTTCTTGGTTACCTATTTATACCTAAGTAATATTTTTCTAAATTATTATCGGTCTACTATTGAATCAACATATGCTTATATCAATACGTATTTTAAAATACGTGGATGTATCAATACACACGACCGAAGTGGACACTTAAATTAATATTCAACTTTGACTAGATTTATATAAAAAAAATGTACATTTGCTTTTGAATAACAATTTACCAGCTACCGTACATCAAAATAAATAATATTACATGTTAATTTTGTATTTTATCTACTATTAACACAGCTACCATTCCCGTATTCACTTCTGGCGTACGAATTTATCACAATCATTTATCACTTTTAAAGTAAAAAAGAATACCAAAACGTAAAAAATTGATTTGAATTCAATAAAAATTGAGTACAACATTTGCAACTGAATGTTTTGACAGCATTACGACGCGCATTGACGTCACGAATGAAATAATCATTTCATACAAAACTTCATAAAACATAATATCTATATTACATTTAAACATTTCTAACTTAACCGGTTTTTTTCTAAACGCAGAAACGCAACGTGTGTATTTGATAATGCAAATTGAAAATAAACAACGACACTGTTTTCGTTATAGGCATTGAACAACCATTCGCAATTTAATTGATAAATTACAACATAAAAAAAAACACGAGTAGGTACATCGACATCATTAAATCACGTTTGGTACGCCATCTCTCTCATGTGAATTTGTCGGTGTTTACAAAGACAAGATCTCCAAGCGAATGATTTTTCACATACGTCACACGAGTATGGCTTCTCTCCCGTGTGCGTTCGCTTGTGCCCCGTCGAATGGACAATCTGAGTGAACGATTAGTCGCATACGTCACAAGGGTATGACTTCTCTCCCGTGTGCGTCCTTTGATGTTTTTTCAGACAACCGCAAAAAGCGAATGTTTTTTCACAAACTTCGCACGGATATGGCTTCTCTCCCGCGTGCGTCCGTTTGTGAACCGTCAGTTGACCATTCGTATTAAACGATTTGTCGCATACGTCACAAGAGTAAGGCTTCTCTCCCGTGTGCGTCCTTTGATGTTTTTTCAGACTACCGCAAAGCGCGAATGTTTTTTCACAAACTTCGCACGGATATGGTTTCTCTCCCGTGTGTGTTCGCTTGTGCCCCGTCAGTTGGCTATTCCGACTGAACCATTTATCACATACATCACAAGGGTATGGCTTCTCTCCAGTGTGCGTCCGTTTGTGAACCGTCAGTTTAGCATTCGTATTGAATGATTTGTCACATACGTCACACGGGTATGGCTTCTCTCCCGTGTGCGTCCGTTTGTGATCCGTCAAATGGCCAATCTGGGTGAACGATTTGTCGCATACGTCACAAGGGTATGGCTTCTCCCCCGTGTGCGTCCGTTTGTGAACCGTCAGTTGACCATTCGAATTAAACGATTTGTCGCATACGTCACAAGAGTAAGGCTTCTCTCCCGTGTGCGTCCTTTGATGTTTTTTCAGACTACTGCAAAGAGCGAATGTTTTTTCACAAACATCGCACGGATATGGCTTCTCTCCCGTGTGCGTCCGTTTGTGAACCGTCAGTTGACCATTCGTATTGAACGATTTGTCGCATACGTCACAAGAGTAGGGCTTCTCTCCTGTGTGCGTCCGTTTATGAACCGTCAGTTTAGCATTCGTATTAAACGATTTGTCACATACGTCACACGGGTATGGCTTCTCTCCCGTGTGCGTACTTTGATGTTTTTTCAGACATTTGTGTGCGTATGTTTGTGAGCCGTTAGTTTGCCATTCTTACAAAAACATTTGTCGCATACATCACACTGGTATTGCTTATCGCGCACACTTTTCATCTTATTGAATTTGGAGTTTGTTCATTTAATGCTGTTAAATCTACCATAAATATCACCGTCGTCACATATGATTTCTCGGGACAAGCCAAAAATTGATCACAGTTCAATACATTATCAACTTTTGACTTTGTTGATTTATGTTATAGCCAAATCGCATTCGTTTTTGTTATTTCAGGCTATTCTAGTAATCTGTATACACTTGGTTAGAATTTGTTGACATAGACAGGTTTTCAAGCCAGCATTTTTTCTATTACAATTTATTCTTATTATTTTAATTAACTAATTATAAGACAGAAATATAAATTCTATATTTTATATTTTCTTTTTTGAGATCTTAATGCATTTTACGGGACTATAGTGCTTTTTATACTATAATTTTCGATAATTTTCGTTTTAATTCGTGCATTAAATTAACTTCCCTGCTACTTTTATGATATATAATAAATAATAATTATTGTCATGTTAAACATACTTAAAATTAATACATTCCACTCAATGGCGTACCGATAGGGTGGCACGATGGGCAAATGCCACGGGCCCAGATGGAGGGAGGGCCCTTTAAGAAATGTGGTGAATCAAAAAACAGATCACCATTATTATAGAATTTTTTGATAAAACTAAGTTCTATTAAAATTAAATCACTTTAAAATAAAATTAATTTAATAACTAGAAAAATATACGGCGTGATAAGATATAAATATAATAATTACTCTGGGACAGAAATAACAAGGAAATGCCCTCTATATTTAGAGCCGTATAATCTCAAGTCTAGGAAACCGTATTGAAGTCTGTCAATAACTCTATTCCTTATCCGTTATTCTTATAACAATCTATTATAATACAGCCCGGCTGAAACAATCATAATTTTTCGATATTATTTTATTTTTCTATTGTCAGTCGTCACCCGTCAATCGAAATAAATATTGTCAATTGTCAAAACAATTTTCATAAAATGAAATATTTTAAATATTTTGTTATTGCCTTATTTATATTATTAAAAAAAATGAGATACGTATTATAATGCGTAATAAAAAGTGACGATATTATTATTCATAATTGTATAATAAATATGTTTTTAATTATTTATTACCTATTATAGTAGGGGTGGATCTAGATATAAATAATTGTGTGATTAAGTGCATGCTCTTCATATCGCAAATTTGTAAGACCAAGGACCCGCTGGGTTATTTTGCCACGGGCATTCAAAGTTCTAGTTACGCCACTGATCCCACTCCCTAAATAATAGCTTTTGATCCTCCCATGACTGCTATAATCGGTTAAACGCATAGGATTTATAATATTTTTGTGACGTTATTATTAAATAAATCATTAATGGGTGCTGAATTTTTGGGCGACTGTACAATAATTTTGACAAACCAACTAACGGACGTTTTGGGTAACAAATCATTTATTTTTAGCTATCTGAGTAATTCTATATGCGTATTGATGCGAACGTCATTATTACCAGTATAAGAATATTACTACCTATAGCAATACTATTTTAGAGTAAGGTCAAACTAAAAAACACCCGAACCTTTTAATCGTATGTCAAACTGAACACGCAGAACCGAACAATTTGGTAAGATGTCGAACTTAAACTGAACCAAAACCGATATTTTGAACTAAATGTTGAACCAAAATTAATACTCTACAAGTTTTAATTTAATTTAAGAATTAACAGATATAACTTATATATGTTTACTACTAAAGGATCTATTAAAAATAGATGTGTAAAATGTTTATAATATGTTTATGACCTATGTACTATAAAAAACATGCTTACAAAAAAGTTCAATTATAAATTAAAATTTTAAACAAGTTATTTTTAACTTCAAAAATGGTTTTAATCTAGAAAACAACTAAACATTTTGTTTTAAGTAATTAGTAGGTAAAATTAAATTATTCGATTGTTGGTAAATATAAATAGATATATAATAATTGCATATAATTAAATCGGAATTTTCTCTACTGTTAAAAGCAAGTAAAAAAAAGCAGGTAAGTCGATGTCGCTCTGCTGTACAGTAGGTTACAAGTGGATCACTATATGATGGATGGTATTAAATTTGAAAACAATAATATAATATTATTGAATACGAAAAACGACTCTGAGCAGTGACGGTTGTCAGTGTAGATAATTTATATTATATTTATATTGCCATTACTTATTATTAATACAGTAGTCTGTAAGTTGACTTCATATTATAAAATTTTAACAAAATAACGAAATTCGTTATTCTTGGTTATTTTATGTATTATTTCGTCCAAATTTCATCATAAAATAACTATAAAAAAAGGTATTTTTATATTTTTGAGATTTTTTGGTTACAGAATAATATACTTACATGGAATCTTAATTTAAATTTTCAATCCTTAGCTATAAAAGTTGAACATTGTATACATTTCTAACAACAAAAACATTTTTAAATTTTAAATTTGATAAATGTTGTCAACAATCAAATTTTAAATGCGTATAAAAAAAAATTGATTTTGTGTATTTTTAATATTTTTCAACTGCTATTTAAGCAATAAATCAGGAACCTTGTATTAAATTTTGACGCTTTTTGGCCCAAAAAATAAAATTTAATTGATATTTATAGAAAAAAAAAATAGGAAATGATTTTTGGTGTGACTCTAAAACAAATCACCGAAGATACATGAAATTTTGACTGAATGTTTATATGAGCATTTTTTATACACCATAACATTTTTAAATTATTTTGTGTTATTTACGGACATTTTCATTTTCCGTTTTTCTTTTTAGTTTTTTTCTATAAATATGAATAAAATTGTATTTCTTGGTTAAAAAAGCTTGCAAATTTAATAGAAGATTCCACATAAGTGTGTCTACCTTTATCAAAAAAAAAAAATTCTTCTCTTAAGAAAGTCAAATTAAATTTTTATGAGCGTTTGAAATTCATATTTTTACAACATTTGATATTGACTCAATTTTTCGTGTAACGATTTTCTAATTTTGTTGTAATTAAAAACGAATGACTGTATATTCTTGAATATTTTCACTGAATGTTTATATTAGCATTTTCTATATACGATAAAATTTTCAAAATATTTTGATTTTTTTTTAAATGTTTAGGAACATTTTCAGTTTGCAATTTTATTTGTCTTTTTTTCTATGAATGACAATTCAACTTTATTTATTGAGTAAAAATGCTTAAAATTTAATACAAGGCTCCTACTATACTGTTACAATGACATTTGAAAAATATTAAAAATCCTTATTCACAGTTTTTATTTTATAAGCATTTAAAGTTCAAATTTTGACAAAATAATTGATCAAGCCTAAATATTAATAATTATTTTGTAGTTAAAAATTTATAAAATGTTCAACATTTATAGCTAAGAATTCAAACTAAAATCAAGGTTCCACGTAAATAGGTTCTATATAAATAACTTTATTCACAATAATATCATCAAATATACTTAGTAATATCATAGACAGTCTGACCGTTTTCGCTCAGAATCGGTTTTCTTATCTAATTATATTATATCATTGAATTCAAATTTAACACCATCCATTACAGTGACCCACTTGTTACCTTCTGTACAACAGAGTGACACCCACTGGCCCACCTTTTTCATCTTTCTTGCATATGACACCTTCACCACATAATAAACAATTTATGTGAAATAAAAATAGTGTTCTCACTTCTAACAGCAAACACTTAATATAGGCCCGTCAAAATTTGGTTAAACTTTTAACGCAATTAGTGAATTATCCCTGTGTCCCTCCCCCAACCCACAACTCTAGTTCCAATGCTGATGATTTTTTTTGATTTTTTCAACTGACAATTTAGGTACAAGACTTTAAAATATATAAATTTATTTATTTACCTATGTACCCTATGAAATATGTCCTATTCGCCCGAACAGACCACTTTTTGGCTCGAATCTCCCAAACGATCTACACCCTTACTAATAATACGTCAACCACTGTCGTGCGGGTCCATCGTGACTCAACGTGACTACAGTTATATTATAACATATTGTAGTCAGAAGACTTGATTTAATGAATCGCATTAGTCAATGTCATCATTGTATTGTATGATTTGCATTTATAAAATACACATAATAATATACAAACGATGCGACCGGCGTGCGTGACACTCGAAACATATCTATTATATATTGTTAAGTTGTTATTTTTCGTCAACGCCCCTTGAAAACAATTCTCCGAAACTATTATTATCGTATTATAATTTGACATTTCAAATCAAAACACTTGACAAAGAAGAAAGTCGTTAAGACTATTAGAGAATATAATGATATAAATTATTATAATATCTTATCGCCTCATCGTACTTATATGTAAATTTTAACCACGTGACCTACATAATTCATATATTATAGGTAATATTAGTTTTTTGCATACATAAACAATATAATTGCGTTTCTAAACTCCGTCTCGATATAGATAAACTTCTTAAAAACGTTATTTATATGACTTTTTACGAGCGTAAGTGAGCAGTGATGTTTTATAATAACGTGATATGTAGAAGGCTCGTAATGTGACGAGGGTCATCGGTGCTAAATCGGTAGTGTAGCGGTTCTATACGGGAAACAAAAAGCCGATTCCTTAAATATTTCATCAGAATTAACCTCGCAACAAACATAAATTAAAGTGTTTTTAATAGTTAGTTTCAATTACCTATTCCAGAGTTCCGATTTGAAAATGACAGCATATTTTGGGATTGCAATTCAGTTAGTTCTATTCTGTAGCATATTCAACAGTACTACTTACAATATTTGTATCCCAACTATTTTAGAGATTGCTGTTGAAGTATACAGATATACAGAAGTTAAAGGTAAAAAAATAATAAGATCGGATATATATAATATAATAATAAGTATAATGATACGATGTACAATAGTGTTACGAGACGTAATATAAATCAACGACTAACTTTGTATACCCGGCTACACAAGACATATATGCTGTAGTATTATAAAAATGTAGAGTCTGCTGAACTACAGTGTGAATATTACTTATACACTACATTATATAGGGTGTTTTGTTTATAACTCCAACACTTTCCCTTAAACAATATACCCTTATACATCAATATTTATAACTCCTAACATCTCCCTTAGCTCATTGAACCGCGTTCAAGGAGTTGGCTTTGTCATAATGTCCGCAATCTGCTCCTTGCTGGATATGTACTTCAATGAAAACAATTCCTCATTGAGCTTTTCTCTTATATAGTGGTAGCACATCTATGTGCTTTGTTCTTCTATGAAACTCTGGATTTTTTACGAGTTTAATCGTACTTTGATTGTTTCCATACATCAACTGAGGGGCCAAAACGGTCACCCATCTAGCCATGTGGTTATATGTTTCTCCAGTATTGCATCGGGCACATCAGGCCAAGATCAAAACAATAACACGTGTTCAGATACAGAATTCATATAGTTTTGCGATTAATACTTGCGTCATACAAAAACCAAGTCAGAAGAGCACTGCACCCGTTCTTAATAGCGGATGGGATTACCTTTCTTTTTTGGGGGGATTTATTGGGCCCTTAGGACCATCCCGTCTCACGACTAAGCCTCCATTTTTCTCTGTCTAAAGCTAGTACCATATTTTATTTCCCACTTGATTTCTTGCGTCAACCTCGTTTGGTATGGCATTATGTGTGGTTAAGATAGTACCAAGGTATTTGAATTTATTTACCCTTTTAAATTCATAATGACCTATTTTTAAGGGCTGACAAAGCGGTATATCCCGCCTTCTCAGTACCATATATTCCGTTTTTTCGTCATTCACTATTAATACTACTTTTAATACCGCTTTATACTTCTGACTGAATAATAACTTCAATCTTTCTTGCGTTTTTCAATCAAAACTTTATCATCTGCGTGAACTATAAGGTTCATATTGATGTTTCTTGTAACCTTATACCTCCTTGAGGTCCAATATTCATATTTTCTAATCGCCTTTTCCGGAAAAGAACCAGATCAGTGCTCAACTTGTGGGGAAGCTTTAACAGTCAAATATGTCATACTTTACAGTCGCAACTATGCACCTACCATAACTATTTTAAATATAACTAAACACTTAATACGAAACACTGTGACCTGTCCCAGACAACATCAACAAAATCCTAAAATTCTTACTAAATTAAAAAATCTTTGTTCTCGTTATTACTGCTTTTACAAAAATATAAAATTATTCCTGATACAATTATAGTTAATAAGCAATATTTACTGCTAAAATGTTTGTATTTTTAAAAAATTTCAAGGGGAGGGTCCGGAACCCTGGATCATTCCCTCTCCTAAAATACGCCCTTGACTACAGTCAAAATTACTTTTAAAAACATTTATAACTGTTTTTAATGCGTATTGTGTTTCGTTTTAAGGGGATTCCACGCACTACATATTATCGTTTTTTCAGTGAAATAGATCTTAACGCGTTCCAATGTACTGACTTGAATATTATACTCCAATAATAATTTTGAAAACATATTTGAATAAATTATGAAGTCTATTTTGAGTCATTTGATTAAGAATAGTAAAAAGTGATGTAAAACTTTTTTTTTCATTTAAATTTCTAAAATATGAGATTTTTCCTAAATTTCTAGAGAGATTTTTATGTATAATAAATTTAAAACTTAGCTTGAAGGATCCAAAGTTGACAAAACAAAAAAATAAAATTGATTTTCAAAATTAGATAGGTTGTAAAACTTATGTCAGTATGTTGGAACACGTTTAGGTCTGGTTTACATACCAAATTTGAGAGTGCGAGTGCGTAACGCTTACCCCGCTTGCCGTCGAAGGAGTCAAAATTACTTAATAATAAATTCAAATAATATGTTTTCAAAATTATTACTGGAATTAAACTCAAGTCTTGCAGTACGTAGGAACGCCAAAATGTATTTATCTTCAAAAATAAGGTATCTAGTGTGGAATTCCCTTAATAAAATAGACGCTTAATTTGCTATAATAATAGGAATATCAAATAATCTAATTTCTCAAACTTTACCTCTTACTGCCTTTTTATTTTGGAGAACCTACTCCCTGGTTCGTACATACGGCAACCGAGCGTCAATATTATTGATTTTTCGTGAACAAAACCACGACTATAGTCATTTACCACCCTCCCCGATGAGCTCCAGCGCAGACTCGAGATTACCCACCGTTGGTCCCGTTGGTACCCACTACCCACACTGTTTCTTTGGCATCCGCGAGGTGCCCGGTGAAATATTATATTGATTGATAATATAAAGTGGCGCCGCACCCTATTTTGTTCCATCCATCTAACAAGTGCGTAACATAGCAACGGCCAACGTGTACCCTCAGCAACAGTTCACACAGCTTTGTTATATTTCATAAAATTAGTAGGTATAGTAAATTTAAATCGCCTGCTGCCAAACTTAAAAGGGTATACCCATGAACACTTTCTGCTTTATGTTGGCGTGGCAGTTTATATTAAATACTTATACTTGAAGTGACTCCAGGTGGAGGGCTAGGGGACCACCCTTCCTCCAAACCCATATTTCTAAAAAATTTATAAATTGTTAAAAACAAAATTACAAAAGAAACATATGTTACTAAAAAAATTTTCTGAAAATAAGAACCAAACCCCACTCCCCCCAACAAATATCTGGAACCACCAATGCCTACACTTAAGTTTTAAAACGAGTTAAAGTATGTAAAATTTGACAGTTTAAAAATGCTCATTTAACTCGCTTCAAAATTAAAAAAAAAACAAATACCTTCAACAAAACCTGGAAAATATTGTTACCAATTTAAAAGCTCGATAACTGCCAATATAGGTAAATTAACTCTAATATTAAAATGGGGGGGAATTAGGTTACCTCTCTGCTGTACAGTAAGAGTTGATTATACCTCGCCATTGAAAAGTAACTAATATTTCACCGTAATGTATGTTTTAAATTGAATTAAATTGTACAAATCATTGGACACGAAAAATGATTCTCAGCGAAGACGGTCTGTCAGTCCAGTGACATTCATTGAACTGAATGTTTTTCGGGTGGGAGGGGGGCTATCGGGTAATCTTTGTACAAATATTAAACATCTATAATTTCATCGAAATTCAAATTTTAAATGGCTATAAAAAAAAATTATATTTTATAGGTTTTTTGGTTATTTTATGAACTACTTATGAGGAACATAGTATTAAATTTTCAGTCTGAAAAAATAATAAAAAAATAACTAGAACAATAATTGAAAAATATGTAAAATGTCTCTATGTACAAACTATAACTAAAAATTAGTATATATTTATTAATAATTTTTTTTTAAAAAGTATTCAAATACGTATTCTGAATACTTTTATTCGTATTTTTTATTCATTCAAAAAATACTTTTTTCCGATCCAGAAAAATAGTTATAGGTATCATGAAAATCATAAAAATCCTGAACATTAATTTTATTCTTTGAACGAAATATAATATTGGCCCATGATTATTTTTATAAACAGCAATGTATTGTATTCCGTATGGGCCGTATCGGCTGTATCAAATGTGATCAAAATTTATAAATAACTTATGATTACGATGCATTTTTAATTATTAATTAATAAATGTTAATTACCGACCATTCAAAAACTGTCAAAAACTAGTTTTGAAAAAAAGTATTCTAATAGTATTCGAATACTTTTTAAAGTATTCGAATATGTATTCTAAATATTTTTTTTAAGAACTATTCGAATACGTATTTTGAATACCTTAGTTCTCATTTATTCGAATATGTATTCCGAATACAAAATAAAAGTATTCTTTACAAGACTGGTTATATTTGAATACAATGATAAACCATTATATACGAAAAACGATTCTTAGCGATTAGCGAATCCTTATAATAATATTATTATTTTTTATTCGTTGCTATAGTGATAAGCAAAGCGTTAGAAATAAAAATCCCATTTTTAGCGGTTTTTCGTAATTTGTCAGTAGTTTTTCTCGACGCTTTCTAAAACTACTTGGAATTTTCAATTTTGACCTCCCAAAAGCACCAACTATAGGTTTACTTTCTATCAGAAAAGATGCTGATCTCAAAAATCGAAACATGCTTAGGTACTATTCAAAATGTTGCCGACCGACAGAAAAAAAAACACGCATCATTGTAAAACCAATACATTCTTTCGCTCCGCTCAAAATCTAAAAGTGGGTCAAGTGGAAGTCGCTCTGCTGTACAGTGGATTACGAGTGGGTTACTGTAATGGATGGTGTTAAATTTGAATTCAATGATATAATATCATTGTATACAAAATCGATTCTAGGCGGAGACCGTTTATGTCAGCCAAGGATATTTTATATTATAAAAATGTTTATGGTTATGGTTATTTAATATGTATTATCATCTAAATTTGAACTTAAAATAATTATTAAAAAAAACTGTGTTTATATATTTTTGGTTATAGAATTAAAACTACTTACGTCGAATCTTATTTTAAATATATTTTAACCCTTTGCTGTGAAAGTTGGATATTTTATAAATTTCTAACTATAAAATAATTTGATAAATTTAACGGTTCATTACATTCCGCTCAAAATCTAAAATAACATAAGTAAACTTGAATTGGAAGACGGAGGCAACAAATATGAGCGTGGCGTCCGCTCAATACTAATAATATGGGTAGGTACCTAAGTTATTGTCCAATCAACACATTAAAATAATGGTTCATGTTTGATTTTGAAGAAATAACGATTTCACATATCAACCTAATTTATAATAGGCGCACCTACTACGCTTTTACAAAAATTACCATTTTGTTATAATGGTATTTGGTATTAATTGGGTTTTTTTTCAATGACAAAACGTAGATTTAATTTCACGGCCGGGGTCAGAACAATTTTTGTAGAAAAAATTAATACACTAATATTTATTGTTTCTAGTAGTTTATTAAATATTAATAAGTGTTGACGAGCGGACAGAGCCTGATTTACAAATTTTGGGGCCAGGGACCTAAATAAAATGAGGCCTCACATAAAGTTATTAATTATGTTATTTAAAAATGTATATTTTATTTTATTTACGTATAATTTACATGTTACACTTGATTACAAAAACACACAGAATGTAATAGAATCATTGAACTAAAGTTTAATTTAATTAGTTATATGATATAATATGTTATCAACGTTATCATAAAGATCAATAAATACTAATATATACTATTATAGTACTATACAGTAAAACAGTTGATCGATTTATTTATATTTTTAGTATTTATTTGCTTATTGCCATGGTTTTTACCAAGAAACAGTAGTGGATAACAATGATTGTTGTTGATAATAATATTATGACAATTTTTATCATTCTTTATTTAAATTTTATGATTTTATAAAGAAAAATATTTAATGTTGCTTTGAAATAATTAGAATTTAGAACATTTTGGTATTCAAAAAATTACAATCCAGCAGAAAATATCACTCAGGCACCCCCCTAAATCAAGCACTGCGAGCAGAGCAATACACCACAACTTTTTTGGCGTACCCTTTGCCATTTAACTTCGACGTTGTGCTTCACATTTTTTTATGGTTCTGTCGATCAACAATACACCTATACCTAATATGAGACTAAAATTGGTAGGTAGGTTGTTTAATCATTGTTTGAAACTCATAAAGCACGCCCCGGAACCAATTGTAAGCATAGTTTCATTTCAGTATACGGGGTGATCCATTTGACGTAGGAATCTTGCGTTTCCAAAATAAAATATAAATGTAAAAAAAAAATAAAAATGTAGGAATATAGGATAGGTGCTCACTCATTATTTCGGAAAGTACTTATGGTTTTGAAAGTTTTTCTTGTGGGTACAATAAAATTTTAAATCGTTACGAAAGAACATATCGAATTTACTCCTTTTAAATCTAAAGCCTTTATCTAAACTAGTGGTTCCCAACCTATGGTCCGCGGACCACATTTTTTGGTGGTCCGTGAGCCGTTGTAATAATTATTATAGTAATAATACGTAAATTTTTTTACAATAGTAATTTCCGTTAAATTGTTAAATGTTTTAAACTTTTACTTAAAATTGATTATAAGCCTGCTATAAGAAATAAAATGATTTACTGACTTACTTAGCTGACGGTATACATTGAAAACCCGTAATTATAACGGTATACCGTAAAATATCGTCTAAACAGTGTACCGTGAAATACCGTCCAAACGATACATACTGTGAAAACTTTAAAAAAAAAGGGTATACCGTAAATTATATCGGTAGTTATACACAGTGTTCGGAGTTATCTAGATAATTATTTGTTCATCATTTATCTCATCCAGATAAATAGTTACAAGGTATCTAAACGTTCATCTTAGATAATTTTTTATTGATAAAAATCGCGAAATTGTACAGATGCATTTTTAGATATTTATATAGATTCTCAGACCAAGTACCTATAGGCGGTTTATAAATAATGTAATTATTTTTGTTTATATCATTATTGTTATTTAGTATATGTACCTAGTGCCCAACTAAAATATACCTACCTAAAATTACCTATAAAACCATTTAAAAAAACTTGTATCTTTTTTTAATCTAGATAAATAAGTATTCATCTTTATCTTTATCTAGATAAATATGAGTTCAGTTATATCTTCTATATCTATCTAGATACATTTGAGTTCCATTATCTTTATCTTTATCTAGATAAAAAAAATACTTATCTAATTCGAACACTGGGTATACTAGGTAGATTTTATTTATTATTTCGGTATAGGTACCGCGTACCATATCGGCATTTCGGTATACCGTACCATATCGGTATTTTGGTATACCGAATCAATTCGGTTTCGCTATACCGTATCACATCGGTTTTTGGTATAGCGTTTTAAACCGGTATTGAAATCAAAAACGTTAATCTAACGAAAATTATTTTGAATACCGTCAGGCCTACCTAAACGTATTTTAATTCAATATACAATAAACTATAATTTCATGTAGAATTTAAAAATAAATTGGTAACCATGATATTTTTTAAATTCGGCTTCACGGACGTCAAAATAAATATGAGTTTATTGATTTTTCTCCTGTAACCGGGAGTTATTAAAACAATAGGACGTTTGGTGCACGCCGTATACTGATTATAATAATATATATTATTATTATATTATAATAATTATAATGTTTTTGGTTTATCCGCTGAATTGTCATAAATATAATATATAGTATAAATACTACCTATCAAATTTTATTTTGGTTGGATGACTGATAGAATTACTTACACATTGTTATACAGTGAGACAGCATAAAATTATTTCATTAGTATGTCGTGCGTTGCGTAAATGTGCGGACATTTATACTTAATAATTTAAGTTTTATAAAATGCCGAAAGTTCAAAGTGAAAGTGCCAAGTTACGTCATTTTGTTGTAGAATTTCCCAGTGACGTTTTTAAAACAGATGGTAAAATAGTAAACTAAAAATTTGCTTTTCCATATTTTCGCATATTTTACAATTTGTTATTGCATATAAATCCTAGCCCTACTAATATGTATATATAATACCTACGAGTAGGGATCAAAATGCCGGAAAAATTCGTGAAAAACCCGTTTTTTACCCAGAGCCTCGGAAAACGTGGAAATATTTAAGTATATTAAAATAATACATTTTCAAAAAAACCGAAGTTTCCCGGAAAATTAAAAAAAAAAAACGGAATTTTCGGAAAATTATAAAATTTTATTTATATGCTTAAAAATTAAAAATAATCTACGTTAGAAAAAAAAACAATTTTAAAAAATAGATAAGGAAACCTGTCATTCTCATTTCACATTTGCCGATACAGTTATATCAATGTATTATTGTATTAAAATTTAAAATTTAAAATTAAACTATTGAATATATTAATACAGATATTTCAATATTTGTTTTAAAAATAACGTAGTTACATATCAAATTGGTATTTATGTGGGAGAGTGTATAAATCACCTTTTTTTTTGAAATGTTATATAATTATTATTACTTAGTAGATAAAATATATAGACATCGCACGATTGGAAAATGGGTAATGACAAAATTAATTAATGATTATTAGGAAAATGTGCAGTGGCGGCTCGTGGGTTTGTAACGAAGTAGTGCACATGCAAAAATAATATAACCAATATTATATTTATATATATACATATATTATAAATTGTATTAAATGATTGTTATTATAAATAACATTATTTGTAAGCTGATAATCGGAATATAACAAACGAATGAGAGTAAAAATAAATTATGATACCTATGCCTATGCCGCCGCGGCGACGTCGAAAATAATTCACCGTTTATAGCGAAAAATAACTAACAATTTGATTGGTTATGTGCACAGAACGAATGTGCACATCAACTCCATTAGGTATAACGCGTGTTTCGACTTGTTTTCATTTATACACTGTACAAATAAGCACAGCGATTGTGTGTACAACCGCACCACTATAATACGCACCGATACCGTTAGGTTCTGCGAAATAACCCAACCCAAATATCATATTATTTTCATAATATTCTGAATTTATGTTTTTTATTTTTAAAATAACTAAAAAAAGGTGGGTAAGTGGATGTCGCTCTGCTGTACAGTAGGTTACAAATGGATCACTGTAATAGCTGATGTTAAATTTGAATTCAACGATATAATATCATTGTATAAGAAAAACGATTCTGAGCGAAAACGGTCAGTCAGACTATGATGTTGCTAAGTATATTTGATGATATTATTGTGCATAAAGTAATTTATATATAACCTATTTACGTGGAGCCTTGTTTTAAATTTTCAATCCTTAGCTATACAAGTTGAACATTTTATAAATTTTTAACTACAAAATAATTATTAAATTATAAATTTTATAAATTTTGTCGAAATTTTAACTTTAAATGCTTATAAAAAAAAAATTGTACCTATGTATTTTCAATATTTTTCAACTGCTATTGTAAAAATATATCAGGAGCCTTGTATTAAATTTTCACGCTTTATTTCCCAACAAATAAAATTTTATTGATATTAATAGAAAAAAAAAACTAAAAAAATTGAAAACTAACAATGTCTGTAAACAGCTCTATAAGAATCAAATTATTTTCAAAATTTTATCGTGTATAGAAAATGCTGGTATAAACATTCAGTGAAATTTCAAGTATCTACAGTCATTCGTTTTTTAATTACAATAAAATAAGAAAATCGTTACATGAGAAATCGAGTGAATATCAAATGTTGTAAAAATATGAATTTCAAACGCTCATAAAAATTTAATTTGATTTGCTTGTAGACATTTTTTTTTTTTTTGCTAATGGTAGACAAACTTATGGGTAATCTTGTATTACATTTTCAAATCTTAGATTTAAAAAGAAAAATTTTTATGAATTCTCAACTCAAAATAATTTGCTAATTTTCGGGATTTTTCCGTATTTTGTCAAGATTTGAACTTTAATGCTTATAAATAAAAACTGTGAATAAGGATTTTTAATTTTTTTCATCTGCCTTTGAAACAATAACCTAGGAGCCTTCTATTAAATTTTCAGGCTTTTTTACTCAACAGGTAAAGTTTTATTGACATTCATAGAAAAAAAACCTAATAAAATTGGAAACTGAAAACACTTCAAAATAAATCCAAATTTTTTGAAAATTTTATCGTGTACAGAAAATTCAAATATATTTTCACCAGTGAAAATCGCATGTACGGCCATTGTGTTTTAAAGTTACAACAAAAACCAAGTTCAATTTTGTACAAAATCGATTTTGCATAAAAAGTCCCGTTTTTCCTTAATTTTTCTTTTGTTTTTCTTGGCGCTTTTGAAAATTACTGGGAATTCTGACCTCCCCAATGCACCAACGATATTCACTTTCCAATCGAAAAAGATACTGAAGTTGAAAATCGAAGCATTATTTCGACTACTAATCGTGTACACAGACACAAAAAAAAATAAAAAAAAAAAAATATAAAAACACACATCATTGTAAAATCAATACATTCATCGTTCCACTCAGAATCTAAAATAATCTTAATAACACTACAAGTACTTAGTTGTGTTATTGCGATTTATGTTTTCAATTTTTCCTGAGTTTGGGTAGGTACTGCTCGTGCACTTGTGCACATACACACGAGCCGCCACTGAAAATATGTAACAACAAAACATCATTGGCGGAAATGCGGGATGCGATAACATATTTTTATACAATTACAAATTATTTCTTGTTATTTTTCAGGAAAAAAACCAGTTTTTTTCGTCATAACCATTTTTCCAGAAATTTTAAATGAAATCAAATTTTCTCAGTTTTTCTGAAAAAAAACCCGGGTTTTTTTCGGAAAACTTTTTTTTATTGAAAATTTATATCCCTACCTACGAGTACACTAGTCGTCTGTATTAGTTCAGCATATAACGCATTCAACACTCATTCGATGGTAAACGACAATTAAATTGGCCCATCACCTACTGACTTCCCAATACCTATTCACCTGATCATCACTGTTTGGGGCAGTAAAACTGCTTCGATTTCTTTCAATAGTATCTTGTTCGATAGTAAAGTGGATCTATAGTTGGTGCATTCGGGAGGACAACATTTAAAGTGATTTTAAGTGATTTTCAAAAGCGCCTGGAAAAAACAACAGAAAAATTAAAGAAATCGGTTTTGCAGGTTTTCGGTGTAATTCTTAAACAAATTAACGTAGGTATATTATGACATTTTAACTAGTTCCAGTTTAACCAGTTAAACAACGTTATTGATATTAGCAATTTTTATACACGACGCAATTTTCCTAAAATGTTGATTTGTTTTAAACTATTTACGGACGTTCTCAGTTTAAAATTGTTTTAGTTTTCTTTTCTATGAATGTCAATAAAAATGTATCTGAAGTGTAAAAAAGCTTGAAAATTTAATAGAAGGCTCTTAGGTTATTGTTTCAAAGGCAGATGAAAAAAATTAAAAATAGATAGTGACAATTTTTTTTACAAGCATTTAAATAGTTCGAATCTTGACAAAATACGTAAAAATGAAAAAAATTATTTTGAGTTTTAAAATCATAAAAATGTTTATTTTTAAATCTAAGATTTGAAAATGTAATACAATAGCTTCATAATAGTTTTGTCTACTTATATTAAAGAAAAATGTCTACAAAAAAGTCAAATTAAATTTTTACGAGGGTTTGAAGTTCAAATTGTTACAACATTAGATATTAACTCGATTTCTCATGTAGCGATTTTCTTATTGCTGTAATTCAAAAACGAATAACTGCAGATAGGTACATGAAAATTTCACAAAATATATTTTGTATTTTAATTTTTTATTCACTATAAAATTTTGAAAATATTTCGTCTCGTTTTCAGTTGTAAACAGACAATTTCAAATCAATTTTTTTAGCTTTTTTTTCTATAAATATCAGTACAATTTTATTTGTTGGACCAAAAAGCGTGAAAGTTTAATACAAGGCTCCTGATATATTGTTAAAATATCAGTTGAAAATATTAAAAATACATGGGCACATTTTTTTTTATAGGCATTTATAGTTCAAATTTTGACAAAATTGATAAAAAATTTAATATTTAAAAATTATTTTGTAGTTAAAAATTCATGAAATATTCAACTTCTATACCTAAGAATTGAAAATTTAAAACAAGGTTTTAGGTTCTACGTAAATAAGTTATAATATACCTACTTATATTATATAAATGACTTTATTCACAATAATGTTATCAAATATAGGAGCTGATAATAATATCATAGGCTGACTGACCTATACTATACCTATAAATATATTATACAATGATATGATATCATTGAATTCAAATTTGACACAATCCATTAGAGTGACCCACTTGTAACTTACTGTACAGCAGAGCGACACACACTGGTCATCCTTTTCTTTTTTTTTTTCCCCAGGGCTTTAGTAAATAGTGAGCTACTGAATACTTTTGACTTTTGACTCCCCCAAAATACCAAATAGATTCATATTCCTACTAAAAAAAAAAAGACCACTCCAAAAGGTGATGACTAGAGCGCGGATTTATATGCATTAAAAACCAACCAAATATGCACTAAAAAATCCTAAATATGCATAAATATATGCACTAAAATGTTAAAATATGCACAAAAAATAAAAATATGCATAATAAAATTAGAAAAAAATTATCGAACCCTACTATAAATACTTATCTACTTTTTTTTTTTTTGTAAGTAGTTTTAATTTATAAGAAAAAAATAGGAATCAATTTATATCAACAATGTATTCCAAAACAAATTTTAGTCTTTAAAATCTTTATCTTATTATGTATTTTATTACCCCGATTATTGATCTAAGATCATATTTGGGAAAATCGTTTATACCTACAAGTATACCTATTAATTTATTTTGATATTAATCGAAACTATAAAATATGATATTTTTTTTTTATATTATAATACTATATATTTTTAAAATATCTAAAAAAAAACATCGAAATATGCACTAAAAGATGAAATATGCTATTAAAATTGTAAAATAAGCCCTTAAAATAGAAAAATGTCAAAATATGCAACAATATGCGCTAAAAAGTTTCATTTTTTAAATCGCCATGTCATGAAACTAATTGTGTGCTGACTTAGCATATCATACGATCAACCAGAATAAATATGTAAATGCATACAAATCCGCGCTCTAGTGATGACAGATGCAAAAAAAAATCATCATTGTAAAATCAATACGTACGTTACTCCGTTCAGAATCTACAAATTTTAAGAACCTAAAAATCCACTCTTTATTAGTAATAAAGAACTTTTGCAATGGTTCACTACTAGATGTCAAGATAGGTACTGACAACAAACTAACTACTGTTAGAAATGAAAAAGTTTTAATTATTATAGGTGCCTACCTCCAAATTCCAATAATTTGATAAAGAAATAATTAACCTGCAATATTGAATTAAATAATTGGTCCTATAGGTAATGGTTTAAAATTTTGGGGAATCAAACGTCCACCTTATCAATATACCTACTGAATAGAAAAATATCCCACCTGTCATTGATTATAAATACTATAAGTAGTATTTATAATCAATGCTACTGCTAATAACTCATGGGAGCCAAAATAGGTCCTATTTTAATATATTAATCTTATATCTTAAAGTATAAAGTGTGTTTTTACAGTTCTATCAATTCTATAAATAAATATTAAAAATATAAATCACTATTAGCTATTATTGGTCACTACCTTTAATAAGTAGTAATTCTCTAATAAGTAGATAGTCTCATCGATGAAGTAGAAAAATAAACTATTTGTGAATACTGTATTTAATCTTACAACATCTTACTTAAACTGATTAAAATATTTCAATTATTAAAAAGTACTCCTTATAAATTATTTGTAGTTCTGTAGGTACCATCGATACCACAAATAGGGTAATTTTAAGAGACACAATTGCCATTTAATAGCTGTAAACAGATTTAAATTAAAAGTCGCTCATGAAGTATGACTGCTATCAGCTGATTATTGTCAGCTACAACCACAAAATTCTATACTATTCGCAATGTGCATTAAAAATAGTCATGGTAGGTAAATTTCAAAAAGGGCCAATATGAAACAACTCTATACTAATGTGGTATTATAATATAATATTACTTAATTCTTGCTATTTACTAAACTATGGTACAACAAAATCATCATTCAACAATCAATATTTGTCGATTAATTCAAAACGAACAATACGAGAGGGACAAAAATTATAACAAAAATGCAAATTAAAGCTACTCACAACTAATCTAAACCAGATTAGTAGTACATAGAATGTTACTATCAATGTTCAAATTCCAAATATGATTTTAATCATCCCGAGACAAGAATACAATATTAATATAAATACAATAATATAAAATATATATTCATACAATTGTTATAAGAAAAATAAATTATCACCTCAACATAAATTACTCTGAAAATTATATAAAACATAAGTAACAAAAATATTTAACAAATTGTTTTCAAATATATATAAATAAAATTGTGGTTCACTGTATTTTTAATTAGCTAAATAAACATTTTTTAAGCAAAACACTTCTCGTGTAAATAAACAACATTCAATGTTAATTATTGTCTTACTCATTATAGATAAAAAACAGTAGACATAAATACTGCATACAATTAAGAGAACCCCACACCCGTGTTAGTTGTCTCCATTTAAAATCACATAATATAGAAAATATATGTTCAGTCTATGCATTGATTTTAGAATATGTTAATAAATATTTGACTTTATAAAATCAATAGTGAAGTTAACAAAATATTACAATAATTGAAAATGCTCATAACTTGTATTAGAATAAAATATGGAAAAAACATCGATAACTCACAGGTATCGTTATTCCTTATTGATTTTATAATAGAAACCTTTATTAATTCACTCTAAAATTAAACTAACAAAACTGAATAAATACTACTGAAAGTGCATTATTGTAAAATACAGACGGGTTCAACACTAATTAAAGGGGAAGGTCACTCCTATCCTTTATATACAGGGAATTCCAATAAAAGCTTAAAAATACGCTATGGTAAAAACCATAGTATCTTTTTACGCTTTTAGGATAGATGTGACTTTTCCCCTTAAGTAATTTTAACACATATACATTTTATTAACAATAAAATTTGTTTTTATTTTTCGTAAAAATAATGATACAAACAATAACACGTTGTAAAATGTCTATCCCAAACATTTTATGTTCTAACTAGAGATCGTAATTATATGCAAATTGCATGTACATTGTATTTCTTTTTCTTACAATCTTAATAAATAAATATTATAAATATATCG
This sequence comes from Sitobion miscanthi, assembly GCA_008086715.1. NCBI lineage: Eukaryota > Metazoa > Arthropoda > Insecta > Hemiptera > Aphididae > Sitobion > Sitobion miscanthi. The sequence goes on from CM017801.1 coordinate 28,261,590, forward strand.
TTAGTTCTGAATTTTTAATTATTTACAATAAAAACAGGATGATAAAATAAACTATAACTTGAAATTAAGTTATTAATCTACAGGTATGTGGGTGGATAAAATTTAAAAATATAAAAAAGTGGTTTTCATTTAGTTTTGATAAATAGATTATAATACTAAATACTGAAATGTCTAGTGTTTTTCATTTACATTTTATGATATATACCTTGTAAAAAATACAAGGTCAGTACAATAATTTATAGATAAAAATTATTATTTTATATACATTAACAGTTTTAATGCACTAACATAATAATTTCTATTATTTTATTGAAAAACTACAGACTATCAATTAATAAATACAAGTGTTATTTAATTTTAATTAAAAACTGCTTAATTATATTTACTATTAAATTTGTTATTAAAATCAGAATAAAAGATATACTATGGTATTATTATAAAAATTATATTATTCATTAAAAATATCATTAATTGTACAGTGAATTCCGTTTAAGAGGAAGTCAGCTCACTATTATTTGTTTTCTCTCTGACCCACGCCCAACATAGTAAATTTAGCAGAACTAACCCTGTGTTAATATATCTAATATTAGAGTGAATTCACCTATTACCAATCTTTAAGTTCAGAACATTCTATTAAAAAGTAAATTTAATATTCATAACATAAGGTTTAGTTTGGGTTTATCTTGTTAGATTCAAATAAACGATTAATTCTATAAACCAGTGATCACATAAGCAGAACTCACTATAGTTATATTATTTTTAATATCATTGTTATTTTGACCCTTTTGACATTAATTTATGTACCATATTTTATACACCTTTAGTTCATATAATTCTTGGTCTCTAGTTTTACCTGTTATCTTAAACAAATTTTAAATTTACCCAAGTTTAACATTATAAATAAAAAGTTTTTGTCCTTTTTTAACTTGGTTTATGGAAAAAAACACTTAAAATTGTAACAATTTAAATTTTAATAATATTCAATCACACATTTCATTGTTGATTGATTTTCCATTTATTGTCGATTAAAACCACTTTTCCGTCCTTCTCTAATTTAGCAAGATGATTTTTCACAATATACGATCCTACTTTCTTGTAATCATTGGGAAGAACCTAAATGAAATAAAAATATTATATAAGCAAATTAAAAGTATGATTCATGTAATAGCCAAATAAAACGTAATAATAAAAATGTAAACTTGCCTTGTACATTATATTTACAATTTCTTCTTCAGACAATGATCTAGATGGACTTTTATTAATCAAGTTATACAATTCCATTTCTCTTTCTAATCTATGCTTAATATAATTATTTACTCGAACAATTGGATCCTAAAAATGAAACATTATTTATGATTAAATGTATAACTGTTATAAATAGGGCTGAGATTTGTATGTAAATACATATTTTTAGTGAAACACGATAAATTAATTATTGCAAATGATAAATTCGTTTCACGTGATTTGCAATAAAATAAGATGTATTTTATTTTACATATTTTTACATATTTCGTTATAAATACATATTTTTACATACTTTGTAAAATTTTTGTTTTTATTTACATACTTCGTAAATTTTGACAATTTCAGTGGTTTAGTAATATTTCACATTTATATTTCGGTAACGGAATTCGGCAAATTGTAAGTGTATAATGCATATAGGAAATAAGTAGGTTAAAATAAATATTAATAACTTGATTTTAGTTTATCTTATCTGTTTCTTATATGTTAGATTATACTTTATGTTATACAAGTATTTGACAAAATATATTTATGAATTTACAACGGTACCTATCAGACTATTAGTTCTTGTGTTCGCGTGGTTGTGAAAACATCTTAACATTTCGAGTTATAAATTATAATTTATAAGCTAAAGACTTAATAATAAATTAGTAAATATAATGCCTAAAGTAGCTCGATCTATTTCAACTAAAATTTCAAATGTTATCCGTGATTTTCCTAACAAAACATTTTCGAGTGATAATAATGTACTTTACTGCAATGCATGCGATATAAGTGTTTCAACTACTCAAAAATTTCAAATAACTCAACATATCTCAACATCAAAACATAAATCTAACAAATTATTTAGAATTGTATTTTTATTTAAAACTTTAACATTGGTATTTTTTAAATTTTTCTTAGTACATAATTTTTATTTTATACTACATATTTTGGCAATTTTAATTACATATATATGTACATATTTTTGGTTTTTTATTACATATAAATCCCAGCCCTAGTTATAAAATAACTATTAAATTAAAAAATGCATTAAACAAGATATATTTTTTAAGGCTGGTAAATTTTAACCTCAAGCCTCATGGTTAGTTTGTAATTTGTAACAATTTTGTATTGTATCTTCATTATGGTTGTCTTGTGTTCAGCTTTTGGATGTACTAATTAGCGCATTAAAAGTATTCAGTTCCACAAGTAAATATTAACATTTTATAATTTTATACAATTAAATATTTAATAAATATAGGTAATATATCTATTATACCTAAATATTAATATTTTATATATATTTTTCCTGGCTCGCATCCAATTAATGTGGATTTAGGAGTATATGTTATATTTAGGACTAATTTGTATAACAATGAATATAAGAATGCGCCATTGCAGAGAGAATATAATTTGAAAGAAGTATTGAAAAATAAATGTTTAATCTGAAAAAATTATCATAATTAATTTTATTTAAAAATTTGTGAGTAAATGCATATGTTTTTACTTTTTAGATTACCTGTTTATGTATATTATGTATATTTATATTAACTAGGTGACCCGACAGAAATTGTCTTAAATAATATGTAATTTTATGTTAGATTAAAATGTTTATTAATGTTTGTTTATTTATTAACCAAGAGCAACCATTTATAATCAAAAATGTCCATTGAAAACTCAAAATCCCTGCTTGAGCAGCTCTCCGGAGGAGTTTAATGATACACACACACACAGAAGAAATACATATGTAAATACAATTATTATATACTGTTATAAAATATGTTAGTTATTTTTTTCTTTTTAAATTTCAATAAATTTATCTATAGGTTTTCCTATGTGATTTTAATTTATTGATACATTTGACCTCTTTCCATATCATTATATCATATATAATCATGGTAATACAATAAGGTAATGACTAATTACTACTAAATTTAATTTGTTAAAGAATTAAGAAAATAGTTTAAATAAATTAAGAATTATGAACAAAAATAATCATAACTACACATCCATCATATGAAAAAATGAAATATTTTGCCCTCCGATGGTGGGGGAAGCGGGATTCGGGACGGCTCGTTTTTTGTATCGTTGTGAAAATGGCGAGTCTGCGCTCCAGTATATCTTATCTATCTCAGTATTTAATAATAAATTTGTTTTTACTTTTATATTTAAATCATTTACCTGTTACCAAAGTAATGGTGCATAATAGTATTAATTGTATTTTATTAAACAATTTATGAAAAAATATTATATTATCGGCATATTTACGAGTTAAGTAATATTTAGAGAATATTTTAGGGTTTTTTTAGTAATACCATCATTATTATCTTTTAAGAACCTAAACATCCACACTTTAGTCATAACTAAGAAACAAAATTTTCACCACAAAAAATAAGAAACTTTGTTCAATAGTTTTTATTTTTCTATATCGGAAATTCAAAAAAAGTTATTAATTTAAAAAATGCAAATAATAATAGATTTTGAAATAATAGGAATTTCTTATTGTATAAGTGATATCAAAAAAATAAAAATGATATTCCACAGCCAAAGTTCTCTGATTTTACGTGGTGAAAATGCTGTTTCTTAGTTTTTGCTATGTTGTACATTTGTAAGATGGAGACAACTCTTAAGAAAAAAAAACTCAAGACAAACTTGGATAACTATTCTCCATATTTATGTTCAATAAGATAAAAGTAAAAAGAACATATCAATAACTATTAAGTAAGGTTGGAATTTGAAGGTAAATGCATTTTTTTTTTTTTGATATAATAGAAAAATAATTTTTAAATTAAAATGTGTTTCATTTAATTTTTAAGATAATAGGTGAACAATATTATTGCTTATTTTGACTTTTTACCTATAAATGTCTATTTTGCTTTTTTCTCTTTCAATTTGTATGTGTTTAACTATCAGCTGACCTGATAGTTTTCTATACATGTCAATGGAACAAATCGATAAGAGTTTGTGAAGATGACGCATTGTCAATGTTTAGTTTTATTGGGATTTATTATCGACTATATCTATTTAAGTTTATATTACAGCAAGTTAATCTATCATTTTATACGTGGTAACTAATTTTTTTTTTAATACAAACTGGTTAGGTAAATCAACTGGTATCTATTACATTTTTTAGTAAATTTTGTAACATTGTTTTTAAATATAAATTATATGCTTTTTTATATTGATTGTATTGAATTCAAATTTGAACCTTACTAATTAGTAAATAATGGTAACAAAACAAAAGTTTATAGATCGTGGCCACAGGGAAGTAGTAAATAGTGAAAATTAACATTGAATAAGACTGCGGCAATTTAGCTAGCGGGGAATAAAAAAACTGTTTAAATGTATAATATACCAATACAGGTTGGGTATTTATTTACTTATTAGGTATCTTTATCATAATAATATTACAATATAGGTATAAATTGAAACTGTCACAACTCATGATCGTCGTATTAATAACTAATAAGTAGGCATTATTATATATATAATTTGTGGGCTTGTTGCTTGTTGTAAAGTCTTTATGACTTTATATGATCAACTTATGTTTCCCCTATATTATTAGTAATTAACAGAGCTTAGAACTTCATGCATTTGCATATTTATTAGAAAACTGCATATACAAAATCCGATTTGATACTAATTTTTTCATAATATATACAATGGAAAAACAAAAATGTATTTAAAGATTTTAACAGCGGATTGCATGTAAATGTACTAATTCAGTGGTTCAATACAATTTAATGGACCAATCATGGGCCACTAAACCATTCATAAGAATACCATTGGCTCTCTATTGATTCGTTAAATATTTAGTGATTGTTCATGCAACCCTACATATTAAGCATATTAATGTATATTATGTTTACTAAATATACTAAATCAACAACAAATACATTTTCAATAATTTAAAAAAAGAGCTACCACACTGTCCCATTGTCTATATTTTGAATTAAGAATAAAAATTGTTTTAAATAACTATGCTTTTTCCGAGTTTATTTATATATAAATACATTTATTGTAAAAATAATAATTGCATAATATACTGAAAAATTTTTTAGTACATACATGTACACTATACACATATAGTACTGCTATTTAATGCTTTAAATTTCAAGCCCTGGTGAATGGTTATAAATATGATTATTTAGTTTTCAATTATAAAAATTGAATAAAAGTCCAAAATTCTTTGTAAATACATCATTCTCTTTTCTAATATTTTCTATATTCCAGACTTCTAACTTTATAATAACTTTATTATAAATGGTAATAAACAAAATATTTTTATGGATAGGTTATATGAAAATTTAAAATTAGCTTAATTTAACATGTTCAACAAATTATGACTTAATTTTAAGATAACATTAAGATAAATGAGTTAAATTAAAGTTAAATTATTTAAAACATTAAACTGGTAAGTTAAGTTAATGCATTAAAATTAGCTTTACTTTTAAGTTATTAACTCGTTAATGTGCATGTCCTCGAATTATTTTTTAATGAAATAAAATATATTACACAGTTCAAACAAAAGTACAATCTAATAATCAGGGCTTGAAACTTATTCTACAAAAATATCTTAAATATGCAATTATTTTTTTTATAAAAATGCATTTTTATGGAATAGATTTTTAAAAATGAATAATATTATTCAATAAGTGTATATTGGTAAATACCTATGTATTATAATTTCTATTAATATGTGTGATCATGTTTTTTATAATTATAAAATATTTTTAATTTAACTTTTAATATACAAAGTTAAAAATAATTATTAAATCTATAGTATGATTTAAAGAATAAATAACTAAAAGATGCTTAAAGAATCAAGTTTTAAAAAAGAAATTTATTTGTTACATTTAAAAATATTATTTTTTTTTGTTGATTTATTAAATCATATTGTATATTATACACAACATTAAATCTTCAAAACCACATCATTATAATACAATTTGGAAAAATAAAGACGATATACATTTTTGAATTTGAGTTGAATGTATTAAGAAATTAATTTACATAAAATCAAATCTTTGATATGCAGCTTCCTAAGAAATATGCAAATACCTGAAGTTCTGAGCTTTGATAATAATTACCTTAGCAATTTTTTATCAAAATAACTATATTATATTTTAATTACTTTTATTACAGAGCCGTGACCGGGAAATATAACAGTAGGATTTAAGTCTAAAATCAATTGTAATGATTTTAAATATTCTGTTAGATCTTCAAATACGGTAGTTCCCTCTCCAAGAACACAATCAGCAGAGAACAATGCATTATCTTCTTCCAAAAATAAAACTATATGATCAGTTGTATGTCCAGGTGTATGATGAATTCTAAAAATATTAAGCAGTAAAATTATAATTGTTTATGCAGTGTCAATAGTATGGGAAGAAAATTCAATAATTACATTAATGTAGCTCCTTCAACTTCAAACTTTTGTTTATCCTCTACAAAATGTAATGGAAAGTCGTAATCTCGTTTTTTGCCAATTTTGGGATTGAACTTCCAAACTTGACATTCTGAAATATAATTTATAAGTATGTATTCATTTATACTCATATTAAAAATATAATATTTTATTTCGATAAAATATACCAGGGGAGAGCAAGGTAATAAGAAAAAATGGGGCAGTAAAAAATTTAAAATTTAAAATTTATTTAACTTAAATGATATCTATTGTGTATATATTTTTTAATGAAATATTTTATTATAATCAATCATACTCATCTGTAATTAATGTTAATAGTACAATTTTTTAATTTTTTTATTGTCCCAAATATTTGTCTTATTACCCCCAATGGGGTAATTAGAAATAAATATTTGTTTTTGCTACATAAAGCCTTATAAAGTTTTCAAGGATAATAATAGAAAGTTTATAATAAGTTTAATATGTACCTATAGTTTCATTTTTTTTTTTTTATTTAATGTATTGTATTTTTAATATAATGCTGAATTTGAAAAACTACAATTAATTAATATAGTTCATAAAAGTACATTTCAACTATAGTTAGGTATACTAGTATTGAGCAACTGAAGTTGTTACTTCTTATTATTAAGTACATAAACAATAACTTTTAAATTTATAATAAATATTAATTAAAAATACCTTCATATATCAAGGTTAAAAAATATAATTTGTCTCTTTAATATCACTTTTGTATTTCTTTAGTTGATATATAAATTGAGGAATTCTTATTGCCTTATATATATATATTATATAAAAATAAAAAACAAATTTTCAGATGAATTTTGATACCAAACGTTTTTAATAATTTTTTTTTTGAGTTTATACTTTATTGATTCATTGCAAACTATTCTGGGATATAGTTCAATGCTCCTACTACCTATTTGTGCCTAAAATATTACGTATTGATAATAAATGTGATTTGCTTAGAATTAATTCTCAATACCCCAATTTCTTATTACCCCGCTCTCCCCATACATAGTTTAATAAAATTTACTTTTATAGAATAGTCATCTTTTAGCACTGTCATATATTAGTATGTAATATAAAAAAATATACAAAATAATGAATACATTTTAGATTATAATTGTTGAGCTATCTTAGTTATACTAGTAGCTATTTAATATAAAAACAATTAATAATAATAATAATGAATAAAATAAATGTTTACTGTTTTAGATATATAAGATTTTTCAAAAATATTTAAATATTATAAGATTTGTTTCAAATAATAATACATAACATAATTTTAAAAGCTCAAATAATGTAATAAATAGCTCTATGAAATTAGTTCAAGTCATAATCAAGATTGTTTTCCATTTGCTAACATATTAATTTAACCCTATTTATTATATTAAATTTTATTTTTTATGAAATCTTGACTGCAATTCAACTGGCTCAAATAGCATAATGGCTTATTTTTATATACCTACAGAGTATAACTCAATAGTCTAGGATGAGTAGTTAAAAGTCAGTTTTATTATGCTTATCTTCTGATAAAATATATATGTTGTCAAAATATGATATAAGTACTTAATGTATATTATACTATTGTTATTGACAAAATGTTAATAATACACAGAAATAATCATACCACAATACAATACCAACTCAAATTTTTCATGGTTATTTAGCTTAAAATATTCTACTATAACATAACATTTCTAAAAATAATTTTTTAAGTTAACATACTATTACTTGTTACGGATTCATCAAAACGTAATTTATTCTACTGTAATCAAATCACATACATAAGTACATATTTAATATATTACCATTTTTATTAGCGATCATATCCAACACATTTTTTACCCCGCCAATATGATCCTTGTGCCAATGTGATATTATAATATGATCAAGTTGAAAATTATACTTTATCATCGTTTCTTGAAGGTTTTTTATATATTCTGGAAAATTTGGCTCTCCAGCATCAATTAAAATACGTCTGTAACAAAATGTTGTATTAGCAAATCAGGTAGATATATGATTTTAAATTAAAACAATTATAATTTTACATACAAGGATAATATAATTAAACTAAATTAAACTGTTTGTTTTTAATAGGTAAACATGGTAATATTAGATCATTACATTACAATAGTACAACCTGGATTTAGCTGATTGAGCCTCTGGAATATTACAACTACCTATTTCTAATTAGAAGCTTATGTTCCAAAAGTTAAGTACAAAAGTTTGTAAGCAGAATGTACCTAAAATATATATATTTTAGATAAGAAATGTAAACCTTAATACATTTTAAATAAATTATGAGTCTCGAATATTGTTTATGAAATTTGTGTTGTCATTTGCATAAAAAAAATGTGTGTACAAAATCTGTCCTAGTATAAATGATGATAATAACATAAATATGCATTGTAATTTTTGGTAACCAATGTCGCAACTAATGCAGTGTTATCGTACAAATTGTTGGCATATTTTTGCGCCAACAATATTAATAATTCAAATTGGCTACAAACGTTAAACAATACCCGAGGAACATAAATTTGAGCAAGTTGTCTCCGTACATTATTACTTAATTACCTTTTAATTGAGTAAATAATTATAAATAGAATACAGATTAGGTGGATGCTCAGTGGCGTCATTTCAGTTTTTAAAAAAGGAAGCAAAGGTTTTGACCAGCCCGAATGGGTAAAAAAAAACCACAAGCTTCGCTCGCAACCACATATTATCTACTTCCATTTTTTTATGATACCCTTTTTATTAACTAGGTAACATAATTTTTAAATATAAGGTAGCAGATATTTTATAAAAACAATTGTATACCTATATCAATTAAGTCTATAAATTAGTATATAGCAATATTTATATTGATAAACAAAAATATTAGTAGTTTATTAGGATATCTTCTTTTTTTATTTTTGAAAATATATCAACTGCATTATCTATAAATCAATTTTACCTGATTTACCACTCATAGCCTATACTCTATTACTCTTACATAGGTATACGATGTATTTACAAATTAATATTATCTTAAATTATAATATATTTTTTTTTTATTGCTTGCTTACAGGCTCAAGTTTTGTCTGTTTATTAAACATACCAGAAATTCTTTTTGAGCAAATTGCGGTAATTTTATATTTTTAGCCGCATCACCCATTTATTTTTTTTAGTCATATTTTGCCCAAATTAAAAGATTAATGTAAACACGTGTCGAGAAATAAATTAATTTTAATTTAGGTACAATAAAGTATTCAACTAAATTAACACAATACGCAGAATAGTTGAATTATACACGACTGTCGCAAGTTAACTGAAGTCCGTGATCAATGATAATTTATAAGAGTGCCAATTGGTTATTGTTTTTAGAATTTGTATAAATTTTAGATTTTAGATTTTTTGTTTTCACACAAACAAACATACATAAATACATACCCATACATACAATGTGAACGTCCCCGCATACGTCTAAATATAAATATATTCCAACTAACAATTAGTAAAAAATGTATCATTGTGACGATAATTTCTTAGTACATACTATAATATTTTCTGAAAATATTATAAAATAGGCATGTTTTTTTGCTAATAAAATATAATAATGATAAAACGGCAACAACTGGACACTGGCCTATCAGGCCGCTTTTAAAATCAGACAAATGCCCACCTTGCTCCTCTCCCCCCCCCCCAAATGACGCCACTGTGGATGGATATACTAACAATCAAATTAAGCGCATTGCTTAAAACCCTGAAAAAAAATGCAGACAGCTGATATTAAAAAATATATATATAGGATGACAGTTTGCTTAAATAAGAAACAGAGAATTATCTAGTTTTCCAGATAATTTTTAGTAAAGAATTTAAACAGTTATTGAATTTTTCATCAACGCTGTTATAGTTAGTTTTTAGTACTTAACGAAAATAAGATTAAGAATATTTTACAGTACTGATTGATTTAAATGTAACAGAGTTTTCCAAATGTCAAAAGATTATTACTGTTTAAAGGTATGTTTCTCTTTTGCTTAGGCACTAACTGAACCATGTAGTGAAAGAACTATGAATTAAAATTACTAAAAAAAAAGCATAAAGATCTTCATGATCAAAATATAATCTACAAGAATCTAGACAGTAAGCATTGAAAAAGAATTTGTCATATATCTAGACTTTGAATACATTATTCACTATTCAATTTTTCAGTTTAACTTGATTTCAACCCGCATATGATACGCTTAATCCGGCTGTGACTATGGAAAAAAAAACTACAAGAATTTTGCCCGTTCAAGCAAACCGTCTAAACCCGTATATATTTGATATGCCGATGCATAAAACATACCGTTGACCCGTGCCAACCACATAAGTATTCGTACCCTGTAGCGTCATGAAACCGGGATTGCATCCTAACAGCCGCAGCACTCTGGGCGAGACGCTGCCGATGGCGGGCAGACGGGGCAACGACATCCTGGCTCGGGGTTTGGCGCTGCAGAGTCTACTGACGACCGACTGCGGACGGCCGTGGTCGGAGATGTGATGGCGAACGACGGACAACGCGGACAACCGCCATCCGCCGGATGACCGTGCAGCGACGAACATTGACCTCGCCGAGTGCCGATTACGAGGGCTACAACAACATCGATAACACCCGTCGTTATCGCCGTCACAACAACGAAAACACAACAGTAACCGAATTGAATCCGGCACGACAACCGATCGGTATCCAAAAAATATTTACCTGGTGCGGCGGCTGCGACGACTTACGGGCTACGGCTGGCGACCGTCGGCCGACGCGGTTGGACGGCGGCAGCGGTAGCGATCGCAGTCGCTGTGTCACGACATGGACGGTATTTCGATTTTCTGACCAACGAGCGATGAGTACACCTGTGACCTTAGAGCGTAATAATAATATTATTGTAACGACGCATTACTCATTGATTAGTATAATAATTATTTACCTTCGTATTTTTACCTAAGTTATTATTATTATGATCCGAGAATTTGACGGCGATAAGACGTGAAACCGTCGAACCGAGATTAACGTTATCTCGACTCGTTGTGATAACAATAATAATATTATTTCAATATAACCATAGATATTGCATTTTTATCAGTCAATCGCATTTACATTAACGGTCGGAATACTTGACAGTGATTATTTTAAAATCCGGTCCAAAGTCTTGTTTCTCGTTCAATGATATAAACGATATTTTAATAGTTTACGACGTGTATAGGATTTATCTCGGACGCCTCCTAATATTGATAACAAAATAATAATTCGACAAGGTGTCAGCAGTAGGTTCACTGTTCGTTTGATTGCCTAAACGTCGCGTTCGACGGCGACTTTCGGTAGATTAATTTGTTCATTATTCGCGTAGGAAAAATTTGATCGTGTTCTTATATTATAATATTAATATTATTATTATGTCCGATGTCGTTAATAATTATGATATTATTCGTTTGATGATGATTTGTTTGACATTTTTGAGCTTTTTAAAGACTTTTATTTAAAACAAATTTTCAAGAGTAATCTTATGTCTAATATTATATTGTTTAGAGATGTGAGTTTGTATTATTCCCAACAGTAGTTTAAATAATTGTATACAGCTGGTTATAATCAAGTTATGAATTATGATTACTAGAAAATTAATTTTATATTTCAGAATATAATTTGCTAAGCTGTAGGAAAAAAAAGCCCCGTACCAACTAAATACATTATTCTTTTTTATTATGATTTACATAATTAATTATAATCATTATATAATCATTCAATTTATCAATGTACCTAACACTTCTTTAATATAATATCTATAACCATAAAATATATAATATTCTGAAATACTAGTTTAGTAACAACTGCTTTTCATTAATTATTAAATTAATTATTATATTATTAGGTATGTATCTAATTTAATATTTATTATACTAGACAATACATTTATTTTATTAATAGGTAATTATAAAAAAAATTATATCTAGTATATGACATTAAACAATAACTAATTAAATCACAGTTAAAAAATAATATAACATGAGCCATAAATCAATATATATTTAATAAATAGTTCAATAACATATTATGTATTACTTATTAATTATTATAAAGTATACAAGTATAGCTGCAATCTTTTATCTTGCAATTACTTTTATTACCCTAATATATTTTAATCTTTTATATTTCAAATGTATATTTATATCTATAGTTAAATAAATATTTGATGTATTATTTTATTAAATATTTTTATGATGTAAAATTATATACTATACATATATATATATATGGTTATAGAATATACCTATGTCCAAAAAAGGTTAGGTTACCTATATACAAATATTAAATTATAAAATGTACACTATAATGAAAATGCGTCATGTAGGTATTTAGTTAGTATGGGGCTTTTTTTACCGTATTTTGATATCGGGGCTTTTTTTTCCGAATACCACTGTAATTACATTATTTAAAATTTTAATTATTTCTAGTCGCTATATAGGTAGGACAGTGGTACGGTGAAGGTATTATTTTTGAGCAATTGCTCCTACAAAATTTTTGGTGGTTCCCCCTGCCTCAAAATACCTAGGTAAGTATATTATAGAAAAATACTACGTATACAAATATGTGCCGTTTTAAGTGTCATCATAAATAAAAAGGAGGCAAGTGGGTAGCGATCTGTTGTACATTAAGTGTTTAGAGAAGTGACTGTATGTAATGGATGTGTTAAATTCAAATTCAATTATACAAAATCATTGTAAATTAAAAACGATTCTGATCAAATACTACCAGCCTATTATATCACTAAGTATATTTTATGATATAATTATGATTATATTTATTTATTTTACTATTAGGCATTAGTACTACACTTCTGCAGTAAGTTCAATTTCATTTTGGCCCGAAAAAATTGCATTTGAAAATGTTATTTTGCGTCTAAAATATAATAAATATTTTAAAAATGTCAAGTGCCCACAAATAATGTTTTTAAATTATGACATAATAACTAAATCGTTATTTTTTGTTTAAATATCTCATATTTTCGTCTAAATTTGAACATAAAATGTCTGTAAATAAAAACTGTGTCTGCAAATTTTTTAAATATTTTGGTTACAGCTATTACAGTATAAATTACTTACGTGGGACTTTGTTTTAAATTTTCAATTCTTAGCCATACAAATTGAACATTTTATACATTTTTAACTACAAAATAATTTGCAAATTTTCAATTTGATAAATGTTGTCAAAATTTGAACTTTAAATACTTATGAAAAAAATTAACGTATATACGTATTTTTAATATTTTTAAATTGCTATTGTAACAATATATGAAGAGTCTTGTAATACATTTTCAAATTTTTTGACGGAACAAAAAAAAGTTGTAGAATTTTATAGAAAAAAAACTATAAAAATTTCAAGTCTTCAAACGGTTCAAAACGAGTCAAAATATTTTGAAAATAAAAATATTTTAAATATTTTAAAAAATTTAAAATTATTTTATAATTGTAATCAAGTATAGACAATTATAAAATTAACATTTGGTGTAAATTTAAGATATCTATGGAATACAACATAATAAGAAAATCGTTCCATGATAAGTCAAATGATATCCAATATTGTTACAAATAAATAACTTCGAACGCTAATTAAATATTCAAATCTTAGATATAAAAAGATAATGAAATTTTAACTAATTTTTATGAATTTTTAACTCAAAATAATTTGTAAACATTCGTGGTTTTGACGAATTTTATCAAAATTCTAACTTCAGGCGCTCATAACAATTACTGTGGATTTATGCACAACTTGGATTTTAATTTCCACCGACTACAACCAATAGAACCTTGTATTATATCTTTGAACTTTTCAACATGGTGAGGTTGACACTTGAGCTCACATTAATAATTATTTACCTGATTTACCTACCTATACTTAAATATTTAGTTTTATTATTATGAATACAACAAACGTATATGATTATTTATGAAAGTTATACCACACTAAATCAAAATATACAAGATAATTAATGATTGTAATAAATTAACTAATTAAGTAGGTATAGGTAAATACAGGTATACAAATATATAGTCATATGCTTATTTTCAATTTTGTACCTAAATTAAAAATTTTTTTTCTAGGTGGATTAAATGCCACTAGGGTGATGATGGTGCAGAGGTGTAGCTTGTGCCTTGTATACATTTTATCTCCTCATAAAAAATTAGTTTACTACTCACTGACTTTAGGAAGGTAACACAACTTTAAATATTAATTCACTCAAAAATAATTATTGTATTATTGTGGTTTTTAAAATGTTTTCTTACATTATTAAGCTGTTTTAAAATTGATCATTAGTTTTGTAACTTGTTGTTAATTTACGATAATTTAAAGTACTCCAAGATTCAATGCAATATAAGTTATATAACACTAAAAAAAACAGTATTTTAACATCTCTAAATATATAGGTACTTATTATATTCGATTTACAATAGAACATTTTTACTTCTAACTTGTATTTAATAATAATATTATTATTATTATTGTTTATTGGTGTTATGAAACGTTAGCAATTACATTTATTTATAAAAAAATTTGGTACAAAAGTATAACATCTCTTCGATAGCTCAAGGTTAAACTCGAGGAGAGAGTATCTAATTAGAGCAAATAAAATAGTTAATTATATAGTTACAAGGTAGGTACTACAATATAAAAATTAATGATATAAGTAGGTACAAAATATATGTATAAGCATAACATAATAATAATTAGGTTAGTTAAGAATTGTGTTACTCAGTTACCTACCGAGTAAGACGTATGAAATTATTATGAATGTAAAAATTATATTTAACACAAATGTATTTTTTTGTATTTTAATTTTCAAGCGAGTTATAAGTACTTTAAGATGTAGATACAAACCAGTCCCTAGAATTGTGTGAAGTACGACACATTTTGTGTAGTACAAAATTTAAAAGTGTGTTATTCTAATTAAATGTATTCTATTTTATGTATAATTTTATATCTTCACATTTTTTTTTATATTTTAATGATTTTTTGCCAAATCACATTTTAATTATTAACACAGTAAACAATATTTTGTGTTGTTATGTCTTATACTCTTATTATAGTTATTATTATTCATATAGGTCCCTAGGTATCCATAGGTATGTATTGGACTAGTGCAATAAGTAGGCAAGTTAATTTTTTTAGTAGATAAAAAATCCTCGTTTCTCATCTCATCTCACTATTGTTGGTTCTATATCACAACATCTAGAGATTTTAGTGCGCTGCTGATGAAAATATGAAATTAACGACTATTAATATGTTTCATAAATACCTAAGACAGTAAGACCAATATTTGTATTGTTGTTCGAATGTTCGATGACTGCAAAGACGCAATGTTTGTTTATTCAAGTAAGAATAATTGGAATATATTATTATCTAACACTAATATAATAATATATCTCAACTATTTTATTATTATTACACCAAACCTTAGTTTATTGTAGTGTTGTACCAAAGCCATATAGTAATATTCAATTTGCCAATCAAGAAAATGGTTAAACAAGATTCATTTGACGACACAAGTTCCTTATATTATCCAGTATTTATTTATTTACAATTTAAGTACCTACCTACATCATAGAATAAAGAATTTATTCTTTAAAATGTCGCCAAAATGACATATGAAAAAAAAGTTGTATCGTACGAAAGCGCCAAATTCCTAGATATCTAGGTGCAAGGTGCCACGGTTAACAGATATTACATTTAGAACTATATAATTTTTTATTTTAGCAATTTTTTATAACATGGAAAAAAACAACTGATTTATTCAAATTATATTTATTGGTAGGTATGTATATTATATTTTAACAATTTATAAATCAACTGATTTATTAAAATTATAAATTATTAATTTGGAATTTTCTTCCAGCCTAAAGTACAATATAATAAGCAACATATATACCTCCACCTTAGTATTCCTTAAATATACAAACTCCCACAAGACAGAGAATAACAATATAGTTATGTAGACATATTCTTGACATTTTTAATTTACCAAAATTGACAATTTACGTTTTAGAAAAAAAAATTAATACATTATACAATATTATACATATTTAGCTATGTAATAAAAATTATTATAAAAATTGAAAAAAAAAAGGTGATAGGTTATCAACAAAAAATGCCCATAACGCATTTGTGTAATAATTAGGGCTAGGATTTTAATGCCCTAAGAAATCTCTAAAGTAATAAAGGGTATCTCTCCCCATTTCACATTATAAATATAGTCTGTTCAACATAAGAACGGTAGTTGGCTATGACAAATTGTTGTCGGTGACAGTCAGACACTTTCCTCATAGAGCGGATGCGCAAGACCAGTGCTTGTTTTGGAATGAAGCCATCTTTGTACAACCCTGATTACCGTTCTATGCTGAATAGACTATAGCTGGAGCACTCAGTACAGTAAATTTTTCATTGGTAAGTATTTTAATTATTTATTAGGAAAACAATATATACATGAATATATATCTTTATCTTAATATAATATCATATAGGTAAAAATAAAGCAAAACTTATTTCTCATAGTTCAAATTTTAAAACAAGTATTTAGTTTCAAAGAAATCAATACTAATACTATCTACATAAATAAATACAACACTTCAAATAAAATATCTTGATATAATTTGATAAACATTAAACTACATGCCGATAAATTACATTTGAGAGGAGTAATAATTTAAATCTTTGAATGGCGGTGTTTTAGTTTCGTAATTTACGTTTAAAGCTGTTTAAATGACGAGCAATTTCTTGATCACATCTTTCAAGCTCTATATAAAGTTCCTTATCAAACACTATATTTTTTTTTGCACATTTATCTAGAAGTTTTTTATTTATTCCACTTAACTGTAATTGTAATGCTGATTTATTGTTTAATGTTCCTATTTGGATATTATTGTTAAATGCATTTGTAGAGCATGAAATATTTTGGTTATGGTCAAGTACGTTTGGATTAGATATTTCATTTCTTTGAGAAACTGTTGAATCATATCTATGTTTGGTTTGGTTTTTCTTAACATTTTTTGAGCATTGTTTGTGCTGAATAACACTAGAATTTGTAATCAAATTTTTACATTCAGCATTCATAACATTCATAGATCGAAGAGTTCTTTCACAAATTCTTTTTAAAGGATTTTTATATCGATAATAGAATTTGTTTTTCTGTACTAAAGGAAGATTTATCATAATATCAGATATTGCTTTATGTAAATATCTGATATTTATATTTTTACTGTATTCGGTAAGATCAGCTAATGAATACCAATCGTTAATGTCATTGCATATTGTATTCCATTTTCCTGAGCCAAAAACTCCCGACGGATAAGGTGCATATTGAATTTCTCCGTTGGAATTCTGTAAAACAAAAATTAAATAAATTATATTAGTTAATCTAAAAATATAATTTTTTTCAGTCATTAATTTTGTAAATTATTTAAAAATGAGATAGGTATTATAAATAAAAAATTATATTATAAAGTCCATTGTACTTACATACTCTACTGGTAAGTTGGATAGATCGAATGAGTTCTCAAAGTCTTCTCTATATAATTTATTGCTTCCAAAATACCAATACACTGCTTTATTTAGGTCATAACCTAGTGGTTTTACGTTTAACTTGCGGCATATTTCAGGATTCTTGGAGAGTTTTTTTTTAATTACCTTCACATCAACAATAAAATTACAAAAGGTGTAAAGAGCTTCAACTTTTTGTTTACGTGTTAAATCATCAAAATATGTTGCTGAATCTAGTGAATATTTTAAGTTGTAAATCTGAAATAAATATACAGTACATAATTATTATATCAATAATCACTAGGATTAGAGTGAATATCCAATCTTGTAAAAATATGAACTTCAAATATTCATAAAAATTTAATTTGACTTGCTTGTAGAAATTTTTTTTTTTGATAAAAGTATACAAACTTATGAGACATTTTGTATTATATTTTGAAATCTTAGATTTAAGTATAAACATTTTTATGAATTTCAAAACAAAAAATAAATTATTTGCACATTTTTGTGAATTTTACGGATTTTGTCAATATTTAAACTTAAAATACTTATAAAAAAATCTTCAACTGGATTTTTAATATTTTTTATCTGTCTTTGAAATAATTTATTAGAAGCCTTCTATTAAATTTTTAAGCTTTTTACCCTAAAAATGAAATTTTTATTGGTATTTTAATTTATAGAAAAAAACTAAAAATATTGAAAATGTCCTTAGACAGCTCTAAACGAGTCAAAATATTTTTAAAATGTTAAGGTGTATAGAAAATAAAAATATCTGTAATTCAGAGAAATTTTCAACTTATGAGGAATCTTGTATTACATTTTAAAATCTTAGATTTAAAAAAAATATTTTTTATAAACTTCTAACTCAAAATATTTTGCACAAAAAAAATTGTGCCTATATAATTTAAATATTTTTCAACTGATCTAATAACAATATATTAGGACATTCTATTACAATTTTCAAGCTTTTTTACCCAACAAATAAAATGTTATTGATATTTATAGAATAAAAAACTAAAAAAATTAGAAACGGAAAATGTCTGTAAACAGCTTAAAATAAGTCAAAATATTAGAAAAATAAAAGTTAAATAAGCTTATAACAAAAATAATATGTTGTTTGATAAAAAAAAACACATACAAAATATGTTGGGAAATAGAACTTAACTATACCCAAAATAAATATGCATACCTATTTATTAAATTTCGGACCTAATATTCATATATTATGAAACAATTTAGGTATTTAAAAAATTAGGTATTTTAAAATGAAAAACTTATTAATTTTAGTTTGAACTTACAATGCAATTACTCCGAAAAAATTCTTTCATAATATTCCACCACTCATTTGTGTTTGGATCATAAGAAACACAAATTTGGGTGAATCGGATAGCCATATCAGTCAACAAATATGAATTCTCTTCAACTGCATTTTCAAATTCCTGTAAATTTGTTTGTGTTAATACATTTAAAAAATTTAAAAAAAAAACTCTAAAATATAACAATTACTGTTTAACATCTAGTTAACAATTAAACATATTATATTATATAATTTATAATATTTATATAATGAATAAATAAATTTAATACCTTTAAATAGGTATTTATATTTTTGTAAAATATTTTCAAGCTCTACTGTTAAATTTCCTTTCCACATCTGAGTATAATTTACTACTTTGTACTTACATTTATGCTTATCCGACTGATATCTTTAGTGATAAGGGCGAAAACATTACAAAAATGTACAATACTCGGTATCTCCCACCAAGTTTGAATTTCTGAAATGTAACAAATTTATTATTATAATATATATTTTACTAAAGCATCATAATAAACAAACAACAAAATCACATAAGATTTAAAGAAATAAATATAGCCTACAGGTACCTAGTCAGTCTAAAATGTACATTAAACTTAAGGATTGTCACGAAGAAGTCTTATTTTTTAAAAGATCAGAACAAAAATAGAACATTATTATATTTTTAAAAAAAATTTTAAATATTATATAATGTAGGTACCATAAATTCATTATGTATGTTCAACTCCCATTTTTCCTTAACACGTTGACTGCCAGTAGTCATTTGTAATTCTCAAATACAGTGTATTCTCGGTAATTCGAACCTTGATAACTCAAAATTCTCGACATCTCGAACAAATAAAATTCCCCTTCAAATAACAATAACACATTAAAATTTTGATAACTTAAAATTTTTAGTAAGTCAAATTTTTTTTTTCCTTGTGAGCTTCGAGTTACCGAGAGTACATTGTATTATAATTCTGTAACCACCGACAACCATATTTGATAATTACTACCTACCAAGCCTCATGACATCCGGCGGCCATAAATTAATGTGGTTTTAACTAATTACATTTACTATGGCGCTACAATCATGTACTAAAAAAAGAGCAGTGGCGTACCAGAAAAAATATTTATTTGATGTAATAAACATATTATTTTTGTTTTTTCAAATACAATAGTAGATATACACAAATTGGGAAAAACATGGAAATATATGTTAAGTGTGTCAATAATATATACCGTGTTACCGCCAACGGTCACATGGCAAACAAGTCAGTCAACGTGTTAAATAAAAAATGTATTCAATCAATTACTTAGATTTCTAGCCATTTAAGGATTGTCCTGTACTAGTACCAACTTTTTTTTTCTAATGGGAATCATACTTTTTCATATAAAATTGATTGACTTTTTTGAAAATCACAAGGACTATGTAGTTTTATTAATTAATAAATTACATTCAAAAAAAGGGGGGGGGGTTCTCATTTGGAAAACAGAAGTTTAAGTGACCACAGGACTACCAAATACAAGAAAATAATTCAAACATTTAAAAAATAGTCTTTGAGTATACTTAAAATTTCCAAAAATTAGAATTTGAATAAATTTATTATTAAAGGAAAACATGGGGATGAGCATGCTTGGTGAATCGCCCTGCATACAATGTAAAAACCAACAGAAAAAAAAAACCAAAATGATAATATTGACAGAGAATTAATAAAATCACAAAATATAAAATACAATCCATTTGCTGTAATAACTAATTTGCTTACTATAAAAATTATATATAAATACATTTTTTTTTTTTTGAAATGTACATAGGTAGGTACTACAATATTATGGTAATAAATATAATATTAAGAGTGTTTCAGAAAATAATATACAATACACATTTTTATTGAGAAAAATCTGTACAAATGAGCATAATAATTTACGTGATCACTCTGCACCTTATAAAAAGTATTATTTTTTTCCATTGGTTTTTTTTTTTTTTAATACAAGATTTCGTACGTCAGAAAATGTGAAGGTCTGGGAATTCTTTACCACCACTATACTCCTCCGAAAATATTGGTGTCTGGTTGTGTCCCAGTGGCGTAGTTAGGAATTTGGTTTTATGGGTGAGGGGGGGGGGGGTATACGTTTTTAGCAAACACGAATGGTCATTAACAACACTTTTATCAAAATGTCGACAGTAAGAAAAAAGTTTCTAATCCTCACCCTAATTACGACCCTGTTGCGCTCGTGCGCATATAACATTCAAATCAAGATAAAAGTACATCCCCTTGACAAAATGTTTCATTCACATTCAGCGAAAAAAAACTTCCAATTTCTTTGACTTATATCTCTGAATGGATTCGTTCGGTTTCGAAAACTACGGCTAAACATACGCACGGACATAGTACAATAGTAATAAATATTAAGATGACAGTAACGTCCGAGCGCATAACAAGCCACAAGCAAAAACGGAGGGAAATTATGAATTGTTGCCTACGACGACTATCGTATCCTCTGCAGTATTGGTCGTGAGACAATAATAATATTATAATATTGTGGTGTCGACACGCGCGTAATGGTTGCATGATTAATAGGTAACATTATGAAAGTCGTAATATTTTTCGTCGTCCTCCGTTAAACGCGTATAACCTACAACACCCAACTGGTTTTAAGTGGTCGTACAAATCGTTAGCACCGTCGTTATACTCACCGGCGTCCATCGTCGAGGTCGGCGCGAAAAATCGTCGAAAAGAAATATTTGAAAAAAAAAAGCCCCGATTCGGTATATCACGTAGACACGATATTATAAAATGTATTTTATACTCGAAATATTGTAACAGTAAGCCGTCGCCGTCAACATGATTATTGTAAGGTTGAAATCCCGTCTTGGAGCATAAAAACTCGTGGCATACCGACGGGATCGTGAACCTGCAGCAGTCCAACCGCTGTCCAATCGCAGCACTCCAATTGGCGAGCGCGGAGCAGTGAGCTGCGGACAGTGTCGCCGGCCGCCCGCGTAATATTATTAAAAAAATCGCGGAAACCGGACGGTGGTTGTCGGAAGTACTAGAACTCCGCGCGCCGGGAGCACGTCCGGTTCCGAACGGTCAACCGGTCATGGACTAAACAGGTGCCGTCCGCACGTCCGCGAATCTCAGTACCTCGAAACGGACAACACTGTACCGGTGACGCGGGAAAAAATGTCCCGGGGCGGAAGGGGTTGAAAAAATTATTACCGTTATTCTGAAGTGATTATATTCATCGTATAAGATATTTTACAGGTTAATATGACAAAAATCAATGTGAAATCAAATTCATCCGCCTCGGCGTTTTTACCGCATGATATCCAAGATGTCTTCACGAGATGCCTCCACGTCTCCGTGTACGTTTATATGTACAATATTTAAAATATCAGGTAGGTAGGTATAAAATACAAAATAAAAATATTCCTTATGATCGACAAGTCGAATAATACAAATATAATCATCATACAATTATCAATAGTTAATGAATATTGGTATCTATATACCTATTCTCAGTGGCGTAGCGAATCATATTTTTCAGGAGCAATTGCTTCTGGTTTCTGGGGGGTGGTGGTGGGTCATAACCTCATAAAGCCCACACACACGGTCAGTCTTTGAACTTTATTTTGGGTACTACCCCACCACCCTATTTGAGCATATGTGTATCGTATACATCAGTTGGAGTAAGGTGGAGTAGGCCATAAATAGGGCTGGGATTTATATGCAATAACAAATTGTAAAATATGCATTTATTTTAACAAAATATGCAAAAGCAAATTTTTAGTTTACTATTTTACCAACTGTTTTAAAAACGTCACTGTAAAATTCTACAACAAAATAACGTAACTTGGCACTTTCACTTTGAACTTTCGGCATTTTATAAAACTTAAATTATTAAGTATAAATGTCCGCACATTTACGCAACACACGACATACTAATGAAATAATTTTATGCTGTCTCACTGTATAACAATGTGTAAGTAATTCTATCAGTCATCCGACCAAAATAAAATTAGATAGGTAGTATTTATACTATATATTATATTTATGACAATTCAGCGAATAAACCAAAAACTATCGATTTCGTGAAATAAACACCCATTTAAAATTCACAATAACTTATAATAATTTAAATAAATTTAAGTGAAAAAAATCAAATTCTCAAAAATCTATGAATATGCAATTATATGCATTATGCACTATGTACAAAATATGCAAAAATATGTAAAAAAAAATTTGTTCTATAGGTTCTACCTACCTACCTTAAATCATGATTGAAAATTATTTATTATATATTAATTTTTTAATGATAAGTAGGTTAGGTATACCTAAACCTAGTGTATGTTTGTAATTAAATATTAATAACGTGGTAATTACACTGATTAGCTTTTAAAGAAATATTCCATCAATCAATTTCGTGTGATTGACGATTGTGGATAATATTGTGTAGTCTGGGGATCAGTTTTCCCACAGGGTCTGGGATTATTTCCCGTGGATTTTTATTCCGCGATTCACCGTCTCCATATTTCCATAGTTCAGTGCATATAATATTGTCAAATTATGTATTGTAAATTGTAATAACCTCACCAATATACCGACATAATATTAGTTTTATTGTGATGTAGTCTGCAGTAAGTACTCTTTTTATATAAAGAAAAATAGAAATTCTACTACTCTATGCTTATGTACATGCATCGAATACATTTTTTTTAGTACGAACAATTTTATATTTTAGTCTATATGCACTACTGTACTAAGCGACAGTGGCGTAGCCAAGAACTTTTTATGGGGGGGGGGGGGGTTCAGCAAATTTAAACTTACCATACTTTACTTCGTGGTATCGGATATTTATATTTTTATTGTAAAAATTTAACATATTATATCTGACCCTCCCCCCCACCCATGGATACGCCACTGCTGAGCGGTATTAAGTATTTTGTGTACTCACTACCCAGGACAATGTTGGGATAATATGATTTAGGGTACAACGACGCAATTGAACGAATCCGATCCGTTTTTGTATTTTTGTCCGTGAAAACTAAAACGCCGCGTCGAACGCGTCACGTATTTAGTAACGTAACCGTTTCCGCGTAACGCAATTACAGTGACGGACCGGGCCACTGTTCTATAGCACAGTGTGCTGCGGGCTATACGGTTATGCAGTGGCGGCTCGTGAGGTTCACCTAAGGTGGTGCGCATGAAATGTATCTAGTTGGTAATTAAGTTGGTAACAATAATTATTTTTGTTTTAGGTGCATAGGTACCAAAATAATTGTAATACAATAACGTAATTAAAGCCGCGGTCGCACGATGATAGTAATACGCGATAGTCACTATCGTGAAAGCTGCTATTAAGAGACTGTCATTGTGCGAACCGATCGACAATGACTATCAAACTATCACGAAAGCGACTCTCGTACACAGATATAAAATACTATGAAATAATATTTACTTTATTTTATACCTGTGCCTCGTACTACCATATTTATTAAATCTTTTTTATTTTTCTTATATATCAATTTTCCACCTACAATCGCAATTCACTATCATCTTCATACACTGCTCGTGTGAACACGTTTGACAGTGTGATAGTACAAATCACATATTCTCATTATAGTAACTATCGCGTTTTACTATCGTCGTGCGACCGCGGCTTAATGGATAATGTACAGTGTTATCGTTTCGACGAACGACGCAACATCGCGACACTATAAAAATAGGTTCGGTGCACACATTAAAATGTGCTCCAAAAGTCCAAACTACAATAATTTATATTATTAACCGACGTGTCCAAGAATGTAGCTAATATTTACACGGCCCGGGCAAGCACAAACAATTCGCACTGCGAAAACTTTTTTTTTATTACAGACCATGTGCATAATAATCAATTATATGTTATCATAAGAATCTAATTTTTTTTTATTTTTTAGGTGGTTCACGTGCTCCTGTACACCACACCACAAGCCGTTTGCGGTTATGTAAAAAAAAAAAATGTAGGTATAAATATTAAAATCAATCTAGAAAGATATTTATTTTATTTTTCTGGCAACAATATTTTTTTTCCTTTTATATTTGATTTTTAATTTGTGCAATAGGTCTTGTAAGCCAAAACGTTAAATATTAATAAATATATTTTTTTTTTTTTTTAAGATCAAATAATTGAATATTTATTATAATTTGCTATATTATTTTCATTTAAAATACTGTAAATAAAATTTACTCAACATTACACTATTTTCAATACAAAAAAAAGGTGGGCAAGTGGATGTCGTTCTGCTGTACAGTAGGTTACAAGTGGGTCACTGTAATGGATGCTGTTAAATTTGAATTCAATGATATAATATCATTGTATAAGAAAAACGATTCTGAGCGAAAACGGTCAATCAGCCTATGATATTACCAAGTATATTTGATGATATTATTGTGAATAAAGTAATTTATACATAACCTATTTACGTGGAACCTTGTTTTAAATTTTCAATCCTTAGCTATAAAAGTTGAACATTTTATTAATTTTTGACAACAAAATAATTATTAAATCATAAATTTGATAAATTTTGTCAAAATTTGAGCATTAAATGCTTCTGAAAAAAAATTGTGCCAATATATTTTTAATATTTTTCAAACTATTAGAACGGAATATCAGGAGCCTTATATTAAATTTTCACCCTTTTTTACCCAACAAATAAAATTTTATTGATATTTACAGAAAAAAAAAACTAAAAAAATTGAAAATTGACAATGTCCGCAAACAGCTCAAAAAGAGTCAAATTATTTTCAAAATTTATCGTGTATAGAAAATGCAAATAAAAACATTCAGTCAAATTTTCATGTACCTACGCTCATTTGTTTTAGAGTTACACCAAAAACCAAAACTGATTTTCTCGAAAACAAATTTTGCGTAAAAACTACCGTTTTTCCTTAATTTTTGTTTTGTTTTTCACGGCGCTTTTGAAAACAAACTACTGTGAAATTTTTACTTTTGATCCCCCAAAGTACCAACAAGATTCACTTTCTTATTAGAAAAGTTACTATTGAAGAAAATCCAAGCACTTTTACTGTCCTAAAAGGTGATGACAGACACAAAAAAAAATAAAATAAAACACACATCATTGTAAAATCAATACATTCATCGCTTCGCTCAGAATCTAATATTGTAAAGGAAGTTCTCAAGTACCAACAAATATAAACATTGTTTGCGGTCACTTCCGTTTTCAATGTACAAAAATAATGTTAATATTATAAATTGGAATATAGCCGTAAAACTAAATTATTCTAAATGTCAGGTTTCATTTAACTAGGTGAGAATGTATAATTATTTTATAACAATTACCTAGTATGAATTATATATTATATACATTCAATTTTCATGATTGTTTTTTGAAAAATAAATTACATTTTAAAATAAATATAATATCACTATAGGTACTAAATTGTGTGTAAGTATTTTAAATAATTACAATACCGTTAAATATTAGTTTCTGTAAAAAAAATTATTAAAATTGATGTCTTTATTACTACTGTCAGCATCTCTTGTGGTACAAGTAATGACCGCTTATAAATGTTTTTTTTATTAATGTCTGTAAAAAAAGATATATTAAATGATTTGAAGTTTGAAGATATTTTGGACACTATTAAAAACTCATATTATCATACTTATTACTTTATCTAAATTATTATCGTACACATAATTACATAAATATATAATTTATTTTACGATTTAATTTGTCGTATTGCTTGCTATACACTCATTGTCACTGATTTATACCTATGTATTGATATATTTTACATTATCTTTGTAATCAACATAGAAAAAGTTTCTAAATCATAATTCTTGTAGTAGTATACTATTGAGAAAAATGTAATATTTTGTTAGTTGAAGTTGGGCCGATAAATGTAGGAAAATAGGCCGGTCGCTTACAGAGAGTAGTGGGCCGAAACACTTCCAGTCCGGTCCTGAACGAAAAATTCCTATAAGTAATGCAATGGCGCAACCAGCATTTTTTCAAAGGGGGGGGGAGTCCATACTTGTTCTAGAAAATATACATTTTAAACACGGACTGATAATAAAATCTGGTACCTATAATCTATGTACATACAATTCCTACATTTTTAATGAAAATTGAAAATATAAATCAATGTTTAATAATATTTTAGAATTTGAGAATATTCATACATATTAATATTTTTTTAACTAATACAAAAAAAGTAAAATAATTTATAACATAAAACCTAAACGACGCGACGTTTCGAATTAGCTAGGTATCGTATTTATAATTTCTTCATATTAATATGTTATACCTACTGACGCCAAAATAAATATTTAGGGCAACTAGTGGCCATAGAAAGAAAATAAAAAATACTGGGCACTTAAAAATGAAAAGAAAATAATAAATTGTTTTTACATACGTGTAGGTAGTAGTAGCTGTAGTCCTGGTGCACAAAATCTTTTTCAAAATTACTCTTTAAGTATGTAAAATACTAATATTCATAATTCACTTGAAAATTAAAATATCGTGAAAAACCGATGGAAGCGAACACAGATAATGTACTTGCCTAAAAGTTTGATAATAGGTCAATTCACTCATAATCAAAACTAACTACAGTACACGCTATTGAAACTGGCGAACGAAAATGTTACATAATATCGTACGTGTGTAATATTCATAGACCAATACACTAATGGACAGCGCATTCCACTCCACCCTGCCATCAATGCTAGGTGATCATTTAACCATATAACTGAGAGAGAAAGAACATGAAGTAGTGAAGGAAATGTTTACATTGTCTACTTTGTTCCTTTTTTCTTATCTAATAATAATAACATAAATAATCGAAATTTTAAATAAAAATATTCTTATTATTTATACTACAGACCTGCGTCAACTTGCATCGTCGAAATTCGCGGTCGTCACCCGCCGGCCAACACCGATCAACGACAACCGAATGACCAATTATTTATAGATATAATTTACTCGATTCCACGGGGCACGGGAGTGGATTGTTTTATTAGAGTTATTTTCATTAGTCATTACTTATTATTAGTTATTATTCAGTTTATTTTATACCGTAAGTTATAGACGTAATAATAATAATATTTGTTATTCATATTATATTGGCCTATTGCTTTCTAGTATGTTGTGTTACAAATTGCAATTCTTGCTATAAGAGAGAAAATTACAAAACACCGATTTGGAAAATAATCGTCTTTAAAATCTAATTCTTGTTATAGTATGCAAGGGGTGGAGGGGGGAGGGAGAGGGGAAATTTCTAAGGACACTAGGGTAATTTCGAGTCTTATGACGGGGTGTCGGTGCTTGAGGTAGGTAAATATATTTTGTAAAGTGTAATATGAATTTAATAGGGAATAAAGTGTTCATTGAAATTAATATGTTCCAATATTTTTCCAATTTTACTTGTGATAATGGATTTAACGGAAATACGCACGGCTGAAGAATATAAAATATCATGGTCAATGTTCGAAATACGAGAAATACAAAATTTGCGATAACGAGTATTCGCCTATGGGAAACAAGAACCAGAAACGGCGGAAATATTAAGTTCACGGCCACGCACATGAAATATTCAGTTATCAATATTCTTATCCAAACAATATTATTGTGCCACTGTATATTATGGACATCAATACAATTAAAAATAGTTTATTTCTGGAAACGTCGCTATCGGGGATTTTATGCTACGCATTTATGAAATATAAATAAATCCAAATCGAATCGAAAACCCGTGGCCAATATTTGACCATTATCGCAAAGTCAAATTAGACGAAAAATAGGCTTTTATATATAGGTTAGGAATGACTGCCAACGACCCGAATGATTTCGGTATACACATTTATTTCGCCGTAACGTGTGAAAAATCCCCATCGTTAATACTAACAAATTGAAATTACCACGTTAGCTAACGAACAGTTCTTACTCATAATATTAGAGCCACAGATGTCGATGACTTTTGCACCTTTTTTTCGGAGAAACGATACATTCCTAGCTTGAAATGTGTTGCAAGTTTCAACAACATACGACAAATCTATGTGACTAACTTTTATTTTGCGGGAATTTTAGATTTTGAGTGGAACGATGAATGTATTGATTTTACAATGATGTGTGTTTTATATTTTTTTTTGTGTCTGTGTACACGATAAGTAGTCGAAATAATACTTCGATTTTCAACTTCAGTATCTTTTTCAATTGGAAAGTGAATATCGTTGGTGCATTGGGGAGGTCAAAATTTAAAATTCTCAGTAATTTTCAAAAGCGCCAAGAAAAACAAAAGAAAAATTAAGGAAAAACGGGAATTTTTACGCAAAATCGATTTTTCACAAAATTGAATTTGGTTTTTGTTGTAACTTTAAAACAAATGACCGTAGATACATGACATTTTTACTGGTTGTTTATATTTTCATTTCCTATACACCATAACATTTTCCAAATATTTTGACTTATTTTTGAGTTGAGAATTCATAAAAATTTTTCTTTTTAAATCTAAGATTTGAAAATGTAATACAAGATTACCCATAAGTTTGTCTACCTTTATCAAAAAAAAAAATGTCTATAATCAAATCAAATTAAATTTTTATGAGCGTTTCAAATTCATATTTTTACAACATTTGATATTCACTCGATTTCTCATGTAACGATATTCTTATTTTATTGTTATTAAAAAACGAATGACTGTAAATACTTGAAAATTTCACTGAATGTTTATATTAGTATTTTCTATACACGATAAAATGTTGAAAATAATTTGACTCTTTTTGAGCTGTTTACGGACATTGCCAGTTTTCAATTTTTTTAGTTTTTTTTTCTATAAATATCAATAAAATTATATTTGTTGAGAAATAAAGCGTGAAAATTGAATACAAGGTTCCTGATATATTTTTACAATAGCAGTTGAAAAATATTAAAAATACATATTAGGCACAATTTTTTTTTATAAGCATTTTTAGTTCAAATCTTGACAAAATATGGAAAAATCACGAAAATTATCAAATTATTTTGAGTTAAGAATTCATAAAATATTTGGTTTTTAATTCTAAGATATGAAAATGTAATACGAGATTCCTTATAAGTTTGTCTACTTTTAGCAAAAAAAAAAAATCATTTACAATGGTGTTTGTTTTTAAATTTTTTATTTTTTTTTGTCTGTGTCGAAATAATGCTTTAATTTTCAATTTCAGTATCTTTTTCGATTGGAAAGTGAATATCGTTGGTGCATTGGGAAGTTCAAAGTTTAAAATTCCCAGTAATTTTCAAAAGCGCCAAGAAAAACAAAAGAAAAATTAAGGAAAAACGGGACTTTTTACGCAAAATCGATTTTTCACAAAATTGAATTTAGTTTTTGTTGTAACTTTAAAACAAATGACCGTAGATACATAAAATTTTCACTGGTTGTTTATATTAGCATTTTCGATACACGATAAAATTTTGAAAATAATTTGACTCTTTTTGAACTGTTTACGGACATTGTCAGTTTTCAATTTTTTTAGTTTTTTTTTCTATAAATATCAATAAAATTTTATTTATTGGTAAAAAAAGCGTGAAAATTTAATACAAGGCTCCTGATATATTTGTACAATAGCAGTTGAAAAATATTAAAAATACATGGGCACAATTTTTTTTTATAAGCATTTAAAGTTCAAATTTCGATAAAATTTATCAAATTTATAATTTAATAAATATTTTGTAGTTAAAAATGTATAAAATGTTCAACTTGTATAGCTAAGGATTGAAAATTTAAAACAAGGCTCCAAGTAAATAGGTTATATATAAATTACTTTATGCACAATAATATCATCAAATATACTTAGTAACATCATAGTCTGACTGACCGTTTTCGCTCAAAATCGTTTTTCTTATACAATGATATTATATCATTGAATTCAAATTTAACACCATCCATTACAGTGACCCATTTGTAATCTACTGTACAGCAGAACGACATCCACTTACCCACCTTTTTGTATTTACCACCAGTCAAATAATTTAATTTTACCTACCTATTACGTAAAATACATTAAACAATTTTTTTCAAACTGTTTTCTAGATTAAAACCAGTTTTAAAATTCAAATTTAAATCAAAATTACATATGTTTATAAATATAAATCTTATGATTTTAGTTTTTAATATAGCGTTATTTTTTTTAAGTATTTAGGCGGAGGCAAGCTTAATAATACCGTGTAAAGAAGACCAGTTTTAACTTCTAAACATTGGTCACCACCTGCACACATCGAAACTATTTAGGTAAGATAACAATTTTACAAGTTATTGACGTCATGACTAAATAGTAAAGATATATTTTATTACCAATTTTATACTCTTATAAATTGTTTGTAAATTATATAATATTGTGTAACATTAGAATTATTGACGTACCTATATAATAGTATCGACAGTAAAAAAAAAAAAAAAATGATTAAACAATATAATATGATATTTTTTTAAACTATACCTACTATATAGTATAATGTTATGTAGCACTGTATAATTAACGTAATATTGTATTAAAAAAAAAGATAAGATTTTGGTATATTTGATACTTTGTAAATAATGTTTCATATTATATTATTATGAGACATTATTTGAAGCAGGTCGTTGGCGTGGGTTCACTTCGAACGGTCGTCAACCGACACCGCGTCAAGGTAGTCGCGATAACCCACAAGTACCTACTGACAATAGCTTAATATTTTGATTTAGAAGATTAGACATAAATAAAAGTATTTTATTTTACTATTAAGCATTAGTATTACAGTAGGTTAAATAAATTTTTGCCGAAAAAATTGCTTTTGAAAACGTAATTTTGTGAATAAAATAATATAATAAATAACAATATGGACGGTATAGGTACTAAATTCAAGAAGGTATCCGCGCGAATAATATTTTTAAATTACAACAAAATAACTGAAATCGGTATACTCGGTTATTAATGTAAATGTAGTTTCGTTCAAATTTGAAATTAAAATACAAAAATTACTGTAATAAAGAACTGTGTTTATAAAGTTTTTATATATTTTGGTTACTGCAGTAGGTACGAATTATTTCTGAAATCCTTGTTTTAAATTTTCAACCCTTAGCTATACAAATTGAACATTTTATAATCTTTTAACTACAAAATAGTTTAAACATTTTCGATATTTTGATAAATTTCGTCAGTATTTGAACTTTAAGTACTTCGTAAAAAATTAGTGCCTATGGATCTTTAATATTTCTCAACTGCTATTGTACATGCTTAAGAGGAAGCTACACCTGCATGTGTAAATGTATTGTCTCCGTCTTACAAACGTACAACATAGCAAAAACTGTTTTGCGCTGGATAGAACCACTAAGGCTATAGTGATAGTTAAGATTCCCACAATATAGTTCAGAAGTTCTGAATCAGAACATTATCTGTGAAATATCGTTTTTATTCTTTTTACATCACTTTAAGGAAAAAATTTCTTATTGTTTCAAAATCAATTATTTTTGGTATTTTCTCAACTTCAATAACTTTTTTTGTAGTTACGATATCGAAAAAATAGAAACGATATTTCACAGTTTAGATTCTCATTTTTATGTAGGGAAAATTTCATTTCTTAGTTATTTCTGCATGTACCCTTGTCGGTTCTTTCCCGCTCAAAACTATTTTTGTTATGTTTTACATTTGTAAGACGGAGACAACGCTGCGGGTGTAAGGCCCTAAGAGGAACTTCGTATTAAATTTTAAACGACAATAGTTTTAAAAAAAAGAACTAATAAAAATTGAAAATTTCTTATGCCTATAATAATAGCTTAAGAATAGTCAAGATATTTTTTCAATTTGTTCACGTATACAAAATGCTAATATAAATGTTCGGTTGAAATGTCATGTATTAACTTTTCTTTTTTTTTTGTGTTACATCAAAGAATATAATCGATTTCTCAGAAACTGCGTAAAAATCTCAGTTTTTCCTTAATTTTAGATTCTGAGCGGAGCAATACGTGTATTGATTTTACAAAGATGTGTGTTTATTTTAAATTTTTTTAGTTTTTTTATTTGTCCATCAACCACTGTTTGGGACAGTAAAACTGCTTCAATTTCCTTCAACAGTATCTTGTTTGATGGGAAAGTGAATATAGTAGGTGCATTCGGAAGGTCGAAATCCTCAATAGTTTTCTAAAGCACGGGAAAAAACAACATAAAAATTAAGGTAAAACGGAAATTTTGGTTTTTGGTGTAACTCTAAAACAAATGAACGTATAGTTACATGACATTTTTACTGGTTATTTAAATTAGAATTTTTTATACATGATAACATTTTAAAAATACTTTTGAACTGAAGTTTACGGACATTTTCAGTTTCAATTTTTTTTTTCTATGAACGTCAATAAAAATTTATTTGTTGGGTAAAAAAGCTTGAAAATGTAATACAAGGCTCCTATATATTATGTTACAACGATATTTGAAACATATATTAAAAATACGTACAAATCACGAAAGTAAGCAAATTATTTTGAGTTAGAAATTCACAAAAATTTTTCTTTTTAAAACTAAAAGGAGTTTACATAATTAAATACCTATGCATTATATATGTTGCGACTATACTATGTATTATGAGGAATCTCGTGTTTAGTTTAAAATCTTTTTTACTCATAAATAGAGCTAGGATTTTAATGACCTAAAAAATACACAAAAATGCACTAAAAAAAATGCAAAAATGACCTAAAAACTCTAAAAAATGAACTTAAAAAATGACCAAAAAATGTTCTTAGATGAGTGAAAAAAATTTATTTTTAAAATATTAATTAATAATTATGATTTATGAATAAAATAGATATAAATTTGACTTGTGAATTTAACCGCTTCCTGGTATAATTATTCTGAAAAATCAATAAAATCATATATTAAAATAATTTAATGAAAAATATATCATATTTTCTTTTACCTGTACACATATTATTGCATTGCACAATTAGGTGATTCTTAAGATTTTCAAACAGGAAGCTGCGATGGCGGTCAGATAAAATGTTTTTATATGAAGAAAAACTTCGTTCAACGTCCACAGAAGTAACAGGGGCATATTTGAAATGAACCATATCATTTAAAGTTAGGTCTTCCGGAATACCATCTCTACTTGTATTTTCACCGTCCAGAATAACAGATATATTTTTTAAAACTTTGAACCCATTATTTTTCATCAAAACATTTTTTGTTATGTAATCTTATCTTACTTACTCTTATATTACTTTTTCAATATCAATGGACTGGAGTAGGTAATTGCCTATAGGTACTAATTGGGATTACCTTTACAACACATATTAAAAAAGCTTAAAATAAACAAAAATTTGTTAAAATACCCAAAATGAACGTAATATTTGTAATATTACGTAAAAATGACCTTAAAAATGCAATAAAATGCATTTAACACAAAAAATGCAAAAAATGCAAAAAAATGCAAAATAAAAATTACATATTCTACATTGTTATATCACGAAACAAATTTAGTTTTTGGTTAGAATTGTATAGCACTTAAAGAAAAAAAATGCAAAAGTCACCAAAATCCTAGCTCTACTCATAAACAATAATTTATCGTACACTAATCGGAAAAAAAATGTCGAAATTTGTCTATTTAATTTTATAATTTATATTTTTTTTATCAATTTTTTTATCCAACTATAATAATGATTTGCCCTGCATCCATCTATAATAGCTACAATCATTTAACATCATATTATTATCGAATGCTGTCCTACATAAGTATTTTCATGTGACAGAAAAGTGAATTGACGCGGAGAAAAGTGAAATTAATTGTTTTGCCGGAAAAGTGAATCCGAGAGGAGACGGAAACTTTTGTAACTCATATATTTATGACTTAGAGGTTTATAACTCATACAAACTTTTGGCGGTAACGGGTAACTCCCGCTAGATGTATTACACTAAAACAGATGCAAATAATCAGACACCTATATATACCGACGACCTACCTATATAATTTTTAAATAATAACAATATTACAGACCCTTACGTTTTTGCGTAACTCTTTTACCCATTAAACCACTAGCGATTCACGGTTTATATAAAGTAGGTAACTACAAATATCTTTTCACGCAAGACATGGACGACCTTATTTACCTATTCACTGGCGGTTTTCATTTGGACCAATGGTCCAAAATCACATACCGCTGGCCGAATTTACACATATTATTCGGGCAAAATTTATATGGATAGTATATATTATAATGTCTGATGTCATCGTATATAATGACATGTCACATAACTTTTGTTCTAATCAATATTTTAAAATATTTTTTTTATATAGTATAGTTTATAGATTTGTTTACACTTTTTTTCAAAATATTCTTTATTTTGGTATAATTTTTTGACAAGGGTATGAGGTAAATCTTAAGAGGACTCCACACCCGTATGTGTTGTCTCCGTCTTACAAACGCGTATACATATACCAAATTTACGCTCAGAAATTCAAGTGTTATGCCGTTAGCTTAAAAATTAGAGCGAATCAGCCTATTATGAAACTTGATGGTAAGAATTGTATCTGTGTTTTGTTAGAAGTTTTTTTACGATAATTCAATTTTTAAGTGTGTTATATACGCCGCAACGATTATCTCGATTTGCATTCTGACAAAATATTCTTTTTTTCCACAACATATAATGTATGAGGCATCGGATCGAGGCACATTTTTAAAATTACGTTTAGTTAACTAAATATTTAAGTTGGAAATTCTCAATTTTTTTGAATTTTTTATACTATATTTATTGCAATTTAAATTAAAAAAATTATAAATGTGGCTCAATCGTTCCCTCGTATATATTACGGACAATCCGAATATTTTTTCAGAATGAAAATTGCGATAATTGTCAACACTTATATCGTTGGAATAAGTTGTTGACAAAAAAAAAGACGTGGTGGTGAGGCCCCTTAAATTGTTTCATAATTTTCACAGTTTTTAATTCATTTAGCTATATAGTATCAATTTTTCAATTTTCATTTATCAGGTCTATCTGTTACACTCTGTACATCGTTTGATCAAAGTTATACATAGATACTGTATGGTACGTCTATACATAATACCACATCGAAATAAATAATTACACGCAGTGAGGTTCAACCACTATATACTATCAACGTCACCATTTGGACAATTTTTTTTTATCGCAAATCCCCGATAATCAATGTAAAAATCATCTCGTGTAAATTTAAAACGAATATTTACGATACTCACCGGTGCAGAATTACATATAAATAAAGTTACTTTTCGTAATATATACCGTAACCACCCCACTCCGAGTTTACTATCGAAAACAAAAAAAAAATTACTGTAATAACACACGTCATATTATACCTTTATAATAATATATGCGTCCTCGTACGACACTTTGATTATCGTGTTGACATAGGTAATGCATAAATACATGCATTCGATATACATATAAATCATATTATAAGCACCTAAATTATAATTTATAATATTTAGATTAGTACCTATCTGGCATCTGCCTACCCGAAACAATATTAATTTAAAAAAAATACCATTAAATCACAAGGACTATTTATCACAGAACAGATAACATGAAATCGATCAAATTAGCTACCTATGTATACATTGACTGTATACAGGGTGTAACAGATAGAACTGATTCTTGGAATAACTTTTGTTTCAATCAATATTTAAGATTTTTTTTATATTATAATTTATAGCCACATGCGCTACACATATATTATACAAAAAATTTTTTTTATTTTTTAACGCAGAAAATAAAAAATTTAAAATTTAATTAAAATTTTTTGTACCTATATATTTAAAATAGCCAATTTGTGAATCTGATTATAAGAAAAATTTTGATAGTAAAAACATTTATCTAAGTCAAGTGGTTTTTTACTTACATGAGTATATTTCTTAAATTATTTACTAATCATATAATTTTAACAATTTTTATCATACGTTTAAGTAGCATAATTTTTTTTTCGTCAAGTCTTCCTGTTACACCTTGTATATGATACATCTTAAGCTACGGCCCATATTATTGTAAAAATTGGTGAAGAAACTGAATTTTATTCATAGTGTTGCTGTAGTAGTGCGCAATGGCTATATTATTAGTACATTATTTATTAACAGCTTATCAACTATCAAGTGGTCTAATTATTATAATAGGTACTTAAATCCGACCTCATGTGTTTATCTAATCGTATAACATGCGTTGTATACTAAGATAAACGTTTTTTTTTTTTATCAACAGTATTGGACATATTATGATATTACCATTTAGTATATTATTGTAGGCATAATATCATATATTACAACATATTATTACACTATTATTATTGATGTTATGGATTGTGGTCAGTGTCACTGTGTCAGAGGGCAAACAAACAAATATTAAGAACAGTTAATAATATAGAATAGTATTAGATAATATTATATAGGATTATGCGTCCATTTCGACAGTAATTTATTCATTTTTAATAATACCAAGACCGTCTGACCGTGCATTGAAGTATGGACGGGTTAATGATCGAGGAGATGCACCCCCCTCATGTTATTATTTTTATAATTATTCCAAATGACTGGTTAGTACCTACTTACGACATGGGAATATTTTTCATGCGCTTTGTCTGTAAGTGACAATAATAATCGTAATACATATTTTATGATACCTAAAAAATACAAATTTTCGTACTACACACATAGTCCCAAACCGTAGTCAATTCTAAATTATTTCTATTACACACTGAACTTTTTGTACTACACAAAGTGTGTCGTAGACCGTAGTACACACAATTTTATGGACTGCCTAATATTGTTAATTTTTGAATTTATGAAGGCTCCGCTATTATTCTATGATTGTTACAAAATTATAGGATTCCATTATACCTATACTATAACGTGACGAAAATAGCGAACAGTAAAGGAAATTTGATCAACCGGAAAAACGGCAATAAATTCTTACGTAAAATCCATTTTGTTTTTTGGTAAACTAAAGAAAAAGGACCGTATCTTTTAACCAAATATTTGCTATTTCTATAAAACATACATTTTTCAAAACATTTCTTCTTTTTTTGAGGTATAAGGCATAAGAAATTTTCTTTTTCTTTTAGTTTTTTTTTA
Source organism: Sitobion miscanthi (assembly GCA_008086715.1). NCBI lineage: Eukaryota > Metazoa > Arthropoda > Insecta > Hemiptera > Aphididae > Sitobion > Sitobion miscanthi. The sequence goes on from CM017801.1 coordinate 28,300,190, forward strand.
AAATTAATGTCGATAAAAAAATGTTTGTTCAATTTGGTAATTTTTACGCAAAATCAGTTTTTGACAAAATTGATTTTGGTTTTTGGCGTAACTCTAAAAAAAATGACCGTAGATATATGATATTTTCACTGAGCATTTATATCAGCATTTTCTATAGGTACACTATAAAATATTCAAAATATTTTGACTTGTTTTGAGCTGTATATGACAATTTAAATTTTTTTAGTTTTTTTTTCTATGAATGACATAAAAATTTTATTTGTTGGGTCAAAAAGTGAAAATAATAAATACAAGGCTCCTGATATATTGTTACAATAGAAGTTGACAAATATTAAAAAGACATAGGCACATTTTTTTTATAATCATTTAAAAATTGAATTTTGACAGAAGTCGTAAAAATCACAAAAATTTGCAAATTATTTTGAGTTAGAAATTCATAAAAATTGTTCTTTTTAAATCAAATTTAAAGTGTAATACAAGATTCAATATAAGTTTTTCTACCTTTATCAAAAAAAAATAAATGTATATAAAAGGTGGGTAAGTGGATGTCGCTCTACTGTACAGTAGGTTACAAGTGGGCCACTGTAATGGATGGTGTTAAATTTGAATTCAATGATATAATATCATTGTATAAGAAAAACGATTCTGAGCGAAAACGGTCAGTCAGCCTATGATATTATTACCACGTACATTTGATGATATTATTGTGAATAAAGTAACATATATAACCTATTTAGGTACGTGGAACCTTGTTTTCAATTTTCAATCCATATCTATAAAATTTGAACATTTTATAAATTTTTAACTACACAATATTTATTAAATTTTAAATTTGATACATTTTGTCAAATTTTGAACTTAAAATGCTTATAAAAAAAAATTATGCCTATGTATTTTTAATATTTTTTAACTGCTATTGTAACAATATAGCAGGAGCCTTGTATTAAATTTTCAAGCTTTTTTACCCAACAAATAAAGTTTTATTGACATCCATAAAAAAAAATACTAATACAATTAGAAACTGTAAATGTTCCTGAACGGTTCAAAACAAATCAAAATATTTTAAAAATTTGATCGTATATAGAAAATGCAAATATAAACAACCAGTAAAAATTTCATGTATATAGTACGTTCATTGTTTTAAAGTTACACCAAACACCAAAATCGATTTTCTCGAAAACAGATTTTGCGTAAAATTCCCGTTTTTTCTTAATTTTTCTTTTGTTTTTCACGTCGCTTTTGAAAACTACTGGGAAATTTTGACTTTTGACCCCCCCCCCCCCCAAAGTACCAACTAGATTCACTTTCCTATCAGAAAAGTTACTGTTGAAGAAAATCCAAGCACTTTTACTGTCCTAAAAGGTGATGACGGACACAAAAATAAAAAAAAAAAACACATCATTGTAAAATCAATACATTCATCGCGAGAATAATATTAGTTACCTACCTATTTTAAATATTTTATTAATTTAATTTTGTAATTAACTTACCTACCCATAGAGTTTAAGAACCAAATAAATCATTATTATTCACATTTTCTCATATTTTATCTTAATTAATAACAAATCAAATTATATTATGAAGTAAATAAGTTAACATACCTGCCTATATGAGTTATCAAGGGAGGTATTCAGTTTCTTATAGTTCACATTTCGGATGAAGTTAAAACAAATCGTGTATATTACATAAATAAATAATATACAATATAATATAGTCCCATAATATATTGTAATTTACTTACATCAAAATTGTATGTGCGGGCATTAACTAATTTAATAAATAATGAAAAATTATGTGTATTTACAATTATTAAACCTTCAGCTAATATGTAGCCACAATAGGTGCACATTTTAGTTTCTTAACTTTAGTTAAAATATGCTTAGTACCTACCTATATATTAGAAAAATGCGTAAGCTTTCATATGGATAATATACCTTTTACATAATTACACAACCTTTATTATGAATTACAGTTTTTAAATTCACTTACCTTACTATTGCAATATTTGGGCATGATTGTTATCGTACAGCAGAAAAACCAAAGTAACACGACACTGGGCTATATTACTATGCTCCACGAGACTATAATAACAGTATTATAGTAGGTACGATAAAACGGGCGCGTACAAAGGTTTCGGTTGGTTGTGGCCTGTGGGTGAGCTGCAACATTCAGCGTGAGGATGCGTAGCGGCAATCGGTTTTGGCTGGTACGTCGTGCGTAGGGCAGACTTGACTGAGTCACTCGTCATTATAGGTATATAATTCAATAGTCAAAAATATCAACTGTAAAATCTATATATATATATATAAAATGGGGTTAACTGTAGTATTTATATAAATATTTTCAACAACATAAAATACACAACATCCAATAATAATATGCATATACAAATTGTTTCCATAAACGGCTATAAATATCGTTAGTCTTTTTCATACAAACATTGTCAACAGTCTCTGCAAGTGCTGTTTATTATGATTTATGACTGTTATTTGTATACAATATAATAACAATCTTGGGCTGTTTTATTGCTGTTTATTTTAAATCTATTATATTTACAATATTTAATAACCGCCTAAAATGGTTTTTTTTCGGGATAATAATTATTATAAAATATATTATTACGGCGCAGGGTTGTTTGTTTTAGAGACAACGAATGTGTAATATTATACTAACAGGCCCAAAACGACCATCCAACGTCACAATACGCTGTTGCTTCTCATACATAGGTACAATATACATTGTCGAGATGTTAGGAAACATAACATGTTCAGTGGGTAGGCAAAATTTTTTTTATAAGCATTTAAAGTTTGATTTTGACAACATTTATCAAATTGATAGTTGAAAAATGATTTTGTAGTTAACAATTTATAAAATGTTCAACTCTTATAGGTAAGGATTGAACATTTAAAACAAGGTTCCTCGTAAGTAGTTAATTCTGTAACTAAAAAATCTAAGAATATATGTAAACACAGTTTTTTTACAGTTATTGTTTGTTCAAATTTGGACGAAATTACATATTAAATAACCGCAAGAAAAACGATTTTAGATCATTTTTGTAATTTTATAATATTAACTTAACTTACCGGCTACCAACTGTATTAATAATAAGTAATAACAATATAAATATAAATATAATATAAAATATCCTAGACTGATAAACCGCCTCCACTCAGAATCTTTTTCGTATACAATGATATTATATATCATTGAATTCAAATTTAATATACCATCCGATACACCTGACCCACTTGTAAGCTACTGTACAGCAGAGTGACATCCACTTACCTGCTTTTTAATTTTAATACCCAAGACTTGAACATTCAATACAAGATTCCTCGTAAGTTTTTTTTTGAGCTTTCAAAGTTCAAATTTTGACGACATTGTATAGGTAATAGCGATTTATCTTCAAACAATATTGTCGTTATTTCGTATTAGTAGGAGCCGATATTAAGAAAATATTAATCGTAAGAATTTTAAACGATCAACTACGCTATACGTTGAATTTATTCATAATTTTCTATACTCAATTAAATGTTTTAAATGTTTTGAATAATTTTAAACTATTTGTAGGAAGGCATTTGCAATATTATCTAATTTATAAACTTATTTTTCTATACATTTAAAAAAATTAGAATAATATAAAGTAATGTTTTCTCTATTGTAATGTTTGATTATTATTGGTATTTTTGTGGACTGTTTAAATAATTTAACTCTGAATGTAATATTAACATTATACGCTTATAATACGAAAAGAGTTGGTAGCGAAATAGTAATTATCTTCGCTTATCGCTTACATTATCGATTCGGACCAAATAAAAATTTTAAGTTATTAATTATTAATTTGTTATTCGAAAAATATTATTCGTATAATATTATACTTGAAAATGTTTGCCATTATGTATAGGTACCTAGCTACCAATATTATTATTTTCTATGTACACAATTATGTGTTCAAAATATTTGACGGATTTTACACCGTTCTTTGGTATTAACCTATAACTTTCGAGTTAAATTAGGTATATATAGTTAATATTATCCAGCTAAAGTAATATTATGAACTCTATTATAGTAGCAGTATAAAGTAATGTAGCAAAACTTTATATGCACTTTGTTCGGTTATTTCATTCAAGTTAAAGGCGTTAAAGTTGAGCATAAATTCACAATCATTTTTTGAACGTCTAAAGTTAGAATTTTGACCAAATTCGTCAAAATCACGAACATTTAGAAATTAGTTTGAGTTGAAAATTTGTGAAATTTTTTTTTTTATACCTGAGATTTGAAAATTTAATTCACGATTTCTCATCAGTTTGTTTGCCTATAACAAAAAAAAATTTACTGGAAAGTCTAAACAATTCTTTATGAACGTTTGAAGTTCGATTTTTTTCGGAAAACGATAACCGTAGGTAGATACTTTAAAGCTTCACTGAATGTTATCATAGCATTTTCTATACGCCATACAATTTTCAAAATATTTTGACTTTTTGAGCATTTATATAGGCATGTTAAATTTGCAATATTTTCTCTAGAATATCAAGAAAAAAATGTTCGTTGGGTCGATAAAATGCTTGAAAATTGAACACAAGGTCCCTCATATGTTCTTATATAATAAAAAATTAAAAAATGTGCAACATAAACAATATTAAACTAGTTATAAACTAGTTTATAGACGTATGACATTATATATGACACTATTGAAACTATTGACACTCTATAATGAGTCATGATAGCAGCTTTCACGATAGTAATAAGCAACCATCGCAACCATCGCATATTTTACAATACCATCGTGTATAGACCCATCTTTATCTACTTATAAAATACAATGGATATCGTCGTTATTTAATAAAAAAGCTTGAAAAATTAATAGATGGCTCTTAATATATTGTTTCAAAGACAGATATAAAAAATATTAAAAATCCATAGTTTTATAAGTATTTAAAATTAAAATATTGACAAAATACGTAAAATTCACGAAAATGTGCAAATTATATTGGTTAGTTAGAAATTCATAAAAATGTTTCTATTTAAATCTATGATTTGAAAATCTTATACAAGATCCCACATAAGCAGGTCTACGCCTTTATAAAAAAAAAAAAAAAAAAATGTTTACAGGAAAGTCAATAAAAATTTTTATAAGCGTTTTAAGTTCATATTTTTACAACATTGGATATTCACTCGATTTATCTCATTTACCGATGATTTTCTTATTTTGTTGTAATTCAAAAATGAATAACTATAAATACATGAACATTTGACTGAATGTTTATATTTTCATTTTCTATGCACCATACAATTTTGAAAATATTTGTACTCGTTTTTTAGCTTAGCTGTAACCCTCCTCGCACCCGACCCCACCTAGGTATGAGTATGTGAGTATGGAAAGTGCATTTTTTTGGTGATTGTGAAACGTAGCTTTGTGATAATTTGCATTATCCATTTATGAAACTTTCGTTTTGCATTTTTTGACGTTTTTAATTTTTTAGGTCATATTTTCTTTTTTTTTAGTTCATTTTCCGGTTTTTGTATTTTTTTGTAAATTTTTTTGTCATTTTAATAAAATAAATGCATAAAAAAAAATTTTTTAAAGTCTTTGAGGTGAATAAAGTTACAGATTCATATTCAACCAATTTTTTATTATTTCTTTTTTTGTTAAATGAACACATTTTTATGCATGTAAAATGCAATGTACTAATATGTACAATGTTCTATAATATCAATATAAATATTGAAACTAAACCAAAAACTATTTTAAGTGAATTTTATACTATAATTTTTGGCATTTTATATTGCATTTTTTTGTATTTTAAGTGCATATTTTATTACATTTTTTTAGATTTTTTGATGCATTAAATTCACAGCCTTGGTGATCAATATGCTTATTGGTAAATCACCAGCTGTAGCTTGTAAGTATATGGACAGTGGTTAGTTTTGGTGCACTGCGGTCTGCGAAAACTAATTTGGTGCTTCTATAACTAATATTTATTACTATTTAAACCAATACGTTGTGAAATTTTAAGTATAGTTTATAATATGTCCTATTTTTCGGTATATTAAGAATTGTATGGTTAGTTGATTCATGGCTGCAGGTCGCTGTATTTATAGATTGGGTATACCTATATTATATAAAAACAATTTTGGTATAGTTATATTTTTTTTTTTTTAAATTTGAAAGCATTTGAAAGTATATTCATGAATACTTTTTTTAAGTATTTGTATTTGTACTCGAATAGGTACTTTTTTAATGAATATTTATTCAAATACGTATTTTCAATACTTTTCATAATAAGTATATAGGTAGCCCTTCTGTTGTATATATGCAATTGCCAATTAAAGATGCATCAAGACGTGTACCTCGTCATTGAGTATAGCCAGTATAGGTCAATGTAAATATGGCTTTGTAAAATTGTAATTCAATGACTAATCGTTATGGGTGCGTAGGTACGATTACCTAAAAACGACTTGGCGAGTTCTAGCATTCTAGCCTTCTAGACGATCTGTCATCCTATACTATTATTATTATTATTCGTATGGCAACAATGACGCAGTAACATTTAAAATACAATAAATAAAATAAAATAAAATGTATAAGTGATATTAATAACAGTAGGTACATTATATGGTATTTAGTCAAATCTAGATTTCTATGTCCAAGGCCATTCCTATTATAGGCAGTGTTAGGCAAACAGATTCTACGATTAACCGATGCTAACAGTCTATATGGATTTTAATATTTTATCTATAGCTAAATATCCATGCGTTATTAAATATATACTCGTTGGATTTGCCACAACTTAACGACAGTCTTGTAAAATATTTTCGCAAATGTATTTCAACAATTTTGTAGTATTTGGAATACTTCTTAAATATTTTTTGAATTAAGTGATTGGAGAGTATTTTAAATACCTACTGTATAGGCCATCTTTGTATTTGAAATTTAAATACTTTTATATGTAAATACTTTAAAATCCAAAACAATTTACCATTCGTCATCCGTTTGCACGTGTCAGTTTTTTTTGATAATAATTATATTATTTCATTTATAATATTTGTTCACTCATACCTAAATGTTGATATGAGCCCCTATTGACGATGTCTCATTTATGATTATTACATACAATATACCGACTTCTGCGACTTAATTTATAAGAACATTATTAGGAACCTACACTTGTTAATCAATTGAAACCAGATTTTAAAAGGTGGGCAAGTGGGTCTGCTGTACAATAGGTTACAAGTGGGTCGCTGTAATGGATGGTGTTAAATTTGAACAAAAAAATAAAAAATAAAATAAAATATTAAATATAATATCATTGTATAAAAAAACGATTCTGAGTAAAGAAGATCAGTCTGCAGCTTATGATATTACTAAGTTTATTTGATGATATTATTATGAATAAAGTAACTTATATATAACCTTTTTATTTGGAGCCTTGTTTTAAATTTTCAATACTTAGATGTAAAGTTTGAAAATTTTATAAATTTTTAACTACAAAATAATTATTTAATTTTAAATTTAATACATTTTGTCAAAATTCGAACTTTAAATGCTTATAAAAAAAATTGTGCGTATATATTTTTAATATTTTTCAACTGATATTGTAACAATATATCAGGAGCATAATATACCAGGAGCCTTATTGTATTACATTTTCACGCATTATTACCCAACAAAGAAAATTTAATTGACAATTATAGAAAAAAAAATAAAAATTTAAAACCGACAACGTCTGCAAACAGCTTAAAAAGAGTCAAAATATTTTCAAAACTGTATGGTGTATAGAAAATGCAAATATAAATTTTCAGTAAAATGTTCATGTATCTACAGTTATTCGTTTTTGAATTACGACAAAATAATAAAATCGCTACATGAGAAATCGAGTGAAAATCCAATATTGTAAAAATATGAACTCCAAACGCTCATAAAATTTTAATTTGATTTGCTTGTAGACATTTTTTTATGATAAAGGTAGACAAACTTATTAGGAATCTTGTATTACATTTTAAAATCTTAGATTCAAAAGCTTTTTTACCCAACAAATAAAATTGTATAGATATTAATAGAATAAAAAACTAAAAAAATTGGAAACTGAAAATATCCGTAAACAGCTCAAAATAAATCAAAATATTTTTTAAAAGTTATGGTGTATATAAAATGCTAATATAAACATTCAGTCAAAATTTCAGGTATTTACGGTAATTTGTTTTAGAGTTATACCAAAAACCAAAATCGATTTAGTCAAAAATCAATTTTACGTAAAAGTTCCCGTTTTTCCTTAATTTTAATTTTATTTTTCACGGCGCTTTTTTGACCCCTCAAAGTACCAACTGGAAACTAGATTCACTTTCCTATCATAAAAGATACTGTTGAAGAAAATTTAAGCACTTTTACTGTCCTAAAAGGTGATAACAGACACAAAAAAAATTTAAAAAAATACATCATTATTGTAAAATCAATACATATTCAGCGCTCCGCTGAGAAACTAAAATTGATTATACCTCTCAAATGAATAATTTTTTGCGTGGTAAAATAATTAACTTAATTTCTGATTTTATTATCAACTGTTTAATTAGGTACCTAATAATGAGATTATTTCAAAATTATCATATAACAAGTTTTATTTATTTTCGTTTTTTAGAGTATAAACTTAAGAAGGAGTTACAAAAAGTCCTAATAATTCCTAGTTGAATGTAAAACCACACTATTTTAAGTTAATAATTACAGAATTAATTTTGAAACTGACTTATATTAAGTATTATAATGAAAAATGTATTTCAAAAGTATTTCAATACATACCAAATATTTGTATTAATTGTTGTTTTCTTAAAAGTATTTGATAAGTATATTATATTAAATGTTTTCTGAAATAATTCTATCTGTATTTAAATACAATTTATATAAAAAAACTTTTACAAGACTTCCCAAAGCTTATTATGATGTAAGTACATTGATGTTAAAAATAATAAAATTTCCTAAAAAAAATTAATTAGTGAAATGAACCGTGGATAATGATTACATTGTTAGTTGTGATGTATGATTAATCTACTAATTAATTTTTTCATAGTGAAATTTTAAGATCACGCAATGGTAGGTGTATCATTTAATCCCTATAAGTAATGGCAAATTCATTCAATGAGTGTATATTTAAAAAAAATTGAAATTCATGAATATTTAGTTATAGATAAAATCCATTTAAACAGTAATCATCAGTAAATCGTAGAATTTTTTTGCCCCACACTGATTATATAATAGTAAGTAATACTAGATATGTCTACGAAATATGTAACTCTCTAAAAAAATTACTACCGTGTATTTTTATAGTTTTTAATTTTGGTTTAAACTTCTAGGTATAACTATACAGTTATTAATCATTTCAGTTTTAATTTAATAAAAAATTAATACGCTATATTAAGTATTTAAGTGGATCAAAAAATAGAAAGTTTGCGAATTTATACGTGATTTTGACAAATTTCGTTAAAATGTTAAATTGTAGCAAACGTTTTAAAATAATTAAAACATTGTCATTATTTTCAATACTTTTAAAACAGTATAAGAAAAAACCAGTGTGTTAAAATGTCAAGTTTTTTTTAACTTGTGAACGAAAATGTTATCATACCTATGAGACAAATAAAAATTAAAAAAATTCGTAAATTGCAAATAGGTTAGGTTATCTATAAAAGTTTCAACAAGAGAGGAACATTTTTAAAAATTTCATCAAGTCTTTAATAATTGCAATAGACATTTTATAAAAATCTCAAATTTCAACGGTTATTTGTTTTTGAATTACAATAAATAAACAAAGATTGGTTTAAATCTAAAGTTGTAAAAATTTTCGTTTTTTTATGATTATTTTGAAACGTACTGGAGTAAAGTTCTTACTTTTGAGTAAGCCCTCGACATTTTTCTACTAGAAACAGTGTTGGCAGACACAAAAAAATACACAATATACGTCATTTTAAAATCAATACGCATATTCATAGATCATAATGATTCCGAGGCTATCACAGTTGGAAATCTGTAATCGATTCACCAAGCGTTTGTGTCAATGTTTACTGAATGTTATATACAATATTCAATAGTTTGTGTTGATTTCGAGCTGGGAAAAGCTTGGTGTTGATTATTTCACATTAAGCAATAGTTAAAATAATATTACGCTATTCGTTTCTATAGTAAAACTCATAATAGTTATTATTGCGGTTAGTGGTTAATACGACAACTCACCACAGTTGATTTTAAAACAAGCCAATTTGTGTTTACGTCGACTATTAATTGCACCCACTATTAAAGTTACATTGTAGCACATAGTCAGTAAATGATTACCTATTTAACTTTTTTAAATAATTTTTATTAATCTTAAGAAGACGTTACACCCGCATGTGTTGTCTCCGTCTTACAAATGATAACATAATGTAAAACATACCAACAAGTGTTTTTGCGCGGGAAACAACCGAAAAGGCTACAGTCATAACTAGGGTTCGAGACTTATTGCACACAAATTGTAGGAAATATTAGGCATGCACATATGCACTTAAAATAACCAAAATATGCAACTAACAATTTTTTTAAATATGATTAAAAAATTTGATTTATTCATTTAAATGAAGACAATTTTTTGTAATTAGTTATTTTTTGACAACAATAACACTATGAACATTATATTACTGAAATGTATGTTCGATTTTGTTTTCTTCGTCTTCTCCTACAATGAAAAAAAAAGGTTGGGTTTTTTTTTAATATATTAAATTATTATTAAATATAAAAATGATGAATTGTTTACCTGTAAAGTTTGACTGTACAATAAAACATTTTGTGATATTATCAAATTTTCATAAAAACTGATTAGGTATATTGAACAACGCATGAAAGTAAAAAAAAAAAATAAAGTTAATCTTTAAAATAAAATATGTACTTACCATAAAACAAAAACTGTGTAAATATGCTATAAATAACAATTAAACTGCAAAAATCGGCAAATATGCATTTTGCTCAGATAACGGCAAAATATGCGAAAATATGCAATTAAAATTTTTGTATTTCAATCCGTTATGACTTAAAATAAATTTAAATCTTACTTAGACTATTCTGCAGTCATTATTGAGCAATATGCAAATGCGACAAGTCCCAAACCCTAGTCATAACTAAGAATCGAAATTTTCACCATACATAAAAAGGAGAACTTTGGCGGATTGAAAACATAGTTTTTAATTTTTCGATGTCAGAACTACAAAAAAAGTTATTTAAGTTTGAAAAATACAAACAATAATGGATTTTGAAACAATAAGAACATTTTCGTTTAAGTGATATCAAAAAAAATAAAAACGATATTGCACAGCCAAAGTTCTATTTTTTATGTGGTGAAAATTTCGATTCTTAGTTATGACTGTGGCTTTTTCGGTTCTTTCCCGCGCAAAACAGTTTTTGCGACGTCCACTTCATAACATCTCGGTTTACTGTAACACATTATACCGGAAGATTATTTTATCGAAGGACGCTCACTATAATTTGAAATACTTTTAACGATGTTTACATTAATTTAAGTCGTTGCAAAAAAAAAAAAAAACAATTCTGACAAAAAAATATTTTTATTATTTTTTATTGTAATCGGTTTATAAATTTCCTATTTTTTTCCTTTTTTAATGAAAATATAAATTCCTTATTCTAAAGCAGAATATTTTTCAGACAACAGTGGCCTTATTAATTAATAACTTAAAATCATTGATAAAAACAATGTATATAACACAAACAATAACCAATGAATTCGTCCATTCGGGTAAATATAGTGTCTTTATTTACTTGAACATTTTTATTTATATAAGTTAATCGTCCACACACACACACACACACACACGTCGGTAATCGTACAGTCCTGGAGATCGATACCTCCGCGGCTACTTGATGAACTTAATACTTATTCTAATAAATAAATTTACTTATTGCACGCTTTTGAAAATATCTAGTTTTAATTTTTTAATCGTGTGTAAATAATCCAGAAGTGTTTTTTACAATAGGTAAAACCTACATTGATATCAGCTCGACTTTAAACATATTATTACAAATTATGTATTCAAAATAATATTAACTATTCAGAAATAAACAGTTCATATAATATTATATAACTGATTTATCTAATGCTGTTTCGGATAAACGCGTCTAGTGTTAGACCTTGTGAATAATTTATTATTTATAAGCATATACCAAACTCTAAGAATATCATTAAACGAAAAATAACTGAAAACAAAATAATTTAAAATCCATTTTTTTTAAAGCTACCTATATTGGTGTCGTAGAGATATTTATTTCATGCGTATACGGACATTAGAAATTATTATAATATTATATTCCGCATTAGTTATTCATTATTATTTATAAAATATTTCATAGGTATTAGCACTATTCTAAATAAAGATAAATTGTAAATAATATAAAACGGAATTTTTTTTCAAGCCCTGCTTTAAATTTTATAAATTATTTGAACACAAGTCGTCGCATAATAACAGTTTTACCAAGGCTAGTTAACGTTTTTTTTTTTAAATCGTCAAGTTAAGTTATTTTAAAATAATTAAGTTAAGTTAAGTTAAATGTTACTCGTATTGTTTTTCGTTAACTTGTTAAGTTAGAAGTTAACTGTCAAAATAAAATGACTTAACTTAGTGTAAAGTTAAAATTTGCCAATTTGCAAAAATAAAAATTCCAGACACATAATAATATGGTTTATTAGATAGTTATTCTTTACGCTCGAGAAAACTATACTGGGGAAATTTAAAATGATACATCAAAGTAAAAACCCATTAAAAAATTTGCATAATTCTTCGGACGGTTATTAACTTAATTTGCATGCTTTTGAAATAAAATTAACTCGAAGTTGATTTGAAAAAAAAGTAACAGCTTAATTAAAATTAACTTAACGTTTTAACTCTACACTCGTTGACGCCCCCATCCTCAGCTGTTCTAGTATACTCTACAATATTACAATATAATAATTCGTGTCCAATTTCTAAGATCGAGTTTGAACAAGTGTTTGGACTTTAAAGCGGGGCAGGGTAGCACAAAAAAAAACAAAAAAAAAAAAAATGTTTAACGCATCTCCCCGGGGACGAGCTGCGCAGTTGACCGTGAAAAAATATTCACTATGCCCAGCAACGAAATAATATAGCAACGCTGTGAGAATAATATTATTATTACTAAGGATCGGATTTATATGTTTTAACATATCGTTATTGGGTCTATGCAGTCTTATGAGAGTAAAAAATGTGGACGATTCGTTGGATTCCGAATGCGTAGAAAAAAGTTTTTTTTGCATATTTGAGAATATTTCATGGGTTAGAGAATATTTAACCTATTTAGGATATTTTGGAATATTTCGTAAATTGTGAGGAAAAATTTGTATTTATTTTGAATTTTAGATTCTGAGTGGAACGATGAATGTATTGATTTTACAATGATGTGTGTTTTTATATATTTTTTAAAAAATGTTTTTGTGTCTGTGTACACGATAAGTAGTCGAAATAATGCTTCGATTTTCAACTTCAGTATCTTTTTCGATTGAAAAGTGAATATCGTTGGCGCATTGGGGAGGACAAAATTTAAAATTCCCAGTAATTTTCAAAAGCGCCAAGTAAAACAAAAGAAAAATTAAGGAAAAATGGGAATTTTTACGCAAAATCGATTTTTCACAAAATTTAATTTGGTTTTTGTTGTAACTTTAAAACAAATGACCGTAGATACATGACATTTTCACTGGTTATTTATATTTCATTTTCTGTACACCATAACATTTTCCAAATATTTTGACTTATTTTGAGCTGTAAACGGACATTGTCAGTTTCCATTTTTTTTAGTTTTTTTTTCTATAAATATCAATAAAATTTTATCTGTTGAGTAAAAAAGCTTGAAATTTAATAGAAGGCTCCTAGGTTATTGTTACAAAGGCAGATGAAAAAAATTAAAACTCTTAGTCACAGTTTTTATTTATAAGCATTCAAAGTTCGAATCTTGACAAAATACGGAAAAATCACGAAAATTAGCAAATTATTTTGAGTTGAGAATTCATAAAAATTTTTCTTTTTAAATCTAAGATTTGAAAATGTAATACAAGATTAACCATAAGTTTTTCTACTTTTATCAAAAAAAAAATGTCTACAATCAAATCAAATTAAATTTTTATGAGCGTTTGAAATTCATATTTTTACAACATTTTATATTCACTCGATTTCTCATGTAACGATTTTCTTATTTTATTGTAATTAAAAAACGAATGAGTGAAGATACTTGAAAATTTCACTGAATATTTATATTAGTATTTTCTATACACGATAAAATTTTGAAAATAATTTGACTCTTTTTGAGCTGTTTACGGACATTGCCAGTTTTCAATTTTTTTTAGTTTTTTTTTCTATAAATATCAATTAAATTTTATTTGTTGGGAAATAAAGCGTGAAAATTTAATACAAGGCTCCAGATATATTTTTACAATAGCAGTTGAAAAATATTAAAAATACATAGGCACAATTTTTTTTCATAAGCATTTAAAGTTCAAATTTCGACAAAATTTATAAAATTTATAATTTAATAATTATTTTGTACTTAAAAATTTATAAAATGTTCAACTTTTATAGCTGAAAATTGAAAATTGAAAACAAGGCTCCACGTAAATAAGTTATATATAAATTACTTTATTCACAATAATATCATCAAATAGTATATTTATACTTGGTAAAATATCATAGGCTGACTGACCGTTTTTTGCTCAGAAACGTTTTTCTTATACAATGATATTATATCATTGAATTCAAATTTAACACCATCCATTACAGTGACTCACTTGTAACCTATTGTACACCAGAGCGACATCCACTTACCCACCTTTTTAATACTACGGTACCCAGAAAAAAATTTTTGAACATTTACAATTTTTTTTTTATCATTTCCATCTCTTACTAAATGCAATAGTATTACATTAGAATACGCAACTTTTAATACCTAATTAATACCTCACTATTAAAATAATATTTAAAAATGCATATTAAGGCAAATAATGATGTTTATTGATTATTTTTGCATATTTTTTAAATTTTTAAGAGAATATAATGAGAATATTTGAAGGTTTTTTAGAAAATTTTAGCATCATATTTTAGGCATTTTAAGAGAATATAAATCCGGTCTTTGATTATAATTTATAACAAACGCGTATCGGTAATGAATTAACGTTTAGCCCGTGCTCTGTACACGTGTCGTGTGAACCGCACGCGAATAAAAATATAATGTGCGATAAACGGATTACGAGGAGCTGCTGCGATATAGTAATATATTAATTTATAAGTGTATAATGTTATAACATATTATTATTGTGGCGGCAGCGTGTCGGGACCTGACAATAATTTTATTATAATATTATTACTCGAGGCCACGGCCGTCGGATTCGCCGACTACGGTGTTTTTTCACTATTTTTTTCGTTCTCACTATGTACGGACTACTCGCCCGCTACCCACCGCCTCACCCACATTCGGCGAGCAGACCCACCAGCACGCGCCGGACACGTGAAACGACCGGTAACCGCGTGCACGCTGCCGACGGGTGATCGACGAGAAAGGGAACGCCGTGTGAGGCCCGTTCGAGCGAACGAGTATTATATTATTATTATTATACTAAATAAAACCTACCTAATTAAAAAGTTAATTTTGTTTCGCTTCCGTGTCGAAAAACATGCATCATAAATTGTTTAAAGTTCAAAATTTATATCGTTCGTGTCTGACTTGTGTGGAAATACTGTATAAAGTATAAGCCCTATGGTATTCTACGGTATCTGCACTTGAAGCTCGAATACTTTTACGCGAAACCTGGGCCATATGCATTTGCTGGTAATTGGTAAACGGTCACTTTGTGCGGTCCACTGTTCAAAATGCATAAAGGCGGGTTTCAACTACGTACGTGTACGTTTACGTGCATATTATATTGACCGGATACGTTCGCTATGAACGGTTTCAAAACGTTTCCCGTCGGTTGATATATGGGTTAGATCGGTTAGAATAGGTAACATATTAGGTACCACATAATATATTCTTATGTTACCAATATAGAGCCGTGTACACGTAACACGTGAAGAGTTGAACCGGGTCCAACTTCATGGTATAAATGGTCAAGCCTGTGGTAAGAACGTATAACACTCTGGTATACCAACCAATCACAGAAAAGTATTTTTATGCGCGTACACGTATCTAGTGAAAACCCGCCTTAACGCGGACACTTTGTACTACTATGTGTACATAAAGTATTTAATATTTTTATACAAACAAGTCTGAAGTCATGACAAGACACTGGTGTTAAGTTTAATGACGGTAAGTCTATAAGTATCTTATGTATTCCAAATAGGAGGGAATCACGGGATATTATACCTATCGATAATAATTTTTATTTGTCAGTTTGACGTATATATTTATATTACACGTATTTTTAATTTACTTTTTAACATAACTTTTGGTATATTATAACATAATACAGTTAGAATTTATAATCATATTTGATTATTTAGATAATTTCAAGATTTTTAGGTTATCAAGTTCGTAAATTAATTTGTAAATATATTATAGCACTAAGTAATATTAGGTTGTTATGTAGCCAGTTAATTAAAAAAAACTTAGATTTTTTTAACTATTGTTAACATAATATTCTATAAAAAAATTTTAATTGACTTTTTATTTAATTTTAGATTCTGAGGGTAGCGAGGTAGGTAGTGGGCGATACAATAGTGTTTATTTTATTTTTTTTATTCCGTATACAACATTTCTACCAGAAGGAGTGGTTCGATTTCAACATAATATTATAGTATCTCATCTTTTAGAAAACTGGATCAAGATGGTACTTTATAGAGAGGTCTTTTTCGATTTTCTCAATATTCTTTAATATGCGTTTGAAAATTAGTCACGTCGCATAACAAATTTACCTGTATTTTGCACAGTTTAAATAGGCAACTCCTGCTTCGATACACACACCGTCGTTCGGTTATTATTTTTTTTTTTACTTTGCTCGCGCCACTGGATAAATATTGGAAACAACTACGGTCGATCAACGAAGGCACTGCGAATACGTCAACGGTGACCCGGACTATAGCAACCGCATACTGCCGTATGAGACCCTGGTACCGGGGCGGAAAAAATTATTGTTTTCTTTCTCGTTGTCTTGTGCTCGCATTTGTATATCGATGGCAACAATGCAAAAGGGCTGGTCGCACATTCACAAGTCAGTTTAAAGTCGTTAGAAAACCAATTTATGGACATAAAATATTATAGCCGTCGCACCGACAAATATTAAGGTACTTCTAGTGGTTCGATTTGAAAAATGTAAAGATGTTTGTATCCGTAAACAAGTTTAATTTGCATCGGTCGGATCACTTTTTCAATTTTAGCACATTGTTGACGGGAATAAATATTTTACATTTTATAAATTTATAAATTTTTTATATTAAAATTATTAAAAAATATCTGAAATATGAAAAATATGCTCCAACCGATGCAAAGCAGATTTTTCGACCAATTAAAACGTCTTTACGTTTTTTTAAATCGAACCACTAGAAGGACTTTAATTTTTGTCAGTCGCTAAGGTCGTTTTGATGAAAAATTAATAGGGTTTGTAGGGGCCTTAATATAATATATAGTACATAATTCGATGGCGACAATGCAAAAGGGCATAAGCGACACTTTTTATGAAATCGATTTTTTGTAATTAGGGCATAAGCGACATCATTCTGTATTGATTGCTCTTTACTCTTTTTTACTCATTTATTGATACGATTATTATTTACAATATAAAACGAAAATTTAGATATAGACGTAAGTGCCAAAAAATGTTAATTAATTAACAGGTATGTGTATAAATAGGAATAAGCGACATTTAGTTTTAAATGTTAGCATAAGCGCCACAAGATTTTACATTATGGGGCCTAAGCGACAACATCATTATTATAGTTAATAATAGATTTTAATAAAAAAACCATCTTCTATTATCTGTTCGGTTGACGATTAATAATCTTAATCTTAAAAATGCAATATCATAATAATTATGAAGTTATTAACATTTTTACTCCAAAGAGAATATTTAGCTACGTTTCTATTTAAATAATATGTCATTTATTTTTGATTTACGATTATAAATTATAATATTATTATCAATGAAAATTAACTATGATAGACTATTTGTGTTTTATAATAATTATCAGTTTTGCGTGTGAATATTCACACAATAAGAAGAAAATTAATAGGACATAAGCGCCAAAATACTAGTACTAAAATTATAGGTAAGGAAATGAATGGGGCATAAGCACCAAATTATATAATAATAGCCAATTCTAACTAATAGAAATGTTAAACTAAAAAAATGGAAGAACAATCGTCTTGAATAGAGTAAAACTAATCATTTTTATTCTTATCATATTTTTTTAAATTAAAAATATAATCTATAAAATGTAATTATTGTTAAAAAATAGTTTTTTGGCTCTCCTGAATAATTTCGAAAATGTCGCTTATGCCCTTTTGCATTGTCTCCATCGATATCATTTGTAGTGGTTTTGTAATGGTGTTTATTTTTAATTTAATTTTTTTTTCTATCCTGTATACAAAATGTCTACCAGAAGAAGTGCTTCGATTTCGTCAATTATTATAGTATAGACAGTAGTTACATATAGCAAATTGGATCAATATGGTACTTTGGACAGGTCATTTTTCGATTTTCTCAATATAGTTAGTTATTTAATGCCACGGAAAAAACCACCGACAGATCACGAAAATCCACCAAAAACGGGATTTTAATTTCTAACGCTTTGTTTGTCCACCATAGAAACGAATAGATAATAATAATATTACAACATTAATTCAACTTACAGGCTATAATAAATAATAACAATATCCACACTGACAAACCGTCTCCGCTCAGAATCGTTTTTCTTATACAATGACAATGTTGTATCGTTGAATTCGAGTTCAATACAATCCATTGTACATTGACCCACTTACTAACCTTCTGTGCAGCGGAGCGACGACCACTTACCCGCTTTTTATTAATTTTTACATTTTATAGGAATTGACATTACACTATTATAATAGTACAATATACTTACTACTCAGGCATATAACTTATATTTACAATATAATATGCTTTGTGTTTATAATAGTACAAAGTGGCCGCGTTTCGCGCTTTTATTAATGCTTGACCGTATGCAAAGTGACATAAAACCAAATTTGCTCCCTTCAACCATCGTAAATTAACACAGTTTTTTTTTATTATTTATTAGCTTCAAGTGCACAACTGTTACAATAATAGCTTCGAAATTAAATTACTCGATACAGCGTAAATACATATAGAAATATAAAAATACAATTAACATAATGATCATCTGGTAATTGAGTTAACGAGGTAGAGATGATTCGGACTATGGAATATATTATGTTGTGTACGGCTGTAAGGAGGGAAACGAGGGGATTTGTTGTAACGCGGAATGTTCTGAGGTATACATATTTTGGAAAACGGAATTAAAACGGTTTTATACGAAGAAAATAATATTATAAATTACGCGGTAATTTTTTTTTTTTCATAATTTGTCATAGAAATCATAGAAAAAATACTGGTGAACTTGTTTCTGCTATACCTACGCTATTATTTTTAATCTCGATAGCGTACCTACCTATATCGTAATCGTGTAGGTCACTACAGTAAATTAATGAGTTTAATTCGAATTCAATGACAAATCATTGTAGGCATACGATATAAAACTCGACTCTGAGACTGGTGGACCTACAATTTGCATTGTATTCATTAAATTTATCTAATGAGAAATTAATCCGGCGGGTTGAACTAATTGTTGCCTATTAAAATGCACAGTATAATTACCTATATTATAACCGAAGTATACCGCGACCGTTTATATAGAATGACGTATTGGCGTGTGAACAGGTTCGTTTTATAAATAGTTAATAGTATATCCGAGTTTAAAATAATTGGTGTAAATATTTTGAAAACACATATCATTGTCTATAAAAAAAAAATGATGGTAGGTACCTAATTATAGTTAATTGAGGATAGTTTGAACTACTTTGAAGTGTCTACGATTCGGGGACTTATCTACACGGATTCGCAGTAATTGACAGCATTTGACAGTGATGACGTTTTCATCGCCGTGGAAAATATCGGTGCTTATTAGTTATCTTAAATGATACCTTTAATAATTATTGTGTATAATATCATAGTTTATTATTCAGGGCTTGCAAACGTTATAATAACGTTACATTTGACAAAAAACGATTGAAATTTGTAGACGTAACTATAACCGAAAGCGATAATCAAAAAAAATTAAATACCGCAAAACAAAACATAACGATTAATAAAATAAGTTATACCATATCATTGAGAGGACGCCACACCGGTCGATTTCAGCGGTAAAAACACATGCACGGAAAACGGTCAAAACGGCATCAAAAAGTGGTTTTAGAGTAAAACTTAATAATACTAATACTTATTATGAAACTTATAGAGAACAATATTTCGGAGGGAACCTCATCTGTGTTTTTCGAAATATTAACTAGGTATTAAAACAGTTACAGTTATATTTAAAAAATTAAAAAAAAAGGGTTTTTGTACCTTTAATATCTAGCTTTGTATTTAGATAAATACAGATCCCTCCGAAATTTATATTTTATTGCTATTTGACTTTGTATTCGTCTTCCAAAATAAACAAAAGAATGTTGTACATTTAAATTATTTTTAAATCGTTTTGAAACAATATTTAGAGAAATCGGATGTGTCATTCCTTCAAAAATATTATTCTCTATCTTTTTTGTAATGAGTGATTTTACACTAAGATTACTTAAAAACACAGAAAAAACGATTCTGCGCAAATGCAAATTTTGTCTGTGTTGCGCGTGGGCTAGACAGAGAAAACAAATAGTGCGCTGACATCCTCTTATACAAAACCAGTCCCTAAAATTGTGTGTAGTACGAAATTTAAAAGTGTGTTATTCTAATAATTAAACCTTTATAAGAATATTATGTATTATTTTTATATCTTCACATTTTTTTTATATTTTAACGGTTTTTTGCCAAACCACGTTTTAATTATTATCTACTACACAGACACACGGTAAATATTATTATTCATTGTTATTGAGAGTAGCTATTTGTATTATTATCAGCTTAGTAGTGATCGCTAGTATATTGTATACTAGTGTTTATCTAGAAATAAATTAGATTTTTACCGATTTAGTGTGTAGTACGAAAATTTGGATATTTTAGTGATTGAACAAAACATAACGCAAAACGTAATTTATAGCTAATATCACGAACGAAAAATAACGCAAAACGAAATATTTTAAAATCTATTTATTTAAAAGGTCTATCGGTTTCGTAAAAAAAATTTATCTCATGCAATTAATCTATAAGAATTGATTATATTATATTCCGTATCCGGTCCATCGCCTACCCGCATTTGTAATTATTTTTAAATTTCATAGGTATTAAACACCTACCTATTTTGAATAACGATAAACTCAAAACTTGGATAACGTTTTAATTCTAAATAACGATAAACCCAAAAATTGTGTAACGTTTTAACTGTAAATAACATAAAACTGAATTTTTTTTAAAATGCAAGCCCTGATATTTTTATAACATGCTAAAGAGGAGAGATAAGATTTGATAGAAAAAAATATGCAATAAAATAGTTCAACATTTGGCACCTATAATAATATGATTTTAAATAAAACTATTGAAATAGGTAAATGTAAAACACTAAACGCCGGTATTTAAATACTTCAGTATGTAATGAAGTACTGTGTGGTAATGGAAAGGAATCCGAAGACAATTTTTTTTTGTGCATTTGACGTTTTTATAATTACAACGACGTACCCGCGGGTTGAGAACCATATGAAATATAATATGAGAAATAAAAAATGAGAATTGTGCAATAATATCGCAGTTTTACAAAAAAATTGCTTTGCCGTCCGATATAATATATTCTCATATACGTTTAAATTGTAAGCTGTTTTTTTTTTTGTCTTATAATTCAAATAACTGCATAATACTTAATATGCAGTTTTTGCGTTTTTTTCATTCGGTCGTGGGCTGTGGCTTTGTAAACTCGTGAAAGTATAAAAACTAAAAAGTAATCGTAAATTTTTTTTATGAATTTTGTTTGCTGATGTCATTGCGGTTTCGCTGTAGGTATATTTATTTGCGATGAAAGAGTTACAATAATAATATATATTATTTTCGTTCTGATAACCCGAGATGATTGGATTTTGTTGATGAAGATAATAGTCTATATAGGATTTTATATATTATAATTACCTAATGTACAATTAATTTTACTATGAACTCAACATAACGGATGTAATGTTTGTTTGTATTTTGACTTATTGCTAATTCAAGGTTAGGTCCTATACCTAATCATTGTTTGGTGTAACGTATTTAATGTGCGTTTTCGTGTGTTTTTTGCTTATCTGCAGCGATAAATGTATGTAACGCAACGACTCGTAAAATTACATAATAATATAATATTATTCACGGCCACACGAGTAACCGCGGGAATATGAACGTTTTGGACGAGGAATTTCCAAAATTTTTCTTTTTTCTTTTGGCGGGTCAGATACTCAGGTGGCAGTGCACTCTACTATTTTTTTTTTACTTCTAAATTTGACTTCTAAAATACGAGTAGGCTATAATATGTATATTATAATTTATAATAATAATATGATCTATGAAGGTTATGTTATAATATTATATGCACACCTATTTGATCGTACTGAATGTCATGTCGTCACCTAATAATAACAGTGTATAATTGATACATTTTAATTTTATAATAATATACGGTGTAAAAAGTAATATACACTATGGAATACAAACACATCATTTTTAATTATACAATCGCATGTGACATGGTAATAATTACAGCCGGTCCTCTGCCTAAAAATTATTAGGTACCTATAGGCTATAGTTATAGATAACTGCACATCGTTTCAAAATAAAATTCATCGGCCGTCGGCAACAGCTGTGCGAATGTATACTACGCCATAACCGAAATAACCATAACATAATATTATTTATTACAATACATAAGGTAATAGTTTTGAAAATAATAACTATATACGGTGGACTGAAACCCGCAGTGTTGCGTATAATAACCAAACTATAAACTTAAGTTACAAGTCTGAAGTCACTGCATAACGAAATGATGCTTTTTCAAAATTAATTTTATAGTAAATCAATTACATTTTGTCTTGAGTAATTTATACGTAATATACGTTGTTAATTTAATTTTAACTTTTTAACTTCACTAGTTACGTTTGGGTTTTCACTAACTTAACTGTGAACTTACTGATATTCTTTTTTAACTAACGTAAAATTGTACGAATTAATTTTTAATTTTAGTAAGTTAAATTGATTTATTTAATTTTTAATTTTATTACATTTCACTATTTCAGTCTATTTCGTTTCCACGACGAAAAATATTTACTGTGAATTGCTTACATTATTCTAATTTAACTTTTATGGAAATACTGTATACAGTTTAAACCCTATATAGTCTATAATCATTGGCGCAAATAGGGGGAGGCTTGGGGGGACTTGGTCCCCCCAAATGTCGGTCAAGTCCCCCCAGTTCAAAATCTAGTAATTAGTACTAATTTTTATATTCTGTGGTACTAAGCAATATGGCCTATGGGGAGGGGGGCTTGAGTCCCCCCAAAAAATTTAGTCAATTTGCGCCTATGTCTATAATTTAGTTTTGAGCTGGAAAAAAATTAAGTACGCTAACGTTGTAAAAAACAAATTAACTTTTTTTTAATTTAATTAAAATTTAATAAAAAAAGTGTGTATTAACTTTTAACTCAACCGAGTTAACTTATAATTAAATTAACTTTTGACTTTTAATTTTTGTCATTCATCAATTTAACTTAACTATGAGTTTAAAAAAATCATTAACTTGCACGGCCTTGCTTTTTTATAGTAAAATGACCTGCAATTTACTAGTTACTTACTTACTTAATAGTTAATACCTATCATGAGATAATTGACATAAATATTTCGGTGTATATACATATATAGCTGCCTGTTAATAAATAACTCAAAATTTCACTGCGTTTTTCAAAAAAAAAATTAATTTGTAGTAATATTTCACTGCATGAACCTGAGCAGTATGAGAACTATAATTTATAGGCTAATAATTATTGGTATTCTGCAGTACAATATATTATATATATATAATATACCTACATAATAATATAACTAAACAATTTTATTTTTTCCGCCGTTGTGGATTGGTCTAAAATTAAGTCGGAAATTGTAGTGATCAAGTGTTAAATATATTCAAAGAATATAGACGAAAAACGCGAAAACAACGAATACTATTATATATGTATGTATATAAATTATAAGGTATAAATGCGTAGATCATTATTGTGGAGGCCGTGTAGACATATTGAAAGATTTATGATCATATTATTGTTATATTATTTTATAATCAGATATCTTTTATAAATTTGATTGAAACGACGTAACTGGAAAACAACCATTTAATAACCAAAAACAAGTAATTTTTCCAACAATCGTTGACTGTATATACTTATATATTATTTGTTTACTTACTTCACCAGTTCGCACTCTTCAAAAGACCGGAATTATATGCATTTGCATGTCCACAATAAGCACTGAGCGTAAGCACTCAAAGATTTTAAATTTCCACGTTTCTAATACTGATTATACGTAGACCAAATTTTATTTTTTTTATAAAAACACATATTTGCAATTTGCATGATGGTTGAGACATATTTTATGGTTAGTGAATATAAATTACATATTTTATACAACCTCAAGGTAAATAATCATAATCAAATTATTTAAAATTTTTTATTATTCACTATAACGAATTTGACATTGATTATAAGTAAATATATATATATATATAGGCATTTTTGACAATCAAAGTTTTTAAAAATGTGTTTATGATTTTTTAATTTTAGATTCTGAGTGGAACGATGAATGTATTGATTTTACAATGATGTGTGTTTTTTTATTTTTTTATTTTTTTTTGTGTCTGTGTACACGATAAGTAGTCGAAATAATGCTTCGATTTTCAACTTCAGTACCTTTTTCGATTGGAAAGTGAATATCGTTAGTGCATTGAGGAGGTCAAAATTTAAAATTCCCAGTAATTTTCAAAAGCGCCAAGAAAAACAAAAGAAAAATTAAGGAAAAACGGGAATTTTTACGCAAAATTGAATTTGGTTTTTGTTGTAACTTTAAAACAAATGACACAATAGATACATGAAATTTTCACTGGTTGTTTATATTTCCATTTTCTATACACCATAACATTTTCCAAATATTTTGACTTATTTTGAGCTGTTTACGGACATTGTCAGTTTCCATTTTTTTTAGTTTTTTTTTCTATAAATATCAACAAAATTTTATCTGTTGAGTAAAAAAGCTTGAAAATTTAATAGAAGGCTCCTAAATTATTGTTTCAAAGGTAGATGAAAAAAATTAAAAATCTCAAGTCATAGTTTTTATTTATAAGCATTTAAAGTTCAAATCTTGACAAAATACGGAAAAATCACGAAAATTAGCAAATTATTTTGAGTTGAGAATTCATAAAAAATTTTCTTTTTCAATCTAAGATAAATGTAATACAAGATTATCCATAAGTTTATCTACTTTTATCAAAAAAAAAATGTCTACAAGAAAGTCAAATTAAATTTTTATGAGCGTTTGAAATTCATATTTTTACAAAATTGGATTTTCACTCGATATCTCATGTAACGATTTTCTTATTTTGTTTGTAATTAAAAAACGTATGACTGTAGATACTTGAAAATTGAAGCGACATCCACTTTTTTTTTTTTAAATTATTTCTTTAATCCTGAATGGCAAAATGTTATTTATTTATTTTTATTCGTGCAGCAAAATGAAAGTTGCGAGTTTTATATTATTTAAACAAATGTCCAATATAGTGGTATAATTTATGTAAGATATGAAATAGAACTTATAGAACCTATATATATCTACTTATAAACAAAATTTTTATCATAGATATCTGAAACATATAATATTATAGATAGTAATTTTTTAAATTTTTAAAAGAAGCATTTCTATGAATTTCTAACTCAAAATACTTTGCACATTTCCTTTATTTTAACGAACTTAGAAAGTGCTTACCAAAAAAATATTGTAACTATTTACGATATTTATTAGTTGGTATTTCGTACATGGTAAACTTAAGAGGACTCTTAAATTATAATATCATACTTTTTAGCCGATCTAAAAATTGTTTAACATTTAAATAAAATAAAATTATAAAAGTCAAATGTCTATAAATTATTAAAAACGAATAGTGTAACGAGTTTAGTTATTTTGTTATAATATATTTAAAAATATTTCACGTGAGGATTTGAAACTCTTACGTAAGTAAATTATTATACATACGAATATACGATGTTACATATTATTCAAAACATTTAGAATTATTTTTTATGCTATTGCCCTATATATATGTCACACCACACTACGGTAAGTCGGTATCGACTCAAATGTTAGCAACAATAATATACCACAGAATAGTATATTATGTATCGTGTACCTATGCTATAATATAGCCCGATATAGGTAGGTAGTAGTTGTTTAATAAAAAAATCATATACCGCTACTCGATTTTATTCCTCTGCAAGGAAATTCTATAAATCATAAATACGTTTTTGTTTATAAGTAACCACGACCACGAAAACGGTCATTTTGCAAAATCGGTTAGAAAAATAATATAATAATATAATATAATATTATTAATTATAATATAGTAAAAATAATTCATAGTTTACGGCAAAATATGTATACCTAATTCAAGTATTAGATATAGTGTATATTACTAATAGTGATATGATTATATATCATAAAGTAAATTTTTTTTAGACAGACCTGTTTACGCTCAAAATTTATTTTTCGTAACCATTGATTAAGTGCCAGTGGCGGACTGGATACGACCGGGATACCGGGAAATTTACCGGTGGGCCGCTGCTCGTGGTATAAAATATGTATTTATTAATATTATTATAGGCGTGTCCAGACCTCGTCCGCAGGTCGTGCACGACAGTGGCATATCCAGGCAGTGGCGTACGTAGGATTTTTCAATTGAGGGGGGGAGGGGAGGGCATGAAAATTAGTTACAATTTTATTTTTATTTTGTCCAGTCTAATAAGTGCAGACGTTTATTTGAGGTGTTTTAAAATGTTTGTAACTTCTCAACTTTTCTGGTAGAAAAAATGCTCTGATCATAAACTTCGATGCCCGATGAATGTTATTTTGGAAGCAAATTGTATACTTATAGAGGTCGAAATTGAAAATGCTCAGTGCTATTTAGAATAATTGCAGAAAAAAATGAAAATTTATTAAAACTGTTTGGTAACCAGCTTGGTTATACCGTCCTCGCTTGGATTGTATTTGATTAATTGAAATTATTTTTTTTCTGTAAATGTCAATAAAAAATTATTTATCCGGCCAAAAAGCTTAAAAATGTCATAGGTAAGTTTTTATTATAGCTAAAATATTAACATAGGCATCATGGTTATTTTTATAAGCATTTAAAGTTCAAATTTTATCAAAACCACAGTTAATTTGTAGTTCAAAACTTATGAAATATTAATTGTGTATAAGCTAAGAATAGAAAATTGAATATAAGGTCTTTCATACAAGTATAGTTCATACTTTTTCCGAAAAATTACTGATAATTTCAGGAAAATTGGTATGCAAATACAATGTTTTTTTCAAAAATGAATTCATTCTGGTAAGACGTTTATATAATTTACGTCTTGCTAACTATAGTTGACAGTTGAAACTTGATAAATATTTATTTTTTTTAAGTAATAATAATACGGACACTGTATCCAGGTGAGTGGTTACTGCACCCCCCACACCGCCAAAAATAATTAAACTAGATTAAGGTTTGGGAATATGACCCCCAAATTTTGAAATAAACTTTATCATTCGATAATAATTAAATCAGTTTTACTTTTTTTATTAGGAATAAAAAACAATATTCTTTTTATCAGATAAATAAATAACTAGGTAGGTTATATGAAATTGTATTTAGTAATTATAAAATATAATTCTAATACTGATAATACTTTTTACAAATGTTTATTTTTACGTGATGAATATCAAAAAACTTAATATGAAATCAGAAACTTAGAAAAAAATTGTATATTATGCACCGCAATTTATAATGTACATACCTAAGTTGGATCAAATTTCGCAGGTCGTGCTTGTGCATGACAGGCATGACCTGTACACAAGCCTATATGAATATTATTATTCTGACATTCTTACAAATTAAAATATTATCTAAATCTAATAAGTAATAAGTATGTAATATTAAACATAAAAACCCAGATGTTCTTTTAAAATATCATTTATATAGTTATACATATAATTGCTTGACCGTGCCTTATCAATACTAACCTGCATGTACTCAAGTAAATATACAGTTAAAATGTTCCAATAATTTGTATGTAATTTATTTTAAAGATCTAACTGAATTTCAATCAAAATTGTTAATATAGGTATTAAGCATGGGAAAGATCATTCTCTCTATATTAAAAATAATTAAAACTCGTCTGAGAAATTCAACGGGTGAAGAAAAATCGGACGCATTTATAATGATGGCAGTCGAAAAAAATGTTTTATTTAGTATTGATAATGATGATATTGTTAATATGTTAAAAACGAAAAGTGATTAATTAAATGATAAACTTTCTTATTAAAATCAAATTGATTGTAGTTTAAATTGCATACGCCATAACAATTATACTTGAGATATTATATACTCTAACCAACAAATTTACAATAGTTATTTTATTTTGTTTTTATATCAATTAATTAAAATATTTAAAAATTTAAAAGCTAAATTATGCAGTTTACAAAATATATACATAATATATTATAAAATGGGCCGCTATGGTATACTGAGGGCCTCTAAAATTATGATTTTCCCGGGACGTTATTTTCTCCCAGTCCACCACTGAATAATTCAAACGGATATATATTCAAATTTAACACATAGGTATTATAAATTATACAGTGACCTACTCAACGACGATTTACACTCGTCACTCGACACCGCGACTGCATACAGCCTGCTACCGGTCACGTATTATTCCATCTTCCTCCCCCCTCCATCTATTTTACGTGATTGAATTTAAAATACAAAATTATTAAACTAAAATGAAAAAGTGGGGAATCAGAAAATTACTACTTTACTCTAACCGCAACAGCATTTTTTCAAAAGTTATAAAAATATGTAAATTATTGCAGAATTCTCAAAAAAGTATCCGAAATTCGAATACTTGTACTCGAGAGTCGAGACTCGAGTACCTGCCTATACTTATACCTAATGAGTAATAAGGCCATAGTTTTCCTATCCAGAATAAGAGCGCTGCAAACTTAAAATTTTTTAATAACTATCCACCGACATCCATCGGATAAGACTATAAAACGCTTACGACGCCCATTAATTTTGTTTTTATGCAACAAATTAATGTTTATATATACATATAGTAAAATAGCATTTGAATTTTGAATACTACTTAGTATTTATAGTAGGTATAGTTATATTGTTGGTAATTATTATTTGTTGTAAAAATCTATGATTGAATGACGATAGGTGTAAATACTAAATTGTATAACTAAAACCTTATTTGATTATTAAAAACAATCAAAATTTGGAAATTATGTTTTAGTAAGAAATTCATAGAAATATTTCTTTTTATAGCTAAAGTCTGAAAATTTAATAGAATATTCCCCACGAGTTGACCAAAAAGTAATAACGCTAGTCATATAGCCGCATGAGATATTTGAGATTTTTATCAATTTTTCGGCTGTTTATAAATTTGATTATTATTTATATTTATAAAAGTGTGCTGAGCCGTCCACCGTCTCTGCTCAAAATCGCATTGTGCGTTCAATGATCTTCATTGAATTCAAATTTAACACATCCATTATATTATTACAATGACATAATTATACCTACTCGACTGCAGTGTACGGCTGCAGCGGTACACCCACTTGTGCACCTTTTTCGTTTTACGTGGTCGAAATTGAAACAATATATAAAATATGATATACAGTAAAACCTATGTATAATATGGAACCCGAATAACGCGTGGAAACCTAACTTTTATCGAAAAATGTTACGGTCTCGGTGAACCCAATGTATTTTTTTTTTAAATACATCGTATACCCTGAATAAGATGGAACCTGTTGAACGTGGATATGGAAACGATATTTTGTCGTGTACCTGCAGTATATCATGGAAATATGTACAATGTACAATTTTAAAATTATATCAGTCAATGAATAGAAAACTTAGAAAACCTTGCACTTCAATAGACTTTGGACAATCCAGTTCCGAAGATAAAACTGCAGTTTTTAACCTAATTATTATGTTAGGAGAACCATTATGCACTGTAGCTGTAACTATTTTGTATGGTTAGATGCACTATATATGAGACCCCATAAAATAATAGACCTAACCTATAATTATTATGCTAGGACAACCATAATATATAGTTGACAATTTAACCATAATATTTATGTTGTCGCAACACAATCATTCCAACATTCTTCATATTATTAGTACTCCCAACTATGCTAACATGTTGTCTGTATAGCTACATTAATTAATGGTTACAGTAACCATTTTTATGGTTACTGCAACCAAATATTTTTTTCCGTGATGATAATGTACCATTGCACGGCAACGATATTGAACGTATAAAAACGCCCTCTATGAAATAGGTAAAACGATTAAAAATGTTCGCATTGGATCAAAATAATAAAAATAAACTTCTCGAATCAATTCTCAAAAAAAAAATTTAGTAGAAAAGAGAACGGCAAGTCAAATAAAAAAACAAGAAACATTATGAATGGATTTCGGAGTATCTAATTATGTAGAATAAAACGTAGGTAAAATGCAATAATAAATATTATGTAAAATTTATGAAATTAATAAATTAATAATAAATAATAAACTACATTTAATAAAGACCTATCGGGAATTTTTTTTTTTTTACAACCTTATTAAATGGAAACCTGCAGTATAAAATGGAAAAAATATGGCTGAGACACCGCGATTGAACATAAAACACCTTTTTTGCGACACAATTGAGCCAAATTGTCGGCGTATCAAAGGAAATCGGATTACAAAAGAAAACCTACACGATTGAGCATAAAAAACTCTGCAACGTTGCCATTTTCCATTTCAAACGATATTATACAAAAATATTTATTCGAATAATTATAATAATTCAAAATATAACATGAGTATCAAAAAAATAACAAAATAATAATGATAATGATAATAATAATATAGTTATGAATATAATAAAATCAAAATATAATGGTACGAATTAAAAAAAAAAACTGCATAGTCAAGAATACTATAGAGTGTAGGTGACCGCGCGAACACTGATATTATTTCTACAGTAATTTTGGAATTGTGTCTCAATTTATTATCTCATATTATGTTTCCTCCAATTTAAATCTTTAAAACGTCGGAAATCTATTGCTCCGGAACTAATCTGTTCATCGACAACACTGTCGACAGAGCTGGGCTCAGCCCACGGGTCGCGTCTGGTATCATCATAATTGGTGGTAATAGTTAAAATAATAAATTTCAAAATTTCGGCCACGCGAATGCGGCAATATCGCATAAAATACTCTATATGGTCAATCGTGTTGCTAAAAAGGTAGGCATAATATGCTCAATCGTGCTTTACCGAAAGCACTATCCGGTCCCAACCGTTTCCACACCACACAGGTTTTACCGTGTCAACCGAAAAGAACGAGTGGAGGTAGGGGGATTTTCGGTATACCGGTGTTTTTAAATAATTTCGTTCAACCGACATTTACGGTATACCCACAGTAAAATATCGTCTGAACTGTGTGCCGGTCACAAGACGGTGCGCTGGCAGTCGGCCGGGCGTGCAAACGCGTAACGCAATAATATTATATCATGCGAAAATTAAATTCCGCGCACAACAATAATAATCGTGCGCCGCGCTCCGGCGCGGTATAGCACACGAGCGCGGCGTGCACAGGTATTCGCGCGCTTGCGCCGCCGAGTCTGATGTAACTTTTTCTTCGGGGGCCCTCCCCCCCAATGTCACGCCGAGCCGCCAAAGCCGCCGCCGCCGCAGCAGCAGAGGACGTCGGTCGCGAACGTGCGCGGACGGGAAAGAGAGAAAAGAATCGTTTTGATAATAATATATTATTATACTTTTTTTCGCGCTCCGCCGCCGACCGTGGACAATCGTCGCGCGCGCCGGTCGTTTATTTTTAAAAACTCGGCCACCGCCGCCAGTCGAGTGCCGACCACCGATCACCGTCACCGTCGCCGTCGCCACCACCGCCGCCGCCGCCGCCGGACTGCATGACCGACACCGGCTCACAAACGGGGTGAGTACCCGCCGCCGGTCACAATAATATTGTTAATTATTGTTAACTATTGTTATTACAATATTTTAAAACGAAATAATAGCAATAACGTCGCACGGTTATCATTATTATTAGCTTTTGATCGCGATTTCTGCGCCCGGGCCCCTCCCGCCCGTTTGCCGCCCACGCCGCCGCGACTGCCGACGACGGTTGACCTCGCGACGATCGATATCGGACGAGAGCGCGCAACGATAATAGAATGTAATACTTATATCGCTAAATGACAATAATATTATCGTCATCTGCCATCGCGCCTATCCAGGCGACAACGATAATAATGTCGTACAACGTTTTCCGGCACCCGAAATCCTACACCTTGCCCGCGGCTGTCCGTCCTGTCCGGACGGCGCACCGCGATGATAACACGGCCCGTCACCGCCGCACGCACTCTCGTCGGGCGCGCGCGACGTGGATTCCCCTCCAAAACCGTCGGCGTC
Organism: Sitobion miscanthi; assembly: GCA_008086715.1. Lineage (NCBI taxonomy): Eukaryota > Metazoa > Arthropoda > Insecta > Hemiptera > Aphididae > Sitobion > Sitobion miscanthi. The sequence continues at coordinate 28,333,146 of CM017801.1, forward strand.
GTTCGAATTGCCCGATAACGAACGATATAAACCATTATCGTAATATTGTTGTGTTATCGCCTATCGCGTTTTTTTTTCCCCGGCCCGCGGTGGTCAGTGACACAAGCGATCGCGTTACTCGCGTAAGTACTCGTCGGCGCGCCGTGCTCGGCAAGCTCACCACCAGTCGTGTTCCGGACGTGTTCGTCGCGTTGCGCAGGTCGTCGCAGCCGTGTCGCCGCTCAGTTTCGGCGCAATTTTCCCTGTTCGCGTGTCTAAATTAATTAATAGTACTATCATGATATTAACCGGACGTACCGTAATTAATTATTGCGACAACTGTGTACGGTTTTCGTCCATCGCAACGAGCATGATATTGTTATCGTAACAAAATCGTTTTTAATATTTTTTATTTTTTTTTTTCTTCAAATTATTATCGTTTGATTAATAAAACCATTTGAATTCCGTGACGGGCGCCCGACGAGTGTTCCGAGTCTGACAGCGAATTTCGCGTTTTCATCTTTGCCGACAATCGCACGAGGTATACCTTACGGTTTTATTATAATATTTTCGTCCGAGTTGTTGCGCCAAAAAACGACCTTGGCTCAACAATCTCGCACGATCAGCCATTATTAGGCATCTGCCTACCTGTTGTTTTCGTCGACGCCACCCAAAAATACCTGTATCGATTTAATTACCCAAGTGGCCGAGGACGACCACCAGCTATCTACCTCTACCTAGTATATTCGGGGACAAAAGGTGGTTACCCGACTGCATACGATTCAAAAAAAAATTTGAAATTTTTTGAAAATTATATAACCGTCCGGTCAGATAAAAAAAAAAATCTACTAAATCGCCACCTAATAATACCGAAGTCCAAATTGTCGGTCAAAAAATTGTTTATACGTAGGTACCTAGTTATACCACTCAACATTAATCGATAACATATTATTTCCCTAGCCCAGACGTTGTTATAATTGTAATAATTGTTATAACCGTTCTGTATTCGCCTAGGTATTTGGCATTGATGTTTTTCGATGATTTTAATTTGTAGGGACGGACACCGCAGGTATTATTGGGTTTATTATTATTTCATCCGCACAAAACTAACCTACTTGTATCTCTGTAAATATTTTGTTAGCAAAAAGTTATCCGCTGCAATCACAAAAAATGCTCTCTGTAACAGCTAATAATATTTAATCGTTTTGAATTTAACATTTTTTATGCAAAAAAAAAAATTTGAATTCAAAATGAGTTGAATAGTTGTAGACGATAATCTAACTTTTGAAAAGACTTTGGTACTTATGTGTACCTACATCTTGGAGTCTTTACTCGCTCTTTACCTACCTGTTTAAAGTAAAATTTCATTCCTAGCAATTTTTTAGCACGCATAAGTAATCAGTGTTAATTTATTTGAAAGGTACCTATGACAAATGTTTTAAGCCGAACAATGCTTATAACATGAGACTGACACGTTTTTGTCGTTGTAGGCTGTTGGATAAGTATTAGTAAATAATATATTCTAAGGCACATTCTCGAAGCTGAATTACCTGCTGTGTTCTTTTTAAATGACTAAAAACGAGTAAAAAAACATTTCCACTAACTTCAAAAATTGTTTATTATTTCAGGCCTAAGCTTGTTGCGAGTGCAATATAAGTGATGTCTTTACATAAATATATGCATTATAAATAGGATTCTAAATTTCAAATTCCCACAGGGAAAATAAGATCAATAATTATAATCGGTAAAATCGGTTAGGTTTAATTAGGTACCTGGAAACAAGTAATCACGGTGCAGTTAACATGTACGAATATAATACACAATGGTATTGGTAAGAGTAAAAGTAAAATAACAATATAGGTAGGTATAGGAATTATAGGTATTTAACGACCAATAATTTAAGATAAAAAAATTAATTCTGGCTTTTGATTTTTCAGCCAACTGAGTACTAACTAATCCACACTTGATTTGAATAAATATTGTTCCCGTCTTTCTTGATTAGTTAGGTACACGTTAGGTAGGTACATGTGTGCTAAATGCGCCATCAAGAGTCCTAGAATAATATTTAACGTAATGTGCACGTCTACATTTTAATACCTAATTTACATATTTTAATGAGTACTATGTGTAGGTGTACAACATTATTTTGTAGCTATTAGAAATTTGTAATCGAAACACTTAAAATAAATAACGAGTTGTATGCCTACTTTTGTTATATAAATATTAATTTATTCTATTTCTGTTGGTTATTGACAAATTGCATTAATTACAATATTATGTAGTTAGCTAATTTAATACTATTATATTAATGAGCATAATAATTACTCTGATAATTACAAACTAAATATGAATATTGATTTTTTAATTTATTTAAACTTGTGAAAATGTCTTTAATTTATGTACACCCGTGTGCATACCCATTATTACAAACTAACATAATGTAATATTATCTTCTTATAATTATTGTTAAATAGCAATTAAAAATTAAATTTTATTTCAATGGGTTAATATCTATTACTTATTACTTTATTAAAATGATAACCATTCATATTATTATTAAATGTCTGAAAACGATTTCAAACGCTTGTTATTTAAAAATTTAGAACAGATTCGCAGTTGAATAATAAACAAATGAACATCAACTTATCGGGTCGTAAGTCATCATCAAGTAGAAATACAAATCAAATTAATTCTTTAATTAAATATATCACCTATTGATGTCGTCTGACTAAATATGTACTGGTGAGTGATGAATGATAGTTAGTGTAGATAGATATCTACATTCAATCAGAGGTCACAATTTATTTTATTGGGTCTCGAGAATGTAAACTATTTATGTTAATCTACAAATAACAAATATAAAAACGTAATCGTTTTGTTTCTTCTGTGGTTTTGAAAGTGTTTGAAATTTGAAAACAAGTTCAATATCATTCAATGTCACATTGACTTAAAAAAATGTATTAGGTTCCTCCTGGCTCCTATTATTTATGTAAGAAGTTTTATATTTAAAATTTGTTAAGTATAGATATATAAGTATTAGTATATTATACATAACATGATGTGACTTTTGGCAGTTAATCTAAAGGTCTGCTAAAAAAGTATCTGGCCTAATTCCAATTAGTAAATCTGCCTCAGAATTTTAAATAACAGTGTTTGTTTATTTAATTTAAATATATCGATTTAAACCGTTAATTCTAAAATTATTTAATCGTGTGTTTGTATATTTCAATCATGCACTGAAAATCGCTTACTACATTCATTGTAGGTACTAAGCTAAAATATGTCCGAAATAGGTAGTACATTTATACAATTATACTGAAATTAGTAAAATCTTGGGTGTTTCCAGTGTTTTAGTTTTTACTTCAGGTAGTTGATAGTCCAAAACAGTTTACCTATAATATTATTTAATTACCTAATTAAATTACATTTTTGTTTTAGGTTACATAATGGCGTCAAAACTTTATAATATAATCGTTGGCGGTGCTTCAGTTAGCGCTGGGGCATATTTCACTACATGGTTATTGACTGGAGAAAATCCAACAGTATGTACCTATTACTTTTGTTTTATTACTATTTTATTGTTATTGAAGTTTTTATCTGAGTAAGTAGGTACTTATAGATATTTACATTTTGGATGTGTATTTGTTAAATAAAAATATTAGGTATGTACTACAGAGAGTAGGTATCAATTTGTTTGTTTATAAAAATGTTTTATTCTTAAAAAAAATAAAAATATATTTTAAGTTAATACATTTCATCATTACTTGTGATACATCTAATGAAATTAATTTATTTTTCACTAAAGCAATTACAAACGGTGCAAGCGGAAGCCGGTAAAAAAACTGGAAGACTACGGACATTACCTCCAAGAAGTACTCAAATTCAATCTTTACATTCAGAAGAATTTGATGTCCTAATTATTGGAGGTGGTGCTACCGGGGCTGGCTGTGCTATAGACTCAGTCACACGAGGTAAGATATTTAATGTAAAACTTTTGAGCGCATTTTAACTATCAAATTTAAATGTAGAACGTAATTGTATATTTTATTTAAACTGTTAAAACCTTTAAATAATGATTTTCAGGTTTAAAAACTGCATTGGTCGAGTTAGACGATTTTGCGTCAGGTACATCAAGTCGCAGCACAAAACTCATCCATGGTGGTGTACGTTATTTGCAAAAAGCAATACTTAATTTAGATTTGGAACAATACAAAATGGTCAAAGAAGCATTGCATGAGCGAGCAACAATGCTTAAGACGGCTCCTCATTTAACCCACGCAATACCAATTATGTTACCAGTTTATGAGTATGTTCTAGTTCTTTTATCTAATTCACGTGTTTTTACTATTTATTATGATTATATAGGTGGTGGAAAGTTCCTTACTACTGGGTCGGTATTAAAGCATATGATCTTGTAGCAGGTTCAAAAACAGTTAAAAGTTCTTATTATTTAACCAAAACTGAAGCATTAGAAATATTTCCCATGCTTAAAAAAGATAAATTGGTTGGAGCTATTGTATACCACGACGGTAATGACAAAGCAATTGTTTGGTTTGTTTAGTTGTTTCATAGGTTTGTTATATTTTAGGCCAACAAGACGACGCTAGAATGTGCCTTGCTTTAGCACTGACGGCAACTCGTTATGGTGCCACCGTAGCAAATCATGTAAAAGCAGTTCATATTATTAAAGACGATAAAGGAAAAATTTGCGGTGCACATCTCCGAGATGAACTCACTGGAAAAGAATGGGATGTTAAAGCAAAGTGTATCATAAATGCTGCTGGGCCTTTTACTGATTCTGTACGGAAAATGGATGATAACAATGTCAAGGAAATATGTACTCCTAGTAAAGGTGTACACATTGTATTACCTGGTTATTACAGGTAATTTAAAAAAATCCTAATATAGTATATTTTTCATTTAAACATATTTCTCATTTTAATAGCCCTGAGCAAATGGGACTTTTGGATCCTGAAACATCTGATGGTCGTGTTATATTCTTTTTACCATGGCAAAAACATACACTATCAGGTACCACAGACAGCCCATGTGCTGTAACCTATAATCCCACACCTACAGAAGATGAAATTTCGTTCATATTGAACGAAATAAAAAATTATCTTAATTCAGATGTTGAAGGTATGCCATTAAATTGAGCTTTTGAAATATATACTTAAATGTATAACCTAACTATTTTTTATATATTAATATTTAAAAATTGATTTCAGTGCGCCGAGGTGATGTTTTAAGTGCATGGGGTGGTATTCGTCCATTAGTGTCGGATCCAAACAAAGGTGACACTCAGTCATTGGCACGTAACCATATTGTCCATGTAAGCAAATCTAATTTAGTAACAATTGCTGGAGGAAAGTGGACTACTTATAGATCTATGGCTCAGGAAACTATTGATGCTGCAATAAAAGGTTTATAACATTTTTTTTTTTACCTATCAAATATTGTATTTATGTAACATACGATTGTTTTTACAGCTGTCCCAGAATTGAAACCAACAAAACCTGAATGTCAAACAGATGGTCTCCAATTGGAAGGTGCACATGGATGGACCCCAACAATGTACATAAGATTAGTGCAAGATTTTGGTTTGGAATGTGAAGTCGCTCAACATTTAGCTACGTCATATGGTGACAGAGCCTTTGCTGTAGCTAAATTAGCTAACCTCACTGGCAAACGTTGGCCAGTAATCGGTAATAAAATTCACCCTGAATTTCCATACATTGATGCTGAGGTAATAAAACATTACAATTATATACCTAACAATTTTCTGTATATAATTCATAAAACCGATTTTTGTTTAATAGATTCGTTATGGAGTTAGAGAATACGCTGTTACGGCTGTTGATATGATTGCTAGACGTTTACGATTGGCATTCCTGAATGTACAAGCTGCTCAAGAAGCACTCCCAACTATTGTAAACATTATGGCCGAAGAATTAAATTGGAGTAATGATGAAAAGGAGGTTAGATATTTAATAATTTTACAACTTAATAAGCTATTAATAATTAATGTATTATGTAACGATATTTAGAAACAATTGAAAATGGCCAACCATTTCTTGGCCACTGAAATGGGTATGAGCGTGAACAGAGCATCTCGAGACAAAATTCCAATTACTCTATCCCAGGAAGAGGTCAAAATGTATGTAAAGAGATTCCAGATTCTTGATCATGATCACAAAGGATATGTTTCCATCAATGACATTCGTAGGAGTATGAAGGTATTTATTTTTATCAATTATTTTATCTGATGTGATTACAAATTATACGGTCTTATATTTTAAAACAGAATGCTGGTGAAAATGTAACTGGAGATGAGCTTCATGAAATTTTGAAAGAAATAGACACCAATATGAATGGCCAAGTTGAGCTGGATGAATACTTACAGGTATACATTTTACATTTAATAATCGCTTCAAACATTCCTTAAAACAGCGGTTTTTAAACTGTTGTCAGCAACATTCATCTCCGGGTCCCTGACGGCTCTATCTAAAAATAAATTATTACATTTTTATGAAAAATTATGTGTAATAAATGTAATTGTAAATATGTATGTTTTTATGTACATACTTATATGATTTTTAATATAAAATAAGTATTAAAATATTAATTATGATAAAGCGATATTTTGTTAAAAAAACAAAAAAGGTATTCGAAAGAAAATTGATAAGTAGGTCCGTTAATTATAAAAGTCTTCCATCAAGGATCCATATAAGTTTAAGAACCGCTGACTTAAAAGCTAAAATTAAACTAAAAATATTTTTTTGTTTTTTTTTTTTTGTTTGTTTTTGAGTTTTTTGTAATGTTTGATTTATATAATTTTTGTAGTTATGAGTGATGACATATTAATATATTTTATATAAGTTGTGTATTATGTTAGATGATGTCGGCACTTAAATCTGGTCATATATCCCACTCTCGTTTTGCAAGAATGGCCGAATTAGAAGAATTCCATAACAAAACTCAAAGCAAAATCAGTGTGGAAAGAAGTGGTGGTGGTTTTTAGATGAAAATTCTATTGCATTGAATCACAATTTATTTATTTATTTTTGGTTTTGTTTTAGCATCCGCAAACAACTTTTTAGACATAATGAATTCTACCATAACCAAAGTATTTCTTTAATTTTAATTTTTGTTTTGTTACAAAGTGTTACTATATATAAAAATAAAAATTACTGTTATGACCACAATGTTAAATAAAAAAAATATAGAAAAATCTACGACAAATTTTTGTTTTTTATGTTGTTAAATGTCATTAATGTTTTATTATATTATAAGAGTACCTAATATATATTATTACCTAAATAGACTGTATCATTGCTCATCAAAGTCCAAAAACTAAACAAAGTTACTAAAGGTAGCGAACAATATTATTAAAAACGAAAAAAAAATATCCAAATTGTACAGTCAGATGAAAAATAAAATTATAAGCAAATTATATTGTGTAAAATAATGGATCTTAATGGAACTGCATAGAGAAATAATGATATTATCGATAATCGCCCATTTTCTGACAAATTCGTCACATTAGTATGTAATTATCGTCAATAGTTGTTATTGAACTCTTGTACCATAAATTATTCCCTCTCTCTTCTACATTCCTCACCTAATTGGTCTTTTATGCACGCTAATGAAAAAGATTGCATCTTTAATATTATCTATAAACTTTTCTACTCGAATTAACAATATTATTGAAAATATTAAATGATATTTTTTTACCCAGGATGTTGATCTCAATTTTTACTCTTCTGCAGTATATATTTTGTTTTTATTTTATATTCTTATAATATTGTTTTATTGCCATTATAATATTATGTAATTATTTCCTTTCACAACACGTTTTATAGAATTTAAAATGGAATTTTTTTTTTCTTCATGCTAATTCGTAGGTACACTGTGTAAGCCAAAGATGTGTGGCACTCAACCAGCCAACCACTGTAGGTTTACAATGAAATCATACCCAAAGCAAACAATTCATTAAATTTACTTTCGAAGTAAGCGCCTACAGCTAGTTTGTTTGGATCATAAAATATGTCAGACTTACCGGGATGACAGCAAGGCGTCTCCCCGTTTACACTTTTCTGGAAACCAAGATCTCTGTATGGAAACCTAAACATTTAAGTCTAATTGATGAACAAAATAATGTAAAACAAAATTTATTTGCCTGATGAATAGGAGGTACCTTATATTATGTCCATTGATTTAATAATATAACGGTATCCATATCAACGGTAGTTATGTGTACTGTGTATGATGTATTGTGACTTGCAAAAACGAACACGTTATTAATAACCGTGTGTAGTTTAAACATCAATGGTAAAATTAAAATTTTTAAATACCTGTGAGACGAAACATCAGTCGTTTAAGTCTTTTAGATTCTAAGTGGAACGAAAAATGTATTGATTTTACAATGATGTGTGTTTTTATAATTTTTTTTTTTATTTTTTTTTTAAGTTTTTTTTTGTGTCTGTGTACACGATAAGTAGTCGGAATAAAGTTTCGATTTTCAACTTCAGTATCTTTTTCGATTGGAAAGTGAATATCGTTGGTGCATTGGGGAGGTCAAAATTCACAGTAATTTTCAAAAGCGTCAAGAAAAACAAAAGAAAAATTAAGGAAAAACGGGAATTTTTATGCAAAATTGATTTTTCACAAAATTGAATTTGGTTTTTGTTGTACCTTTAAAACAAATGATCATAGATACATGAAATTTTCACTGGTTGTTTATATTTCCATTTTTTATACACCATAAAATTTTCCAAATATTTTGACTTATTTTGAGCTGTTTACGGATATTGTCAGTTTCCATTTTTATTAGTTTTTTTTTCTATAAATATCAATAAAATTGTATCTGTTGAGTAAAAAAGCTTGAAAATTTAATAGAAGGCTCCTAGGTTATTGTTTCAAAGGCAGATGAAAAAAATTAAAAATCCTTTGTCACAGTTTTTATTTATAAGCATTTAAAGTTCAAATCTTGGCAAAATACGGAAAAATCACGAAAATTAGCAAATTATTTTGAGTTGAGAATTCATAAAAATTTTTCTTTTTAAATCTAAGATTTGAAAATGTAATACTAGATTACCCATAAGTTTGTCTACCTTTATCAAAAAAAAAATGTCTACAATCAAATCAAATTAAATTTTTATGAGCGTTTGAAATTCATATTTTTACAACATTTGATATTCACTCGATTTCTCATGTAACGATATTCTTATTTTATTGTAATTAAAAAACGAATGACTGTAAATACTTGAAAATTTCACTGAATGTTTATATTAGTATTTTCTATACACGATAAAATGTTGAAAATAATTTGACTCTTTTTGAGCTGTTTACGGACATTGCCAGTTTTAAATTTTTTTAGTTTTTTTTTCTATAAATATCAATAAAATTTTATTTGTTGGTAAAAAAAGCTTGAAAATTTAATACAAGGTTCCTGATATATTTTTATAATAGCAGTTGAAAAATATTAAAAAGCCATAGGCACAATTTTTTTTTATAAGCATTTTTAGTTCAAATCTTGACAAAATATGGAAAAATCACGAAAATTATCAAATTATTTTGAGTTAAGAATTCATAAAATATTTGGTTTTTAATTCTAAGATATGAAAATGTAATACGAGATTCCTTATAAGTTTGTCTATTTTTAGCAAAAAAAAAAAATTCTTAAGAAAGTCAAAATAAATTTTTATGAGCATTTGAAGTTCATATTTGTACAACATTGGATATTTACTTGATTTCTCATGTAGCGTTTTTTTTATTTTATTGTAATTAAAAAACGAATAACCGTAGACTCTGTATATTTATACCACATGTTTATTTTATCAATTCCTATACTTAATAAAATGTTCAAAATATTTTGACTTGTTCGAGCTGTTTACGCACAATTTCAAATTTCAATTTTTTTAGTTTTTTTTTTCTATAAATATCAATAAAATTTTATTTGTTGGGTAAAAAAGCGCGACAATTTAATGCAATGCTCCTGATATATTGTAACAATAGCAGTTGAAAAATATTAAAAATACATATGCACAATTTTTTTTTATAAGCATTTTAAGTTCAAAATTTGACAAAATTTATCAAATTTAAAAATTATTTTGTAGTTAAAAATGTATAAAATGTTCGACTCTTATAGCTAATAAGGATTGAAAATTTAAAACAAGTCTCCACGTAAATAGGTTATATATAAATTACTTTATTCACAATAATATCATCAATTATACTTGGTAATATTATATAGGCTGTCTGACCGTTTTCGCTCAGAATCGTTTTTCTTATACGATGATGTTATATCACTGAATTCAAATTTGACATCATCCATGACGGTGACCCACTTGTAACCTACTGTACAGCAGAGTGACATACGCACATAATTTTTAAACTTGTATTTAGTTGGTTAAATATTTAAGTTGAAAATTCTCGATTTTTTTTTAATTTTTTTTTTTTTTTTTAGAAAATTTACAATCTGTATTGATTAACACAATAGGTAAAATAGATGATTGATATAACACTATATACATACATATAAAAATAACATGAAACACAAGATGAGGGAAAACATCCAGCGATGGTACCCTTAATTTTTTACAATAGTTATTGCAATTTAAATTACAAAAACTAAAAACGTGGCTCGACCGTATATATTACGGACAATCCGAATATTTTTTCAGAATGAAAATCGCGTTAATTGTCGACACGTCAATCGTTGGAATTAGAAACGGTAGTTTTCGACACAAAAAAGACGTGGTGATGAGGCCCCTCAACACAAACCACACGTCGAAACAGATGACAGTACAACACCACAGTGAATATTTTAAGGAACTTATCACTGGACGACGTTAAAAAAAAATTCACCCAACATATTATGAGCTTATAAAAAAGTTTTCAGCATTAATTATACTAGTTAATAAATATTAATTTATAATCATAGTTATTATATTGATTATTCATTGAATTTTACAGAATATCAATAATATTACCAATATACCATTGATTATAAATACTACTATTTTTACTAGTATTTATAACCAATGGTAATACATCATACGTATAATATTATTCAAGTATATAGGTATATTTAATTTAGGATTATTGTATTTTGTAATATATTATTATTATTGAGAAGAGGTATACTGTACTCAGTGTAAGTCCAAGTATAAAAAAGTGGATGCCGCTCTGCTGTACAATAGGTTACAAGTGGGTCACTGCAATGGATGGTGTTAAATTTGAATTCAATGATATAATATCATTGTATAAGAAAAACGACTCTGAGCGAAAACCGTCAGTCAGACTATGATGTTACTAAGTATATTTGATGATATTATTGTGCATAAAGTAATTTATATATAACCTATTTACGTGAAGCCTTGTTTTCAATTTTCAATCCTTAGCTATACAAGTTGAACATTTTATAAATTTTTAACTACAAAATAGTTATTAAATTTTAAATTTGATAAATTTTGTCAAAATTTAAACTTTAAATACATAAAAATAAAAATTGTGCCTATGTATTTTTAATATTTTTCAACTGCTATTGTATAACAATATATCAGGAGCCTTGCATTAAATTTTCACTCTTTTCTACCCAACAAATAAAATTTTATTGATATTTAAAAAAAAAAAAAAACTAAGAAAATTGAAAACTGGCAATGTCCGTAAACAGCTCAAAAAGTGTCAAATTATTTTCAAAATTTTATTGTGTATAGAAAATGCTAATATAAACATTCAGTGAAATTTTCAAGTATCTATAGTCATTCGTTTTTTAATTACAATAAAATAAGAAAATCGTTACATGAGAAATCGAGTGAATATCAAATGTTGTAAAAATATGAATTTCAAACGCTCATAAAAATTTAATTTGAGTTACTTGTGGACATTTTTTTTTTTTGATAAAGGTAGACAAACTTATGGGTAATCTTGTATTACATTTATCAAATCTTAGATTTAAAAAGAAAATTTTTTATGAATTCTCAACTCAAAATAATTTGCTAATTTTCGTGATTTTTGCGTATTTTGTCAAGATTTGAACTTTAAATGCTTATAAATAAAAATTATGACTTGGGATTTTTAATTTTTTTCATCTGCCTTTGAACCAATAACCTAGGAGCCTTTTATTAAATTTTCAAGCTTTTTTACTCAACAGATACAATTTTATTGATGTTTATAGAAAAAAAAACTAAAAAAAAATGGAAACTGACAATGTCCGTAAACAGCTCAAAATAAGTCAAAATATTTGGAAAATGTTATGGTGTATAGAAAATGAAAATATAAACAACCAGTGAACATTTCATGTATCTACGATCATTTGTTTTAAAGTTACAACAAAAACCAAATTCAATTTTGTGAAAAATCGATTTTGCGTAAAAATTCCCGTTTTCTCTTAATTTTTCTTTTGTTTTTCTTGGCGCTTTTGGAAATTACTGGGAATTTTAAATTTTGACCTGTCCAATGCACCAACGATATTCTCTTTCCAATCGAAAAAGATACTGAAGTTGAAAATCGAAGCATTATTTCGACTACTTATCGTGTACAAAGACACAAAAAAAAATAAAAAAAAAATATAAAAACAGACATCATTGTAAAATCGATACATTCATCGTTCCACTCAGAATCTAATATTAGATTTTAAATTATTTTTTATTTAGGTACCGAGAGTGACGAAAGTCGTCCTGCTTTCGTCGTAGTATCGAACTCAAAAAATATAAAATGTTTGATTTGTATAGGTAGGGATTGAAAATTTAAAACAACGATTCTTATAATTTATAAATAATTCATACTGCATGTAAGGACAACGCGAAAATTTCAAAAATATATAAACGTTATTTTTTACAGTATTTTAAGTTCAAATTTGAATGAAATTATACATTGTTAAATTAATTTATATAAATATAATATAAATTATAACTGTATAGTGTCCGATGTTGAATTGATATAAATTGTTTTAAAAAAGGCTTAGAATTTTTCTCATATATTTTTGAACTTACTTTTATATAGATCATTATTTCTAATTTGTATATGTAATTATAATATATTTTGTAAACTGTAGGAAAGTATCATGAGTATAGTAATCAAATTCATATAAGAAAATTAATTAGGTAAAGTATTTAAATAAATATTAAGGGAGATGAAGCATACCATGTTTTAAGGAGTAGTGTTTAGGCATTTAATATTACATGTACATTTCGACTGTGTCAATGTGTGAAAAGTAAATTAACAAAATTTATTAATTTACGGGTCCAATGCTTTTAACTTTCCAGTAGACTTTTTTGTTTGTCGAATATAGGAAAACTTAAAGGGAATCTTATATACAATTTTCCAACCTTAGATATAAATAGAACTTTTTTCATGAATTTTATTCGAAATAATTTGCCAATTTTTATTTTATTTTAATGAATTTTGTCAACATTTTAACTTCAGACGCTCATGAAAAAATACTGTGGATTTATGCTCAACATTTTTCTTAATTTCCACTAACGTCAACTTATGAGGAACGTTGTATAACATACATTTTTGATTGTCAAAATATTTTGTATTGACAATATTAAAAAAAAAACCAACAAAACTAGACATTTTATTAAGCCTATAAATAGCTCAAAAAATAGTTGCAATTATTTCGAAAATATTATGGTGAATAAAAATTGCTAATAAAATTAATAATTTTGTTTTGGATGCTTATTAAAAGATAGGACATTACATTATGAGCCTGAAAAGTCAACCGCCATTATAAATACATAATATACAGTGTGATTCTTTTATCATGAAACATTTATTATTTCAAAAAGTATTAATGTTTATATTTTTAAATATTTTTTATCCTTATAATTTTTTAATTTTTTACTGTTTTATATGACATCATAGTGTTTTAATTTTTGAAATAATGAGTTTTTCATGATAAAAGAATTTCCTTGTATACAATCTGTAAAATATGTATATGTTGTAGGCATATACAGTCAAATCAGGCATTTTATTAAATACCTAGGCATATAGTTAAAAAATTTAATGTTTATGCGATTTCACTATCTTCCTAGACATTTAGTTAAATACCTAGTCATTTAACTAAATTTCTATTTCATGTCAGGCAAATAATAAAAAAACATTTTGTATTATTTTAAAAATTTAAATATATTTTCTATCAGTTATTTATTGCTATTTTATATACAAAAAAACTATGAATTATTTATTATTACGAAAAACACGTAGAAAATAAAATAATAATACAATAATTATGTGAAATAATATGTTTGATTTTGTGTCCGCTATTACTATTGTTTTAAAAATGAAATCATAAAAAATAAATAAAAAAGTTATATTATTATAATTACAAGTTTTTGTCACCTATTACTTGCTGTCACGTGTTGTTATTTGGTGGCATTTGCTGGAACATTTGAGATTTTTCTTAAAACATAAACACCGATTTGACATTGCCGCATTCCTGATTGACATTGACATTTAACAAAACCTTGACCGTTGTAAATTGATAATTTTGCTACTGCTTCACGTATGGACACAAATTTGTCATTTTGTACTTTCCTGTCTTCTAAGCCATTATTTGACACTAGTTGAAGTTCTACTCTTGAACACCAATTTTTTATTATACCAACTTCTGTGCCAATTCGATAAACGCCGTCCCGAATGTCTATCACTAACCCATTTATATTTTGACTATCGATAGGTCCTCCTCGGTCTACTTTTGGAACACTTAATGTACTATTTGATCACCAACCTTTAGTTTTTCACTATTTTCTGCCATTTTTTTAGCTGCGACTGTTTGTCGTTTAATGCGGTTAACATTTATCTGTTTTTCATTATTACATAACAGACAAATATTTTCAATATCGTTACTATTATATATAGAATAGCTGAAATTATCAGAATGAATATTTCCTTTACATATAGTACATTGCAGGAGTTCACTACCTGATTTTTCACAAACACTGCAGATATTATTTATGTCTTGTAAAATATTTTCAAAGTCTTCTGCATCATTTGATAATTTTTGAATAATTTCGGCAGGTTAGTTTGTAGAACCATAAGACCTACTTTCGGATATTCGAGGAATATTGTATTTATTTTTTAAATACTGCTCGACTTTGTCCCTTCTACCATGACCAGTTGCTTTAGGACTTTCTTCGATTTTTTCAAAATAGTTTTCATACGGTACAACATAAATGATGTTTTCAGTTTTAGTTTTTGGTTTAAAACAATATGTTTAACATTTCCTGCTTCGATCAGATCATATTTACGACATAAATATTGGTTTTGAGTTTTAGTTTTACCTGGATTCAATTTCGCATCATTGATTTCGTTTAGAGCTTTGTGGTAGTCTTCCCGACTCCACGGTTTTTCTTTATCGGTTTATCGGTTTTTTATGGTCGTCGTAAATTGATATTAATTTTTCATAAAACAACTCACTGTGTGACATTATATTATATTTTAAAATACAAATAAAAACAATTTAAAATATGTCACAATATAACATGCAATTACGATCACACTACATTATACGATTTACGTAAACGTAATACACGTGCTATAAACTAAATTATTATACAATATTCAATCGCATCTTTTCTGTATCTTTTTCCGTAACGTCATATTTTAGATTCTGAGCGAAGCGATGGATGTATTGATTTTACGATGATGTATGTTTTTTTTTAAAATTTTTTTTTTTGTGTCTGTCATCACCTTTTAGGACAGTAAAAGTGCTTGGATTTTCTTCAACAGCATCTTTTTTGGTAGGAAAGTGAATCTAGTTGGTACTTTAGGGGGTCAAAAGTAAAAATTTCCTAGTAATTTTCAAAAGCGCCGTGAAAAACAAAAAGAAAAATTAAAGAAAAACGTGAATTTTGGATGTTAGTGTAACTCTAAAACAAATGACCATAGTTACATGCAATTTTGACTAAATATCATCTTTTTCTATACACCATTTAACATTTTCAAAATAGTATTTTCAGCTGTAGTTTACGTACATTTTTTTTTTTAATTAAGCAAAATCTGTTTTCGAGAAATTCGATTTTGGTTTTTGATGTAACTCTAAAACAATTGAACATGAAATTTTCACTGGTTGCTTATATTTGCAATTTCTATACACGATAAAATTTTAAAAATATTTTGATTAGTTATAACTGTTTAGGAACATTTTCATTTTTCAATTTTATTAGTATTTTTTTCTATGGATGTCAATAAAACTTTATTTGTTAGTTAAAAAAGCTTGAAAATTTTATACAAGGCTTTTCCTATATTGTTACAATGATATTTGAAAAATATTAAAAATCCTTAGTCACAGTTTTTATTTATAAGCATTTAAAGTTCAAATATTGACAAAATATGTGAAAATGACGAAAATTTGCAAATTATTTTGGAGTTAGAAATTCATAAAAAATTTTCTTTTTAAATCTAAGATTTTAAAATATAATACAAGATTATCCATAAGTTTGTCTACCTTTATCAAAAAAAAAAATATCTACAAGAAAGTTAAATTACATTTTTATGAGCGTTTGAAATTGATATTTTTACAACATTTGATATTCACTCGACCATGTAATGATTTCCTTATTTTGTTGTAATTAAAAAACGTATGACTGTAGATACTTGAAAATTTCACTGAATGGGTTTATTATCATTTTCTATACACGATAAAATTTTGAAAATAATTTGACCCTTTTTAAGCTGTTTACGGACGTTGTCAGTTTTCAATTTTCTTAGTTTTTTTTTTTTTTAAATATCAATAAAATTTTATTTGTTGGGTAGAAAAGAGTGAAAATTTAATGCAAGGCTCCTGATATATTGTTATACAATAGCAGTTGAAAAATATTAAAAATACATATGCACAATTTTTATTTATATGTATTTAAAGTTTAAATTTTGACAAAATTTATCAAATTTAAAATTTAATAACTATTTTGTAGTTAAAAATTTATAAAATGTTCAACTTTTATAGCTAAGGATTGAAAATTTATCACAATAATATCATCGCAAATATACTTAGTAATATCATATAGGCTGACTGACCATTTTCACTCAGAATCGTTTTTCTTATACAATGATATTATATCATTAAATTCAAATTTAACACCATCCACTTTATAGTGACCCACTTGTAACCTACTGTACAGCAGAGTGACATCCACTTACCCACCTTTTTGTCGTTATAATCGATAAGATTATAATTTGTCCCACGGTACTCAATATAGGTAAGGTTCTCATACAACCAATGGAACTTTTGTTTTTATTTAACAAGAATATTATAGTACATTAGTACTCTTTACTCGTACTATAGACTATACTGACTATAGAGTATAGGGTATACAATATACTCGTACTATCACATCTAATTAGTTATTACCTGTATATATTTATGATTTCATTTTTAAAACAATAGTAATAATGAACATGAAATTAAACATATTATTTCATATACCAACGTGTTTTTCATATTAATAAATAATACATAGTTTTTTTTATGTATAAAATAGCAATAAATATCTGATATCAAATATATTTAAATTTTAAAAATAATAAAAAAGTTTTTTTATTATTTGCCCGACATGAAATAGGAATTTAGTTAAATGACTAGGCATTTAACTAAATGTCCAGACGGATAGTGAAATTGTATAAACATTAAATTCTTAGACTATGCGCCTGGGCGTTCAATAAAATGTCTGATTTCACTATATGCCTACGACAAATATAACAAACAATATTCCTGTGAACAATGTTGAAGAAATTGATAGTTAGTAAGACTAAGCATTATTGGCTGATAAAAAACGCAATACAAATTAAAAAAATCTTTGATGAAAACAGAGAAACAAAAATTGTTGAATAATTATTTCAAAAAATGTATTATGATTTATAAATTATTGTATTATATGGATTAGTATATTTTTATTTAAAAGTGTGTGCAATTTGCATTATTATTTATTTAAAAAAGTATAGGCTCTTTTTTTATACATTTTGAATGAATATTTCACATTTTGTGACTATAAAGTCACATACAACAAAACTTAAATTAATTAATAAATACATTTTGATAAACATACTTTTTTACAACTAATAATAAGACAAACAGTATACCTTTTTTACTTGTTCTTTAGTTATATCAATGATGTTAAATAAATATCACTGATCAGTCTTAAGTTAGTCTTTATTAGTAATTTTTCAGTATAAAATGAAGTAGGTATTACAAAATTACTATTCTTACTTACTTGATACAATTAAAAAAAATATTTAAATACAAACTTTTCTTAAAAATATTTAAAATATTATATTTTATGTACTTTCTAAATTGTTATATTAATGTATCTGTATTTAAATACAATTTTTAAAATATTTTTTACATGCCCAAGAGTTGATGTGTGCAGTAAAGTTGACTTGTTCCAATCACAATTCGGAACAGAGCATATTTATATTTGATTAAATTGCTTACTCCCATTTTGTTACGCAGTTATAATCAGGGGCACAAAGAATGAACGCTGCTCGTTATGCGTCAAAAATAATATTTTTGATTGTGATACCCAAATTATAAATTCATACAGTTTTTTGAAATAAAAAATTATTTATAATATGGATGTTATTTTATTTTTATTTTTTTTACATTGTAAGGCTGCCTTTATTTTTATGATGATGTAAATTAACGTAACAGTAGAATTACAGTAAAATTATGAGAATCAATGATTACAACAGTTGGCATGAGCAGCAAGCTGCAAGGGTCAGTTTTCATTTTTCCTGATCCCAACTATAGTTGACATTGATCATGCTACTTTAGCTCCTAAAGTTATAAAAAACTGTAAATATTTATAAATAAATTGTGCACATAATTAATATAGGTATATAATAGAGTTAAAATGTTATTTTTTATAGCGTGTTATAATACGTAGGTAAGTTACATTATATAATTTATAAAAATTAATAAATTTACTTATTTTATTAACAATAATTGCATTAAGACTTTCAAGAAGCATCATAATTGATGATTTGTTAATAGGAAAATAATTTTAACCAGTGCAACAACAAACATATTACGCACATATATTTTATATTTTTTTTCTTATAATGTTAAAGGGGAGAATTACAATAACCCATATTTTACTTTCTCAGTTTGGATGAAATGTCGACGTTGTACACAACTCACTACTTATGATATAATGAAAACTTGTAATTATTTGATGATGCATTTTGTTTTTAATAATTTAAAAAAAATATTACATATTAACAATCACACTTTTCAACAGTTTTTGCTTTTGTCGTTTTCTTTTCTTTTGAACATTTTGTGTTATGTTGAATACTAATTCTTCCTCTTCTTGACTATTATTTATGAACATCAAAGAGTGCAAATTTTCTCCCACTAAATCCTATTTATTACACAAATTAAATAATAAATAGTTGTTTTTCGATTAATAAATATTGTTCACTAATTTAAATACAGTAAATTTGTTACATACTCTAAATTCATTTGTTTTCTTTGTAGCGAGTACATTTAATTTCCTTAAAATAGGCAACATATCATTGACGGATGATATTGGTTTGTGTAATGTTTGTACTAAGAATACGAGTGACCGGACAACTGGCTCAATTCCGTGGTGCATATGATTTAACAATGGTATTAACGCTTCCATAAAATAACATACGCTTGAAAAAGGCATAAGTAATAAAACCTCTTCCAACTCGCTAGAAATTATGAAAATTATATTAGTTTAATTTTTAATTAGCTATTGTACAAATTATAAGAATGATAAAATATTATTGTTCTAGTAAATTAGACTTGCCTAGAACGTATCCTTTTAATTATTTCCAATAAATAATCGTCAGTGGTTTTAACATTAAATGCAGTCATTATTATTGGTAATGTTGGTTTGTCTACACCTTTATTTTCACTTTCCAATAGGTTATCTTTGTATTCTTTGATTACATTTAAGCATTCCAACAATAATTCAGCCTAAAAAATTATAAAATTAAAAATATTTAAACACAATATTAATGGATTGAAATAATTGTATTACAGCTTTCTCTGATGAAATGGTTTTTTTTGTCGGTAATGCGAGAACAGATGGCCCTCCATATACATTGGTTTCTTCGCCAGTGGCTAATTCTTTATCATCTTCTTGTGCTCTTTCTTCTTCCCGTTCATCTTCTAATACAAGGGGCTCTTCTGTTTTTTCATATAAGCGTATAACATTGTCTTGGCCACAACTCACAACATAATAACCATTTCCGCTCACAGACATATTACGGCATTCACCTCGGTGACCCTAAACCAAATTAAATACATATAATACACAGTAACAAAGACAAATAATAATAATAAATTCCTTAATTACTTGAAGTGTTAAGACTCTCTCAAAGACATCAGCGTCCCAATGTTTAATGTTTCCATTTTTGTCTGAAGTGAAAAATTGATGGGTCATAGGAATAAATTTAATACTAGTCAATGTAGACTCTGTTGTTAAGCGTCTATGACAATCTCCGTAATCTAAGCCCCAAATTCTGATTGTCTTATCACCACTTGCAGTTATAATAATTGATGAATCGTAACTTATGTCCATATCATTTACTGGTAATGTGTGTCCATAAAGATCAATAAAGTGCTAAAAACATATTATTTTCATTGTTCTTCTGACATAAAAAGTTTTGCTTATAAATTCAGACTGAGAGTGCAATAACAACACTCACCTTAAATGTATCCATAAAAAATATTTTGACTGTGTTATCTAAAAGAGCAACTGCTAGCAATTTGTTATCTGGGCTTACTCGTGCGCACTGTACATTTTCATCTAACTCTAATGTTTTCAAGTGTAACAACGATAACACTTTTCTATCAGAACTCGGCAAAGTTACTAGTTCTAATTGCCATAGTTTAACTGTGCTATCTCCACCACCTGTTATACAACCCAACTGTTGTTTACCGAAAAAAAAAAATTGTATCAGAAAAATAAAAATAAAAATAAATATAATTATTTTTTACCTCATCTGGTAACATATAAATTGACTTCAAATCTTTTTGATGAGCAGAAATGCTTTCAATAATATCTCCTGCAGCTATGTCAATTACCAATAATTTACCATCTTCAAGTCCAGCTAAAATGTGTCGGTCACCAGGAAGCACACATAAACACTGAACAGCACTAGATGTCTCAACAGTTCGAATACAGTTAAGAGTTTTCCTGCTCCACATTTTGATAGACTCTGAACCTCCAGTGAACATTGCTAAATTATCTGAACTAAATGATATAACTCTAACATTTGATCTATGGCCGTGTAACGAAATCTTGCGAATTAATTTTACTTCTTTACCAACTTCTAATGATAAAGAATAAAACGCCAAAGTGTTATTTGCCATACTTACAACAACCTGTTGAAACAACAGAATAGACATTAAATATTTGACCATGATACTCTTAACTTTAATTGATTTGATATTACCTTAACGTGAGTCTGATTTACAACCAAATCGGCAGACCTTATTTTGTGGTCCGTTAAAATAGGAGGTAATCGTCGAACCACATCTTGTAATGCAGGATTTTTTTCATTTAAAAATGCTGTATCTTCATCATTTTCATCGCGCCTATTTAACATAATCAATTAACAGTCAATAAAGATGTAAGACTAATGAAATCTTATTTATAGAAAATAATCACTCCTACAAAAAATGTTTGATTATGATTTATAATAATTAAGGGCAGTATTTTTATTTTGCTAACCTAAATTACCATGCAATTTTTACACTAATTGTCTTAATATAATTGATATATTTCAATAACATAATACAGTAGTCCCTTGATAATTCAAAATTTAGGGGACCGAGTTAAAAATTTGATTCATAGAGGTTTTCGATTTACCGAGTGTTCGAATAATTGAGGGAAAACAAATTAATTCAAATTAAATAAAGGTAAAATGTTATGTATATATTACATATTAAAGTTTAGATTAGGTAGGTAAGGTACGATAACATTTATAAACTACGATAATATTTAACCACTGTCGTTATTAGTTTCATTACGAGTACATCAAATAGATTGTACACAATCTTTATATGTACATACATAACATGAACTTACATATACCTAATGACGTTTAAGAAAATTTGAATTATCGAGGGGACTGGAATACATGTGTTTTCTTTTAATTATAGAGGTTTAGTTTGATTTATCGCAGTGGTTGTCAACCTTTTTGGGTCCACGGCTCCTTTTGATTTTGAAATAAAATATAAGGCTCCCATACGAACATTTAAAATAAACAAATTTACATTATTTATAATAATTTTAATCTAACTTTATTTAATGATGAACATGTAATTATGTATTAATAATAGGAAACATTTTTTTGAGATTTATTTTTTACATACAATTAAAAAATTAATACATTAATAATAATTTTAATTTTTAATGGGACGGCTGTGCTTGTTTTTGTTGCATTATATCATGGACAATCACGTTTTCTACTAGAATTCAAAAATGTATCCATAGTTATAACTACTATATTACAGAAAAAATACACAAAAATAACTCAGAACACAAAACGATCGTAATAAATATCGGTTGATGTACGTAGCCGTAGCGCATAAGACACTGAATACAAAGCAGACAGCGGTGTGCGTTTTACAACTGATAGATTAGATTAGAGGCAAATCATTAAGTACCTACCAAATTGTAAATAGTAATCAAAATTTGCTACTACTCGATATCGCAAACACGGTTATCGACGGCCGATCTGTCTCACACATGCAACATGTAATATGTATTAGTGTGCGGAAAAATTTTATTTTTAGTTTCTATTGCGAACGCGGCTCCCTTGATAATAACCGGCGACGCCTCTGGGAGCCGCGACGCACAGGTTGAAAACCCCTGATTTATCGAGTTTTTCGAACTATCGAGGTTTGAATTATCGAGTGACTGCTGTATAAATACAGTGGTCTTTCAGTAATCTAGCAGATATATATCCCTAACCAGGATCTTGCCAAATTTACCAAATCAATGGATTAGTAGATGTTCTTTTTCTTTTAAAAAAACAATTTTTACTAATAAAACATATATTATTTTCAGATTTAAAATTGCAAAGTTTCTCAAAAAGAGATAAGTGGTATTTTTTCGTTTTTCCTGTTGGAACATTTTTTATACAATTGACACTGAGAACAAAAATAATATAATTAAATATGATATGAGAACGCGATTGTCATTTAACTAAATACAAATAAAATATCTAAGTAATTCTTTGGAACATAATCAATTTTATAAGCTATATATTACATAAATATAATCCCTGTCGTATTAGACGTGTTATACTGTTATGCTAGTTTATTAAATTACCATATTCCAAAGAAACCACTACACTATTATATTATATATTTAACTTACTTAGAAGCCTTTTTCCTAAATTTTCGTTGACGATTACGTAAACGTTCTAATGCTTCACCTTCTCCACAAAAAATAAATAACTCCAGCAATTTCCCATGGCCATGAACACAAAGAACATGGTTTGTACTATTTGTAGCTGAAGATACGACACGACCAGGACCTTCTCTCATTAAAGATCCACTTTTTTCACATTTTATTGAAGACTAAAAATTATATAAATCATTATTTTTCTATTTTGTATATAGTCATAATAATTACAAACTAGTGAAATAAACACTAACAGCAAAATCTAGTAAGCTATCGGAGGTCAAAAGCTCAGACATTTTAATCTCTGATTCTTCTTCATTCATTTTTGATATCTTCCATGTACGTAGTTCTGCGTCATTGCTTCCCGCAACAACAAAATCGTCATCACGTAAAATAGACAAAGTCCATACCTAAATAAAATATTGAAAACAAAAATTATTATGATCTAATTAGACAAACTTTTCAAATTCATTCTTATAAAAATATATGTTTAAGCGCAATAATATTAAGAAAAATAACAATATATCTAGTTGATATGTTTAATGTTTTCATACTCATAAATAATACCCAGATAAAATTTATGCAAATTTTTATATATTTCACCTAGAATAATTATTCTGATTAGAAATCGGACATATTATCAGACATATCATATCAGTTTCTATTTTTGCATATTTGAGTGAAAATGCATAAAATTAATTGCATGTTTTTGGATAATTGCACTAGTTGCGTATTTCTTAAATATTGAAATTTAATTTTAAGTTATTGCGTGATAGTATTTTTCAACAATCGTTCAATCTTAAATCTAGCTCCCGACCTAATTCCATATAATGTTGATTATCCAAAAATAAATCCAAATATATTTGTTAAGTAAGATGTATCTTGGTTATTAAGTCATAAGGTTCAATAAGATAACACAGAACACAGAATTCAGTACTTCATATTTTAGTAGTTTATCTCATTATTTTATATAATATGCATTTTAAAATTGAATTCCTTTGTCATTCTGATTTATTGTTAAATTTGCCCAATAATTTTAATATGAATCATGCACTGTTTTTGTATGCAATTATTAATATGAAAAAAGCAATGTTTATATATTAATAACTAAACATTGCTCTAATTAATATTAAGTATGTTTTAGATTTCTTAACATAAATTCAGAATACTTTATATTCCTGTTGTGTTTGTCCGTTAGTTTACTTTAGATAATTATGATTGCTTGTATTACGATATTTATGATTTACATTACGATTATTCAGTGTAGTTAAGTTAAAATATTCATCAATCATTATTTTTTATTTTACTAGGATGTTATGTATTTATAAAATGTAATTTTATTTTTCCCCATTTTTTGCTCTTTCATTGCTATTATATTAATTTTATTGAAGCTTTATTTAATATCACTTTTTTACTCAAACTTGTTTTTGAATCCTCTCGTATGGTTTGAATCTATATTAAATACTTATACAATAAGTGGTTACTTATCAAACTATCGTAATTAAATAATAATAATAATTTATTTGATATCAAAAACAATAATAACAACACATTAATTAATTAAAATATTAAATTATCGTAAATATATATAGGTTTATGTAAATTATTCGGTTTTCGATTTTTTTTTTCTATTGAAAGCTATGCCTGTGCTAAAAATAGAAAAAAAAAATCGAAAACCGAATAATTTACATAAGCCTATATATATTTACGATAATTTAATATTTTAATTAATTAATGTGTTGTTATTATTGTTTTTGATATCAAATAAATTATTATTATTATTTAATTACGATAGTTTGATAAGTAACCACTTATTGTATAAGTATTTAATATAGATTCAAACCATTCAAAATATTAAGGTTACCAAATTCTTTTTAAATAGTATTTGGAACTATAGCTTATTGCTTTGTATTAATATTTGTTTTAAAACCAGAAATTTAGCATGATCACAGATTCAAACTTGTTTTTCTGCATTAAAATTTGAACTCTATTCATAAATAAATCTTACTTCAGTTATGTGACCTGCCAATGTCTTGAAACAGTGCCCAGTGGTTAAATCCCAAAACTTGATATAAGTATCTTTTGATGATGTCACCACAAGGTTGTGCTTGTTTATAAATTGGACTCCTGTCACTACACCCTTATGACCAGACAACCTATGTAATCCTTTTTCAGCTATGACATCCCAAATTACTGCTTCAGAATCCTGAAAAATGAATAGACCATGTGTAATAATAAAGTTTATAGCCTCAAAAAAAAAAAAAACTTACTTTGGAACCTGAAGCGAGCATGTGTCCATGAGTGTCATAAGTTAGTGCAGTAATGGCAGAACGATGACCTTGGAATGTTCCAATAAGTTCGCCAGTCGCCAAATTAAAAGTATTCACTAAACCATCAGAATAACCTACTGCAATATGTTTACCCTCCGATGTAGTGGCCAATTTAACGACAGAAATCTTTTTCGATGTATTATTTTTCATGTCTTCATCTTCGATTGTCATAACCTGGTTGACAATGAATATATATATATATGTATATACATATATATCACATTATACAAATATATATAGTGACACTAAAAAAGTGACTTAGCTAACTATAATATGTCATGTTTACCAATTTTTCCAATCGCAAGTCCCAAATGATAACATTTTCGCAAGCACCAACAGCAACATATCTGTCAGAAATACCGTCTAGTGTGACGAAGATTACGTTACAGTCGGGATGGCAAACGATGTTGAAATTTTTCCACGGAACGTAACGCAAGTATTGCTTGGTTATACCCATATTAAATGTTTTCAAACTAAAAAAAAAATAATAATAATAATAACAGATTTCCTAGACCATACATTTACACAATGACGAGTCCGCCGATTTGTCATCACCGCCGCGGCCTAATTTCCGCAGACTGAAACGAAAGAGATTTCCAACGCTGCGACGATAGTTTTGACGGGCTGCTACGATCGTTGACCGTCGTAGCTTGCGTACATTATCACTCGTCGAGTCGTTAAGGTGGTTTCACACGAAGCGAATGTTCGCTCGGCGAACGCGATTTTAAATCGCCGCGAACATTCGCTCAAAATTAAACAGCTATAATTAAGTCACAATATTCACGCAGAAATAATCGCTTGGATACAAGTGGCGAACAATCGCAAGAAATTGGTCTTGTTTAATTTTAAGCGAATGTTCGCGGCGATTTAAAATCGCGTTCGCCGAGTGAACATTCGCTTCGTGTGAAACCACCTTAAAACTACGATTGATTTACCTGAAATGATGTGCAGCGAAGGAGTGAAAATCATAGCAATTAAAATATTAACCAACAACGGACGGGACGCTGACTGACGTCTTGCCGAATAACACCGTTCGAAATCACGTGCGTCTTATCACACCACTGCTATCAGTAAACACAAAATCACAAATATTACCGTCTGACGTGAAGTTACGAACGCCGCGGATCGTACCTTTGCCGACCGATCGATATTTAAGATGATAAGATAACACTATCTCTCGATTCGCGCGATCACCGATCGGAACATTCGACATTCGTAAAAAAAAATTAAATTAAATTCTACAACGAGTCGTACTGTGACTGTTTACTCTCGTCACTCGTAGTAAATAGCATGACAAATTTGTGATGGTAAATAGTAATGTAGTATGGAGTATGGACTACAATATTATGTAGTTACTAGACTTATAATATATTATATTATGTACTGTGAAACCTCACCTATCGAACACCTCTAGATACCTGACAAAATTTCCGGTTTTATTAAATCCGAGTATGCCGGTATTTAGAGATTTCGCTGTATGTTATCTGTCCTTTGGCACTTCCCAGTTCCGTATTTTGATTTTTCCTTTTTTGAGCTAGTTGATCAAATAAATATAATATAAATCTGATAATTCGGTTTTTATTCGTGTTTACCGATTCGTCGATAGTGAGTCGAGTCGTGACTAGACGCAAATCGAACAAACTACCTACTGAAGAACCCTTCTATGGCTTGAACACACTCATTCACATTGAAACTAATAATCGGGACGTGGATTTTCATGTAAATACGTCATTTTATTGAATGCAGATTTCTTAATCCGATTAAAAATAAAGCGTACGTGTATGTATTCATTTTTATTTTTTACATATTTTGTATTTTTAAAATTACCTACCTATTTACAGAATTATTGATAATAATCATTATTAAGTAGGAAATATGTTCAAACTGTTGTAAACCTTAATAGAGAATGTTGTAGGCACGGTGTACCTAGAAGATATCTTCTCTACATTGTGGTTGTAGGTAACTAATAAATAAGATAAAATAGGTTTACAATTTTTGATACCGCCATATCTGGTATCCCATCTATTACTCTAGCAACTAGCTGCTCTTCTCGTTAATTAGTTTGTTTTTCTATCGAGTACTTAACTACTTTAAACTTTTCTCTTTTATGATAACAATTTTGAAAATGAATGTTGAATTAAAATTTTGTTTAATATTTAATGCTTTTTATTAAATATTTTGGCAAAAACAAAATAATTTAATACTTTAACTTTTTGATTAGATAAAAATAAAAATACACGACCTACTAATAATGTATAATATTTTATATGAAACATATAACAGACAACAGAATATTAATTTAAAACTATAGGTACTTGATAGAATTATTTGGAAATATTTATAAATGATTTCAATTAAATCAAAACACAACATTAAAATTCATAAGTTGGTATGATAATAATACTGATAATTATTAATTCTAATAACTATATAAATCTACCTAAAAATACTTGAATAGTTAAAATATGTTAACTTAATGAATAAAAACTAGTCGCTCGGTACAATAAATTTGTTTGATATAAATCAACAGGCCTGGTAATGTATTTATGTAATTAAAAGTGGAGAATTGATCTGAGTGAATTTAATTACATTATATTACCTATATTATATTTTTTAGTTCATAAGTTAAAGGCTGAATTTTTTGAAATGGTATCAATTGAACAAGTTGTCTGTTCATTATTTAATTTTGATATATTTTTTTAACGTCTTTTGAATTTAAAGTTTGAGTATTATATTTCCTGAAATAGGTGATCAAGCACTAAATTTTCATCAATCAATTCTGAATAATTTTTTGAAATCAAAAAGAGCCATTCTCTCCTTTATTTGAATGCAAGTTGAAAAAATAGCTGATCAGTAATGTAAAAAAATGCATGTTAACATAATATTTGATTGTTACCTATATTATATTACTACCTAGTAGGTATACCTAGGTACCAATATTTTTACTATTTTCAACTTGTAATATGATTCAATATTGTTTGTCTTTATATATTTATATATATCTGTTAACATTAAATAAAATAAAGCCATACTAAACTCTTGTGCCGAGATGAGCACATTGCACATTACACGATTAGTTGAAACTTAGATAGGTCAGTGAACTATGTTACATTAATAACTAATTGTATTCCTACAAATTGGCTACAGTCTTACCTGTCTAGTTACAAAATACAATATAGGTAGGTAGGTACTTTGAAATTCGTAATTACTGATTATATGTCACAATTCAAATAATTAAATGTATTTAACTTAATATACCTATCTTTAAGAATACTAAATATTTGTTTGTATGAGAGGTTATTACTTATTGATAATAATGTATTGTGTGGATTATAACAAGTAAGCATTGTTTTAATCATGTCAAAGTAGTCAATTATTATTAAAAATAATTAAACATAGGTAATGAAACATTTTGAAGTTCATGTTTAACAATATTGATTTAGCGATTATAAAATCAATGATTATGTCCAGTAAGTTTAAAACATTAAATAATATTTTATCACCTAAAAACATGAAAATAGATTTCTGTGCCATTGAAAAATTAGTATATACATACATAATTGGTGTATGGAGTGGTATCTTTGAGAAATATTTAAGATTGCTCAGAACTACTATACATTCATTACTAAGAATAGGTAGCCTTTAAGAAACCCTTTCATTCAAATACTGATTAACCTACTATAATACATTAATACAAATGATATACACAATTAAAATATATCTCATGCAAAACAACTATTAACAAATTTAGATTTTTATAAACTTAAAAGTGTCAGTATCAAGTGTTCATCAATAATATTATTCTATTTGTAAAAAATAAATAATGTATTTAATTGGTATTTAATATAAATATAATAAATACTGGATTTGGTAAAATAAATCTTTTTAATATACCTAGATATAAATGTATGCATGCAATATGATATTCCTATTAAACATTTTTATAATTATGATCATTTCCAAAGTATGTTATGTTAGAAAATTGTTTGTAAAAACCTATATCTATCAACTGCACTGTACTAAAACAATGTTTTGTCTTTATTATTATTATTATTATTTATTTGATTCAACTTTAATTAAATCATTCATTTAATAAGGATACCAATATTTATGCAGTTCTCTTAAATTTGTATAATTTACCTTAAAAATAAGAACTGTTCTCTCATCCACAAGCCTAAGCTTTTGGAGACGATAATTTAATTAAATATAATAAAAAATGTATGCTTAAATAATAGTTAAGCAAAACACAAATATATAATTTTTTTTAAATAAACTTTTTTTTAATTTAGTTTAGTCTTTATAAATTGAGTTTAATAGTAACTTTGTTAATTTTTAAAATACATTATAATTTATAACTTATACCTAATAATCAAATTTATTTACACGTGTTTACATAGTTTTTTAAATAGATAATTATCATAAAAGTATGAAGGATTATCATAGTTTACTATGTGCCAATAAAGCTTCAGCGATATTGAATCCGTTTTAAATTCTACGGTTGAACTTGGAATCATTTATAATGATAAAAAAATAGGATTCAATAAGTATTTAATAAAATTAAGATAGTTAGTTTTATTTTTAGGTCTTATGGTGGAACAACTACTTTATAATTTAAAAAAACAAAAAATTCAATCCTAACATAAATTGATCAAAACATGTAAGTTTTAGAGAATTCAGGGTATATCTATCCCAATGTTAGTGAAGCAATTGTATTTATTTAGCAAGCACTAATGTCTAGAAGTCAAGAAAATTAATTAAATATTTACAGTCAAGTAATAGCATTCTCAATATTAATCAACAATATTTTAATTCATAAAAACGAGAGTAATGGTTTTTTG
Source organism: Sitobion miscanthi (assembly GCA_008086715.1). Taxonomy (NCBI): domain Eukaryota; kingdom Metazoa; phylum Arthropoda; class Insecta; order Hemiptera; family Aphididae; genus Sitobion; species Sitobion miscanthi. The sequence continues at coordinate 28,363,683 of CM017801.1, forward strand.
CTTTTCCTTTAACATGATGGTGTGATAGTATGATATATCATCATACATATTATATACAGTAACTCATCCAGCTACAGATTTACTTACACAGGTGAATCAAAACTGTGTAAGGGGTTTCCTGACTCCTAGGCATCGTGGTGAAATTTTTTTGATGATAAACAATGCATTAGCAATTAAAATACCATTTTTATCGGTTTTTTATAATTTTTTCCGTGGAATTAAATAACTATTGAGAAAATCGAAATATGGCACTAAACCATGTACTTCAGGGGCATAATTTGAGGTGTTTCAGGATATCCATAATTTGACCTGACTATAATTTTTCCATACCAGGCAAAAATAATCTTTTTTTTTTTATTTGCATTAAGTATCGGCAACATGGTTGTGTTTTTTTTTTTATTAATAAATTATAAAATTCAATAATTAAATACAAAAATGTTTTGTTTATATTAAATATTTTATGTGTGGATGTGTGATTGAGGATTTCAGGATATGTTTTAAATACACTATTTATGTACTTATAATGTAATTTAGAAACCCTGTGCTCCCACACGAGCTCTCTCAGTGGGGTCCAGTATTTTGAAAAAAAAATACAATATTTTTAGATTACCATAGTGTATAAATATTAAAATTAAAATAATTTAAATACTAATTTAGTATATAACATTCATAATATATTAGATTATTGCATGGAAAATATAGATTCTAATTGTTGAGCGTAGCAAGAAAGAATATTTTTTGCTGTAACTATAGTACTGTTTTCCCCGATGTAATTATTTCTTAATGTAAGGAGATTAACTATTAAAGACAATTACTATAGTATGTTCAGCGAGAGAACGCAACTGGGAGACGACCAAAACTCGTTAATTGCTGAGCATTCCCGCGTGGTGGGAGAAATTCGCCTAGACATGCACGATCGAGTTGTGTTCTCTTGCTGGATGCAGTATACCAATATTGTGTATATTAACTACCTGCCCATAGCCTATTAAGCCAAAACCTATTTTGAATAGGCTGCAGCAGATGTCATTGAACGAACATCATTAAGAAATATTATACTGAAAAAAAAGGTTCTATTTTAAAGAATCACTTTATATAATATATTATATTTAAACTGTTGTATGTAGTATTATGTATGTGTGTTTAATTTCTATTAAATTTCAAGGTATTACAAAATAAGAAGATAAACCACCATTTGTTTAATCAAAACAATGTAATTTTAAAATTTTTTTTAGAAAATAACAAATTATTGTATGGTAAGACATATAGTTACAATATAATTAAAGTTGATGACATATGTTTAATTAAAATAACACTTCTAAACATGTCTTATAAACTAGGCTATGTTTTTAACTCAAATATAATAAAACAAACTTGGTACAATAACATAAAAGTTTATATATATATATATAACAATGTGTTCTTCAGAAAGGAAGGTGGAACTCCCATAATTCCTTCTGCTTTATCTTTAATCTATTAAATTAAATAATAATTGATATGATTTTTCACCTAACTTTTTGTAAGTGCTTTCTGTTTTAAATATTTTTTTACCTGTATCCCAATTAAAAGGTTAATGAACGTTATGAATAATTTGGTGACTACCTAATGATATTACAAGAGAAAAACGTGTTTACAAATGTTGTATTTGATGTATGTGATGTGAAGTTTTATGTGTCCTTCACATAGAAGCCATTTATTACGAATATTTTATTTAAAATTGTTTTTCTCTCGGATGAACCCTCTTTATGTGACGCTTTAAATTATCCGTTCGTGAATATGATTCATTGCAAAAATCGCATTTATGCGGTTTAAACCCTGTATGAGTCATATTGTGACGTTTTAAGAGTGCTTTGTATGTAAAATATTTATCACAAATGTTACATTTAAATTGATTTTCTCTCGTATGAGTGTTCATGTGATCTTTTAAATTATCCACCCGTGCAAATGTTTTAGGACAAAAATCGCATTTATATGGTCTATACCCAGTATGTGTCTTATTGTGACGTTTCAAGAGCGTTATATGTGAAATCGATACATTACAAATACCACACTTGAATTTTTTTTCTCCCGTATGCTTATTACTGTGTGTTTCTAAATTATCCAACCGTGCAAATGATTTATTACAAACATTGCATTTGAATTTTTTTTCACCAGTATGAATCCTAATGTGAAGTTCAAGATGTGCTCTTTTTAAAAACCGTTTATTACAAGTAGGACATTCAATTTTTCTTTCTAACATATGATTCTTAATGTGAGATATTAAGCCTTTTTTATGTAAAAACTGTCCATCACAAATATCACAAATATAAGATTTTTTTTTCTTGACTTTTTGTTTAGTTGGTGTTGATGCAATTACATTATCTTCAGTTATTATCTGAGCTCTTATACTTGATTTTGTATATTTAGAATCTTTTGTGTAACTGAAACAATAATTTAAATTTGAATATACTTGGCTATAATAATTAACTTTAATATTTAATTTATTACATAGCTTGCTATAAGAAAAATAGTTATCATTACAGATGACTAATTCTAGATGTATAACCAAAAATGAATTGAAGGATTAGCCCGATTCTTATTTGATAAATGTATGGTGGTTAATATTATTATTATAAAAGTAATACATTTAAGGAGCAACTTTATATGGTATTTTTCTTAGATTGTTAAAATAAATACCTAATTCCAAAATATAAAATTAATTACTTTTTATAATAAATAATGATCTTACTACAAAACAATTCAGTAATACTATATACGGTAGTCTGTATAGTTATTATCTCATACAGGTTAAATTGATCTAAGTTAAGTTACTTTTGTTTTCTAAATAACTTCAAACTTGTAACTATTAAAAGTTAAAAAACTAATAAAAGTAACATTTAACTTTTATATATTAACTTAACTTAACAAGTTAACAAAATTAGTTAACTTTGCCCAGCTAAGTTCTATCCATTTTAAGAAATACTGGTCTCATATTAGCCAAGATAACAAGCAAAATATTGTTATGGAAAATTTACTTAATGATGGTCAGTTCAAAATAAAGGGAAAAAATAAAATAGAATAAGCAACTAGCAATCATTTAAGACTGCCCTTGGACCTAGTAATAAAATACTTAGCTACTAATATACTTAACTATCATATACATTGTAATACAAATTACCTTTCAATATTTTTGATGTATTTATCATACACTGTAGTCCTGGACATTATTTTTGATTTTGTTTGAAAATATGATCTAAACATAAAGATAAAAAAAAATAAAAATTATTCAAAATCTAAATAGTGAATTAGTTGAGGAATTAGTAGTATAATATGTATAATATTCATTCCAACTCCAAAATAATATGTCAAATCATTCCCAAGTTTCTAAATGTTAATTTAAAATGTTGTTATTAACATATCACGTAACTTTTAATTTTAATCTATAAAAGAAAATAAACATACTTAAAATTTAAACCAACTGTATATTAAACTAGGCAATACAAATAACAGCAGATACCAACACAATGTGGTAAAACACACAAGTATGAATCAAGGATAAAAATATGTTTGAACAATTGAGTAATATTGTATAAATAAATGTTGTATCTTATTATTTTTGCTCATCAAAAATCAATGATTTTTCTACTAAATTAAATAATCTGACAAAAATGCCTCCAACAAAAGATAAAATTTATCTATAAAATTGGTTTTTAATTTTTAATTTGTACTATGTATTATGTATTTTTTATATTAAATTCCATCTAATTTGAAATTTAAATTTATAAATATTTTTTTTTTATACTAAATTAATGTATTTTCCCTACATATAATTCATATGCAATCCAAATACATATTTTTCAATCATTTAAAGTAGTGTTCTATTAAAGTAAAATATATTTACTTTAAAAATATAAAAATGTATTATATAAATTAATATCAGGCATATGGAATGTGCTCAAAAAAATACTAAGTTTTTTCTAATCAATTCTTACATTATAATTCTAAAAACAAGTTAAGAATATCACTGTACACAGTTTCAATATTTAAGTTAAAAATGATTAGCTCAATTGATGATTGACTATGGAATTTTATGCTTGTGGTACAGATTTTAAATAATATCTCTCCTCGCTGAATATAACATTAAATTAATATAATCTATTAAGAATAATTAATTTTAAATAAGTAAACCTAGACTTTACTCTATCAGTTTACTCTATTTTGAAATTATTGTTGGAAAATGTAAATTCTATTTTTATAAAAAAAGTATACTTTTTATGTAGGTACTCTATTAACTTTAAATGCATTATGTTTAATCATAAGTATAGTAGGTACTAGGAGTAAAGAAAACTTTGGAAACCTTTTAAAAGGTATAAGGTTCATGTCAATACTTAAGCTTTATAGTTTATATAATCATCCAGTACCTTATAACAAGTAACAACTGTTTAAATACTAATATTTCTATTATACCTATAATTATTTACTTTTGTTGGTACCTACTACCTAGTAGTTTACTCTATTTTAAATTTTTGTTATCTAAAAAATAAAATACTGTATTCTAACAAACTTTCTTTTAAACACAAGCCTCGACATAAGCTCTGTTTATAAAAAGAGAACTAATGATTAATGTATATTATCTATTATTTGTATACCTGTATAGGTGCTATATTAGTATTTTGGTGCCAAATAAATATTATTATATTACAGTTGTACTATATTCTCGTGGTGAGGATAAGTCGTAAACTACCAACTGATAGATTATATCATAAAGTGAATCATAGTAGGTAGGTATGGTAAAACCCAAGACCAACAAAAAAATGTTACCCAGTGTTTGTCCACAGTAAGAAATTAGTATATTATTTATATTAAATTATCATACCATGAGCCATGAAGGTATACAGTATGCATGTCGTGACGTGTAATTAATTAGTAGGCACCTAACTACTAATTAACATTGTTTAAGAACACAAAATTATTGTACTGGGTTGGAAGCAAACAGTTTGCCAGTTGGCGGTAATTCGATAAAAGGCACAAATAGGTATAACGGCTAGAATAATTTGTGGCTGTGTTGACAGAAATAATAATATCACTGGATATTGTTTTGTGTAAAGACCGGATTTATATTCTCTTAAAATACCTAAAATATGATGCTAATATTCTCATTATATTCTCTTAAAAATTTAAAAAATATGCTAAAATATGCATTTTAAAATTTTTTTTTCAATATTATTTTAATAGTGAGGTATTAATTAGGTATTAAAAGTTGCGTATTATAATGGAATACTATTGTACTTTAGTTAGAGTTGGAAATAATAAAAAAATATTGTAAAAGTTCAAAAAATTTTTTTCTGGGTGCCGTAATATTAAAATTAAAAATAAATACAAATTTTTTCACACAATCTACGAAATATTCCAAAATATGCTAAATGGGTTAAATATTCTCTATCTCATGAAATATTCTCAAATATGCAAAAAATATATTACTATACTTACTATATATTATATATTTTTTTCCAAGCATTCAGAATTATTGAACAAATCATCCACATTTTTTACCCTCATAAACTGCATAGACCCAGTAACGATATGTAAAAACATATAAATCCAGTCTTTAGTTATGATGTTACCCATAATACGGCATTAGAAAAATACGATTTGCATGCTTTATTTATTTTATGACAATCTATTAATATCTAATTATCAGTCAAAGCTTTCAGTTATAAGATTAAAAAATTTAAATTTTTTATAGCTGATATTTTGTATGTCAAAATTCATAATAAATCTGACAAAACTAATACACTACAGTTACAATTACAATAATCGAAATTTAGGTGTAACTCAATACAGTAATTGGGTAGGTACATAGACTTATTACTACAATAATAATACCTACAACGGTCAAGGGTTTTAAAAAGGGAAGTAAATTAATGTCATAGGTACTCGAGTCTCTCAGTCTCCATAAAATTTAAGCAACAACAATTAACAATAGTCGAAACCAAGTACCTATCCGTATACTGATCGTGCATAACATACAAAGTTTGTGTACTTACATAAACAACGCGATCGGCTCGCAGCAGCGGGTACGGTGGAAACACCAAAGAGTAGGTACCCAGCGATACTCTTAGCGGGACAGCGATTTCCGGATGGCGTTTCGACTTTGAACGACGAAGAAATGTAATATGAAAGAGATTTGAGACTTTAACGCGTGAAGTCGCGAAGTAAATACGGACGGCGTTTCGACTTTAAACGACGACGACGACGACGAAAAGTAATATGAAAGAGATTTGAGACTTTAACGCGTGAAGTCGCGAAGTAAATATTAATTATTGTTCTCGCGTGCACCGATCGCGCGATTAGCAATGCGCGCCGCCGCCGCCGCCGTCTTGACCCGTTCACGTCGAACGAAAACAAACGTTTTAATAGAATTTACAATAATATTCTATTCTAATAATAATAATAATAATAATATGCGTCTGATATTCTCTTGGCGGGACGATGATAGCGAATAATATATTCCTTCTTCGCGGAATTACCGGAAATTAATCTAACATAACGATTTGTGTTGCACAACAACCGTCGCGTCCGGACGTGGTCGTCTCCGTAAGCTTTTGCCTCGGGGCACGCCACGTCACAAAGTCGTCTCCTGCGACCCGTCCGGAAACCAACATTTCCGATGGACCCATAACAATATTATAGTGGGCGGTCGGATGCGTCGAAGGCGAACCCGAACCGCGTTTATTTTTATACATTTTAGAATTCCCGAGCGGAGCGAAACGACGGCGTATATCGATTTGACGACGATGCGTGTGTGCGTCTGTTTTTGTTCCACAACCGGCAGGGGCGTATATAGAAATAATTTTCGAGGTGAGTTATTATAGACATCAGGGCCGGCGAGAGCTATGGGCGACCGCCCAGGGCGCCAAACTGAAAATTATTTTCATTCATCTTTTAATACGCGTCTGTACAATTTGAAATATTATCTTTATCTAGTGTCGTTCTAATCGGACATACACCTGCAACTGTCTCATGACGTGTTCGTATGATGATCCATCGTAATTCGTAAGAATATCGTTGGTGCATCGATACCGTAATACCCAATATTTACCCATTTATAAATAGATTCATACAACTATGATAGACGATTACGTCTAGATTCGTTCGAAACACGTCTCGGCGGTAAAATCCGTTCGGACCTTGCCACAGTGTGTCGTAAATCGAAAATCCACAATTATTGCCCGACACACTGCTCCATATAGTACCTACACCACACACACAATTATTTATTGTTTTCGACGAGCTCTCGCTGCGCACGGTCTGCTGCTGTGTAACGTCTGATGTATAAACTAACGATTAACGGCCAACGGGTAATCGATATTCGTATGTTTTGTTTATAGTACATTTTTACGAAATGTTGTTTTGGTTTCTTGTTTACGATGAATTCCGATCCTCGGTTGTCTTTAAAGACGGATAAGTAGTTGGTGAAACTCAGTATTCCTATATTATGATATGGGCAGCAGTGGCGTGAAGTAATATTATATTTGATTTGATATTTTTAGATTCTGAGCGGAGCGATGAATGTGTTAATTTTACAATGATGTGTGGTTTTTTATTCTTATTTTTGTGTCTGTCATCACGGTGTGGGTCAGTGAAACTGCTTCGATTTTCTTCAACAATATCTTGTTCGATGTGAAAGTGGGTGAATCTAGTTAGTGCGTTCAGGAGGTCAAATTTTAAAATTCTCAATAATTTTCAAAAGCGCCTGGAAAAACAACATAAAATTAGGCGATAATACTGGCGATGAACTTGTTTATGCTATACCTACGGTTTGGCTATTTGCCCGCTGTTTATATCTAAGGTTTTAAAATTGAATACGATATTCCTCATAAGATTGTCTATTTTTAACAAAAAGAAAAATTCTACCAGAAAGTCAAATTAAATTTATATGACAGTTTGAAGTTCAAATGTTTATGACATTGGATATTCACTAATTTTTTATGGAACGATTTTCTTATTTCGTCGAAATCCAAAAACGGATAACCTTGGTCCTTAGATACTTGAAATATACTCCAAAATCCAATAATGTATTTAATTTATCAGTTTCTATACTTGATAACATTTTAAAAATAGTTTGACCCGTTTTGAGTTGTTTACAGACATTTGAAATTTAAGATTCTGAGTGGGGCGATGAGAATGTATTGATTTTACATTGATGTATGTTTTATTTTAATTTTTATTTGTGTCTGTATCACGATAAGTAGTCGAAATAATACTTCGATTTTCAACTTCAGTATCTTGTTCGATGGGGAAGTGAATCTAATTGTTGCATTGAGAAGGCCTAGTAATTTCAAAAAGCGCCAAGAAAAACAGAAAAAAATCAAGGAAAACGGGTATTTTGACGCATGACCAATTTTTGACAAAATCGATTTTGGTTTTTGGTGTAACTTAAAAACAAATAAACGTATATACATAAAATTTTCACTGGTTGTTTATATTTACATTTTCTATACACGATTTAATTTTTAAAATATTTTGATTTGTTTTGAACTGTTTAGGAACATTTTCAGTTACAAATTTTTTAGTTTTTATTCTATAAATATCATCATCTAAAATCACAATTTTTTTTTATAAGCATTTAAAGTTCAAATATTGACAAAATACGTAAAAATGATGAAAATGATGAAAATTTGCATATTATTTTCAGTTAGAAATTCTTATAAAATGTTCTTATTAAATCTAAGATTTGAAAATGTAATACAGATTCCTCATAACAGTCATAACTCATAAGTCTGACTACCTTATTAAAAATAATATGTCTACAAGCAAATCAAATTAATTTTTGAGCGTTTGAAGTTCATATTTTTACAAAATCGGATATTCGCTCGATTTCTCATGTAGCGATTTTGTTATTTTGCTGTAATTCAAAAAATGTAAATACATGAAAATTTGACCGAATGTTTATATTTGCATTTTCTATACCCCATAAAATGTTGAAAATATTTTGACTCTTTTTGAGCTGTTTACGGACATTGTCAGTTTTCAATTTTTTTAGTTTTTTTTTTCTATAATTGTCAATAAAATTGTATTTGTTGGGTAAAAGTTCGTGAAAATTTAATGCAGGCTCCTGATATATTGTTACAAAAACAGTTGAAAAATATTAAAAATACATAGGCATAACTTTTTTTTATAAGCATTTAAAGTTCAAATTTTGACAAAATTTATCAAATTTATAATTTAATAATTATTCATCAAATATACTTAGTAATATCATAGGCTGATTAACCGTTTTCGCTCAGAATCGTTTTTCTTGTACAATGATATTATATCATTGAATTCAAATTTAACACGATCTATTACAGTGACCCACTTGTAACCTACTGTACATCAGTACGACATCCACTTACCCACTTTTTGTTAATGAATATACTTTAATATAATTTATATAATAATTAATATATGGCGCAACGGTAGATATAACGTGGTGAATCGCACATTCGCACATTTATTATTAAGAAAACACTTAAACATGTTTTCGCAGTATCTATAAATATTTTAATATCATATTTAGTATTGTTTTCGTCGTACAAATCGGACGGCAGCTTATATAATACTTTCGGCAGCGACGGCCGTTAGTGTTTAAGTAATTATTCAAATACTTTTAAAATAAAGTATATAAAATACCACCCAAATACTTTTAAAATAAAGGATTTGAAATACCGCCCAAATACTATATAAAATTAAGTATTTGAGTAACACTTTTTTTGAAACAATCTTCAATTACAAAAAAAAAAACTTTACATAGTTCTAATGATATAATTTGACATTTGTTATAATCAAAAATGTGTATATTGCATTTTAAAAACATGATTCGTTCAAAAATCAAAATTCTGATCAACAATGTTAGTTCTTTTAGATTCTAAGTGGAACGATGAATGTATTGATTTTACAATGCAATGTGTGTTTTTATTTTATTTTTTTTTTTTGTATCTGTCATTACCTTTTAGAACAGTAAAAAAGCTTAGATTTTCTTCAACAGTATCTTTTCTGATAGGAAAGTGAATCTAGTTGGTTTTTTGGGGAGTCAAAAGTGGTCAAAAGTCTCAATAGTTTTCAAAAGCGCCGTGAATAACAAAATAAAAAATAATGAAAAACGGGAAATTTTACGCAAAATCAATTTTTTACTAAATCGATTTTGGTTTAGCTTTAAAACAAATTACCTTAGGTACATGCAATTTTTACTGAAGGTTAATATTAGCATTTCTAAACACCATAACATTTTTCAAATATTTTGACTAATTTTGAGTTATTTACGGACATTTCCAGTTTACGTTTTTTTTAGTTTTTTTATTTGTTGCTTAAAAAAGCTTGAAAATTTAATAGAAGACTCCTAGTATGTTGTTTCAAATGCAGATGAAAAAAATTAAAAATCCATAGTCACAATTTTTATTTATAAGCATTTAAAGTTTAAATAATGTCAAAATACGTAAAAATGACGAAAATGTGCAAATTATTTTGAGTTAAAAAATTCATGAAAAATTTTCTTTTTAAATCTAAAATTTGAAAATGTAATACAAGATTCCTCAGAAGTTTGTCTATCTTTATCACAAAAAAAATGTCTACAAGAAAGTCAAATTAAATTTTTATGAGCGTTTGAAATTCATATTTTTACAACATTTGATATTCATTCGATTTCTCATGTAACGATTTTCTTATTTTGTTGTTTTTAAACGTGTATGACTGTAGATACTTGAAAATTTTATTGAATGTTTATATTAGCATTTTCTATACACGATAAAATTTTGAAAATAATTTGACTCTTTTTGAGCTATTTACAGCCATAGTTAGTTTTGAATTTTTTTAGTTTTTTTGGGGAGAAAATGCGTGAAAATTGAATATAAGGCTCTTAATATATGTATTGTCAGAATAGTAGTTGAAAAATATTAAAAATACATCGGCACAATTTTTTTTTTACAAGCATTTAAAGTTTAAATTTTCACAAAATGTATCAAATTTAAAATTTAATAATTATTTTGTAGTTAAAAATGTATTAAATGTTCAACTTTTATAGCTAAGGATTGAAAATGTATGTAATGAAAACGTATTACTATACAAATTATATTTTAAAAGAACATCTGGGTTTTTATGTTTAATATTCGACTTATTACTTACTAGATTTAGATAATATTTTAATTTATAATTTCACAATAATATTTATAAATATATATTTTACACAAGCAGCGGCCCACCAGAAAATTTCCCGGTATCCCGGTCGTCCAGTCCGCCACTGGTTCAGATATTTTAATTTTGCGTAACCCTATAATGATATTATGTTTGGCACCACGGAAACAAATAAAACGTAAAAATAACCTAATTCCCACATTCCCACTAGGTATACGATTGATGCGGTTACTTATTAATTATATTACTTAATAATATTATTTTTGATTTGTACATTTTCTTCGAAGTGGTAATAGTAGCGGTGGTAACGCGTTTAAGTCGCACAATCACCACACCTGATTAATTAGCAGTCCCTAAAATTGTGTGTAATACGAAATTTAAAGTGTGTGATTCAAATATTAAACCATTATAATATTGTATACAATTTTAGAGGAGCACATTTCTTTTTCTATTTCAACGGTTTTATATCAGACTACATTTTAATTATTGTCTTCATATTCTACACACTACACAGACACATAATATACGTACCTATACGTATTAAAGGGTGTTGACCAGTTGCCCTCCCCCCACGGCTGTTATCGGGATTTTAAAAATATACCAGTTGCCCTCGACCAAATGTACCAGTTGCCCGCTACCGAATGTGCCAGTTGCCCTCACATTTTAATATATACACGATTACAATATATACAAATAATAAATAAAATTATTTATAAAAATATAGTAAAATAGTATAAAATAAAAGAAAAAAATGCATATGCTTGGAATTATATTTACTTACTTAATATTGTATATTAATATTACAATATTGTATTTTATAATAATTACTTATAAAATAATATGAAAAAGTCAGTGAAATAATAAATATTATAATTATGTGGCATTCAATGTTATAATTTGACAACAAAAAAATGTTGTGTTTGGGTTAGATAATCGATTTTAAAAGGACCGTCTCATCTTCGCTCACAGACAGCTTTGACGTACACGACTTTAATGTACATCGCCATTTCACACCCGTTTGTGTAATGCGATCGTTATAAAAATTATTTAAAATCAACAAAACCTTGCCTTTTTCACTATACACTCGCGTACTATTTTCTATCGTGTTAACAACGTCAGTGCTTTTCACCTACTAAAATGTACTTCTGAAAGACGTAGGTATACATCGTATGATATAATAATTTCTAACAACCATAAAAATACTAATAAAGATAGGTTTGATAAATGATAATAACTAGCGTATTCCGATAAAGCCTAATATTATAATAAATTGGCGTTACTCGTTACCCACGCGATAAATCGGCTATCCACTTAGACGCGTCTAAATTTACGTGTTTTGGTTAAATTCTCGCTTTGCACCAAGTAGTACTAGTAGTAGGCTATTATTATTAATACAATTTTAATTTTATCCATATTATTTGAATAATATATTATATTTATTAATTATTACAAAATACAATAACATATATGATATATAATTGCAAATATCAAAATTTGATTCTATCATTTTATACTATTTTACTTTATTTTTATAAATAATTTTATTTATTATGTGTATGTTTACCTACCCTATTTTACAGGCTATATATTGTAATCGTGTAAATATTAACATATGAGGGCAACTGGTACATTTTGCTATAGGTAGTTTGGGGGGAATTGGTATAAAAAAAAGTACATTTGGGGACAACTGATACATGCCCGTATTAAACGATATTTTTGTTGTTACTAATTATTAGTTATTATTATTCGTATTTCATTGTCATCGAGATTAGCTATTTTATAACACATTCTATAGCCGTCATTGTTAGTATTATTATTTATACTCAATATTAATTCTAATCGGACACTTACAGGTAGACATAATATATCTTGGTCACTGGGTCTTTGTGTGTCTATACGGTAACTCTGTAAAACTTTAGTTTTTTTAATTTTGGCATTTATTAATATTATATTATACGTATTTTTTACACTAAAAAAATATCACTGATATGTTATATTAACAGCATTAAAGTAATTGATTGTAAATGTATACTAATAATCATCAACTAAGATAGGACAGGACTGGACAGTGGGCACCAAGTCTCATCATCCGGTCAGACAATGTTACATTACTCCTTTAATCAGTACTAACAACATCTGGTGATGAATTGGGTTTCTATATTATAGTAGTGGAGTAGGTAGTGTAGTGAACTAATACTTATTAGAAGTTTGTGGCTCTTCGTTACAAATGTCGTATTCAATTGTAAAAATAATACAATAGTATTAAAAAATATTAATACTAATAATATTATAATATCTTCTATACTGTGTTGTTTCATGTTTGTGGCCCGTTCACAGCGATTCGCCCAGAGCTGTGTGATCTAATAATAGTTGTTTACATATTATGAATGGTTTAATTTTAATCATATTTTAATACAAAATACGTAATTTGTCATTTGATTATTTATCAGCGATGATATGAGACGTCGACTCGTATTATTGACAATGCGCAATATTGTTGTCTGTACATTTTATCACACAAAAACTGAAAAACTTCGCTGTAGTACGTTTTCGGTTAATCTTTGACACAATTTTGGACCACAGTTATTAAATGTCATTATTTTTCGGCGCTTGAAAAATTGAGTATTTTTTAACGCGGTTCAGACTTTTACAAAGCAAAACAAAACAGTTGTTTACCATGTTTGCAATTTTTATACAAAAAATTACTAAGTGCAATATTTAAGAAACTATAAAAAGTATGCGCGTATAGTAAAAAAAATTTTAATTTGATATTTCATATTATGCGAACTTATTATTGAACAATAAGTAAAATAAATAGTGATTAAAAAGTGGCTAGGAAAATGGACAGAAAAAAATATGAATATAAGTATTACAGTATTTTGGTAAATGTATTTAAAGAGCATATACCTACTTTAAATACATTTAACAAAATAATGCTATTTTGCTTTTTCTTATGGTTGAAAATGTATTTTGTATTTATAGCATCTATGCTAGTTTACTTTTTTATATAGTTGAAAATATATTCTCATAGATCACGCCAGAAATAATAATAAATAATAAATAATAAATCACTCCGAATAAAGTAAAGTCGTAACAATCACTGACCGTGCCCCACACACCCGACCGCCTTACGGTGTTCAGTCCTGTTTATCTTAGTTCATGCTAATACTAACATTGGTAACTTCAAATAATTCTAGTACAATATTGCTGAAAATGTAGCTACCTATTAATGTCGAGTAAATTTGAGTAAATTAATATACAAATGTATATAAATAATAATTTAATTTTGTTCACAGTAATGAAATAATATATTTATAGCCTATATAGTACATAGGTACATATTGTTATTTAATTTATATATTTTTTATTTTATTTTATTGTTCTTAAATTACATCGGCTACAAAGGCCATTAGTTACAGTTTTTTTTTTTGAATGAATACATTTAGGTAAATACCGGAATGCTTAAGAATAATAGGTACATTGATTGTAGTTCTGCCGTGTGAAGGTGTGTTGCGGTACCGTTTTGGTTTAAATTTGGTTGAGCAAGTCAGTTTTCCTTAAGAAGTCGATAATTTTGTTTATGTCTTCTGTGTTGGTACCTAAAGCAGCGTCTATGTTAGATGAGATGTTGAACTATTTTGTGTCTTCTTCGTATTTTAAACATTCTGTTATTAAGTGCTTGACTTAAGATGACGCCGCAGGTTGAGCACAAATTTTTTATGGGCGTTTGAGTTTAAAATGTTAACGACATTCGATGTCCGCCATTAAATTGCCTTGATAAAATTCATCAAAAAAAATCACGAAACGTTACAATTTATTTTATGTACGATTTCCGGAAACATATTTTATGTACGTTTTCCGACCCGTGGTGGCATCGGTTTCGAGTTTCGACGTACGCGGTACGCATAGGCGGAAATCATGGCTTGCAAACTTTATGATAAGTAATAACGTTATATTTGACAAAAAACGATTGAAATTTGTAAACGTATATTAATTTATAATAGATGATGGCTTAACTTAGTTCATGGTTAAAACTAGTTAGCGCATCACCTAAAATGTTGAAGTAAATAATACTCTGAAAGTATAATAAAAATTGGCTCACCAGTCACCGATACCACATATTATTTCGATAATCCCCCCCCCCCACTTCAGCCGCTGCCTTTACCGACCGTGACACTAGGCAGTGGCGTTCTCAGGAATTTTTTATGGGATGGGTTCTGAAAATTTACTAGGATTCAATAGTGGGGGGCTCTGCCCCCCACACCCTTCTAGTTATAATATTTACAAATTTTGTATTATTATGTATTTTACCTTTTTAGTAGTCAGTACCTAGTGAGCTGTATTTGGTATATCATATGAATATCAAAAGTAGAATAATGCAACCAAAAACTAAGCTTTTCATACTTTAATAATCATTATAAAACCATAATAATTTACCAAACATTTCAAAACACAATAATTTCAAGTTTCAGTCCATGATCTCTATCCATTCCCTTTAACGTTTTACACTACTAACTACTTCTTTAACTGGTAAATTTATAAGATATTGTGCATCGCCAACAAGAACAATTCTTTTTCTTTTTAAAATTAATTTTTTATTAACCTGTGCATTTTTGATTTGTATACTTGTTATACTTATAATATAAACTTATCTGTACATAGGCCCGCGGCCTGTTATCACGGCCCGACGTTTCTTTAAAATATTTATTTAAATGACTCCATTTTGAATGAGATGTGTCACTATTAGCTAAGTTAATAG
This sequence comes from Sitobion miscanthi, assembly GCA_008086715.1. NCBI lineage: Eukaryota > Metazoa > Arthropoda > Insecta > Hemiptera > Aphididae > Sitobion > Sitobion miscanthi. The sequence continues at coordinate 28,379,590 of CM017801.1, forward strand.
TTATCTATACTGTAAGAAAGTAGTATTAACAGTAATCCTTTTATCATTTCCGTCTATAATAATGTAACTAATAACTAATATATTAATTTAATATTTCTGATTCTTTTTTTATAAAATTAATTTTTACAAAATTGAATTTATTTTAAACCTGTGGCTTAAAACTATATTGATTTTTATAGAAAAAAAAACTAAAAAATTGGAAATTGAGAATTGTCCGTAAACAGCTCAAAACAAGTCAAAATATTTCAAAATTTTATCAAGTATAGCCATATAAGAATTGATAAAATAAACATATGATAAATTGTGCCTATGGATTTTAAATATTTTTCAAATTTCATTGTAATAATATATTAAGAGCCTTGTATTACATTTTTAAAGCTTTTTTATAGAACAAATAACATTTTATTGACATTCATAGAAAAAAAAAAAAATAAACAAAATTGGAAACCAAAAATGTCCGTAAACAGTTCAAAATAAATCCAAATAATATTAATAATACATTTTATCGTGTATAAAAAATGATAATATAAACATACAGTGAAAATATCAAGTATCTACGGCGGTCATTTGTTTTAAAGTTACACCAAAAACCAAAACCGATTCAGTCAAAAACCGATTTAGTGTAAAAATTCCCGGCGCTTTTTAACATTAATGGGAGTATGGGATTTTGACCTGCCCAATGCACCGACTAGATTCACTTTGCCATCGAACAAGATACTGAAGTTGAAAATTGAAGCATTATTTCGACCACTTATCGCGTACACAAACAAATAAAATAAATAAATAATAAAAAAAAAACACATCATTGTAAATTCAATACATTCATTTATTTTTATTTATTATATTAATTTAATCACTTAATCAATAATCGTGATATTGTTGGTAAAAAAATATTAAATTGTAATACGCATATGAAATGGCGAAAAAAAATATGGTCGATGGGGGGGGGGGGGGGGTCATGGGGTTTGACTGACCTTAAGTAAGTACTGCGTAGGTACTCGGCGCTACTGGTATCTTCATGTTATTGCTTCCGCAGTTTCGTATAAACGTGTAATTGCGATAAGTTCCACCTAGTCTTGTGTGTACCTCGAATTGCCTATTCATAATGCCGTGTTACAATAATTCATCTATCGTTGAAATATAATCATAGTTATTATTAAATTGACAACAATAGTGACAGAAGCCTTAAAGGATCGAGTGGATATAAAAGTTTCCGAAAGGAATTCCAAAAAAAAACCGGTTAAAGAACATTATTATTATTCATGATCAATTTCGTATGAAATATCAAATAACATTATAAATTATTAAGTTTTCTGAACTTTTTCACAAAAAACGTTATAACCTAAAAAGTTCATTGAAGAACTACACGAAGAACGTTATATACTAATACGTTCTTCGAACTCTTAACACAGAACATCACAAACTAAGCCGGTTCTTCCAACCTTTAAAAATAACGTTATGAATTAAAATTACATTCTGACTATTTTGGATTTAAAATGATTTAATAATAATAAGTACTTAACTATCAAAAAACTAAAACTTCAATTACATCTAATAATTGTATATTATAGTATTTAAAAGTTCTATCTTTACTAATAACTAATATAAGGACTTAGGATATACCCCAGCAACGCATCATGTGACTTTGAAAAAAGCTCCAGCCAATATAAAAACAACCTAATAATTTATTACTCAAAGTTTTTTTAAAAGTAATTGGTGGACCACACAACATAATTTATTTACAGTCTATATTTTTCATATCCTTATTATGTAATACACAGCAAAATAATAATTATTTATTTCTTAAATTGTATACAGTATTTTTTTGCTTAGTAAAAATACTGTGAATGGAAACTACAAGAAAAATGAAAATAAAAATATTGTCTGTGCTTTGTAATATATAGTATCTACGTTTTATTGAACAGTTTATGTTTAATATTTGAATTAATGTCAAACACGTGTTTAGAATTCAACTAACCATGCTATTAATTATCTAAATATCATTGTTTGAGTGTGTAACATATATACTTTTTAAAATATTTTTTATACAACTAGAGGCAAGTAAAAAAAAAATAATAATAATAACACAGTAATATAAATTAAATATCAAGTCAAAATATGGGTAATTACAAAAAATTTTGTTTTTACATTAATAGAAAACAATAACAAACTACATTTATTTGAAAAATAATGAATTATACATTTTAAAAACATACATTTTATGTTTATCTAAGTACTACTTATTATTGGTTTTAGGACCTCTATTCATGGTTTTAAGAATATCTGCAGTCTTTTAGGTAGATTACTCAAGACCCTGAAAATGAAACAAATGACAATTTATCATTAAATATAAATTGAGTTATTTTACAAGCTCTTATTTTTATTTCTATTATTTAGTATTTTAGTATAACAAACTTCAGAAGAAGTCAGCATCTCGTCTGTTTTCTCTCTCTGGTCCATACACAACATTGACAAAATGCATTCACGCATATCATTTTTTTTTTTTATGATTTTGAGACTAAATTCACCTATTACAAGAGAATATTTTTGAGGGTTTAACTATAAAATATTTGTCTAAAAATTATCTCAAAACAATTTAATATCCTTTAAAATTTATTTTTTTATTTAAAGTTCCATATAAATTCAAATGATAATATAATTTAAAACCGATAGTCTTAACCTCAAAAATATCATCCTCTATAATTTTTGTAATTTGTGATTTTACTCAAGATTACTAAAAAATCACAAAAATCTATTTTACATAAATGCAAATATCTTTGGATCTATGTTGCGCATGGGTCTGTAAAAGAAAGCAAATATTCTCCTGACATCCTCATAGTTCAATTTGTTTTTCAACTCTATTATAAAATGTTAAACCAATTATAAAAATATAAATCAACTTTTCAAACTTTAAATAGAAGATTAATAATGTAATAATTTCAATTTTTTATTTCATATTACACACAATATTTAATATTAAGTATTTACATATTTAATAGGTTACACAAAAAAACTAAAAATGTACAAAAACCATTGGAATTCGTTATGTTAAGCCTATTTATTAATTTAAGAAGTAATCAAGTTATTATTTCAAGATAACTTATTTTAATATAGTAGATTAAATTTGTGCAACACAATAGGTTAGTTTATTATATGTCAATAAATAATATTTATTTTTTATTTATTTAAATTTAATTTCACATACATATGAATACTGAGCTCTACAAAGAAACTCGAGGTATCTTTAGACCTTATATTCTATTCAGGTTAAGATTGAACCGTTTACGCACATATAGATTGAGCTATCGATCAATCCACTGATCAACACTATGTTTTTTGTAATTGGAAAATCATTGGTGGCAGTCTATGATCCTAGATACTCGCAGAAGTCGGTGCTGCCACAGTGTATAGTGTATACAATAGTAGATGGGGACTAGACGTGGGGATGCGCCGACGATATGAGTTTTGGTTGCTGAGAGGTTCAATCTTAACCTCAAAGAGTATATTAATTAATATACAAACCTTAGGTCAGCCATTGCTGTAAGTAAATATTTGACTTCAATATTTGTGATTGGTTGGTAAAGTGTACTGGATGATTTAAATTGTGTATGTGTCCTTGTCCTTGTTAAATGTAGCATGGAATAGATGAAACTTGATACTATAAATCTGTTAAAATATCAATTAAGTAACAAAGAAATGTATAAAATAGTTTACATTTACAAATACGTACAGATTAAATGTCTTGGACAATCATTGTTCTAGAGACATTATGAGCATGCGTTTGAACTCTGTGGTTGTATATAAAGATTAACTCCTTTGTCAACTCCCAAATCAAAACCTAAAATAAAAACATTTTTATGTTAATATCCATAATCCATTTTTTTATACATTATTACTAACCAGTACTGGTTAGGGAAGTTAGCAGTGTTTTTTTCTTATCTCTAATATTACCTCACAAAAATGTGTAGATATTTAAGAGTGATGTATCTTAAAATTTCAGGTATTTTTTCTAGTTTGAAAACAAATACACCCCTTGATGCCGTACTGACAACCGCCATTGGATAATCCTAAACAATAAAACAATCGTTTATAGTACCTGTCGAGTAATGGTTAAGAAAATACAGTAGTAAACACAGGACAAAAATGAATTATTAAGTACCTATAATCATCATCATGTAGTTAAACTATAATTTATATTTTAGTAAAATGTAATGTTATAAACTTAACACAACCACACAATGAGAGCTCTTTCAGGTAGGTAGATTAACGGTCGACGTAACAATAAAAAAAAATGACAGCCAACGATTAGTGCGATTTAAAAAATAGACCACCAGCAGAATCTAAAAAAGAAAAGTTACTGTATTTTCATCAACAATAATACCGTATGGAGTAATTTTAAATACCTACCGGGAAAAATAACTGAAAAATGGAATATTATGAACTGTTAAATGCACATTAAATTTTTATTACGCATGTATTTACCACGGACTAAGATATTATAATCCATTGTATCTTAGTCCGTGGTAATTATTAATTAACATTTTTACATAACAGAAGGTGAAAATGTATATAATGATAATGAAGATTCAAAACTATTGAGGAAACAGATTAACAAAACGCGCTCTGGTAGAAATAATTTGTACATTCCAATTCGGGATGTATAGATTTAGTTTTATATTGGTTATTTTACTTTTTATAATTGATTCTGGTATCGAAACTTTATACGCTTTTATAGCTAACTGTATACGTTGGTAAGTACAATTTCTACTAATATTATCAAATACATTCAAATACACTTCACTTAAAGCAAAATACATACAATCTCCCGATTCGAGTCCCGACTCCACGTAGGGGGGAACTAGCAAAACCATCAGTACGACAGGCGTCGACAGCGCTCCCAGTGTTTATTAGTCTTCCCAATGCTTACATAATATTGTTATGTTTCTTTTGGATTTTGAAATTTTGAACAAAAAGCAAATAAGCAGGCATGTAGCAGCATGTCAGCTGCAGTGTGGGCTGCAAAACTCGCGTATCTTTCATATCACTGCGCATGTGTACTTCAGACTTGGAATAAACGGTAATTTGATGAAGAATTCACGATTAACTCGTTTATTCTATGTTAGGGGCACACTTTATGCGCTGACAACTGTTACGGTTAGGCTTGTGTAACAATTAGTTTATTACTCGCGGCACGCCGACCGAACGAAGATCGTCTGATGGTAAACAATAATAATAATGTACACTGTCTAATATTCATTTTACACACGCACGCACGCGCGCACGGATTTACGCGTTTTCGGATTAATTTTATACCTATTTGTAGGTATCGATATACATATTGTTATTTTTTCATTATTGTTTACAACCGTACGCCGCGACGCCATCGAAGTGAATGTCGAAGCCATATCGCACGCAACCACCGGCGCCGCGATTGTTAATTTCATAGTCGTGACTCGTGGACTCTTGCAGGTGTCAGCCTTTCGCTGTAGAATTTACCGCAGCCGCCATATTATTCTGTGCACCACCCAGACGGCCAAAGTAAGAATTTTGACAAAATTCGTCAAAAACGAAAATATGTAAATGATTTTTTTAGTTAGTACCTACTTGATTCAGGTACACGTGTGACGTGTCGTCGTATGCTATCTAAAAAAATACAATACTGAACGTAGGTACTTGTGCTATCTTCGTAAAAAATGTATTCTATACAAATGTGCCTTTTATGTCTATTAAAAAACATTCAAAGACATTGGTCGGATTGACCGAACGTCATAGTCGTCATTAGGGACGGACTCTAGTTTTTAATCATTTCTTGGTTTGAAATATAAATTATCAGGGTTTGTACTGCTGATACAATTATAGCCCCTCACCGGACAAATTTCCCAAGTTGCGCCTATGCTGAACGCCTCCATTCTTCCTGTAATAAATTGCTCCACATGTCCTTATATTACATTTTATACCTTAATGCGTCTCCATACACCATAAACACTCAATTGTTTGTGTTTGAGCGCCTCGTTCCTGTATGTGGATTTATGAAGTTGTTGGTTTGGTTATTATACTTATTAGTTTGGTGAAGAAAATTGTGCTACCACAACCTGAATTTTTTAAATTTTTACTAACCAAAAATTAGTGCTCAATTCACCGCTTACTCGTGCAGGAATTATATAAAATCAACCATGTGTACCAAAATTCATAAAAATTTTTTTTTAATTAATGCTAGAATATATTCTAGTGTCTAGTCTTCATGAGTAATGGGTATAACCGTCCTTAGTGTTATTTTAATATATTATTATCGTTTATAATAAAAACAACATATTATTATTGTACATTTACGTAAAACAATTAAGATAATATATCAACTGATTACGACTTGCATACAATTCCCATCTTACAAACACACCTCACTACTTCTGACTTCATCTTACCCCGGTCATCCCTACCTACATCGATTATATATTCAAATATTTCAATATCATACTTATTGTCTAGAAATCCAGTATTATCGATTACTGCACTGATTTGAATTCAACTACAATAAATAAGTAAAAAAATAGACCTACCTATAAACTTATTTTAATTCACCAATATTTTAATAACAATCAAAATATACCTCTACTTTAAACAATGTTGTGATCATAATGTGAAGTTACAAATAAATGTTCTTTAAAGTTGTTGTAGATTTTTTGGGAAAGGCAACATTACTTATTTATTGAAAAACAAATTTGTTCTGCCAAAAATATTATGAAAGCGCCAATATTATGTACTATACATCTAATATAGAATCATTAGAATTACTTAATCTATAATATTGTATTATTTAAATAAATTCTTGTTGGTGAATGTAAATATGTACATAACTAATAAGAGATATGTAAACTAAATAGAGTATATAGGTAGTAATTGTGACCTACCTAGTAATTATTTTATAAGGATCTTTAAAAATGTTAGTGTCAAAAATTAAAAAAATTGAAATAACACACCTGGCTACCGCGTTTTGGTAGAATTTTTTTAGTGAGGCAACTTATGAATCATCCTTCCCCCCACTATACCAAAAATTAGACTTCACAATAAATGGAATTTAATAAAAGCATGGCAGCATGCGTATAAATATTTAAATGAACCAACACAAGCAACGATTCGAACAAGACAGAAATATAAATAAATATTACAATGGTTTAATTAGGGTTGTCCTGGCTGTAACAATAATAACTGATTATGTGTTTTGATGTTGAACTGCGAGCTAACCATAATACCAGTATACTGCATCTATTTTAAATAAACATAGGCGTTGAAAATCAAGCCTTACGACTATCATTGTGCGTACACAATTCTACTTATTTAACAGTCACGTACATATGTTTGTGTGTGTAATTTATGAACACAAGTACTAACTCAGATGCGAAGTTAGATGGTGCTTGTCTGACATTATCGGAACATTGCCGCCGGCTGAAATACCAGCGTTTGTTTATGTAATAATTATTTCAAGCATTTCTTATTGGTTTATTGCTATTTTTGGTGATAAACACGAAATGATATACAATATATTAAATGATTATTCATAATTCATATTTTTAAACTTAGTAAAGAAGAATTTTTTCTCAAATAAAATCATAAATATGCTGAAAATTACCATCAAAATATGTGCTATTGGTGAGCCAAGAAGTATACATTTAATTATTATTTACTTCAACATTTTAGGTGAGACGCCGCCTCACTTGCCCCACCCCCAAAACCACCACTGCTGGCTACATACAATAATTTTCTATCTATTGAACATCATTCAATATTATTTATTTTAACAATTATTTGTATTTAATAAATCTAACTAATTACTTAATGATTTATTATCATCTGTATTATGTTTGCTTTTACCCCATCTATAGGTTCTTAAATTTAGTATTAAGTTCCAACACAATGATGATATTAAAATTAAATACAATTTTTAAAATATTTTTAAAGGTGTATTAGTAAAAGAGATGGATGCCTTAAAGACTAAATCTTATGAAAGTGATCCAAAGCAAGTTCTGACATCCAAGGAATGTGAACCAACAAATTTTAGAAATAACTTTCACTCTACTAGAATACTAGAAAACTTACAATCTCTACGCAAGTATGTTGACAGTTAATTTACCTTCATTCAAAATAAATATTAGTAACACGTTTTTTTTTTTTTTTTTAGAAATGAAGTTTTATGTGATATTAGATTTGAAGCAGATGATGGTAAAATTGTAATTGGACATAAAAATTTTTTAATAGCTGCTAGTCCATACTTCCGTGCAATGTTTAGCAATTTTTATGAAAGCAATAAAGATCTTGTTAATATAAGAGAATTAGATTCCACCATTTTACAACGATTAGTAGATTATATTTATACAGGAGAAATTATGATCACCAAAGAAAATGTACAGGTATAATTAAATATTTGATTTGATATAGACTTCAAACAAAATATTGTATGTGATCAATTGTTGATGTCTTAGGTATTGTTACCAGCTGCAAATGTCTTACAGCTAGATTTTGTAAATGGTGCGTGTATTGAGTTTTTACAAAAACATCTAGACCCTTCGAATTGTCTTGAAATCAAAGCGTTTGCTGACTTATATAACTGTATGGAATTGTTATCGAGTTCTGAAGAATACATTAAACAACACTTTCTGTATGAAAAACAACTTAATTCTATCAATCAGTAACTAATTGTAAAAATAATAATTATTATTTTCAGCGAAGTGGTTAAAGGTGACGAGTTCCTATCTTTATCTTTTGAAGATTTGGTGAAGCTTATTTCCTGCAATGACCTTGCTGTTCCATTCGAAGAAAAAGTAAGCTAACTACAATTGGTAATTTGTATTTTAATATTTTGTATAGAAAATTAACTTTAAAAAGTTGGTAAAGTATCACTCTGCTTTACAGTAGGCATAGGCGGAACTAGACATTTTAATTAGACTGGGCCACTCATGAGAGTCATTTTGCACCTATCATACTTAAAAGAAATAAGGGTGGAGAGTGATATGGAACATTAATGTTTTTTATTACATTACAATAAATGTGTAACATAGGTAATTATTGATGTTATAAATCTAAAATTGTATCACTTATAATATAAACTTAAATGTTACATGTGAAATACAGATACTAATAATATTTAAAATTGTTTCTTAAAGTTAAGACTTATAAAGCTAAACGACGTTCATATGGGACCATTCTTTTAAATTCTTCAATGATATCATTAATGTCGACATTTTTTGCCATGGTTTGTTCGATATATGGAAGCATTACATTTTTCAATCGCCCTTGAGTCATTGTCGTCCGTAGCTTAGTTTTAATATGTGTTAGCTTCGAAAAAGCTCTTTCACACGAAGCACTTGTGACTGGTATGACAGAGAAACCTTTTAATACTTTTCTATGTTGCAAAAAAATGGTCTCAATACCATTTTCTCGTAACCATTTTAACCAAAATGCACGGTCTTTATTAGTAAGAATATCATCTTTGTTTCGTGCCTTCAAAAAATGTATTTCACTTACAAATTCGTCCTTTGATAAATCAAAATGATTTGTCGATAAATTAATGTCATCTTTGCTCAATTCAAATTTCAACATTTTCCCCACTCCAGTAATGATTGAAGTGCTTTCTTGATTGAAATGTTCGTCAATTCCTTGTACTAACGAATCCATCAATGGATACATTGTAGTTACTCGGATTTCCACTTTCTTGGTCTCAAATACAAACTGATTTTTCCAATTTTCATCTTTACGTGCAGGCAGTTTTCTAGGTCTGACTGATGGTATGTTTACGCCATGTTCTTCACAAATGTGCTGACTTTGATAATATATATCATCATAAAACAAACTATCAGAACGCATATTTTCTATTGCTAAACGAAGACACTTAATCTCCTCTAAAGCTGTCAAAATACTTAAACCGGGATCTTGAAGTACTCTACTAACTTTTACAATCAACTGTAGAATAGGATGCATCAGTTCGAGACAGATAATAAAATTAAAATTTAAGCATTAGAAAATAATACACTTTCCTTTAGTTTTTATTTCTGGTTACTTAGTTGAATAATTTATTTCATTAATTGTCTGAATAATAACCGAGAAGTTGTCTCGAATTGCTGTTACAGCTTCTGCCCTACAAGCCCATCTAGTTGTCAAAAGGGATTTTAAAGTCTTTAATTTTACACCAACACTTTTTGAATTTTTTCAAAAAACGCATGTCTAGATGGACTGCCTTTAATAAAATTATATATTATTTGAATTGTTCCAAAAAAATCAAATATCTTTACGCGAAATGCAAGAATCTACAAGTACAAGGTTTAAGCAATGAGCAACAGTGTACGTATAATATTTTAGAGTTTTTTTCTTTACACATCGGGACTGAACTCCAGAAATATGACCTGCCATTGCGGCTGCGCAGTCAAAACAAACGGAAAAAACAGAGAGCCAATCGAGTTTTAACTTATGGACTATTGTATTTAAAACATTAAAAATGGATTGTGCATCAGTAGTCTTAGACGCTCCAGAGAGATGAATAATTCGATAGGTTTATTTTCTTCATCATCAAAATATCTTACTACGATTGCCATTTGCTCAATGTGACCACAGTCACTGGTCTCATCAGCTATAACTGCAATCTGTTGATCATTTAACCTCTTGCATATTTCTTGAAACATCACATTATGAACTGAGGCTATTAGTTCATTTTGAATCTTACCGCTCAAATATTGTGCGTTCTAAGGCCCATGTTCTAAATGATTTTTTATAATAGGATCGTATTGTTTGAGTAGATCTACGATTTCTAAAAATAGTCCTTTATTCACACTATCTTCATGCTCAAGATGTCCTCTGAATGGACTTCCGCTTTTAGTTAATATAATTATAACATCAATTAAACGTTTGATGATTTCCCGGTTTTCTAAACATATTTTTTTCACGAGTTGCTAATGTGATTTCTTTTTGTTATCCAACTTAATATCAATGGGAATTCCTTTTTTCAAATGTTCCCACGACATCACACTATCGATATGACATTGTGACTTCTCGTGTAGTCTAAAAGCTTCAGTGGCACATTTCCAATTAGTAAAACCTTTCTTTATAAACGATTGATCAATATGACCTTTTTTAATTATGTTATTCGAAGAGAAAGCTCGACAACAAAAAAAAAATGCTGCGTTTATACTTTCACTGCATTCTAGCCATTTAAAAGTTTCGTACTATGATTTTTGAAAAGAACGAAATCGATCCCCGAATTTTACTCTTGGATAAAGAGATAAGTGGACTTGGCAGGGCCCTTTGAGTAATTTTGAGTGTCTTTCTAAACGATCAGATGGTAATGGTAAAGCTGGGTCATTATATTCAATAAAAGCTATTTGCAACTTAAAATTTTCAGATTTCAAATGATCAGAAGGCAATGCAATTGCTTTGGTATTTTGAACTTCAACAGTTTTTAGATTGGAATTTACTGATTCCTTATTTGGATTTTTTCGGATAATATATCTAAAAACCAGCCAATATATAGATTTTAGAATATATTTATTTTTAGTAAAATATGTATTAAAAAACTTTAAATATTTAAAAAAAAGGTGGACAAGTGGGTGTCGCTCTGCTGTACAGTAGGTTACAAGTTTCGTTCGTATTTGAAAATTTGAAGCAACATATCATAGTAGCATGTAATAATATAAACTAATATTTAATATAATAATATGAACTAATAACTAATAAGTAATAATAATAAATAATAATAAAAATTTGTTTTTGCATATTTTTGCATATTTTGGTAAATAAAATGCATATCTTACAATTTGTTATTGCATATAAATCCTAGCCCTATTATTTACTATGAACTATTTATATAGTATTTAATATTTAGGTACTTGCCTACATGAGCCCTATATTCTATAATATTTGCTTGCACACCTACTAATATACATCAAGTTGTGGCACTGTGAATTTCCATATATTATATCAAAGTACATTTGGTTTGAAAACTAATAACTAGATAATAAATACCTAGATCTTACATGTAGTAATGCTTTAGTATACTATTAATTAAATTTAACACTTAAAAATAAATATAAAATTAATAACTTACTTTTCCATTTTGCTAACCAAGCATCTGTATCCTCAGTCTGTTTGCCAGTAGGTATGGTCGTCAAATAAACAAAAAATATTAAACTAATAACTATGTAATGTCTATATTTGGATTTTTTGATAAACGATAATAAAAAAAAAAGATAAAACCTGTACTGAACGTATGAACAATGAAAATAAGACAGCGAGACTCGCAAAGTGACATTTTCTACAAATATATATCGATAGTTTAAAAACTTTTGATAATGATTTGATTTTGATGGCCAGTTGTAATACTACTAAATATATTTTTAACATTTGAACTATTCTATTTATTACGTACAGTTAATTTCTCAATTTTCTTTTGCATTTATACCTAATTTTTTTATTACATTTAAAATAATATATTCTTAGCAAATGTATACATTAACACGGAACCAATTAGCCTGGGCCATGGCCCAGTTGGCCTAGGCCGCAGTTTCGCCTATGACAGTAGGTGTCTAGAGCACAATTTCCCAACCTTTTACAGATGCAGCACTTGAACCTTCTGTTTCTATATTGTGTGCATTTATAAATTACAAATAATGTATATTAAAACGCATGTATAATTTTAACAATTATAAAGTATATTAAAAAGTTATCAAAGCATTGAAACTAATAAAAATAGATTTAATACCAAACAAATACAATAAATGTTCCTTTGCTTGCAATTAAAAAAAGGAACCAAAAGTCTTGAATATCTATTTTATTTATGGGGTCCTGTGAGAATACACTAATGAGTTGTCAACAAATTAATATTATATTTTAATTAAGTTTTAAATATTTGTTATTGTAGGTATTTGAATGTGTTATTAAATGGGTAAAATATGATTTGGATCAGAGAAAAGATTTTTTGCCAGAATTAATGGAACATGTACGTTTGCCGTTATTAAAGCCTGATATATTATTAAATATATCTGAAGAACCTCTTCTAAATAATTATAGTTCCAAATGTATGTTATTTTCATAAATATTCTATCATTATGAATTTATATACTTAATTAATTATTTTTATAATGTTTTTATTTTTTAGGTAAAGATTATGTATTTGAAGCAATACATTTTAATCTACAGAAATCAGTTCAGCACTTCACTATTCCAAAAACAATTAGGTGTAAACCTAGACAGTTTGGTGGTTCTCAAAAAGTATGATTCCGTTTATTAGTTTATCCTCACAATTATTTTGTCCATTTAATTCTTTCAGGTTATTCTTATGTTCAATCGATCTGATACATTGCCAAAGTGTTATATAGAATGGTATGATCCATTAACCAAAGTACGAAAGAATGCACCAGGAATAAATGATTGTCGTCAAACAGCAGGTTTAGGTGCAATAAGAGATCAATTTGTATTTGCTGTGGAAGGTGTTAATCAATAAAGTTCTAAATCTGTTAGTATGCTTGATGTATCTTCACAATCCCTCTCTTGGGTTCCCATGGTCAACATGTTAGTTAGTCGATATCGATTAGGAGTTGGTGTATTGAATGATTGTATATATGCAGTAAGTTAGATCAATATTTTACTTATGTTGTATTATAAATATATATTATTTTGTAATTCTAGGTTGGCGGAATTGACGGCAGCAGTCCTTTAAATAGTGTAGAGGTATTTGATGTCAGTATTAAAAAATGGCAAATGTTGTCTAGTATGAAAATTGCGAGATTTAATTTGGGTGTTGGTGTACTCAATAATCGTTTATACGCGGTAAATAATTATATTTTATCTTTAATTTTAATTTGTATTACATTAATTTATTTAAATTTTAGGTAGGAGGTCGCAATGGTTCATTAAGGTTTAACTCTGTGGAATGCTATGATCCTGATCTTGACACATGGACATTAGTTGCACCAATGTCTGCACATCGACATGGTGTTGGTGTAGGAGTCTTAGACGGTCTTATGTATGCTATTGATGGCTATGATGGAAAGTATCTTAAAAGTGTTGAGGTTTATAGACCAAGTGATGGATTTTGGTCTTCTATAGCTGATATGAAAATATGCCGAATGAGGCCTGGTGACTAAAATTATTATTTTTTTTTAATATAAACATAAAAATAACATCACATTTTTGTACAGGAGTAGTCGCATTAGATGGCTTGTTGTATGTTATTGGCGGAGAAGTGGAAATATCCACAATAAATACTGTAGAAATTTATAACCCAATCACCAATACTTGGACCATGGAGACATTGTCAAGTTGGAGTACATATTTATGGTGGGGTAGTCGTTGATAGACCACCATATTAGTACTAATCAGCATACAGAATGATTTCACTGTTGTGTTAGTAATATCAACTTATTTTTTTATAATTCATGATGAAATGTGATTTATCCTTTGTATTTTGTGAATGTGAATGTTTTTTTTTATAATTTAAATTGATTATTTAATTATTAATTAAACAAAAAAGTTATTAAGTTAATTATATGACAGTACATCAGCAAAAACTTATATAATTTAGCATTTATTTAATATATTTTATATTCTGTGAGGATGAGGACTTATGGGTTTTTCAATGATTTCTTTTTTTTTGTGTGTTTGTGTACACAATAACGGATGTACTTGAAAATTGTAAATTATTTTGTAGTTAAAAATGTATCAAATTGAAAATTTTTATAGCTAAGAATTGAAATGTGAATTAAGGTTTCTCATAAGTAGTTGGTTCATATTGTAACCTTAATATCTAAAAAAAAATATGTAAACATAGTTTTTTATTATATATAATTTAAAATATTTATAATATTCACAAATCATGGCTGGCACTTTTTTCCCAGTAAACACTATAGCCCGTCCTTACAGTGGCAATTTTTTAGAGATGGAAAATTTCTAATACTTAGGCATTTAATATACAGTCATTCGTGCACAAATTGTAATATTTTATTGGCGAGTTTTACTTTTATTTTACTAAAAGAAAAATAAGAAATAAATGGTTAATAGATGAAAAAAAAAAATTCTATGGTATGAAATATAATATAATAAAAATTATTTAAAATCCAGCTTAGTAGAAGATGAACTAAATTCATTGAGTTTGGTTGCAGAAGATACCATTAATGAATTCGCTAATTAACAGTCGCGATGAATACCAATGTGTATACAACTGTGTTTACTGCAGTGGCGTGGCGAACTTCATTAACTTATGAGACACAATAATTTATATTAGTAATTATAAATACTTATATATAAATAATTACTTATTTACGTAAATGGTAACTGAGAATGATTGGCTCAGTCTTACTGTCTTAGTGTGTGCTTGATAAATTATTTGCTTTATTCGAAATGCTCCTAGTCTCCAGGATACCCACCGCCCTTAAGGCTGAGGCACGAGCCTCAAATAAAATCCTTTGTCACGCCACTGGCTTACTGTATGTACTTGTTATTGTATGAAGAGTTTTTGGACCCGTAAATTAATAAATTATGTTCATTTACTTATCACTCATTGACACAGCAAAATTTACATGTAATATTAAATGCCTAAACACTACTCCTTAAAACATGGTATGCTTCAGACTCCTCAAGGGACAAGAAAATTAAACATACTTTCAGTAGCTCGATTTCAATTTTGAAAAGTAAGTTTAGTTTGTATTCCCCTTTTCTAAGTTTGCTCGCAAGTGGATTCTTATATTTTTCATTTTATCGCTGTCTACAACTAAGTCAATTATAAGTTTATTTTGATAAAATATATAAACTTACTATGTATCATATTATATTATATTAAATAAAAATAAAGTCGTAAATCTAGTTCCGAGCAAACCAAAAAAATAGACTAACGAATACGCTCATCTTTTCAAAATTAATATAAGTTGATCTAAACAAGTTGAATTTTTATTCCTCTTTTGGTACTGTTTACATAAAATTTCTGCAGCCAGAGCAAAAGTACATTGACTTGTGCATGCGCGTGTGTGTGTCAGAACATTAAGTATCTTAGTTAGTAGCCATAATATAAAAATATTAAATATTGCCTGCATTCCGAACGGTTATAAATCAATGAGAGCTAATGACTAAGGAAATGAAAAAATACTATAAATATGTTACTACAGCACAAAATACATCGTAAATCCGGGAATTCAAATTTCGTCGCGAAAAGTGCGATAAATGGTTTTTTTTTTTTGTCTATTAAACAAAACAAAAAACATTGTTATATCTACTACCTTTAAACAGAGCTTGTGTTGGTAGTAGAGAGTTACATGTTAAAAACTTAAATTATATACAATTAGATAACCGCAGCAAATTGATTAATCGAAATTTAATTAAACTTTATAAAAAGAGTTAGTACAAAGAGAATGAATTAATTATTAACTTTCTCTATGCATAGTATATGCATAATATTTAGAAATTCCTTGAAAGCTAGGGAAAAAATAAAAAAAAATAAAAATTTAAATTATATTTATTGTAGAAGCCAATTTATAGATAATTTATTATTTTATGATTAGATTTGGGATTTGATATTATAGTTTTCTTGATAGCGAAAGCATTACGTTGAAAAAAGTTGGTCCTAAATAGTCAACAAATCTTTGTCCAATATTTTTTTTAGTGTTATTATTTGATTACACACACTAATATTAATTTACTACTCACCAAAATGTACATGTAATATAAAATGCCTAAACACTTGTCCTTAGAACACAGTAATAAGCTTCAGCCCCCTTAAAAAACAATTATAAAATAAATTACAAAATATTCTATAGTGTTAATTTTTTTGATACATAAAAATCGAACTTAGGACGACTAGCTTATGAGTTATAAGTATTTAAAGTTTAGGCAAGCGTAGTGGTGGACAAACATTTTGCGGGGTAACCCCGTTCCACTCCACACCGCTAACCATAACTTTAATTACTAATAAGTAGTTATAACTCATAAACTACTCGCCCTAAATTCGATTTTTATGATTCAAAATACTTAGAAAAATATTCTGCTTTGGAATATGAAATTAAAACTCTATGTTGTCGTACGAAAAAGTAAAAACTTAAAAAATTATAAGGAAAAAAAGGTGGGTAAGTGGATGTTGCTCTGCTGTACAGTAGGTTACAAGTGGGTCACTGCAATGGATGGTGTTAAATTTGAATTCAATATGATATAATATCATTGTATAAGAAAAACGGTTCTGAGCGAAAACGGTCAGTCAGCCTATGATATTACCAAATATATTTGATGATATTATTGTGAATAAAGTAATTTATATATAACCTATTTACGTGGAGCCTTATTTTAAATTTTAAATCCTTAGCGATAAAAGTTGAACATTTTATACATTTTTCACTACAAAATGATTATTAAATTATAAATTTGATACATTTTGTCAATATTTGAACTTAAAATGCTTATAAATAAAAACTGTGACTGAGGAAATTTAATATTTTTCAAATGATATTGTAACAACATAGTAGATGCCTTGTATTAAATTTTCAACCTTTTTTACCCAACAATTAAAATTTTATTGACATCGATAGAAAAAAATACTAATAAAATTGGAAACTGAAAATGTTCCTAAACAGTTCAAAACAAATCAAACTATTTTAAAAATTTTATCGTGTATAGTAATTGCAAATATAAACAACCAGTGAAAATGTCGTGTATATACGTTCATTTGTTTTAGAGTTACACTAAAAACCAAAATCGATTTTCTCGAAAACAGAGTTTGCGTAAAATTCCCGTTTTTCCTTAATTTTTCTTCTGTTTTTCACGGCGCTTTTGAAAACTACTGGAAAATGTTTACTTTTGACCCCCCAAAGTACCAACGAGATTCACTTTCCTATCAGAAAAGTTACTGTTGAAGAAAGTCCAAGCACTTTTACTGTCCTAAAAGGTGATGATAGGCACAAAAATAAAAAAAACACATTTCTTACACATTGACACAGCCAAAATGTACATGTAATATTAAATGCCTAAACATTACTCCTTAAACATGGTATGCTTCAGCCCCCTTAATATTTATTTAAATAATTTACCTCATTAATTATCTTATATGAATTTGATTACTATTCCTTATACTTATGATACTTTCCTACAGTTTACAAAATATATTATAATTACATATACAAATTTTAATAATGATCGATATAAAAGTAAGTTCAAAAATATATAAAAAAAATTGTAATGTCCGTAAACAGTTAAAAAAAAAAATAAAAATATTTTGAAAATTGTTTAGTGTATAGAAAATGCGAATATAAACAACCAGTGAAAATGGTCCATGTATATTATGCGTTCATTTGTTTAAGAGTTACACCAAAAACCAAAATCATTTTGTCAAAAACCGATTTTGCGTAAAAATTTTCCGTTTTTTCTTAATTTTTATACTGTTTTTTTTTTTTTCAGAAAATAGAAGCAGTTTTACTGAAGCGGTGGTGAAAGACTCAAAAACAAAAACACACATCATTGTAAAATCAATGCATTTATCGCTCCGCTTCGCTCAGAATCTAATATCCAAGTAGTTTTAAAAAGCGCTGGGAAAATAAAAAAAAATTAAGGAAAAACTAGAATTTTTACACAAAATTGGTGTAACTTGAAAACTACATAATAACCGTAGATACATGCAATTTTCGGTGAATGTTTATAATGTTAATGTTTGCTATACCTTCTCGTACAGTAGAGCGACAGCCACTTATCCGCTTTTTATATCTAAGGTTTTAAAATTGAATACGAGATTCCTCATAAGATTTTCTATTTTTAACAAAAGAAAAATTCTACCAGAAAGTCAAATTAAATTTATATGACAGTTTGAAGTTCAAATGTTTATGACATTGGATATTCACTAGTTTTTTTATGGAACGATTTTCTTAATTCGTCGTAATCCAAAAACGAATAACCTTAGGTCTTTAGATACTTGAAATATACTCCAAAATCCAATAATGTATGATATATTTTATGATTTTTTATACTTGATAACATTTTAAAAATAGTTGATCCGTTTTGAGTTGTTTACAGACATTTAAAATTTTAGAATCTGAGTGGAGCAATGAATGTATTGATTTTACAATGATGTATGTTTTATTTTAATTTTTATTTGTGTCTGTGTACACGATAAGTAGTCGAAATAATGCTTCGATTTTCAACTTCAGTATCTTGTTCGATGGGAAAGTTAATCTAGTTGTTGCATTGGGAAGGCCTAGTAATTTTAAAAAGCGCCAAGAAAAACAGAAAAAAATCAAGGAAACGGGTATTTTGACGCATGACCAATTTTTGACAAAATCGATTTTTGTTTTTGGTGTAACTTAAAAACAAATGATCGTATATACATGAAATGTTGACTGGTTGTTTATATTATCATTTTCTATACACGATACAATTTTCAAATTATAATATGAGCGTTTGAAGTTCATATTTCTACAACATTGGATATTTACTCGATTTCTCATGTAGCCATTTTCTTATTTTGTTGTAATTCAAAAACAAATAACAGTAGAAACTTATGATTTATTACTTAAGTTAATTAGCTTAACTTTTTAAGATACTGAAAATAGTTTGATGACAATCAGCTAACATGAAACATTAAACCTTGGGATTGAACATTGGTAGTATTCTGGAATATTATTTTCAAAAACTTTATCCAGATTTTATACGTTAAATTTGTTATTATTCAAAAATGTTTTCATTATTTTTAAAGAAACACGAAAATAAACATTTAAGTTCTTTTTTTGTCGATACATATTATATTATTATGTTTATTATTTTTATTTTTTAATAAGTATCGGGATTTAAGAGGACGTTAAAGTGCTACACCCATAAGTGATGTCACTGTTAATTATACATTCTGAATAATCCATTTAACTGTTATGTTTAATATCAGAGTGAATGATCAATAATTCAAATTTATAAGTAAGAATATTATATCGTAAATCGTATATAGGTTTTTATTATAATTTAATTTGAAAGTGAGATATGGAAATTTTAAAATTGTAAATTATTTGTACATTTTATTAAAAATGTGAGGATAATATTGTATTAAGGAACACTTATATTATAATTTATAATATAAAGAAAATTCTGATAACAAATTAAGTATAATATATAGCTATAAATATCCTTATATTTTAAATATAAACATATATAACAAATAGATACTTGACATAATACAACAATATTTTTTTAAAAACTGTTTCACACCCATATTGACATTATTTGTATTATGAATCAACTAATATTTGTGGTTTTTTATGAAGTAACATTTGTATGTTAAAAATCGTCATCATCGTTAAGATCATTAAAATCTGAAAAAGAGAAGCAGTCCATTAATAAACAAAACAATAGAACTGGTATTGGAGTATAGGGTAATTTAATGTACTAAGTCATTCAGTTTTTCATTTTTTTTACATAATACATAATTTATACATTATAATATTCTTCTTTTATTGCAATATTAATACTTTAGGATAAATAGGATTTTGCGGTCGTTTTTTTCTTACGTAATATTTTAGTTTTACAAAATGATAACCCAATACAAGGATACACATCTTATACAATCAATACTTAAGGAAAAGAGAACCCACGCTCCTACTCTTAAGACAGAGGAAACACTCTAAAAGTTTTAAAAGTATGTATTATTAATTATTATTACTTAACCTAATGAGTAATGTAATTGCCTTATGAAACCTAACCTATCTATTACATTAAAAATCAACTACTGTTAGTTAGTGAAAATGATTTTTATAGAAGTTTGATTCAATTCATTCTAAAATATAAATATTATATATTGTAGAAAACAATCTGCCAGTCTGATTTTATAAAGTAGATAAAAAAAATTAAAATTTCAATAAAAATGAATAATAGTATGGTTAATAAATTTACTTAATAGGTACATTAATATTAGAAAAAAAATGTTAGGAAAGTAACCACCTTTTGGTTTTCAAACATAATGTATTCATTTAAAATGATGTATATTAATAAATTTTGTAGAAAGTAATTGGTTAATTCCTAATGTCTTTTGCCAATTAAAATTCAATATTTTTAAATTGGCATTTTTAAGACAGTTACCCCATCTAAACAATGTATGATAAATATGGTCTTTTATAGTACTATATTATGTAATATGGTTATAGCTCTTAGGATGTAGACAAAATTTATCATTATATAATTTTATAAAATTGATAATGGTATTATTAACTGTTTAAAATTTGTGTTAGATAGATGGGCATAACAGGATTTCTTAATACCAGTGATGAGTGATGTTTTCGCAGTTATTTACAGGAGTATCGTAAGGCTCCATACTGTATAGACATTTAGAATACTTAACGCTTTGATATAATGCTAGACACTAAGTGCAAAATAAAATTTGGTCTCATTTTTATATCATACCCTCAAATCTCAATATCAAAATAAAATAACTAGACAAAATGAAAATCAAGAATACATTTTTTTTGTGTGACAACTGAAAATTTAAAGGATTAATTAAAATTTTAGTGAACATTAAAATAACCAAAAAAATACAAATCTTAAATTATAATATGTTCATATTTTACAATGTAACGTACCATTATAAAAATCAGCTTGTGGACTTTTGCACAGTTTAACATTGCTTTCCTCCTAAGAACAATAATTTAAACATTTAATGATATACAATATTCACTAAGCATGCTCAACTCCATTTTTTCATTTAATAATACATTTTTCATACAAAAATTATATTTGTACTACAACTTCTTATGGAGTGTCCTGTGGCGATACAAACTTCTGTTTTTCAAATAAAACCCTTCACTCTTAATAATATTTAGTGACTAATGTTTTTAACATTTTTTAAGTATCTAAATTAACTATTGAGTAGGTATTCAAAATTCAAACGAGTAGTTTCTCAATTATTGAAATGTTTGTATTAAGGATAATAGTCATTATAAATTGAAACAGAATACAGATGCAATATATCGGATTTAGAATAATAATACTTTGACCATATTTAAAAATTATAAATATTAATTACTAAAATTTTTAAATTACCATAGCCCCCATATCTCCCAAACCTATTATCATTAGTTTTAGGTCGTTACTTCAGTATTCATTCCAAAGTAACAAGTACATCTGATTGTTCTTCAAACGATACATCGGTACATATATAGTATCAAAGTACAACATGATCCCCAAACAATAGAAAAATGGGTAAATTTCATTATTCGTTCTATGTTCAATCGGTACAAACACTTTAAGTAATATAATATTTTATTTTTATCTATATAAAGAATTAAGGCTTGGGCAAGGACCTATGTTAATTTTGAAAGTTTTAGTTTATTTATATTATAATTATTATTTTTTGAGGGTAAAGTAAAGTGAATTTTTTTATAGTTTTTATACATTTATATTTTCTGTAATTATTTCTGCTGAAAATAAATTTGCTAATAACTTTATGTTTGGTAGAAAATTGTAGGTAAAATTAGTACGTCCCGCAGTAATGCGATTGGTGCAAATATTTGTGAAGTCTGTGTACACTATACTGCTAAAATGCATTCGTTCCTATGGAGAAACGAGTACACGTCTTGATCAGTCGATACTCGATCGTTCTGGGTGTTACTAGAAGTTTTCTAGTTTTCAACTAATCATAATGTACATATTGTGTTACTAAAAATATTGTATCGATGTAACTAGTTTTTTGGAATCGTTACTTCATTATAAATGTACCAATTCGAACGAATCCACAATAGGAACGAAAATTCTCATCACTAATATTATTATGGACCTATTTTGCTTATCACACAAAGTCGAATAACACAAAAAGTAAAAACGACTCGCCCGAATTTTGACTTTGGAACGTCTTAAATGTCAGGAAAAATATCCGCTAAATAATTTACAGTGGAAAGGGAAGTTATCGTTTGAAAAACGGAAGTATCTCCGCATTATCATCCTTAAGGATTACAAAAATTCTAAAGAATTTTAAAATATGGTCTTATAGATTACAATATTATTAGATTTTGAATAGTTGCATAATTGAGGAAAAAAGGGAGTGAGCATGCTAGGCGAATCGCGCTTTATATTGTTTATATCATGTAACATAGACTTATATACCATTTATTTATTATTTATTTGAATTACCTCATCATCCACGTCCATGTTAGGACTGGCTCCTTCGGACAAAGGTAATTTTTCGATATTTGTTTGTGGCTTCATGATGAATAAATTGTCGTCGTTTAAGTACAAAAACAATAATTACAAAATACTATGTATGAGGACCTTAGATCATATACAATGGATGGAGCTATGTGTGTATTTCTCGTATACCGAGCTGTGTCCAACATAACCTCCCACTACCCATTTAATTTCAAGGTACAACGAGTTATTGCGCATGCGTTTCGCCAAAAATCACTATAAAACAATTAATAAGTGGGGGGTTGTGTTGGACACAGAAAATGACTAAAGTAGCTCCACCCATTGTATATGATCTAAGATGAGGACTTTTGAGCTGTGTTTTTGACTCGAGGAACGAGAACAATAATTCCATGAACGTTTACCGTTGTAGATAAAAATATTATGGTATCATAGACCTAAATACTTGGCATGCATGGCCGGCGGGGATGGATGTGACGGCAGACTGCGTTACAGTGATGCATTATTCAAATGAGTCAATTAAAAAATAAAAACGTTGGGATCAAAAACAAAACTAATTATTATAGTAAACAGTAATACTAGCTATTGATTATGAATGATAATAATAATAATCAATGGTAATACAATGTAATACAAGTCTATTCATAATTCGTTTCATTCGATTGAAACTCGTAAGAAATATACACGAATCATGATATTATTATAATACGGTAATTACGTATTTATGCTGTCTTTGTTTTCAACCATGCGCAACCTGGTTGGTTTGGCGTGCATGCGCAGAAGTCGCGATTTAAGGGGGGTTCACACTACATCGTGTCGTGTGAACCCCCCTTTAAGATAATATTATATAGAGGTTAAACATCGGCCTATTCGGCCTATGACCATATTATTATACTACTTGTAAGGTCTATTACGAATAGTGCTTAAATGTATACACACATTTGTGATGACTGGTGAACCAGTGGCGTCATTTCAGTTTTCAATAGAGGGGGGCAAAGGTTTTGACCGGCCCGAATTGGTAAAAAAAAAACTGCAAAAATATTAGTAGTTTATTTGGATATCTTCTTTTTTTTATTTTTGAAAATATATCAACTGCATCATCTATAAATTAATTTTACATGATTCATTACTCTTACATAGGTATATCGTAGGTATATGATATATTTACAAATTAATATTATCTCAAATTATAATATATTTTTTTTTTACTGCTTGCTTACCGGCTCAAGTTTTGTACATACTATAAATTATTTTCGATACTTTTCTAGCAGTTTGCGGTAATTTTGTATTTTTAGCCGCACTACCCCATTTTTTTTTTTTAGATCATATTTTGCCCAAATTAAAAGATTAATGTAAACATGCGTCACGAAAAAAATTTTAATTTAGGTAGAATTAGGTACTCAACTAAATTAACACACTACGCAGAATAGTTGAATCATACACGACTGTCGCAAGTTAACAGAAGTCCGTGATGAATGATAAATAATAAGAGTGCCAATCGGTTGTTGTTTTTAGAATTTGTATTCATTTTAGATTTTAGAAATTAAACTCCACGAGATTATGATACTAAACACACTAACACAAACAAACATACACAAATACATACCCACTCATACAATGTGTACGTCTAAATATAAATATATTCCAACTATCAATTAGTAAAAATGTATCATTGTGACAATAATTTCTTAGTGCATTCTATAATATTTTCTGAAAATATTATGAAATACCCAGACAGCAAATGTTTGACTAAAAATATTATTATATCATTATTACCTATAGGCATTAGGCACATTTTTGCGCTAATAAAATATAATAATGGTAAAACGGTAACAACTGGACACCGGCCCATCGGGCCGCTTTTAAAATCAGACAGGGGCCTAATGCCCACTTTGCCCCCCCCCCCCCCAAATGAGGCCACTGTGGTGAACCAACTATCTGAAACAGCCAAGGGCCCTGAATCACAAGCGCTCGTTGCGATTTAAATATGTTAAATATATATATATATATATATTATTATAATAACATAGTAACCACTTAGGTACCACATTTTTTGGTTACAGTATGAACGAATAGTTCGAGAGTCCTTAGCTATAAAAATTGGACATTTTAAATTTTTCAACTATAATAATTGTGTCCTGTGACAGTGTGACACGACCGTATCTCATTAGTTATTACTTATAACTATTACAATTTTAAATTCTGAGCGGAGCGATGAATGTATTGGTTTTACGATGATGTGGGTTTTTTAAAATTTTTTCTTGTGTTTGTGTATACGATTAGTAGCCGAAATAATGCTTCGATTTTCAACTTGAGTATCTTGTTAGATGGAAAAGTGAATCTTGTTGGTACTTTTGGTTGGCCAAATTTAAAATTTCTTTTCTATACAATGTCATGAAAAAAATTTCAAAATATTTTTATTTGTTTTGAAATATTTACGTATATACGTATTTCCAACTTTTTTAGGTTTTTTTTCTATGAATGTCAATAAAACTTTATTTGTTTGGTAAAAAAGCTTGAAAATTGAATACAAAGCTCCTACTAAATTGTTACAATAACATATTTTTAATCATTTTAATATTATAATAATATAAATATAGGAATATCAAAATTATCAATTATGCCCAATAAAATTGAAAAACTCATAAATTTCAATGAATTTTAATAGTAGCAAAAAAATAAATAACAAATAAATAGGAAGTATTATTTTTTTCTTTTCAATAAATAACGAATTATCTACTATTGCGTTTTCGAATTTAGTCGAATTTAATATCTCATTAATTATATTTTGTCATTTACGACCAACAGGTGTATTTATTTGCGTACAAACTAATAACATGAAACGGCATATATTTTTCGAACATTATTTTTAGATTCTGAGTGGAACGATGAATGTATTGATTTTACGATGATGTGTGTTTTTTTTTATTTTTGTCATGACCTTTTAGGACAGTAAAAATGCTTATATTTTCTTCAACAGTATCTTTTCTGATAGGAAAGTGAATCTAGTTGGTACTTTACAAAAGTAAAAATTTCCCAGCAGTGTTCAAAAGCGCCGTGAAAAACAAAAGAAAAATTAAGAGGAAAAACGGGTACTTTTACGCAAAATCTGTTTTTGAGAAAATCGATTTTGGTTTTTGGAATAACTCTATAAGAAATGAACATATATACATGACATTTTCACTGGTTGTTTATATTTGCATTTTCTATACACGATACAATTTTCAAAATATTTTGATTTGTTTTGAATTGTTTAGGAATATTTTCAGTTTTAAATTTTATTAGTATTTTTTCTATGGATGTCAATAAAATTTTATTTGTTGGGTAAAAAAGCTTGAAAATTTAATACAATGTGTTCCTACTATATTGTTACAATAACGTTTAAAAAATATTAAAAATCCTTCTTCGCAGTTTTTTTTAAAAGCATTTAAAGTTCAAATCTTGACAAAATATGGAAAAAACACGAAAATTAGCAAATAATTGTGAGTTGAGAATTCATTTAAGATTTGAAAATGTAATACAAGATTCCTCTAAGTATCAAATTTTAGGGTTACTTGGAACACGCCTATCCCATGCTTTACTACTGTCCCAAGTTAAACCTAATGTCAGTAATGGTACTTTATGTTCAATAAAATCATTAAAAAAAGGAACCTATTTAATAATATCAAATTTTTTCGAAATTTTTAAAAATTATCCCAAGACCTCTAATCAGTCCAACATGCAATTTGTATACATTCAATAGTATGGTCGTCCCAAGGGTAACGTGGGACAGTGACATTTAAAAAAAAAAAAAAACGCTTAGCCACACACTTTTTTAAAATAAACAAAAAATTTACAATTTCTAAGTTAATACCTACACATGTTTATCTCATTTATAATTTATTCATAAGTACCTAGTACCTACTATATAAGTCTATATTTCTATGATAAAATTACATGCAAACGATTATAATGTTATATTATATGTTAGCCTGTTTTATGGTACGCGACACGGCGGCGCGCGTTTCTATCGAGTAGTAACTTGAGCCAAGTCCGGATTAAGGATCAATTGGGCCCCGGGACACCATACACTTAGTGGGCCTCATTTCAACTTGAACTTCAAAATTATTGTATCATTACATATTAACGACTTTATATTATTGCATAATTTTTAACTATACAAAAAATATACAGGAATAGTGTCTTATTTCATTTGTACGCGGCTTTTTTTTAACAATTATATATACGACTCGATGATATGGAATTTCGTTAAAACAAAAAAAGACGTATTTTTCCATTTTTAACAGGCAATTTTTTTTATAAAATTTTCAAAATTTTTAAGCACGCGCAGTTGTACCAATAATAAATTGACTTCAAATGGTAACCACCATATTTTTTGATGGATTCGGGTAAAGCTTTTTTTCTGAAAACATTTTGACAGTAAAATGATCAATTTTGGTTCACTAGGTTAAGTATGGTCCTCTAGATTTTAGTATAATACGCATTAATACTTTAAACTGAAATACCAAATTCACAATAGCTAAATATTATTTTCTTATAACTACCTTTTTATATACTTAATAATTAAATCAGTAATCTAATATGCTCAAAAAAAAAAAAACAAACGAATAAAATATTGTTGACAAACATAGTTCATTATTTATAGTAAATTTTCGTGAAACAAAATTGAGAACAATTTTATTTTATAATCATTAATAATAATTTACCTACTTATATAGTTTTTTTTTTTTTTTTTAAATATTGGACTTGTTGAAAAAATATATTAAAAAAATGGTAAAAGTACAAAAAGTACAAAAATAAAGGGAAACCACGGCGATTTAGGTGGGACAAATGCTCCCTTTGTCCCCCATCTCTGGATCCGCTATAGGTCAAATAGTGTTTTCAATGTACATAGGTAACTCGAAGTTTTGATTTTATTTTGATATAAATAGTTACACAGTATTAAGATATGCATAGTGATAATACTATTATATACTCATGATATTTATGTAGTTTTTATTTTTTTTACCAATTAAATTATCATTTATTTATAATCCTTTCTATATTTACATAGGTGTTCTATGCCTGTGTATCATTTAACTAATCAAATAGAACTAATTAGGCAGTGTTCATATCATTAAACAAAAACATAAACTACTAATCAAAGTGACAATAAAGAAATAAGTTATTAAAAAATTGTATATTTTGTATCTAGCAATATAATTTAAAGACAGTGATTTACGATCAAAAAATATTGTGCTCTATAACGGTAAATCCAAAACGCCATAGTTAGGACTTAGGGCTAGAACATTCGAAAATAACCAATATCTATAAAAAATATTTATTTTTCTTAAAATCAATCTAAAAATTTGGTTTAAGACTTACTATTTTCAGTGGTTTCTTCTATTCATCTTAGAGAAAATGATTTTTTACAACAAAAAGTGCGATCTGTGATTGCCATATGCCAACTTTCTTTTACTTACAGGATCACAATTGAAGAAATTACTATACTAGATACTGGTGAAGGTGTATCTCTCAACAACTTGCTGTAGTATTATTGGTAAGAATCATTAACTGTAAAATGTTTACTACATAGTTTACTGTAACGAATAGGGAACAAAGTTTTTTCATTTTATAGCTTTAAACCACATCTACCTTTTTATCTTAACAGAGGGAAATCTATTTTGTAAAAATTTATTTTTATTCATCTAATAAATGTTAAAACATATGTATTGTGTTAATCATTGTCATATAGTTTTTAATTACCCTAAAGAAAGGCAGTTTTCTTAGGCTATTAGATTTAAAATTACCACAATTAGAGTATATTTCAACACAACACGTCATGGCAATTTTTAATATAATATAATACATTTTATTTTATAAATATCTATGATATGATACAAATTAATATTGCAATATAAAAATTCATAATGTGATGAATAATAAAAATAATAAGTTTATTATGTAAAACATGTGAAATTATATTATGTATAAGTGTATAACTATTAGGGTGGTCTTTATATATATATGGGTGATATTATATTTTATTAAATATATTTTAGTCCGTATACACTGAATTTGTTAAGTCACAAGAGAAAGTAATTTGGGTAAAATTTTGAAGGTATTACTCAACCCTTTCAGGTGCCAATTTAGGGTTGAAAATGGCAGAATAGGGTAGTTTAATTGTTTTTCAAATTTATTAAAAAATGTATAGAACCTTAATTATAAAGCATAATTATGTCTATAAAAAGTAATAAACAAAATTTTTCGTAAATTAATTATTTTCCAAGAAAAATATTATTAAAACAAAAAATTTGACAAAATCAATTTTTTAAATTATTTTATAATCATACCGTCATAAAGACATTTATTATCATTGATTACAAATAGATTACTGTGCTCACTGGCCGGTATTGGGGAAATAGATTAAAAAAACGCGCTCTGGTGGAAACAATTTGTACCTTCCAATTCGGGATGTATAGATATAGTTTTATATTGGTTATTTTACTTTTTAAATAAATTAATTCTGATATCGAAACTTTATATGCTTTTATAGTTAACTGTAAATGTTGGTAAGCACAATTTCTACTAATACTATCAAATACATTCAAATACACTTCACTTAAATCAAAAGATATGCGAAATGTTGGGAAAATACATACAATCTCCTGATTCCATGTAAGGGGGGAACCGGCCTAACCATCAGTACGATAGGCGTCGACAGCGCTCCCAGTGTTAATCTGTCTTCCCGATTTCAATAAAATATAATCGACAAACGTTGATATTATTTATATTTCAATTATTATCGTGAATATCAATTTATTTTCAGATAATAATATACTGATTATTCGTAGAAAGACGTTTAATACTTACGTAATTAATCATTATGTCATAACGTTTCGACTGTCTCACGACTCACGAGCATAGTGTTTAATGTTTAGAATGTCACAAAATAAAATTTTTCTGATTGGTACCATGAATAACTAAATTACAGGTAGTAAATTGCCTTCAAAACGAAACTGTTTAAGTGCTTATACTATAATATGAGAAATGTACATTTAAATTTGAACTCGAGTGCCTTTTTAACTATTGACGAATGTTTAATATACTGGAAGAAGGCACAAATTCTAAATCAAGATTGTGATAATTGTGCAAAAATGTTGAAAAGTTGTATGAAGACTTACGGAGTATAGAAAAAAATAAAACTGAAATTGGAAATTTATATCGGATGAGGGAAAAACAATTTGAAGAAACATTAGATGATTTATTTGACATTCAAATGCAATATTTTCGACTATCGTGTTACCATTGAATAAAAAAGAAGAATGGCAAATAAAATGTTAATGAATGAGCTTGAAGAGTATGAAGAAGTAGAAGTTAAAAAAAGCATTCATTGAAAATTGAAGACATCCCTAATTTCATACGTCAAGATTTACCAGTTGATTTAATTATATATAAATCAATAAAATTGTTTGATAGATTTAATATTCAGACTAATTTTTTATCATTGGATCCAATATACTGGGAAGAAAATTAAGAGTATAAAAAAAGTAAAAGAGATAGTTGGATCATTAAAAGTCGTTAACGATACCGCCAAACGTCATGTTAAGCTGATAGAAGAATTTAATTCTAAAATTACCAAAAATGAAGAACAAAAGCAGATTTTGTTACAAGTAAATACATTTTTTCAATAACTTTTTAAGCTAACATTAACTATTCTAAATTTTTTCCAGACAGTTCAAGATTATCGTAGAAAATATCCTAATCACAACTGCGAAACTATGTGTAAACCATATAAATTATAAGTATAAATATCATTATTATTATTATTAACATTTTTTTTGTTTTTTAATATTTTTCTTGGAAAATAATGAATTTATGAAAATTTTTGTTTTATTAATTTTTATAGACATAATTACTTTTTTTAATTAAGATTCTATACATTTGTATGCTAAGTACTATAGTTTTTTAATAAATTTAAAAAACAAGTAAACTACCCTTTTCTGCTATTTTCAACCCTAAATCGGCACTAGAAGGGGTTGATTAATGCGTTCCGAATTTTACCCAAATCAATTTCTAATGTGACTTAACAAATCCAGCAGGTACGGACTAAATATAATTAAGTTTAAAAAATAAGGACCACCCTAATAACTATATAATATTATGTTATAGTTTTCAACTACTAATATAACTATGTCGATCAATTACATATTTTCACAATATCATAAGTTGTGAGTTGTGTACAGCATTAATGTTTCATTCAATGCAAGCAAGTTATAAATGGATTATTGAAATTCTCTCCTTTAATATTATATTTGTTGTTGGCTGTTGAGCTGGTTAAAATTGGTTTTCAATTAACAAATCATCAGTTATGGTGCTCCTTGAAAGTAAGAATGATATAGATCTGAGAATAAATAAATAATTTATTAAATTGATAAATATAACATAATAACATTCAAATTCAATTATATTTTGTACACAATTTATTTTAAAAATAAATCATTTTCAATACTGTGTTATTTTATAGATATTTATAGTTGATTATAACTTTATAAGTTAATGTAGAGTGGTTAATGTCAACTAACTGCTTAACTAAATTAGGGGGGGGGGATAAGCAGTTGAGTCAAATATGAGTTTATTAATAAATTTGTTCTAGTTTAAATTGGGATACAAAATCAGGAACAAGATCTGCATACATCAACTTTCGGTCTTGTAAAAAAAAAAATCTAAAAATTGTATTTAAATATAGATACAAATATATCTATTCAGAAATTACCTAAAATATATTTCTAATACTTTTAAGAAAATGTAATTAAGAACAAATATTTGGCATGTATTATAGAATGTAATACATGTATAATAATAATAGTATAATTCACTTAATTTTGCTTATTTAATTGTACAAGCAGGTAAGAAAATTAATTTTGTAATACTATCTACTAAGTAATTACTATCTAATAATCTAATAATTATTAATAAATAAAAATCTAAAATATGTAATGGAATCATTTTTTTGGATTTTGAAAAGTATTGACATACAACTATGAAAGTATTGGATTTTAAAATATAAATATGCTCAAGTTTGTGTTTAAAATACAGATAGCGGCATAAGTTGGTTCCCCGAAAAACTGCTAATTATTATTAAACTGAGGAGCCGACTTTTACTGCACCCACTATATTCTAAACGCTTAATTTAAAATGTATTTAATTACATTTACTCAAATACTTTACAAGACTATTAACTTTACACTAAATTGTTTTTTTTTAATGTTTGTCCTTTTTTATATTAAACTATGAAGGGGTGCCTTTATGGAAACCTTGAAAACACTTTTTATTAGGTATAAATATTGATAAGGCAATAACTATATTGTAAGAAACATCCAGCCACCCAGTCCTAAAAAAACACGTCTTCTAGTTGCAGGTACCAGGTTTTAATTGCAACCTATAATTTACAGCAGAGTAACTTCATCAGTTATTTTTCGTTATTATTTAATGTATGTCAAGAAATTAATAATAATTACTAATTAAGGAAAAAAATGAAAAAAGGTTAGGCTTAAGTTTCAGTTTTGCTTATGACAATATATTATAAGAACTATAGTTTAAGAAGATTTAATGCAGTAGTGCAGGCTGTTGACAGCTGTTGTAAAATATATATTTTAAGTTACTGTCTACAAATACTTGTAGGCTATAAATTATAACATATATATTATATTAGCTGTGGTCCGTTTAATGTAAGAAATTCATTATTTCAAAAACTATTATCGTTTATGAAAATATTTTTTATCATAATTTATTGTAAATATTTTATGGAAACAGTTTTTTTTTTTGATTTCTTATTCCAAAGCAAAATATTTTATCGAGTATACTTACTTAGATACATAAAAATTGAATTTTGGACGGGTAGTTTATGAGTTAGGTATAGCTATTAGTTATAACTTATAGGTAAGTGTTTACATTTTAGTTGAGGGGAGTGAAGTGGACATTGGTACAACACATAGTGTTGTAGTACTCTGGTCATCTAAACTTTTAACACTTTCAAGTTAATGGTCTACTTGTCGAAATTTGACTTACAAAAATGTTGTTTCGTAACAATTTAAAATTATGTAAAATATTTTCAAAAATGTTAGTATTTTCTGAAATAATGAGTGTCTTATGTTTAATGAATCACTGAGTATGCGCTGCATATTAATTTTTTATTATATTACATGGGTAAATGCATAAACATTTTCGTTTAACTGAGTTGATTAAATAGACAATTATTGAACTCACCCGAATAAAACAAATACGAACGTTCCAAGTATTGCCGATAAGAAAAAGAAACCATTTGCGAAATTGTGGATTGTCGTAATGTAAACTGCAGTGTACATCGGTGAATAGAGTAATACTCCAAAATTTTCGATCACACTTAGGAATGCAAATATTTTACCTGAAATCATTATAACATTGTAATTACGGCAGAATACAGATTTTAGTCTTCTAATTTATAATAATAATAATTATAGCTATAACTAATAAGGGTTCAAAATAGGCTATTTTTTAAGTGTGTACTTGCAGATCGTAACCTACATCAACAGGTGCATATAAGTATACAAGTAAAATTGCCCCCAAAGTTAAAAAGGTTAATCATTTTAATAGAAATTGCCTCCTGGTTTTGCTTAACTATTAATTTAAATACAATATTTTTTCACTTGAGTGCAATTTTAACTGTTTTCATAATTTTGGTATAATTTTAAGAATATTTAACTTGATATATTTTAAAATAAAATGTAGCAGTGTAAAAATGTATAATATAGATACTACTTAGTTAATAATATATTTCTTTACCGCTATGACCACATTTATGTTTTTGAATTAAAAACTTGACATTTAATTATGAAGGATATTATTAATCAACAATAGTATTAACTATCGTCAATCGACAATCAGTTGTGTATCAGTATGGTGGTAGTATTTTGTAATTTATGTCAGTTAGTTCATTTATTTATTTATTTATTGTAAAAGTTATACATTGTATGTGAACTCTGGTATACAGCAAGATAACATAAATATAATAGAATTAGCTAAGATATATATTAAAATCGTACAGTTACAGATAAAAATGAAGAAAAACTTATAGGTAAATAACAACAAAGAAAAGATGTATGTATTTTATAAGGGATGGGATAAAATACCCTATTTCTAGTGTTACAGAAGTATTTTTTTAAACGATTAAGGGAAAAGAAGTCTTGGCAATCAATCTTCCCTATAAGCAAGTTATGTAAAAATGTAGATAATAATAAAGTGCGTCTATTTTTAAGTGAAAGGAGATTGGTCAATTTTAACATTAATTCATACAAACCATGGGGAGGTCTAAAAATGTTTAAGTTATACTGAACTGAATCAGTCAATTGAATTTGCTTTGAAGTATTATTGGTCCAAATTGATGGACAATATTCCAAGTTAGAACAAACAAAGGCATAGAATACAATTTTTAAAGATAAATGATACCTGAATGATCCACAAGTTTGTTTAGGAAATTTGCGGTTGCGCATTGTTTTGTTTTTTTTATCATTTCAGTATGAGCTGACAAATTTAGTTTTGAATCAAAAATTATGCCAAAGTCCTTGAAGCTCGTCAGTAATTTAGTGTTTAAATTGGAAATAGTGTAGTTATAATTGATAGGATTTTTAATTAAACAAAAGCGCACAAACTTGCATTTGTCAATATTTAATGACAGCCAGTACTGTCAAGTAAAGTGCTGAAAAACAAGCAGTTTGACTCGGTTGTTTTAAAAAATTACGTGACTCTATTTGGTGATACTATTTTTTCTTCTGATGGCAATGTTTTATTTTGTAAGATGTATGAAGTATGAAGTGCAAGTATATAGAATGTAGATAGACAATAAAGTGTTATGCAATATCTCAAAACCGATAAACATTTAAGAGCATAGTAGGCTTAGTGGGATCCATTGTTTTTTGAAATAAACACTCAATTATAAAAATAATAATAGTGGATAGCAAAACTAATAACATAAATTCAAAAGATCAACAATAAATTATCTATAATTTACCTATAGAAACAATAGTATCAAAAGGCAAAATTTTTGTTTTATCTATGAGTGTTAATGATGAGAAATATGTTATATAAAAGAATAACAAATATTTCCGGTAGCTTTTGGAAAAGTATACAGGTTTAGAAATAGTGTTTCCAATAATTTAATTATATTTAATTTTTTTAACTTTTAATGTTTAATTAAATAATTGAATGCCAATAACTTAATCACTGCCCTAAATTAGCAATTATGACTAATGCAAAGATCATGAGATTAGAAATTGCTTTGTTAACCCTTAAACCACTAGGGGCTGCCTTTATTAAAAAGGTACCAAAGTAGCAAATTATATTTACATATATCTTCAGACGGAAGACTCTTGGATAATTGAGACCGAACCAAGGATTGACTGATGTACACTGTGTATCCGACAGTTTTCATGGCATAAAATTGCCACCGGTGCACTGAGTATGCCAAACCAATCTTTTCGAAAATTCCCAGCGCTGCAAAAGCGGTACCAATATACATTTCAGGCAATTGTAGTTTGGTATTCAAAACGTACAGACCGATCACGGGAACGGTGGCTGAAATAATAATGATAAATGATTGCAGTAGGTAGGGATAATCAATCACATCATTTTGTGAAAGTGTTTCATCTCCTAACCATGTATCAGTGTCGTATATACAAGAAATGGTGTATAGTTTTCCAACGTCCACGAAAATTGTTTCTGTAGGTACATGTACATGAACGAAGATTCTCCTAAGATAAAAATGCAATTATTATTATAAATACATTGAATTTAGGTAGGTATGTCAGATTTGATTGATAATGTCGTTATATTATATTTTTGTATATGATTCAAGTTTAAAATATGTAGTTGGCTATATCATGGGCCAACTAGCAACTTGTTTGTGCATGGTGATTGTCTAAGCATGCTCACTTAATTTTTATTTTTAGATTATTCATACATTAAAATTCTGATTTTTGCAGTCGAATTTTTAAGTATAGTTATGAAAGATATTTTTGAATACTTTGATTTTTTACAACATTACACCCTGTGGCAATAACAACATTGGTTTTAAATGTGAACCTAAGCATATATTTTAAGAGGACGCTATACCCGCATGTGTTGTTTCCGTCTTACAAATGTACAACATAGAAAAACTGTTTTGCGCAGGAAAGAACTGAAAAGGCTATAGTCATAACTAAGAAACAAAATTTTTAACACATAAAAAGGAGAACTTTAGCTGTGCAACGTTGTTTTTATTTTTTTGAAATAATTTATATGAAAAAAATTTTTCAAGTTTGAAAAACACAAACAATAATGGTTTTTGAAACAGTAATAACTTTTTTCATGTAAGTGATATCAAAAAAATAAAAACAACGTTGCACAGCCAAAGTTCTCCTTTTTATGTGGTGAAAATTTCGTTTCTTTGTTATGACTGTAGCCTTCTCAGTTCTTTCCCGCGCAAAACAGTTTTTGCTATGTTGTAAATTTGTAAGACGGAGACAACACATGCGGGTGTAGCGTCCTCGTATAAGATCATGTTACATTTGATCAGTCTTGTAAAAGATACTTTTTAAAAGCGTTTTTGTTACCAATTTCAACAGGGTGTTATTAGTTTTTATAGGTATTTGAATGAATTCAACTATTATCAAAGTTTAATGTAAGAACATTATCTGTGTTTTCTAATTGGTTTTTTACGATATTTTAATTTTTAAATAAGTTATGAATACCTATAAAAAATATTATTATTTTACATACTCATAAGTCATAACTCACTTAATTTAAATATCATAAAAAATTCAACACATGCGGGTGTAGCGTCCTCTTAATACAAATTGTAAATAAAATGATTTTTCTGAAAATGTTGACGTATTGTAATCAAAATTTGGATGAAAAGTTTTCGAGTTATTCTATTTTAAATACTAAATATAATTATCGGTTAAGTACTTTTTAAATTGATACGAGCTCAGTGATTATAATTAAGTATGCAATATAAAATATATTTTGTTAATAATTTTTACTTAGTTGAAACGTCAACATTTTTAGAAAAATCATCTAATTTACAATTTGTATTAAAACTTGTAGGTTCTTATTTGAAAATCCAAAGTTGGTACTACCAAAAAATACTCCTTAATTGTTGTAAAAAGTCTAAATATTCGAAAATATTGATCTTAACTTACTTTAAAAATTCTAAAATACCAATATTATGAACATAATATACATTATTTAAACACAAAAATTATCTTGTATACTTACCAAATAAAACGATTAAATTTAGAGTTAACAACACTGCAGATAGTAAAATTATGGATCTTAAGTAGCCAAATCGTTGTTTTGTAACAGTTTGCCACATATCTTTCACTAGTTTAATATTGAAAAGTTTTGTATCAGCACCCTGTATAAAAATAAAGAAACAAAATTAGAAAATATTTGTATCATATAATTACAATTCATGGTAAGGCGAGTTTTCAAAATATTTTATCAGCATTTGTTTATTAAATCTATCAATATTGCAAGATAGCTATCTATTATTAACATTTCATTTTTGAACCTCACAAATCTTACGGAATGTTAAAAAACAAATGCTTATGTAAGCAGCTTAACCAGCTTATAAAGAAACGCAATGCCAATGTGGCTGAATCCTACGTGTTGTATGTTTACCAGTTGGAGGATCTGGGTCGGTTGTTTTGTATTGGTAGAGATTACTTCTCAGGGAAAAGTAATTAAAGACTATTACAAATTTTATAGAATTAATGATAAACAGTAGATGATTAGTTATAATTAAAATTATTAAATGTATAATACACTCAATCTTCATAAACGAAAATAGTGTAACAACATAAATGATAGATATTACTATAGACATATAAACTAATGGACAGTGTTTGGAGAGAGAAGTCTGGGATACTGGGTACTATATAGAGTGAGCAAAAAAAGAAACAAAGTAGTACAATTTATAAAGTTCCTTATGTGGGCTCCTTCACTACTTTATGTTCTTTCTCTATCAGTTATATGGTCATATGATCGCCTAGCATTGAAGGCAGGGCGGAATAAAATGCGCTGTCCATTAATTTATGTCTATGGATATTACATAGAGCTGCATGGAACATTATATTATTAAATAAATTAGATAAATAAACCTATATTATATACGTATTCTCACTGATAGCGATATTTGTGGATATTATTTTTCTTGAATATAATCACTATCATTAATAATTTAATATTTTTGTAAACAAATTCAAATCAGAAAATAAAATATGAATATAATATTAATAAGAAATATTACACAATAATTGGAATTGATATATCAACAGGATGAAAAGCGACCTGAAAGAAGTTTGTCGGGGCAACAGGACATAAAGCTGAAATAAATGACCTATATAAAACAAACATTACGCATAGTCTCCCTAATTTAGATCAGGGTTCATATAATTAGCAATTTGTACACAATTAAATCTAGACATTTAGCACAATATGATAATATGATATGATATTATGTTCATGTAATTATTATTAAAAAACCTTAAAAATAAATTTAGTATACGATAAAAATGTATACCTTTTTGATGACTATTGTTTCCTCTAGAAAAATATACGTGTAAAGAAGTCCAACAATGGAAACAAAAGATGATAGGCAAAAAGAATAAGTAGTAGATTTACCATACAATATTGAACTCAGTACAGATCCAAGAATTGAGCCAAAGCTGACAAATGCAAATAACACGCCTAACCTATGTAGACAAAAATAAATGATTAAGTAACGATTAAATTAGAAAAATTATAGTTATAAAGTTAGGTAGTATATTAAACAATGTGTCCCGGGGCAAAGTGCCCGGTCAGCGTCACATCAATAAAATAAAAATGGTTGAATAGTTTTGCCAGAATATATACTATTATAATTAATGTTGAGTTCAGTACTTAAATATACCAACTAAATAGTACACGCCAGGTTTATTTAATTATTATTCAAATGAAGATTATTTTGTATATTGTATTTGATATATTATAAAGTATGTAACACTAAAAGAGAAAATAAGTGGCGCATGGTAAAGTCCCTACAATGTGCGAATGCCCTTTAGGTAAATAATTATAGCATACTGCCCCCCCCCCTCCCCCCGAAAAAAATATCTGAACCTATAATCCTGTATAGAATGTAATCATTCAAACTTGAAACACAGTGAATTTAATACTTATTAGTCATTATACGTGTTATTTGGTTATTGAACCTATATAATTCAAATAAATAAATAAATAATATATTTTTGAATTCATTACCTGAAAGCTCTTGATTTGCAATCGGTGATGTCAACAATATAACATGATGCAGCCATAAACAATGCACCATAGCCACCACTTACAGCAACAGGTATGCTGCACAGCAAAAACATTATTGGAGATAGACTTGGTATCGTAGAAAATGCACTGTACATACAGTTAGAAATTACCATACCTTAAATTTGAAACGATCATACGATATATTATATTAGGTACACATTATTATTCAATGGGACGCTTCACAGATATTTGTTGTCCCCATCTTAGAATTGCAT
Organism: Sitobion miscanthi; assembly: GCA_008086715.1. NCBI lineage: Eukaryota > Metazoa > Arthropoda > Insecta > Hemiptera > Aphididae > Sitobion > Sitobion miscanthi. The sequence continues at coordinate 28,419,282 of CM017801.1, forward strand.
AACATATCAAATTTATGCTCAGCAGATTACGTTTAACTCAGTTGGTTTAAAATTTAGAGTGAATCAACCTATTAAGAAACTTGATTTTAAGAACATTATCTGTGTATATGATTTTTTTTTACGATAATTCACCATCAAGTGAGCATTTTAAATTATGCTACATTATATAAGCATAATTTACTGAAAAACTAAATTATCGTAAAAAACTCACATACAAACACAGATAATGTACTTACCATCAAGTTTCATAATAGGTCGATTCACTCTAATTTTGAAAATAACAGAGCTATTCTTGTTTTCCCGAGCGTAAATTGGCTATGTTACGCACTTGTAAGACAAAAAAAATGGCTGTGTAGCGTCTTCTTAAGTACGTATCTAAATAGAGATTATTGCTCACCTGAGATCCCTGTTAATAACAAAGGCAGGCGACCGTTTACATCACTCCAGGGGCCTAAAAACAATGCTGTTATACAAGGCACTAATGTCTCAATCAGATTTTTAATCATCTGTAAATCAGCCACAGCCGGCTGAACTATTTCTAGATCTGCTGAAGTCATATTGTAACAATTCACAGACTTATTTTGTCCGAGATCACTATGAAGGCATACACGTTCTTCAAATAGATTAGTCTGCACCATCACTGAAATCAATATTATATTAAATTAAAAATATAAATAATAAATACAAATGTTATACCAATAGCTGTTATAGGTTGGATAAGATGTAAGCCATAGGTGGTATAAATTAAAGTAGGAGTATGTAGCAAATTCATATCTCGGTTCGGCGGTGTGATTTCCGATTTTCCAATCACGATTACAAATAGTCAATTATTTATTTTGCTTTAGTTCAAGTTTGTACAAAATAGAAAATTATGAATTTAGTTCTTTTGTTGTAATTGAAACATATTAATATAGGTACCTACTTTAAACTTTTGTAGTTGCGTGTATATTATAACTATTTTTACAGTGTTTAAAGTAATTCTTCTAATTGTTACTTATTTGAACTATATAAGCATTTGAGATTATTGAATGTTTTAGATTTTTACTATAAAAAATTATGATAAATTGCACAAAAGCTTGAAAATAAAATATAAGTTAAGCGGAGGTTTTCAATTTTATTAAGTTGGGATTAAATTTATACTTAAAGAAATCTAAACATATCAAAAATACATAAAAATAAATTTTTTTTTTATAAATACTTCATTAAAATTTAGAATTTATTAAAATTGGTTATTTAAACATAAAATAAGGATTCCTATTCAAAATAGTAATCTAAGGACTTAAAACCATTTACTAATACTATGTATATTATTTAAAAGACATACATATTATATTATATTTACAACATTTTACATGATACATCAGTGGTATTGGCTTTAATTCTTAAAAATATAGGTGATTTATTTTTTTTTAGTTTAACAGCAGAGAAATTTCACCAGTATTTAATTTTTAATTGCATTTTTTTACCTAGTATTTTGGTGTCGAAACGGATCAATAAATCATAAATGTATTGATTTAAGGTGTGTTTTTTTTATCAAGCATCAGCTTTTGGAATAGTAAAAGTGTTTAGATTTTGAACTTTATATGAAGTTTCTGGTAGAAAATTGGATCTAGTAGGTAGGTATTTTGGGGTACAAACGTAAAATTGTACAGTATTTTTCAAAATAATCAGAAAAGAACATGGTTCGAAATACCTATGTAACAACGATTTCAATTTAGCAATTCTGATTTTTTTTTACGTTTTTTAACTTTTGTTACGTAATTGTTGACTTCATATTTTTAAGGCTTTACAGTGCATTCAATTCACATAACTAGTCATAACTCATAAGGACAAAAAACAACTTATAAGTACTCACGGTTTGCGTTTATTCCGAGACACATTAACATCATGATTGGCTCTAAAGTCAGTCCCGACTTGCGATTCTTGACTTCTACGCCGTCGGAAGGCTCAGAGTCGTCCATCTCTGTTTGATAGATGTGAACTCGTCCACTGGAACCGAATTCTCCACCCAGTTCTATAAAAAACTCATAAACCTATAACCCGTATTCCGAATAGAAACATAATATTATTATAATACAATTATAAGCAATTAATTTAAACAAAAATTAAATATTTCAATAGACATCTTAAATCGTTGATACGGCACAGCGATAGTGCGCGATGTGTAAATAGATAACAGAGATTTCTTTGTTTCTAAATTCTAGCGGTTTATACCGTTGCGCAACGACAAGTAACGGTGAAAGCTACGTTATCATTCTGCAGCGGTGTGGTTCTGAATGTTCTGATACATATTTATCAACATTTCCCTTGATTTTCTTTACTTGTTATCAAAATAAATAAATTCAAACTAGTTATTTTTCTTGTTTTACTATTGTTCTATGATACTATTAGTATAATTGTCAATGGTGCTATTGCCTGTACCTAATTCACTACTTAGTGATTTTTATTAAAGGTTCAGTTAACTCACGCTCGATAATATAACGAAAATTAAATGTCATAATACATCCCAACGATATAACGAAGTTTTTCGACAAAATCTTTGGCGATGTAACAATTTTTTACGATTTTGGATTGCTATTACAAATTTTAATTTAAGACAAGATGCACGTCTGCTGTAATGACTCTACAAAAAAAATATAAAACACGTATGAGATTGCATTAAATACCGATGTTATAATATTCCAATGGTTCACTTCGGATAATATAGATATTTTAAAAACAAAAAAATGTAATAAATTGAAATGAAATAACCCTGTACATTAATCGCAAATACTACAAAATTTATTAAATATTCTAAAAAAATAATTCTTTAATTTTCTATGAAAATTTCAACAAAATATTTTTAACTTTTCTGTTTTACTTGCATTGTAATTTTTTTTTTTATATCTAACAGCATCAACTACATTTTTAATATCATTAGAATTCTTATACAAACTACATCCTACATTTTTGACATATTATGATCTGGGCCTAGTTAAAGTATTTTCCAAAGTCACCCCACGTTTTGTAATAGATTTAGACGGTTTAACACTTCAGTGTTATCGCAGAGTATCAGTAACTTTTATTAAACGTGTATTTTAAGATTATAAGATAATTTATAAGAACTAAAAAAATTGGTGTTGTTCGGATATCACCCCACATATCCGAAATCTCCATATTCAACGGTACTACGTTCAACTTTTAATGAACAATTAACTATATTGTGGTAATGTGGTTGATATCAGATATAGGTATATTAAAATATTATTATATTATAGGCCTCTAGAACCAAATAGCCTGAAGTAAAAAGATTAGTCTGACCTATTCGATTATGAGCGGAGCGATGAATATTTTGATTTTACTGAGATAGGTTTTTTTTTTTAAATTTTTATTTAGTGTACACTGTACACGATGAGTATTCGAAACAATGCTTCAATTTTCAACTTCTGTATCTTTTCTACTGGAAAAATTAAACTAGTTGGTGCATTGAGGAGGTCAAAAGTACTCGGCAGTTTCTAAAAATGCCTGAAAAAAAAAAAAATTAGGTATAAATAGGAATTTTTACGCCAAATCGGTTTTCGGCTAGATATATCGTAATTACATGAAATGTTCACTGAATATTAGCAATTTCTATATACCAAAAAATGTTCAAGGTATTGAATCTCTTTTTGAACTATTTACTAATATAGATTCATAAGACGATTTTAAGTTTTATTAATTGTTTTCATTTAGGTATTATTGATAAAATATTTTATGTTAGGTCAAAAAACTTGAAAATGTAATAAACCATTCAACATAAGTTGTAAGTGAATATTAAAAAAAAAAGCTAAATATAATGTTTACGCAATTTATTAAAATCATGAAAATGAGCTAATTATTTCGAATTGGAAATTTATAAAAAGTTTATAATTATATCCAAGGTTTGAAAATTAAATACAAGATTATCCCTTTATTTAACATAAAATAAGTTTACCAGAAAGTCCATTACATTTTTACCACGGTTTGAAGTGAGACATTGGATATTAACCCGTAAATGACAAAATTCTAATTTACAACTATTTTTTTATTTTTTAAAATAGTAATAATAACCAAATATACTTGAAATGTACACCAAATGTTATTTAATCATTTCCTACACTTGATAACATTTTTGAAATATTTCAACTCTTTTTGAGCTGTTTATGGACGTTTTTAAATTTTAAATTTTCTTAGTTTTGGATTCTGAGTGGAGCAATGAGTGTATTGATTTTACAAGGATGTGTTTTTTTTTTAAATTTTTAAATTTTAAATTTTGATAACTTTTGATACCCTGCAGAAGGGCGATTTTCTTGGGCTATTAGCTTTACAAATACCACAATTATAGTATATTTCAACACGACACATCATAGCAATTTTTAAAATAGTATAATAATTTATAGTTTATAAATGTATATGATATGATATAAATTAATATTACAATGTAAAAAATGTAGAAAATAAATGAATACTAAACATTTTCCAATTCAATGGTTTTTTTTGCCTAATTTAACAATTTATAACATATATACAGGTCTGTTAAGTAGTTAATATATTATGTACATTATCATATAATTTCAACTCTACAATTATTTTTTTATGGTTAAGTTTAAAAAAATAACGAGAACTAAAAATAATAAGTTTATTATATAAAATATGTGATATTACATTACGTATAACTATATATTATGTTATAATTTTCATCTACTAATAGAGTACGTCAATTAAAAAAAATGTTTGTTTTATTACTTTTCATAGACATAATTACATTTTATAATTAAGATTCTATACATTTTTATGCTAAGTACTATAGTTTTTTAATAAATTTGAAAAATAAGTAAACTAACCCTTTTCTGCTATTTTTCAATCCTAAATCGGCACCAGAAGGGGTTGAGTAATGCGTTCAAAATTTTACCCAAATCAATTTCTAATGTGACTTAACAAATCCAGCAGGTATGGACTAAATATAATTAAGTTTAAAAATTAAAGACCACCCTAATAACTATATAATATTATGTTATAGTTTTCAACTACTAATATACTATGTCGATCAATTACATATTTTCACAATATCATAAGTAGTGAGTTGTGTACAGCATTAATGTTTCATTCAATGCAAGCAAGTTGTACATGGATTATTGAAATTCTCCCCTTTAATATTATATTTGTTGTTGGCTGTTGCGCTGGTTAAAATTGGTTTTCAATTAACAAATCATCAGTTATGGTGCTTCATGAAAGTAAGAATGGTATAGATCTGAAAATAAGTAAATAATGTATTAAATTGATAAATATAACATAATAACATTCAAACTCAATTATATTTTATACACAATTTATTTTAAAAATAAATTATTTTCAACACTGTATTTTATAGATATTTACGGTTGATTATAACTTTATAAGCTAATTAAGGGAGGACAATAAGCTATAGAGTCAAATATAAGTTTATTAATAAATTTGTCCTAGTTCGACTTGGGATAGGAATAAGTCATCTGCATACATAAATTCTTGGTCTTGTAAAAAACAATCTAAAAATTGTATTTAAATATGGATACAAATATATCTATTTAGAAAGTACTTAAAATATATTTCTAATACTTTTAGGAAAATGTAATTAAGAACAAATACTTGGCATGAATTAAAGAATGTATGTACAATAATAATAGTATAATAGACTTAATTTTGCTTATTTGAGTGTAAAAGTAGGTAAGAAAATTAATTTTGTAATTAGTAACTACTAACTAATTTCAAATAAGTATTATCATAAATTTATACCACCTACTTTTTATTACAATGAAAAATGAAACAAAAAATTGTTATATTTTAATTCTGAAATACTTAATATAAATTGAACGATAAGCGGGTTGTTAATAAAATATAAAATAAATAAATGTTTAATAATTTGATTTTAATTATAAATAAAATAATATAATCACTAATAAATAACAATCTGAAATATGTAATGGAATCATTTTTATGGATTTTGAAAAGTATTTACATGAAAATATTGGATTTAAAAATATATTTAAGCCCAAGTCAGTGTTTAAAATACATTCTAAACGCTTAATTTAAAATGTATTTAATTACATTTACTCAAATACTTTACAAGATTATTAACTTTACACTATATTGTTTTTTTTAAATGTTTGTCTTTTTTTATATTAAACTGTGAAGGGGTGCCTTTATGGAAACCTTGAAAACACTTTTTATTAGGTATAAATATTGTAAGAGACATCCAACCACACAGTCCTAAAAAAACATGTCTTCTAGTTGCAGGTACCGGGTTTTAATTGCAACCTATAATTTACAGTAGAGTAACTTCATCAGCTATTTTTTGTTATTATTTATTGTACGCCAAGGAATCAATAATAATTATTAATTAAGGAAAACAATGAAATAGGTATGGTTTATCAGTTATGCTTATGACAATTTGTAAGAAGATTTACTGCAGTAGTGCAATCAGTTGACAGCTGTTGTAAAATATAATTTAAGATCTTGGCTATAAACATGTAGGCTATAAATTATAACATATGTATCATATTAGTCTACCGTGATGAGCCGGGTGATTCGTTTAATGTAAGAAACTCATTATTTCAATAACTATCATTGTTTGTGAAAACTTTTTTTTTACATAATTTTGTGCACTGAGTTTGCCAAACCAACCTTTTTGAAAATTCCCAGCACTGGAATAGTGGTACCGACTACCGATATACGTTTCAGGCAATTGTAGTTTGGTGATCAGAACGTACACACCGAACCCGGGAACGGTGGTTGAAACAAATGCAGCAGGTAGGTTAGGTAGGTTATGAATCACATAATGTAGTGAAAGTTTCATAACCCAACCATGTATCAGTGTTGTATATGTAAGAAATGGCGTAAAGTTTTCCAAAATCCACGATAATTGTTTTTGTAGGTACATATACATGAACGAATCTTCTCCTAAGAAAAAATACAATTATTATTATAAAATATAAATACATTGACTTTAAGTAGGTATGTCAGATTTGATTGATATAGTCGTTTAATTATATTTTTGTATATGACACAAGTTTAAAATATTTTGTTGACTATAACATAGGCAAACTAACAACCTGTTTGTGCAGGGTGATTGTTTAAGCATGCTTGCCCAATTTTTATGTTTAGATTATGCATGCATTAAAATTTTGTGTTTTTGCAATTTTTAAGTGCGATAATGCAAGATATTTTTGAATTACTTTGATTTTTCTCAATACTTCACCCTGTGGCAACATTAGTTTTTATATGAGAACCTAAGTATATATTTTAATGCAAATTGTGGAACAGATGATTTTACTGAAAATGTTGAACGTATTGTAATCAAAATTTAAATTTAAACTTTCCGAGTTGTTCTGTTATAAATACTAAAAATAATTGTCAGTTAAATGAATACAAGCTTAGATATTACAATTAAGTATGCAATAAAAAATATATTTTGTTAGTAATTATTACTTAGTTGTACTTAGTTATTAGTACTTAAACATTTAGAAAAATCCACTCATTCAAAAATGTTATTAAAACTTGTTGGTATGCCACGGAAAACTCCTTAAAATGAATCTGAGTATTTAAAAATATCATTTTTAACTTAATTTAAAAATTCCAAAACACGAGAATTGAATAAAATATATATTATTTAAACATAAAAATGGGGTAAGCTGGCTTAAAAAATTATCCTGTATACTTACCAAATATAACGATTAAATTAAGAGTTAACAATAATGCAGATGGTATAATTATGGATCTTAAGGGGACGTTACAGTGGCATTTTTGTCTCCGTCTTACAAGTGCAGAACACAGAAAATTTTACGCTCTGCAAAACACGTTTATCTCCGTTAGTTTAAAAATTAGAGTGAATTCACCTTTTATAAAATTTATTATCTAGACAATGACATAGGCCTTTTATTATATTTTAATTTTAAAGCGAGTTATGAGTTTTTAAGTCGTACAAACAGTGTACAGTTTTAAAATACACATAACTCATTTTCAAATTAAAATATAATAAAAAAACTCATGTCATTGTCTAGATAACAGTCTTACCTTTAAATATTATAAGAGCTCAATTTGCTCTAATTTTTAAACAAATGGAGATAAATGTGTTCTGCTGAGCGTAAGTTGCTATGTTACGCACTTGTAAGACAGAAATAACAAATGTCACTGTAACATCCCCTTAAATAGCTACATCATTGTTTTGTAAGAGCTTGTCATATATCTTTTTCCAGTTTCATATTGAAAATGTTTGTATCCGCACCCTATATAAAAATAAAGAAACAAAGTTAGAAATGATTTATAGCATAATATAATTACAACTCAACATAGGGCAGACGAGACAAGATTACCTCTCGTGTTTTAAAAATACTTTATCAGCATTTGTTTATTAAGTCTATTAATATTACAAGATAGCTATCCATTATTTAATTTTGATTTTTGAGCCTCACAAATTTTAAGAAACGTTAAAAAAACAAATGCTTATCTAAGCAGCTTAACCAGATTAACTAGAACCAAATGTCAATTTGGCTGAATCCTACTGTTCGTATGTTAACCAGTTGGATCTGGGTTGGTTGTTTTGAAATCGGTAGCGGTAACTTCTTGTGGAAAGTAATTAAAGACTATTAGAGATTTTATAGAAATAATGATAAACTTATACAGTTGAAAATTAGGTATATAAAATTATTAAATTTACAATACACTCAATCCTCATAAACGCAAATAGTGTTAGAAAAAAACATAAATGATAGATATTACATATAGCATGGAACATAATATTATTAAATAATATAGATAACCAAATGTGTGTATTTTCACTGATAGCAATATTTGTGGTTATTATTTTTCTTGAATATAATCGCTATCATCAATAATATAATTATTTTGTAAACAAATTCAAACTAGAAAATAAAATATCTATATAATGTTAATTGTATGTAATTACTTATTAGGTCCATATTACAGAATAATTGGAATTGATATATAAATAAGACGAAAAGCATCCGGAAAGAAGTTTGACAGGACATCAGAACATAAAGCTGAAATAAAAGACCTGTATAAAACAGGACTCATGGTCTCCCTATTTCAGATCAAACTGTTCAAACAGTTAATTGGCAATTTGTATACAATTAAATGTAGATATGTTATGTTCATGTAATTATTATTAAAAATCTTAAAAACTATTTTAATACAAGAAAAAATGTATACCTTTTTGATGATTATTGTTCCCTTTAGAAAAATACACGTTTAGAGAAGCCCAACAACGGAAACAAAAGATGATAGGCAAAAAGAATAAGTAGTATATATACCATACAATATTGAACTTATACAGTATACTCAGTACAGATCCAAGAACTGAGACATAGCTAAGAATTGCATACAACACGCCTAACCTATGTAAACAAAAATAAATGATTAGGTAACGATCAAATTAAAATAGTATAATCATAAGGTTAGGTAGTATATTATATGATGTGTCCTGGAGCAAAGTTACAAGCCTGTCACATCGATAAAATCGAAAAGGTTGAATGGGTTTGATACAAAAAAACATGGTAGGTTCAGATTGAACAATATAAAGTTACATTTCCCTTTTTTAAAAGGATTTTTTTTTTACACAAATTTAGTTATATTTTCAAATTACTTTCCAACTCTTCATTTTTTTTATACATTATTCATTCTTAAATTCATACTCAGTAGATAGCCAATAAAAAACGGTTGAATAAAAATAATAAAAAAATATTTATTTAATGTTTATTTAATTATTATTCCAATGAAGTTTATTTTGTATATTGTATTTGATATTTTATAAAGTATGCATCACTAAAAGTGTAACAAGTGGTAAAGTCCCTAGAATGTGCCAATGCACTTTAGGTAAATAATTTTAGCTCACTGACCCTCCCTCCCCCTCCCCTCCCCCCAAAAAAAATATCTACACCTATAATCCTGTATACAATGTAATCATTCATACTTGAAACACAGTGAATTTAATACTCATTAGTCAATATACATATTATTTGGTTATTGAACCTATATAATTCAAATAAATAAATAATATATTTTTGAATTCATTACTTGAAAGCTCTTGATTTTCAATCCGTGATGTCAACTATATAACATGATGCAGCCATAAATAATGGATTATAGCCATCACTTACAGCAAAAACATTTTTGTAGACAGACTTGGCATCGTAGAAAATAAACTGCACATACAGGTAGATATGACTAGACCTTAAATTTAAAGCGATCGAACAATATATATTAAGTACATAATATTATAATTTAAGTACGTACCTAAATGGTGATTATATCTCATCTCAGATTGTTGTTAATAACAAAGGCAAGCGACCGTTTACATCACTCCAGGGGCCCAAAAACAATCCCGTTATACAAAGGCAGCAATGTCTTGATCAGATTTTTAATCATCTGTGAATCTGCCACAGCTGGCTGAACTATCTCTAAATCTGCTGCAGTCATATTGTAACAATTCGCTAACTTATTTTGTTCAAAATCACTTTGAAGGTATACACGTCTTCAAATAGATTAGTCTGCACCATCACTGAAATCAATATATTAAATTAAAAATATAAATAATAAGTACAAATGTACTATACCAATAGCGGTTATAGGTTGGATAAGGGGTAGGTCATAGGCGGTAAAAATTACACTTGGGTAGGTTCAAATCTTGGTTTGGCAGTGTTATTTCTGAGTTTCCAATCACGATTACAAATAGTCAATTATTATTTTGCTTTAATTCAAATTTATACGAAAAGGAAAATTATGAATTTAGTTCTTTTGTTGTAATTGAAAAATAACAATTTCGGTACTTGAAACTTTTGTAATTGAGAATATCTAAATTAAAATTATCAAAATATTTCTTCTAACTGTTATCTATTTGAACTTTATAAGCATTTGAGATTTTTGTAATTTTTTAACTTTTTTCTATAAATAATTATGACATAGTTCCCAAAAGCTTGAAAAAAAAATACAAGTTTAGTGAAGGTTTTCAATTTTAGTAACTTGGGATTAAAGATATACTTAAAGAAATCTAAATATATTAGAAATACACGAAAATACATTCGTTCAATTTTTTTTTGTAAATAATTAAAGTTCATAATTTATAAAATTGGTTATTCAAACATAAATTAAGGATTTCTATTCAAAATATTAGTTTAAGGACTTGAAACTATTTACTACTACTATGCATATTATTGTTTTCTATAAACAATGAAATATTAAAAATCTTTAAATTGATTATTATTATAATAATATATTATTTAAAAGACAAACATATCATATTATATTTACAACATTCTACATGATACGTCAGGGGTATTGGCTTTAATTCTTAAATATATAGGTCATAACTAGTTTTTTTAAAAATGAAATCCATTAAAATGACGATGAAGTTTACCCAAAATAAACTAGTTATACAGCAGGGCAATTTCACCAGTATTTAATTTTTGATTGCATTTTTCACCTAGTATTTTGGAGTCAAACCGGACCAATAAATTATAAATGTACCTATAGATTTAACGTGTGTTTTATTTATCAGGCTTCAGCTTTTGGAATAGTAAAAGTGTTTAGATTTTGAACTTTATATGAAGTTTCTGGTAGAAAATTGGATCTAGTAGGTAGGTATTTTGGGGGACAAACGTAAAAATGTACAGTATTTTTCAAAATGACCAGAAAAGAACAGGGTTTGAATTATGTAACAGAGATTTCAATTTTGAAATTTATATTAAGCATTTTTGATTTGTTTTCGTCTTTTAACTTTTATTACGTAATTTTTAATTTCATATTTTTTAGGCTTTACAGTGCATTCGATTTACATCCCTAGTCACAACTCACAGGGACAAAAAACAACTTATAAGTACTCACGGTTTGCGTTTATTCCGAGACACATTAACATCATGATTGGCTCTAAAGTCAGTCCCGACTTGCGATTCTTGACTTCTACGCCGTTGGAAGGCTCAGAGTCGTCCATCTCTATTTCGCTATCAATGATGGCCGTCAACTCGTCCACTGTAACCGAATTCTCCACCCAGTTCTACAAAAAACTCATAAACCTGTAACCCGTGTTCCGAATAGATACGTAATATTATTATAATACAATTATAAGCAAATAATTTAAAGAACAAAAATTAAATATTTTAATAGACATCTTAAATCGTTGATACCGCACGGCGAGAGTGCGAGATATTGTGTGAATAGATAACAGAGATTTTATTGTTTTCTTTATTCTAGCGGTTCATACCGTTGCGCAACGACAAGAAACGCTGAAAGCTACGTTATCATTCTGCAGCGGTGTGGTTCTGATAACATGTTTACTGCTTATTGTGATACTTATACGTGGTTCAGTCATGACAAAATAAACTTTTTATTTTACTGTTTATTTTGTCATGGTTCAGTCAACTCGCGATAGGTATGTACAACGAAGCTCGATAATAAAATGAAAATCAAATGTATTTTGGTCCTAACAATATAACGAAGTTTTTTGACAAAATCTTTGGTGATGTAACAATCTTTTACAATTTTGGATTGCTAGGTAGGTATTACGAATTTTTATTTAAGACAAGATGCTCGTCTGCTACAATGACTACGAAAAAATATAAAACACGTAATACTATAAGATTTCATTAAAAACCGATGTTATAATTACAATGGTTCACTCCGAACAATATAGATATTTTTTAAAAAAAATGTAATAAATCGAAATAAAAAAATCGTATACATTAATCTCAAATACAACATAATTTATTTAATATCCTAAAAAAATTATTATTTAATTTTCTGTGAAAATTTTAACAAAATATTTTAGATTCTGAGAGGAATGATGAATGTATTGATTTTACAATGATGTGTGTTTTTTATTATTTTTATTTTTGTGTCTGTTTATACGATTAGTAGTCGAAATAATGCTTCGATTTTCAACTTCAGAATCTTGTTCGATGGGAAAGGGAATCTAGTTGGTACTATTGGGAGGTCATAAATTCCCAAGTTTTCAAAAACAACATAAAAATTAAGGAAAAACGGGTATTTTTATGCAAAGCCGATTTTCACACAAAATCGATTTTGGTTTTTGGTGTAACTCTAAAACAGATTAACGTATATACTTGAAATTTTCACTGGTTGTTTATATTTGCATTTTCTATACACGATAAAATTTTCAAAATATTTAGATTTGTTTTGAGCTGTTTACGGACATTTTCAGTTTCTATATTTTTTTAGTTTTTTTTTTTCTATAAATATCAATACAATTTTATATATTTTCAATATACTTTTATTTAAAGGTGTTTTGCCCATTTGGCATATTTATATATTTATATATTATCGAGCATAATTCAAAATTTTGATATTCCTACATTGATATTATTATAATATTAACATGATTGAAAATAAAACTTAAAAATATTAATGTATAGGTAGGTAATCATATTTTTTCTTTATATTTAGTCCACATATTTTTAGTGCATATAAAACCATATTTCTAAACTTTTTAAGGCATATTTTTCCAAAAATTACAAATTGTTCTATATTTCAACTGAAAGATAATATAATTTTTCAAATGCTACGTTTTGCACAAAAATGTTCAAATCTTATATACTTAAAAAAAAATAAAAATTTGTTACGTTAAAGAAGAACCATTGAAAATCGTAAGTAACTTTTGTTATATGCTGCCATGCATATATAATGATACCTAAGCAATATGTCTTATTGATTATTAGATAGCTAACTAGGTACCGATTTAATAGATAACAGATTTTCATAAATTCTAGACCATCTCTTTGGAATTATTCGCTTAATTTTATTGCCTCAAAATGTGTCACCTCACACTAACAATTTGTGTTTATCGTAAAGTGGTTTTGTCATGATTTATGACAGGATGTTATAGTACACCAAGAGACAATAGCACTGAGTGGTATGCCAAATATATCTATGTTGATTTTCTTATAACTTAAAATGCTAATGAAAGATTAAATAATAAAGCAGAAGGAGCGTACAAATATGACGTGACATTGAGATTTAATTGATAAAACACCAACTACAGTTACCCCTCTTCAATATTAAAATAAGCAAAAAAAAAAAATAAAATAAAATAATTTGTTTCCATAATTAAATATGGTAAACATAAAGTTAAAAACAAAGCAATAGTGTAAATAAATGAACAATTTAAATACTTTTTATTTAAAGAATAGAAGTCTTATAGCCTTTAGGGTTACAGCAAGGGTAAACAAGGATAACCTGAAATAAAAGATAGTAGAACTATTGAAAAATTCGATATGCCTACAAAATTATAATAAAAAACACGGACGAGTGGGTATTGCTCTGCTGTACAGTAGGTTACAAGTGGATCACTGCAAATTTAAATTCAATGATATAATATCATTGTACAAGAAAAACGATTCTAACGGAGATGGCCAGTCAGCCCATGATATTATACTAAGTAAATTTGATGATATTAATGTGAATATAGTAATTTATAAATAACCTATTTACTATTTTTACTATTATTATTTATACGGTAGCCGGTAAGTTGAATTAGTATTATAAAATTACAGCATAATAATTAAAATCGTTATTCTTGCCTCTTGGTTATTTAATAATATTAATACATATTATGTAATTTCCTTAAATTTGAACATAAAATAACTATAAAAAAAATATATATTTTTGAGATTTTTTGGTTACAAAATAACCTATTTGCGTGGAACATTGTTTTTAATTTTCAATCCTTAGGTATAAAAGTAGAATATTTTTTAAATGTTTAACTACAAAATAATTATTAAATTTTCAATTTGATAAATTTTGTCAAAATTTGGCTTTAAATGATTATAAAAATAAATTGTGCTTATGTATTTTTAATATATTTCAACAGCTATTGCAGCAATATATCAGGAGCCTTGTGTTACATTTTCACGCATTTTCACCCTACAAATAAAATTTTATTTACAATTATAGAAAGAAAAATTAAAAAATTTAAGAATGACAACGTCCGCAAACAGCCTAAAAAAGAATCGAAATATTTTCAAAATTTTATGGTGTATAGAAAATGAAAATTTGAACATTCAGTGAAACTTTCATGTATTTAAGGCTATTCGTTTTTGAATTACAACAAAATAAAAAAATCACTATCTACACGAGAAATCCAGTAAATATCCAACTTGAAAAAAATTTGAACTTCAAACGTTCATAAAAATGAAATTTGATTTGCTTGTAGGCATTTTTTTTTTTTTTTTGATAAACGTAGAAAAACTTATGAGGCATCTTGTATTACATTTTCAAATCTTAGATTTAAATAGAAACATTTTTATGAATTTAACTCAAAATAATTTGCTCATTTCCGTGAATATTACGTATTATGTCAATATTTGAACCTTAAATGCTTTAAATAAAATAATTGTGACTATGGATCTTTAATATTATTCATCTGTCTTTCAAACAATTCAAGATATTTTTTCCAACAAATAAAATTTTGTTGTTATTTATAGAATAAAAAACTAAAAAAATTGAAAACTCAAAATGTCCGTAAACAGCTCAAAAGACAAAATATTTAAAAATGTTATGGTGTATAGAAATTGCTAATATAAACATTCAGTCAAAATATCACGTATCTACAGTCATTCTTTTTAAACCAAAATCGATTTTGCGTAAAAATTCACCTTTTTATTTAATTTTTCTTTTCTTTTTCCCGGTGGTTTTGAAAACAACTGGAAAATTATTTTTGACTCCTTAAGTACCAACTAGATTCACTTTCCTGTCAGAAAACATACTTTTGAAGAAAATCCAATCATTTTTGCTGTCTTAAAAGGCGACGACAGATACAAAAAAATGTGAGTTCGGGGCTTATAGCACTTAAAAACACAATAGGTAATAAGCGCTATAATACAAGCACTTAAAAACAGTAGAATATGCATTAAAAATTAAAAATTATTAAATATTATTTGTATTATTCTTTTTAGCTGTTTAATGTTGTTCTAACGTTATTTTATATTTACGTGTTGTTCTGATAACATATATTATAACTAAGGTCAATTACTAAAAAAGGTGGGTAAGTGGATGTCGCTCTGTTGTACAGTAGGTTACAAGTGGGTCACTGTAATGGATGGTGTTAAATTTGAATTCAATGATATAATATCATTGTATTAGAAAAAAGATTCTGAGCGAAAACGGTCAGTCAGCCTATGATATTACCAAGAATATTTGATGATATTATTGTGAATAAAGTAATTCATATATAACCTATTTATGTGGAGCCTTGTTTTCAATTTTCAATCCTTAGCTATAAAAGTTGAACATTTTATAGATTTTTAACTACAAAATAATTATTAAATTATAAATTTTATAAATTTTGTCGAAATTTGAACTTTAAATGCTTATAAAAAAAATTGTGCCTATGTATTTTTAATATTTTTCAACTGCTATTGTAAAAATATATCAGGAGCCTTGTATTAAATTTTCAGGCTTTATTTCCCGACAAATAAAATTTTATGGTAGACAAACTTATGGGTAATCTTGTATTACATTTTCAAATCTTAGATTTAAAAAGAAAAATTTTTATGAATTCTCAACTCAAAATAATTTGCTAATTTTCGTGATTTTTGCGTATTTTGTCAAGATTTGAACTTTAAATGCTTATAAATAAAAACTGTGACTAAGGATTTTTAATTTTTTTCATCTGCCTTTGAAACAATAACCTAGGAGCCTTATATTAAATTTTCAAGCTTTTTTACTCAACAGATAAAATTTTATTGATATTTATAGAAAAAAAAACTAAAAAAAATGGAAACTGACAATGTCCGTAAACAGCTCAAAATAAGTCAAAATATTTGGAAAATGTTATGGTGTATAGAAAATGAAAATATAAACAACCAGTGAAAATTTCATGTGTCTACGGTCATTTGTTTTAAAGTTACAACAAAAACCAAATTCAATTTTGTGAAAAATCGATTTTGCGTAAAAAGTCCCGTTTTTCCTTATTTTTTCTTTTGTTTTTCTTGGCGCTTTTGAAAATTACTGGGAATTTTAAATTTTGACCTCCCAATGCACCAACGATATTCACTTTCCAATCGGAAAAGATACTGAAGTTGAAAATCGAAACATTATTTCGACTACTTATCGTGTACACGGACACAAAAAAAAATAAAAAATAAATATATAAACACACATCATTGTAAAATCAATACATTCATCGTTCCACTCAGAATCTAAAATAGTTGAAAGGAACACTCTATTGAAGGTTAATTCAATATATTTTAATGTTTATTTTTACAAATTAACGGGTTGAATTAAGTAATCTACTTTTTAATTTAACTTTCCTAAACTCATAAATGAGTAAAGTTAACAACTAGCAATCCTAAAACAGTGGGCAAGTGGGTGTCGCTCTGCTATACAGTAGGTTACAAGTGGGTCACCGTAATGGATTGTGTTAAATTTGAATTCAATGATATATTATCATTGTATAAGAAAAAAAGTTCTGAGCGAAGACTGTCAGTCAGTCTAATATGTAATACTATAAGAAATATGTAACAATATGATGATATTATTGTGAATAAATTAATTTATACTATATAACGTACTTGGAAGCAGTGGCGGACTGGGAGAAAAAACGTCCCGGGAAAATCATAATTTTAAAGGCCCTCAGTATACTAGCGGCCCATTTTATAATATATGTATTTATTTTGTAAACACAATTTAGCTTTTAAATTTTTAAATATTTTAATTAATTGATATAAAACAAAATAAAATAACTATTGTAAATTTGTTAGTTAGAGTATATATCTCAAGTAATTGTTATGAAGTATGCAATTTAAACTAAAATCAATTTTATTTTAATTAGAAAGTTTATCATTTAATTAATCACTTTTAGTTTTTAACATATTAATAATATCATCATTATCAATACTAAATAAAACATTTTTTTTGACTGCCATCATTATAAATGCGTCCAATTTTTCTTCACCCATTGAATTTCTCAGACGAGTTTTAATTATTTTTAATATTGAGAAAATGATATGGTATATGCTATACTTATATTAATAATTTTAATAGAAATTCAGTTAGATCTTTAAAATAAAATACATACAAATTATTGGAACATTCTAATTGCATATTTACTTGAGTACACGGTAATGTCAATATAAGTATTGATAAGCCACAGTCAAGTAATTATTTTTATGTATTGCTATATAAATTATATTTTAAAAGAACATCTGGGTTTTTATGTTTAATATTACATACTTATTACTTATTAGATTTAGATAATATTTTAATTTGTAAGAATGTCAGAATAATAATATAATATTAATAAATACATTTTTTATACCGCGAGCAGCGGCCCACCGGTAAATTTCCCGGTATCCCGGTCGTCCAGTCCACCACTGCGTGGAAGCTGGTTTTAAATTTTCAATCCTTAGATATAAAAGTTGAACATTTTATAAATTTTTAACTACAAAATAATTATTAAATTTTAATTTTGACGTATTTTGTCAAAAATCGAACTTTAAATGCTTATAAAAAAAATTGTGTATATGTATTTTTAATATTTATCAACTGTTATTGCATTTATATATCAGGAACTTGTATTAAATTTTCAAGCTTTTTCGCCCAACAAATACAATTATATATAAATTTATAAAAAAAAAATTAAAAAAAATATAATTTGAAAGTTTCCGTAAACAGCTCAAAACGAGTCTAAGTTGTATGGTGTACAGATATGTATATAGATATGATATGATATGTGTATAGATATGTGATATCTTATATAAATATTAATTTCAAACACTCATAAAAATGTAATTTGACTTTCTTATAAACCAGAGATACCTATCTATTTATTTTTCAGCGGAGTCAAAAAAAGTATTATCTTTTTTCCTGCAGATATGACTAATTGTCATGTTAATAGGTAATAATATACATATTACCTATAGTGTCTATATATACTATTTAGGTAGGTTATATTTATTTGTTATATATTTTTTTGATACTACCTATTAAAATTAATTTGTCTATAAAATATTTAATGTTATTGCTACCTAGGTAATATTGTGTGAGCCATTAAATTATTAAATAAAAATAAATGACGATAATTACAATTTGAAATGTTCGTTACACTAGCACTACAACCTAAACTATTTTCTTCGAATTTGGTTCCATACTTAAGTAACCGAATAGTAACCATTCGTAACCGAAAAATTGGAATTCGTAACCTAAACCAAGTACCCGGAAAACCGTTTCACGACTCTACACAAACTGTTATTAGCAAACAAAAATTATAATTTTGTGATAGTTTCGCATTAAAATAACAAAATTAATGATAGTGTCATCAATATTGTCCCGTTGTCCTGACAAAAGTGCTGCAGGGAGCATTTTGTCCAGTTTTTCATATCTGTCACGTTTTAATCCCGTTTTTCTCATTTCTGTTAATGTATAACTTTTGAGGTTTAATTTATGATAAAATCGTTTTTTTTTTCGATATTTTTGTATGACGTTATTCAATAGAATACCATACAGAATCTATATGTACTTTTCAGTGGTATTTTTTTAGATTCTTGTTTTGACCATTTTAGCAGGTATTAAATATAAAATGAATGTCACATTATTATTGTCGGCGGCGTAAAACGTAGGTACTTACACTGAGTTGTACCTAATAATATAAAATTGTTCTATTATAGTACAATCCCACTCGTAACCCACAAGTTCATTTTCAAATGATTGCGTGTTGCGAACTATAATATATTAAAATCTCTTTATATTTTACAATATAGTAGATTACTAACTACTAGTAATTTCATAATATTCATAATACTTACCTATTACATATATTATGTAAAACATTTTAAATGTTTGTAATTTTTATTACTAGGTACACTATAGATATTTAGTCTGTACTATGTACTCTGTTGGAAGTAGTTGGTATAGTCGTTACTGGCGTAGGTCAAGTGGAGTGATAAACCGTAGGTAAAATTACCAGGTACTGGCTACTAATATAGCACTACCAATGAATGTTAAATTAATTTATTATTTTAGATTCTGAGATGAATGTATTGATTTTACAATGATGTGTGTCTTTATATTTTTTTTTTATTTTTTTTTGTGTCTGTGTACACGATAAATAGTCGAAATAATGTTTCGAACTTCAGTATCTTTTCCGATTGGAAAGTGAATATCGTTGGTGCATTGGGGAGGTCAAAATTTAAAATTCCTAGTAATTTTCAAAAGCGCCAAGAAAAACAAAAGAAAAAATAAGGAAAATTTAATATAAGGCTCCTAGGTTATTGTTTCAAAGGCAGATGAAAAAAATTAAAAATCCTTAGTCACAGTTTTTATTTATAAGCATTTAAAGTTCAACTCTTGACAAAATACGGAAAAATCACGAAAATTAGCAAATTATTTTGAGTTGAGAATTCATAAAAATTTTTCTTTTTAAATCTAAGATTTGAAAATTTAATACCAGATTACCCATAAGTTTGTCTACCTTTATCAAAAAAAAAAAAAAATGTCTACAAGCAAATCAAATTAAATTTTTATGAGCGTTTGAAATTCATATTTTTACGACATTTGATATTCACTCGATTTCTCATGTAACGATTTTCTTATTTTATTGTAATTAAAAAACGAATGACTGTAGATATTTGAAAATTTCACCGAATGTTTATATTAGCATTTTCTATACACGATAAAATGTTGAAAATAATTTGACTCTTTTTGAGCTGTTTACGGACATTGCCATTTTTCAATTTTTTTAGTTTTTTTTTCTATAAATATCAATAAAATTTTATTTGTTGGGAAATAAAGCTTGAAAATTTAATACAAGGCTATTGATATAGTTTTACAATAGCAGTTGAAAAATATTAAAATTACATAGGCACAATTTTTTTTTATAAGCATTTAAAGTTAAAATTTCGACAAAATTTATAAAATTTATAATTTAATAATTATTTTGTAGTTTAAAATGTATAAAATGTTCAACTTTTATAGCTAAGGATTGAAAATTGAAAACAAGGCTCCACGTAAATAGGTTATATATAAATTACTTTATGCACAATAATATCATCAAATATACTTAGTAACATCATAGTCTGACTGACCGTTTTTGCTCAGGATCGTTTTTCTTATGTACAATGATATTATATCATTGAATTCAAATTTAACACCATTCATTACAGTGACCCTTGTCACCCTTGAAACCCTTACTTACTAGGTTTCACTATAGCTGTTCTAATTATTAATTTTGACGTCAGGGAATATAACATCTGACTTATAAATACGTTGCATAGCTAATTCGAAACGTCGTTTGGATTTTATATTATGAATTGTTTAATTTTTTTTGAAATTACAAAAATATTAATATAAGACAGTATATTATGTATTTTCTCAAATACTAAAATATTATTAATCATTGATTTATATTTTCGTTAAAAATGTATTGTATGTATATTATAGATTATATGTAACAGATTTTTTTCTTAGTCAGTGGTTAAAATGTCTATAATATGTTCTAACAAGTATAGACCCTCCCCCTCCCCTTAAAAATATTATGATTGCGCCACTGCCTGGCGTAGTAGTTAATTAGGGTGTTCTTCGGTGTTGGCGCGTTGTACGGACTCGACAACCCTTCGTATATGTAAACTTATCCTTTTTCGGCGTGACAGCACTTGCGTCGCGCCACCCCCGAACGATGGTAAGGGATGATTTCGACAACGTCGCCACGTTGCGCGTTGCTTTTTTGTTCGACGACCACTCGAGAAACACAGATGAATTTCCTTGCCCCAGACGGCCCGACCTCTCTTCACCCCGTCTGCTTATACTGCCTGCCCTTGAATACATATATAAGGTTGCACCCAAAAACCGCACACTTTTGATTTTAGCCCTAAAAAGGTCGATAGCCAAAAACCGCACAGCTTATCGGTCATTGTACAACAAATTACCGTACATTTATAGTGGGTTAAAACCGCATACTATTTTTAGTGAAAATAGTGAAAAGATAAGATTATAAGATATGTACTATATGTACAATTGTTTCAATTTTGGGAAGAATTTTTACGTGACGGAGATCTTATGAAGTTTTTAAAAAACGTTGGCAGTCGGTTTCAGCCAATCAAACTTTGAAAGTTTAAAATTTTTTTTAAATTTATATTTTAAATTTTTGAATATACCTATACATTTTTCGTTTTACATTTTTTAGATGAACTATGAGAATAATGAGAACAAATAATTAATTATACATATACATATGCGTTTTTTGTTTATCGACCTTTTTGGGATCAAAATCATAAGTGTGCGGTTTTTGGATACGACAATTTTTAAAATTGTGTGTTTTTCATCTATTAAATATGTGCGGTTTTGTTAAACCATTTATATTTTATTTTTTTTATACATGACGTATAATACAATATTATACAATTTACATCACTGGGTACAAGTGAACTTATGATATATCATGCATTGATGTACCGAGACGAATCAATAATTGTTATAAGTTTATGACACTATATAGTTAGGTACCTATCAAATAAAAAAAAGTGGTGTTTGTGTGACTTAGCACGTTAGTCAATATTTTCCACATGGAAGAAAATGTATGAACCATAAATATGTATTAATAAGGACCTAAGTAAGTAAGTAACCGTTAATTGTATTTAAACATAATGGGAACTGGAAATATACCTAATTAAGTAAAATTATCTAAATGTATACATTTTTTTCGTTTCTATAGAATATTATGAAATAAATAGAAATAATACTATATGAAATATATGGTGGTAAACAAAGCGTTAGAAATAAAATATCTGTACCCAGCTCAAAAACATATTTATGTTAAAATTTTTTTTTTTTTAATTATTATTAGTCGGCAACAATTTAAAAAAAAAGATGGACAAGTTAGTGTATACAGTATAGGCAGTAGTTGTCGAGTATGTCATTGTAGATAACGGATGTGTTATATTTGAATTCAATGATGTATGTACGAATTCAATGATGTACGAAAAACGATTTTGAGCAGAGACGTCGTCGTGTCCCCCTATAAATAAAACATGTATAAATAATCAAATCGGATAATTAACGAAAAAATATTGATAAAAATCAAAAATATATCATGGATATACTGAAATAGCGTCATTTTCCGGTAAAGTTTTTTTTTTTTTTTCAGGCAAACTGAAAAGAAACCGAATCCGAAATTTGAGGTTTTCCGGGAGAACCGTATACTGGAACCGGTACCGAAAATATCGTCAAGTCGTAGAATATTATATTATTGTACTCATGATACACCAGTCGCGGCGGAGAACCATTATATATTTTTAAACGACCCGCCGCAATAGCAATCGACATCGGAACCGGAAGGCCAGCCGTCAGTCACTCTTGTATGTTTCGGATGTTCTTCAATTGCACTACCTTGGAGCCCTGCTCGTCGTAATCGGCGCTCTCGATGCACACCCGGTGGAAGTACGACGACGAGGCCATCACGGAGCCGCCGATCCACGTGGAATACTCGCGCTCTGGCGGCGCGGCGATCCCGACCTCCGTGTTGGGCGAGTTCCCGTGGATCATCGCCTTCAGCCGTTCGGGAAACCCCTGGAACAGCGTGTTGCCGCCGGCCAACAGGATGTTGTCGTACATGTCGTTGCGTTCGTTGACGTTGCAATCGCCGATCGACGCTTGTAACTGGCTGTGGATGCCGTCCACCACGGGCATGTCGATGTGCGTGAGCAAAGTGGGATCGAACATCGCTTCGGGGCATCGGATGCTGTATAGTATAAATGGATTTGGAGAGATGAAGAAAATTAATTCGACCGGGCCGACCCACAGCGCGAACCGCACGCAGTCGTCCAGATTTCAGTTCACAACAGGACGAAATTATTCTTTTCACTTTATCACTCGATATGGGCTTAAAAAAGTCTTGAGTGTACCTACAATACCTATAGGTACACTTATAAATCAGAATCGAAACTTATTCCGTCAATTGTCTGTTTTTTTTTTTAATATAATCTATAATTCAAGGCTGGTCATTAACGAGTTAAAAAGATTAAGTAAAGTTATAAAATTCGTATGCATCTAATGATGACTCAATTTCGACGTTTAATTTCTAAATTTATATTGAGAAATAAACGTGTTAAATAAGTTATTAGTAGGTAGTACGAGTTGGTACAAAAGATAAAAGTCAATTGTACCTACGTGGCCTGGTATATACTTTATAGACTGTTATACAGTATAATTTATTATCGATCTTTAATTTTACAATAATATAATTTTATTAAAACGGTTCACTCCGTTTCTATAGTAGGTACTATATCAAAGTCAAGGTTGTCAAGTTAATGATATTTTTTAACTCAGTTAAGTTGAGTTCATTATTATTTTTTCAATTAAATTAAAAATTTAGTTAATAGACATTTTTTTGTATAGCAATTGAGTTTAAAATCAAGAGGACGTGATACACCCGCATGTGCTGTCTCCGTCATACAAGTACATAACATAGCAAATTGTACGCTCAGAAAAACACGTGTAGCTCCGTTAATTTAAAAATTAGAGTGAATTGACCTCTTATAAAATTTAAAGGTAAGATTATTATCTAGACAACCTCATTGGTTTTTTATAATATTTTAATTTTTAAGCTAGTTGTGAGTACTTTAAGATCTATAAACAATTTACAATTTTAAAATATTAATAGCTCGCTTAAAAATTAAAATATAATGAAAAGGCTAAGAGGATGTCTAGATAATAATCTTACCTTTAAATTTTATAAGAGGTCAATTCACTCTAATTTTTAAACTAACGGAGCTACACGTGTTCTGCTTTGCGTCGAATTTGCTATGTTACGCACTTGTAAGACGGAGACAACACATACGGATATCACGTCCTCTTAAGTTGACAAATACCATTAACTTCTTTTAATTTAAATTAATAAGATAAGTTTATAAAAAAAATGCATTTATGAGGTATTATTTAATAAAATAAGTGATAATCACTTGAATAGTAATATATACATTGGTAAGTATATTAAACAATCTACGATGATCATTATTGTACTAATAAAAAATAATTAATAACTAATGAGCAATGAATAGGTATTATGATTTATGAATATAATTCGTGGCATTATAGGCTATTGATGTTTTCATACGGGCGACTAATGTTACACTTATATTAATATTTATAAGTAACTTGTTAATTCAATATATTATTATAGTTTTTTTCTTTTAACATAAATACGAAGTTCTTTGTAAATATATTATTTTTTTTTCTAATAATATTTTCTATATTCTGCGAACTTACAATAATTATTGTAAGCCGAAAACCCGTGATAAACAAAATATTTTTCTGGATAATAGAAATATTTAAAGTTAACTTAATTGCGAAAATAAAGAAAAATATGAGTTGATTTAAAGTTGATATAGAGGCAATGATGAGTTAAGTTAAAGTTAAGTTAATAAGTTAAAAACTTAACTTTGAAGATGACTTCTAACTTATTAACTCGTCAGTGCCCAGCCTTGATCAGAAAGTGTTGCAACAGGTTATCATTTTTAAATACCAAATTATTTATTTTTGTCCCATAATCAACTTATCTGGCCACCGCTAGTCCGGGTGAAACGAAATTATTAATATTTATTAGTTAGGGCTTATATTTATATAAAGTGGATTAGGAAATATTAGCTTTGGTTACATAGGTACCTATCTACCTAGAAGTGGCTATTTGAAAAAGCTACTGAAATTCTAGCAATAAACTTCCCGCCCCTGACCCGGGATCGCACAATACACTATTTTTCAATATTGTAAAGTATACTCGAATAAAAGTATTCAAATCCTTTCTCAAAGTATAAGTTGTGTTTAAAATCAAATACTACATAATTTACAAATACTTATTCTTTTTAGCTAATATTTTTTCTATTTTAATTTTTGATCACGTAAAATAAAAACAAAAATTTGGATAAATGGGTACCGTTCCGCTGTACATTATATGTATCGTGTGGGCCACTGTAATGAGTATTGTGTTAAACTTGATTTCAAAGACATAAAATCATTAGTTTAGGGCAGTGAAGTTGTTGCATTTGCATGTTTTTTGTAAATGCTTATATTTATTGCTAAGTGAGCTTAAAATATGTTTCGTTAAACTCTTAATTTAAACAAAAAAAATTATAATGCAATAAATGCAATTTTGGTGATTTTTTTAAATTTTACTGCAATTTTAACTATCTTTCATAATTTTCGTTTATATTTAAGATTATATAACTTAATATATAAAATTAAAGTAACTAAACGTAACAGTGAACAAATTTCTAAAATTTTGTAGAAGTAAAAAAAGTAGTACAATTATTAAATTCAAATGATGCTATTTCTAATGAACAAGCTCAACATCTTTTGTCGGATAGTTCCATGGAAACCAACATGATATTCATTCATTTCAATTATGGTTTCATACCAGCAGAAATTAATAAACACGAAACCCAACGTGTTCCATTAATCAAAGCTTTGCAATAATGTAAGCAATATTCATATTTAATTTTTATTATTATTATGTATTAATATATTTGATTTTATTGATTATAATTAAATTTTTTCAATGCAATTTTTTAATATATTTTAATGCAATAATGCAATTAATTTAGTGTGTTTTTTAATGCAATAACTTCACTGCCCTAATCATTATATACGAAAAACGATTCAGCAAAGTTGGCCTATATTAGGTATTAAAAGTTTATTTTATGATAATATTGCTATCAAAGTCATTTATTTTACTATTAGTAAAACAGTAGGTTGAATTAATATTTAATATATTTCAAAAGTTTCAAGTACCTGCTCACGAAATTTTGAAAATCCAAAAAATAACTAAAACCGTTATTCTCTGTTTAAAATTTAAAAATTTAATTTCGTTTAAATTTGAACTTAAAATATATATTAAAAAAACTGTGTTCATATAATTTTTAGACATTTTTGGTCTTTTGGTTACAATATAAAATATTTTAAATTTTCAATCTTTAGCTATACAAATTGAGCATTTTATAATTTGTATAAACTACAAAATAATTTGCACATTTTCGTCATAGGTGCCTAATTTGAACTTTAAATGCTTAATATAGACAAATATGTCTAATATGCTTATGTATCTTTAATATTTAAAATATTTATAATTATTATTATAATAACTTATAATGACCCTTACATAACATTTTAAACTTTTTTGTCTTAAGAACAATTTCTTATTGACAATAATTTAAAAAAAACTATTCAAAAATCGTCTTTGAATAGGCAAAAAAAGTCAATATATTTTGAACATATATTGATTTTATAATTTTATGATTTTTATATCGATTGAATAAATTGTTTTCTGCTTTTAAAAATATATATTTAAATTCGTTAGGATTTTAATGGAGTTTAATTTAGATCGATCATCCCACTCTTTATTAAATGTCGATTCTGGAATTCCCCTTGAATTTGATTTTAAAATTGAAGAATGTTCAAATTGGTAAAATCTCTATTTTACGAATATACAAGGGACAAAAAATAAAATATACTTATTAGAGAAACACAGTGGCTAGAAACAACTAGTCCATCTACTACTATGTATCGGCGCCAACTTTTTTACACTATCGTCACTTTTATTTACTAGTTCGAAATTCATAGAAAATGTTCCATTAATATCCAAGATTTGAAAAATGAATACAAGATTCCTCATAAGTTTTCCTACTATTAAAAAAAAAAACAAAAGTTTACTGGAAATCCAAACTAGTTTTTTATGGGAATTTTTTTTTGTTGAAGTTTAATTGTTTTTGACATCTTATCTCAAAGAAAAATGTTTTAATTATTTTGTTGCAATTTAAAAATATTAGGTAGGTACTATTATAATATAACATTATCGGATGCGTATAATCTTATACTATAAACTATTATTTGTAACACATGTTTTTAGATTATAATTTTTTTAGTCCATTTTTATTTGAGTAAATTGTATTTGAGTTGTATCATACATTGTTTCAATTATATATTTTAATTTAATTATTAATTAAATTAATAATTATTATTATTATGTAGGTATATCGTGAAATATATTAAATAAAATAATAATATATTAATAATAATATGAAAAAAAGCTAAGATACTATGTGTTAAAATCAAAACACTCTTTCTGGTAGAAATATTGTGTACAGGATAAAAAAAAAAAATTAAACACCATTGTAAAACCACTAGCTTCCTCGCTCCGCTCAGAATCTAAAATATACATCTATTGGCTACTATGAATACAAGTGGATCCTGAGCTTTTTTTTTTGGTCAAGTCACCTTAAGTTTCATGTATTACCTTAACAGCTTATGTTGTGAGTAAATCAACTTTTTAACTTTTAAATTATAATTTAAGTATAACGTAGAACATTGAAATACCATGTTTCAGATTATTTGGAAGAACAGTCAGTTCGTCATTTAATATCGACCCATACTTACGTTGACAATTATACATAGTAGTATCATTATAGTTATTATTAATAAATAATATTATGAAGTTAAAGAGTTTGTTTGGATGAACGTGCTAGTCTCAGGATAGTGGTTCTTATCACTACTGGTTCGAATTCAAAAATTATTTTTGTGTTGGATTTAAACCTGTCCTTGCAAATCGATTTTGCCGACGCTCTAGAAAAATATCTTCACTATCATAATATAGGTATATTTAAAGTTTTAAATACAATCTCAAAAATAGACCAATGAGTGATTTAAAACTTATTATCCATGCTGATGTAAGACCTCACAATGATCATTGATGTCGGTACAATGTGCTAATAGTAGACGAAGTAGCTTGTTCTTTTGATAGACGAGGAAAAGGCCCCCGATATATTGTGTTGAGTGTGAGAAATGGTCAACTTCAGCGAGTTTCTGAGCTTTACAGATCTTATAACCCACTTCAATATCCTTTAAGGTTTCCGTATGGCGATGACGGGTACTGTATAAATAATCTACAATATAATGGTACTGATAAATCTAAAACTGTAGTAATGTATGCAGTTGTATGTCCTTAGACGCATGATGAGAATTGATGACTTTAACAGATCAGTTTATTTCAAAGGATTATTCAACCAATATAGTGTTGATATGGCGGCAAAAATGATATCAGAGCGGCATGAATTTATCAAGAGAAATCAAACATGTGTGCACGTGTTACATAAATGGGCCATCAAACGCAAAAATAATTTTTCAATTCGAACAAGTAGTTCCTGAGATTAACGTGTTCGTCCAAACAAACTCTTAAGCTTTATATTACTAGTATTTACTATATAGATTATATTATTATTATAATTAATAATTAAATTGCCGTGATATTATTCCCACATGGTATTTTAGTGGTGATATTGTGCGGTCACGTGTTAGTTCACGGTAGTTTACCGGTGATATTTTGTTGGAAATTCAGAATAAAATATACTAACGCTTCATTATTGATGTTGACAATCATTCCGTCTGGCAACGTGTATCTCTGCTCCTTGTCCTTGCCAAAATTCGCCAGTTCCTTTTCAAAGTCTACAGCACTGTAGCAAAATGTTTCTTTTATGTGTTTAATTTTTTCCCAGTCTTTCATCGTGGTCAAGCTATAACCTCGACTGTTAATCATTTGCTTGAGAAACTGAGTCAAGTGCCATCCGCCGATCGGCATACTTCGCAAGGCGTGCGAAATCGGAAATCCTTCGTAAATGGGAACTATTTGTGTGCTCTGGTACCCGGAATCGACCACCATGCCAGTGGTCTTGCCGACGCTGTACAGAGCAAGTGTTGCCTTGTTTACCAACGACATCTTGGGCACGTTGAACACTTCGAACATGATCTATATAGGTAAAGCAATTAATCGGGAAGACGGCTATTGAATATACTATAAGTACCTATAACACTTGAAAGTTTAGATATTTAAAATTAAAATATAATGGTATAATAACAAATTATTGCTAGGGCCCGGGTGATGATGACCATTGGCGCAAATAGGGGGGGGGGGGGCTTGGGGGGACTTAGTCCCCCCAAATGTCGGTCAAGTCCCCCCAGTTCAAAATCTAGTAATTAGTACTAATTTTTTTATTCTGTGGTAATAAGCAATATGGCCTATGGTGAGGGGGGCTTGAGTCCCCCCAAAAACTTTAGTCAATTTGCGTCTATGATGATGACATTTAAATCTTTCGATTGAGAGAAAAACTACGAGTTAATTATTTGTCATTATTATATTTTTATATTTTCCACAGATCTAAAAAGAACCCACAACTTTATAAATCGTAATTTTAATTTTTAAATCAGTCGATAATTTTATACATTTCAACATTTCTAAAGTATGTAGGTCAATAACAAATAACATTTTAAAGGTCATTTTTATAGTTTTCTCATAAACATCCCGAACCTTATTATCACTAATTATTAGTCTGCTATGACTTATCAAAATGAACTGTGTACAATTTCTTAAATGTCTAAACATAATATCTATTAGAGTTAACTTACTATTAAGTAGATACCTATATAATATATTAAAATATATTGATTTCAAGAACAAAAAAAAAAAAAAAAATGTGTTGTATTAATATGTTCTCTGAATTCTTTTCGAAATATTAGAGAAACCATTTTATAGATTACTAACAGCTAATTTATAGTTTCAATCGAGTAGGTACCTGTTATCTAATTAAATATGTATATTTATCATAATATCATCTTAGTGTACCTAAATACTTAATGTTGTTGTGTCTAATCTCTGTTTAATGTTGTAAAGACAAATGGTCTTAGGTGAGTATACTTAGATATTTTAATATAATATTGACCTCATAAAGTTTTTCCCGCGACGGAATTGGATTGTGAACCGGCTCCGTGAGTAAAATTGCATAATTTTCCGGTGGTATCAACAGCTGTTCGTAGAACATATGAAACCAAACCTCTTCCATAGCATCCCAATCAGTAATGAGACAGTTATGTATCGGAACACTGGTTTCCAAAATACCCTTGTTGTCGTGGCAAAACTGACCGCCATAAACGGGCCTCTGCGTAGATCCCAGCCCAACAAGCTAATATTATGTAAACGTAGTTAGAGGCGTGTTTAACGAGGGGCAAAGGGGGCATTTGCCCCCGGCGTCCAAATTTGAAAATATTTCATGGGCGGCATTCGTATATACTAATTTGTTCATAATATATGTGTACTTCCGGCGACATTACACTTTAATACGGCACTGAACGTAGTAACTGATATAATATTTAAATAAACGAATAGTTACTTAATATATTATTTAGAATTATTTTTTATGATTAAAATATATACTATATACTTGTATTGTTCGTAAATCAATTTTAGATTCTGAGCGGAGCGAGACGTACATTTCTCCAGCCCCATCCATTCCTAATTTTCCAAACTTTTCTACGCCAGTATTTAGCATGTAATTTGCATGAATTTGTACGACAGTTTCCGAAATTTATGCGGCACCGGTTCACCCGAAAAAGTCAATTCTCTATGGGCAGGGGCGGAGGAAACGTTTCTCCAGCCCCACCCAAATGACGTGCTAAATACTGGCGTAGAAAAGTTTGGAAAATTAGGAATGGGTTGGGCTGGAGAAATGTACGTCGGAGCGAGGAATAGCTAGTGGTTTACTTTATTTTTATTTATTTGTTTTTTTTCTTTATCCTGTATACAAAATTTTTACCAGAAGGAGTGCTTCGATTTCGACTTAATAGTACCTTCTCTTTTAGAAAATTGTATCAAGATGGTACTTAAAAGATGTCATTTTTCGATTTTCTCAATAGTTATTTAATGCCACGGGAAAAACCACCGAAAATTTACGAAAAATCGCTAAAAATGGGAATTTAATTTCTAACGCTTTGTTTATCACCATAGAAACGAAGAAAAAACAATAATATTATACTATTAATTCAACGTACAGAATATAATAAATAATAACATTATAAAATATCCAGATTGGCAAACCGTCTCCGCTCAGAATCGTTTTTCTTACACAATGATATTATATCATTGAATTCAAGTTTAATACAATCCATTATACATTGACCCACTTTTAACCTACTGTACAGCAGAGTGACATCCACTTACTCACTTTTTATTTTTGAAAATTACCAAATTGTAACTTAACACTAAGCTATGTTACTTTTTTTCAAAGTTAACTTTTAACTTTACGAGTTAACAAAAAAAAATACGAGTAACATTTAACTTAATTTAAATTTATTATTTTAAAATAACTTAACCTAACGAGTAACAAATCGTTAACTTGCCCAGCCTTGCATTACATAATCACGTTTAATATAATCAATTTAAAAGTCACACAGTATTCCGATAGTCTACGCGTCATAATTTTCGGACGATTTTTACTAAAATTTAATAAATGATGTACGAGACTTTGTGATTTGGTTTTAAAAATTTCTCAATCAAATATAAATTCAATTTTTTGCTGTATAACAATATTTGTTCGCTTACTTCTTCTCGTTGTTCTCCGTGAACAGTCGGAATTAATAACTGAGGTAAATGTTCACCGGCAAAACCAACTTTCAGTGAATAAGATCCATTATCACATACTATTGCAGCGCTATCCGCTAGAAATGAAATTTGTTCGTAAATATCAATCACTAATTATATATTTATTTTGAACTAACTATACAACAATATAATATAGGTAGGTACCTATTGCAGAACCTATAGCCATGTACAGAGATGGCCATTGACGAGTTAAATTTATTGAAGTTAACTTCAGCGAGTTCCTTATCTAATAGTAAGTTAGGTACTTTTAACCATTAGTTATATATTAATTAACGCGTTCAATTTGTCTTCACAGTCCACGATAACTTACTATTATGAGCAATTAATTTGTTTCATTGTTTTATTTCAAGTTAATTTTTAACTTAAATTTATAATTTAAAGCTTATAGGTATAAGCCCCATGGGCCATTATAGTTTTGAATACCTACATTATATTTGTCAATAATAAAAAAATATATTAATAATTGGAAGTTTCAAAAATTATTCATGAAATAGGCTCGTAATAGGCACCTACCAAATTATACTGTGGAAGTGTTTTGCACTATGTCTGGTTTCCAAAATAGTGATAAAGTTAACGTGCCTAGGTAGGTAAATAAATAACAAATACAAATTTATACAAAATATGTGAAATGCATAATTAAAGTATAGTAGAATGTTTACTGTGAATATGGTGATAGTTAGGGCCTTGATATAACTTTCATAAAAATATCAAAAAAGCCTTTTTCTTACAGACACGCAATAAGGGAACCGATAGCAAAACGATAGTTTTAACTTTCGGTATTTTCAACAATGATACAAAAACTAAGTAGATACCAAACTTAGGCACGCGCACAATAATTATAATTTTATAATTTCATCGTTGATATAAAAGTTAAGTACTTACTAGAATATGAAAGTACCTGCAGCAATTAATATTGTAATAAATATTTTTAAATTGTAAGACCTATATAAATTATACTACGTACTATATTATATCAGGCTAATTTGTTGAGCATTAGGTATAGTATTTTTAATTTTTAACTGAGTTAAGTTACTTTAATTTAAAAAAAAGAAAAGTGTCTAACATTTAACTTTGATTTTAACTTACATTTTTAAATATTTCTATACTAATTAAATTTAACGAGTTAAAAAAAATAGGTGATTTGTCCTGCATTGGAAAGTATATCCAGCATAAAAATATCATCAAATTTTAATGCGCGTGTTATTATATTTTGTACCTAGGTACGATAAAAATAATAAACCATTTTTTAATTGCGCAGTTAAATTTTCGTGGATTTATGGTATTATTATGACTTGAAAGTAATTGAAACATGCTAACACTATATAGAATTAATAAAATGTTTTTTAAATAGTTCTCGATAAATTAAATTAAATGTTCTTATAAAATGGTTAATTTCATTTTATTCTATAAATACAACATTGAAACTAAAAACACTATGAGTACATGCTTTTCAGTGTGATTCATACAATTTTTTTTTAATTTCAGAATTTGTTTCAGATTTAAAAAAAAATGGTGGGTAAGTGGATGTCATTCTGATGTACAGTAGGTTACAATTGGGTCAATGCAATGTGCTAGATTTGAATGCAATGATATAATATGATTGCATAAGAAAAACGATTATGAGTGAAAACGGTCAGTCGTCCTATGATATTTCTAAGTACCTATATTTGATGATATTATTGTGAATAAAGTAATTTATATATTTATCTATTTACGTGAAACCTTGTTTTAAATTTTCAATCCTTAGCTATAAAAGTTGAACAATTATAAATTTTTGACTACAAAATAATTATTAAATTTAAAATTTGATAAATGTTGCCAAAATTCAAACTTTAAATGCTTATAAAAAAAAAATTGTCTATTTATTTTTTATACTTTTCAACTGCTACTGTAACAATATATCAGGAGCCTTGCATTACATTTTTATGCTTTTTTACCAAATAAATAACATTTAATTGACATTTATAGAAAAAAATAATAAAAAAAATGGAAAACTGACAATGTCCGTAAACAGCTCAATAAGAGTTAAATTATTTTCAAAATTGTATGGTGTATAGAAAATGCTAATATAAACATCCAGTGAAATTTTCAAGTATCTACAGTCATTCGTTTTTTAATTACAATAAAATAAGAAAATCGGTACATGAAAAATCGAGTAATAATATGAATTTCAAACGCTCATAAAAATTTAATTTGATTTGCTTGTAGACATTTTTTTTTGATTAAGGTAGACAAACTCATGAGGAATCTTATATTACATTTTCAAATCTAAGATTAAAAAAGAAAATTTTTTATGAATTCTCTACTCAAAATAATTTGCTAATTTTCATGGTTTTTCCGTATTTTGTCAATATTTGAACTTTAAATGCTAATAAAAAAAAACTGTGACTATGGATTTTTAATTTCATCTGCCTTTGAAAAAATAAACTAAGAGCCTTCTATTAAATCGGCAAACTTTTTTACCCTACAAATAAAATTTTATTGACGTTCATAGAAAAAAAGACTAATAAAATTTGAAACTGAAAATGTCCGTAAACAACTCAATATATTTGGATAATGTTATGGAGTATAGCAAGTGCTAATATAAACATTATTTAGTCAAAATTTCATGTACCTACGGTCATTTGTTTAAGAGTTGCACCAAAAACCAAAATCGATTTTCTCGAAGAAATTCACGTTTTTCCTTAATTTTTCTTTTATTTTTCATGGAGCTTTTGAAAACTACTGGGAAATTTTTATTTTTGACTCCCTTAAAGTACTAACTAGATTCACTTTCCTATCAGAAAAGATACTGTTGAAGAAAATCCAAGCATTTTTACTGTCCTAAGGTGATTTAAAAATTTAAAAAAAATTAAAAAACTAAAACAAAAATTAAACATCATTGTAAAATCAATATATTCATTGTTCCACTCAGAATCTAAAATATAAACACTGGGTATAACTAGTGTAGCCTTGTCTAAATGAAGTCCAAAGCAATACAAATGGGTATCTAACTCTTTTTTCGAAACATTTTCTGGTGAGCTTATTACATATTACATATTATACATTATATTAGAATTAGTTACGGCTACGAAGTGTGGTTCAAATACTTGAAAGATCGCCAGAGACGTCCATCATGATTCCAGTACCTATACCGTACTTAAAACATATATTATAAAATACAAACAGAAATTATTGAGTTTAATATTGAACACTGTCTAAATACAAATTAAATATAATCCATCATACATTGTTTATCTTTATGTGTAAAATGTTTCTATGCAAACATAATATTACTTCCAAAAACCAAATTATTTAGAAACAACTATTGTTTAGTACCTACCTACTTGTTGGTGGTTAGATTCTACCATGGGGGTACCTTGGTCCCTAGTCACCTGGAGTCTGGACCCAGTTGGCGTGATTAGGAATTTGTCTCAGGAGGGATAGACATTTTTAGATTCTGAGCGAAGCGATGAATGTATTGAGTTTACAATGATGTTAGTTTATTTATTTTTTATTTTTTATTTTTAATTTTTTTTTGTGTCTGTCATCAACTTTTAGGACAGTAAAAGTGCTTGGATTTTCTTCAATAGTAACTTTTCTGATAGGAAAGTGAATCTAGTTGGTACTTTGGGGGGGTCGAAAATAAAAATGTCCTAGTAGTTTTCAAAAGTGATGTGAAAAACAAAAGAAAAATTAAGGAAAAACGGGAATTTTTACACAAAATCTGTTTTCGAGAAAATAGATTTTGGTTTTTGGTGTAACTCTAAAACAAATGAGCGTAGGTACATGAAATTTTGACTGAATGTATATATTAGCATTTTCTATACACCATAACATTTTCCAAATATTTTGAGCTGTTTACGGACATTTTCAGTTTCTATTTTTTTTAGTTTTTTTTTTCTACAAATATCAATAAAATTGTATTTGTTGGGTAAAAAATCTTGAAAACTTAATACAAGGCTCCTACTATATTGTTACAATGGTATTTGAAAAATATTAAAAATACATAGACACAATTTTTTTTTATAAGTATTTAAAGTTCATATTTTGACAACATTTATCAAATTTAAAATTTAATAATTATTTTGTAATTTATAAAATGTTCAACTTTTATAGCTAAGGATTGAAAATTTAAAACAAGGTTCCACGTAAATAGGTAAATATATAAATTACTTTATTCACAATAATATCATCAAATATACTTGGTAATATCATAGTCTGACTGACCGTTTTCGCTCAGAATCGTTTTTCTTATACAATGATATTATATCATTGAATTCAAATTTAACACCATCCATTACAGTGACCCATTTGTAACCCACTGTAAAGCAGAGCGACATCCACTTACCCACCTTTTTTAAATATAAAATACTAAAAAAATAAAATTAATATAATAAATACTAAAATTTCAAGTACAGTGGTGTGGTATCTAGAAATAGGTACTATTTTATCAAAAATCCTAAAATTAATATGTACATAAAATTATTAAATTTTGCATTAAAATTCTACACAATTTAGTACCTTTATAATATTATATTTAACAAAAATGAACTTTAGCTACATAGCATGTTTTTTTAATTTTTTTTTTATGAAATATACATAATTCAACAAGTTAAGTATGACGGTGCAAACAAAAATTGCTGAAATCATTATTTTGGAAGTTATATCCTTTGTTAGGTTACGATTTTATAAGTCTACGCACAACACTGTACTTTTCTGTCGCCTTTAACAAATTCAATTTTAGATTCTGAGCGGGGCGAGGAAGCTAGTGGTTTATTTTTTTTTTTCTTTATCCTGTATACAAAATTTCTACCAGAAAGAGTGCTTCGATTTCAACATATAGACCTTATTTTTTAGAAAATTGGATCAAGATGGTACTTTAAAGAGGTCATTTTTCTATTTTCTCAATAGTTGTTTAATA
This sequence comes from Sitobion miscanthi, assembly GCA_008086715.1. Taxonomy (NCBI): domain Eukaryota; kingdom Metazoa; phylum Arthropoda; class Insecta; order Hemiptera; family Aphididae; genus Sitobion; species Sitobion miscanthi. The sequence goes on from CM017801.1 coordinate 28,456,652, forward strand.
CCATAGGAAAAACTACAGACAAATTACAAAAACCAACTAAAAATGGGATTTTAATTTTCAACTCTTTGTTTATCGCCAGAGCAACGAATGAAAAATAAAATATTATATTATTAATTCAACTAACAGGCTATAATAATTAATAATAACAATATAAAAAATCCAGACTGACACACCGCCTCAGCTCAGAATTATTTTTCTTACAGGGCTGGCGTTATTTCGATGTGGGGGGAGGGGTGAGATCAAGTATTTGCCGACTGAAATATAATTTATGCCGACTGTAAAAATGTTAACCCGTAAAAACTAAAACCTATAAAAATTCCTGGTTTTCTGTATAATAGGTTATAATGTATCTGTATAATTTCTCTTAGTAATTAAAATTTGATAAATATTATATAAAAAAACATTATAAAAAAAAAGGCGGGTAAGTGGATGTCGCTCTGCTTTACAGTGGATTACATGTGGGTCACTGTAATGGACTGTAATGATATAATATCATTGTATAAGAAAAACGATTCTGAGTGAAAACGGTCAGTCAGCCTATGATTTTACCAAGTATATTTGATGATATTATTGTGAATAAAGTAATTTATACATAACCTATTTAATTGGAGCCTTGTTTTAAATTTTCAAACCTTAGCTATAAAAAGTGAAAATTAACAAAATAAAATTTTATTGATATTTACAGAAAAGAAAACTAAAAAAATTGAAAACTGACAATGTCCGTAAACAGCTCAAAAAGAGTCAAATTATTTTCAAAATGTCTTCGTGTACAGAAATGCTAATATAAACATTGAGTGAAATTTTCAAGTATCTACAGTCATACGTTTTTTAATTACAACAAAATAAGAAAATCGTTATACGAGAAATCGAGTGAATATCAAATGTCGTAAAAATATGAATTTCAAACGCTCATAAAAATTTAATTTGATTTTTTTGTGATAAAGGTTGACAAACTTATGGATAATCTTGTATTACATTTTCATACCTTAGATTTAAAGAGAAAAATTTTTATGAATTATCAACTCAAAATAATTAGTTAATTTTCGTGATTTTTCCGTATTTTGTCAAGATTTGAACTTTAAATGCTTATAAATAAAAACTGTTAAAACTGTGACTAAAGATTTTTAATTTTTGATAAAAATTTAATTTTACGTTCTTGTAGACATTTTTTTTTTTGTAAAGGGTAGACAAACTTATAGATTATCTTGTATTACATTTTCAAATCTTAGATTTTAAAAGAAAAATTTTTATGAATTCTCAACTCAAAATAATTCCTACAAAAAGTTGCACAAAAAACCAAAATCGATTTTCTCGAAAACAGATTTTGCATAAGAATTCCCGTTTTTCCTTAATTTTTCTTTAGTTTTTCATGTTGCTTTTGAAAACTACTGGGAAATTTTTACTTTTGACACCCTATAGTACCAACTAGATTCACTTTCCTATCAGAAAAGTTACTGTTCAAAATCCAAGCACTTTTATTGTCCTAAAAGGTAATGAGACAGACACCAAAAAAAAAACGCACATCATTCTAAAATCAATACATTCATCGCTTCGCTGAGAATCTAAAATAAAAAAAAAACACACATCATCGTAAAATCAATATATTCATCGCTTAGCTCAGAATCTAAAACGTTTGGAGCAAATTTCGAGTATGTACAGTTGAATTACAACAAAAGAACAAAATCGTTCGATGAGAAATCATTGTTATGTCAACATTCTAACTTCAGACACTCATAAAAAATTATTATGAATTTACGCTCATCTTTTTTTTTTTTACACTACAAGAATAACAACTTATGAGGGATCTTAACGCATTTTCAAGTTTTTTGACTGAAGTGACTATATTACCAACGTTTACATTATCAAACGCGGAACTCGGTCGCTGTTCTTGCTAGTAAATCTACGAATTGACGCGTAAATAGTGTTGCCTTTTGGAGTTTATAAGGAGCTCATGTCAACACGTAACACGACTAAACCGCAGACTTCAGGATTACATTTTGCTGTCGTTTATATTGTATAAGTGACTCACCCATGTAGGTGCTGTTCACGTGGGAAAGTTTAAATAAAATTATAATTATTCATATAACGATATTATCGTACAATTAAGTATAAAAATCGTTCTGAAGTTCGATCACAGTGGAAAGGGTTTGACCAATTTACCATAGACAATATTAATATATGGTACATAACTCGGATGAATAGCCATGAAAAATTTACACCCAGTATATAATAGTGATAGTGGATATAGTGCAGGGTTGGTGAACTTAAGGCACATGTTGACTAAACTTAAACAGATAGAAAAACAAAAATGGATAATATCTCATGGCTATATTATATGGTGTGACTTTCCGGTGAAATTTTTATTTTTAGTAGAGGTAAAAAACTTTTTGGAAAGTTTCTATTAAGATTTTTAATCTAAGTTATGAAAAAAACTGAAAAATAATTTACAACATTTTAAAGAGTATAATATATATAATATGATGTAAAAAAAAAACAAAATTGTTTGAAAATATTGACATACATGGAAAATTACTATTTTATCATTTGGTGAACATTTCAAGTGTTCATGGTTGTTAGTTTATTATTCAAAACAAAATATCAAAATTTGATAGATGAGAATTCGTTGATTTATCGATAAAAATCCAATATCATAAAATGTTTAAATTCAAACACTCATAAAAAAAATAAAGTGATTTTCCGGTAAACTTTTTTTGTTGAAAAAATTATTTTTTGAAAATTTCTTATGTAAGCTATGAAAGGAATGTTTTTTATGTATATAATTTCATATTTATGTATTTAAAAATCTCAAAAATATTTAAAATAATAAACTTAAATATATTAGGGTAATATGGTGTATACTATGCTCTAATACAATCTATGGTTTTATATGGAATTTCCTTTTAGGGTTCTGATCATCAAACCCATAGCTAGGTTCCAATAACTGGAGAACACTTTAAACTCTCTAATATTAAATATTTTTTTAACAAGCCTGGTTGGCTTTGTAATTCGTTACAAATTCACTCTATGTCTACATAAAGAATTAAAAATTTAATTTAATTTAAGTATTTCTTCGCTTCATGTATTGTATTTCGTACCTTATTATTTAAGCATGAATATACCATTATACTACCAAATCATTTTTATTGTGCTTGTTATAAGTTAATACTAATTTAGAACATATTTTACACAATTCAGACCACATAATGTATTTCAACATTTTTGTGTTTAATTTAAAATTAACCCTCAAAACTTTTATAATTTCCATAGTTTAAAAAAACTATTATTGCCATTATTTTTAATATGTGTAGCTTAGCGTAATTTTTTTTTACACATAAAGATAAATTTCTTTATAAAACTACATTTTTACAAGTATATATTTATTATTAATAAATAAACTAATATGTATGTTATTCTACAATTAATAATAAATAATAATACATTTATTCCACAAATAAAAAAAACAAACAAGTACAGATGTTAACTATATTATATAAAATAAAAAATACAAAGATTGACAACTCTCCAATAAGCATAGCTTGAGCTGGGAAGTTTATTTGAATTCAGTTAATAGCATACTAAATATTTATAATACTATAGGTAGATAGAAATTACTAATTACATTTGTAATTAATTATAAATTAATTAGTGTAAGATCAACATTATTTAAGTAAGATTTTAAATCATTTACATTATTAAAATTATATATATTAATTTTAAGTGGTCTACATAATTTAATTTCCATTGAAATAGAACTTTTCATACCAAAATGTTTGCGGTAAAGAGTTACATTTAAATTAATATTTGTTATGTAACGTGTATTATAAGTAAGATTAACATAAACATTAAACATCCAAATCAAAAAATTTAAAAATTGTAATTTTGACTCATTCTGAGTTAGTTATTGACATTTGAAATTTGAAAGCATTTTAATTTGTTTTCTATAAATATCAATAAATTTTTTTCCACTGCTTCGAAATGCTTGAAAATGTAATGCAAGGCTCTTCAGAAGAAGTTGTAAGAGCAGTTGCGAAATATTAAAAATCCATATATCCACGATTTTTTTTTATAAGTACCTATTTAATATGATGGTAACTATGTGTTTGATATCTCCGTCTTCCAAACGTACGACATAGCAAATTTAAGGTCACTAGTTTCAATGGTATGTAGTTAGTTTTGATTTTAGACTTTTAGAGTTAATTGATCCATCATCAAACTTTTAGATAAGAACATTATCTGCGCTAAAGCGTCGGTGATATTTTGATATTTTGATTTTCAAGCGAGATTTGAGCATTTTTAATTTTCGATATTTCACATAGCCATATCTTGCTCGAAAATGAAAAAAATCCGACGCTTGAGCACAGATAATGTTCTTACCTAAAAGTTTGATAATAGGACAATTCACTATAATATCAAAACTAACAAAATATATATAAATACACGTACAATAATTATAAAAATTTTTATACGGACTGCATACACCGGGCAGGTAGTCCACATGGCCGTTCATCGCTGCTAAGGACCAGTTGTACCATCTCCGATGAAAGTTAATTAGGAGTTTAATTGCCCGAATTTGTCCGGTTAAATATCTGTTGTCAGCCGATTAAGCGCAATCGAAGTTTAACCGCACCAGACGGTACAATTGGCCCTTAGTAAAGCTGGATTCACAGCTGCGTCGTGTGTCGTGTCGTGTCGATCAAATCGTACTGAGATTGGATGTTACTTTTTTGGTATCATGTAATAACCAAGTTGCAACCGAGTAAACCAAGAATTGACTATCGTTCAACTTTTAAATCACATTGGTTACCAGTTGTAACCATATAATAACCAAGCCTTCGCACGACACGACACACGACGCAGCTGTGAATGCGCCTTTTAATTTTATACTCGTCGCAACCGCCGTTGTCTAGCACGTACGCGTTTATACCGAAGTGGGAACGGTTTAATCCGCACCAACCGCGAAGATCGAAAGTAATCGCGAATGTAAAACCGGCAGTCCACGTGTCCGTTGGCTAATGCGAGGCGCATGCACGACGATCGGTCGATTGGACAGCCACTTCTGAGCGCGTATTTGAGACAGTCGACGTGACCATTTTTTGCGGCTTCTGAGCACGTACGCGAGTCCCAGGGGACGCCGCGAATGTGCAGTTGCTCCAGGCACGCCAAACGGCCGAGACGCGCCGCTTCAGCGCACGATAGTTCGTCGCCCGGACACCAGTTACGGATTGCGTATTGGAGACAGTCCATGTCCCCAGATCTCACGGCTCCTGTGCACGTGCGCGAGTCCCAGGGAACGCGGAGCTTGCGAAGGTACGCCAGGCACGCCGCGTGGCCATAACTCGCCGCCTCGGCACACGTTTCTTCGTTGGCCAGACACCCGTTGGCCATCGTGTAGCGGAGACAGTCTATGTTCCCACCCCTCGCGGCTCCTAAGCACGTATACCAGTCAATGGGAATATCGTTCGCGTGCAGGTACACAAGGCAATCTGTTCGGCCATTCCTCGCTGCCTCGTAGCCCGCCACTGCTGTGCACGGACACCCGTTGCTCATCGCGTAATGCAGACAGTCGATGTTCCCAGATCTCGCGGCCTCTAGGCACGTATCGGAGTCCCACGGAACACCGTTCCTGTGCAGGTATTTGAGACACTCGAGTTGGCCGGACATCGCTGCACTGCTGCACGCGGCCGCGGAGCTTGGACAGCCATTCTCTAACGCGTACCGGAGTATCCGAAAATGTCCGCCGGACGCGGCCTCTACGAGCGTTTCAGGACCCCAGTTTTCGCGCAAGTACCGCAATGTCACGATGCGCGCTTTCACCAAGGCTTCGTGCCACGTGCGCTCGAAGTCCCACGGGCAACCGTTGTCTATTGCGTACTTCAGACACTCGATGTTCTCATATCTGGCGGCGGTGGTGCACGTCTCAGCGTCCCAGGGACACCCGTTTTTATGGGCGTACATCATACAGTCCAGGTGTCCTTTCATGATCGCGTGACAGGGTACGTTCGTGTTCCACGGGCAGCCCATCTCGTGGGCGATCCTTAAGCAACCCACGTGCCCATTATAAGCGGCCATGTTGCATAAAAGTGTGTATCTTTCGGTAATTTCTCGGAACAGAACGTTTGAGCATATCTTCGTACACATAGACCGTCTATCGCCGTCTGGACGGAACTCGCCGCTGACAGTGTTAAAAATGATAATTTCAAATAACGCTTTGCAACACTGTTGTAAATCCAAGCGCGGTACCTCATAATCCCAATACTGGTTCCGCTGAGTTTCATTGCAGGCACGGTAAGCAATCATCGCCAGACTGAACACTGCTGAAGTACTGTTGTCGTCGGCCATGATAACGGCCGTGATCGTTCAAAAAAGAAAATCACGGCCAGAGGACGCCCTGTAAACGAATAAAACACAAAACATATAGAACAACAATCAATTATAGAACAGCCACGTTGCTGGTATAAAAATTCAAATTTTAAATTTATAGTCAATGCAATATATTAATAGTATTTTAAAAAAATGTGTAAGGAGGTATTAAGGATTATTATCTTTAGAACGTACATAGGAGGCAAGTTCAGTAAGTAAGTGTACTCATGGCTGTAGGTTATATCAAAGCTAGTTATTACTCAGAAATGCATTAACATTTTAAAGAAAGAAACACGGGCTTAATTAGCACCATATGCAAAAATAAATTTGGGGGATTGTTGTCCCCCCCACCCACTATTTGCGGAAATTTGTATTCGCCACAAGAACAAGAGACAATTTCTTAAATAGTAAACTAATAATGCATACAATTTAATATACAAATATAATACGGTCTTCAAATATCATATTTTAAATAATTGTATTATTAATGCAAAAGTGGAATGGATGGAGCATGCAATCCACTCATACAGAATGTATATAAAACCATAGGCAACAAGTTTTAAAAACTGTATTATCTCATATATTATCAATGTCCGGCGATTTTTAGGGCCTTTTGCTAAAAGCTAAAATCTATAGTTATATGAAAGTAAATATATTCCACAAAATATCAAAAATGATTCAGGACTACTCAAAATAATTAAGCACCCAGCCACGTTAAACGTCAGCCGTCACTGTAGGTACCTATGTTATATTTATGTAAAAATGTATAATACTGTATTATAAAAATTGCAATTTTACCATCAATAATTAGGTAGGTACAACAATTAAAACTAAAGGCGGACATCATTGTAAACGAATAATGATTCTGAACGAAAACGGTCTGTGGTCTGTCAGTCTATACAATATTAGGTACTAACTACTAATTTTACTATTAGGCATTAGTACTATGCAATAGGCTAAATTCATTTTTGTTGAAAAAATTGCATTTGAAAATATCATTGTGTGTATAGAATATAATAATATTTTTTATTAGTTTTAAGTACCCAGAATATTATTTTTAAATTACAAAAAAATCACCTAAATTGTAATAGTTCGTTTAAATATTAAATTTGAAATTTCTATAAAAAAAACTTTGTTTATAATATATTTCTTAATTGTTTGGTTATAGTATGAACCATTTATGAGAATCCTTGTTTAAAATTTTCAATCCTTAGCTATAAAAATTTAACATTTTATACATTTATAACTACAAAATATTTTACAATTTTTCGAGATTTTGACGAATTTTGTCAAAATGTTCAATTTCAATGTTTATAAATAATATTGTGCCCGTGGATCTTTAATATTTTTCGGGTGAATATCCAATATCTAACATCAAACGCTCATAAAAAATGAATGAAACTGTAGTGTGATTTTATCTTAATATCGTCTTACGATATACCTACATAGATCCAGGGTTCGTGCAATAAAATATATATAAATCAGCATTGAAAAAAGATGCATTAAAATAAACACTAAAAAATGTAGAAATATGCATTTATAAGCATAATATTTTTAATTTATGTACTCAAAATATGAATAATTTCAAAAATATTTACAGATTAACACTTGGTTGTCGATTGAAAAAAAATCTGCACCAAATTCCGATACAAAATGTTTCAAACGGTCAGCACCCATTTGTTTTTCTTTCGGAAATGTTAAAGGTGAAATATGGATACCTAATTTTGTTTATCGTATATAATGGTACACAGTATACTGAACTTAAAATATTTTTTGTTAAAAAATAAAATTTCCGAAAAATATTTAAGCGTATATAAATTTTTTGATAGAACTTTTATTTAGACTTAACTTTAAACGGAAAAATAGTTCTTTCGAAAAAACTATTTCTTCGTCAGATTTAGGAATTACATTACGTTCAAAAACTAGGCGGGCTGAGCCTACCCAAGCCCCTCCCCCTCCCCAGTTGCGTATATTAATGCGAATTTCCGGTTACTTTTTTTTTGTTAAAAGTAGCAAAACTAATAATGAAACTTGTATTACATTTTTCAATTTTATATATAAATAGAAGAAAAATTTTTATAAAATTTTAACTCAAAATAATCTGAAAATGTTGTCAAAATACTAACTTTAGACGCTCATAATAAATTACCGTGAACTTATGCTATATTTTTAATTTTCATCAACAAATTATGAGGAACCTTGTATTAAACTTTCAAGTTTTGTGACTGAACGAAATATTTGTTAACGGCAATAATTTTAAAAAAAAACTAATAATAATCGAAATTTTCTTATACCTATAAATAGCTCAAAAAATGTCAAAATATTTTGATAAAATGCTTGTAATGACATTATTGAAAATTGCATGTATTTAGTATTTACGGTTATTTAAATAGAATTGCACATGGGAATGAGCATGTTTAAAAAATCACCATGTATACTTTGGTTCCAAAGTGAGTTCAATAAGTGGCGAACATTATTGGTACATATAATATATTATTGAAACTATGAGTAAAAAAGGTGGGTAAGTGGATGTCGCTCTGCTTTACAGTGGGTTACAAATGGGTCACTGTAATGGATGGTGTTTAATTTGAATTCAATGATATAATATCATTGTATAAGAAAAACGATTCTGACCGAAAACGGTCAGTCAGCCTATGATATTACCATGTATATTTGATGATATTATTGTGAATAAAGTAATTTATAACCTATTTACGTGGAACCTTGTTTTAAATTTTCAATCCTTAGCTATAAAAGTTGAACATTTTATAAATTACAAAATAATTATTAAATTTTAAAATGATAAATGTTGTCAAAATATGAACTTTAAATGCTTATAAAAAAAAAATTGTGCCTATGTATTTTTAAAATTTATTAAATGTTCAACTTTTATGGCTAAGAATTGAAAATTGAAAACAAGGCTCTACTTAATAGGTTATACATAAATTACTTTATTCACAATAATATCATCAAATACACTTGATAATATCATAGGCTGACTCACCGTTTTTGCTCAGAATCGTTTTTCTTCTACAATGATATTATATTATTGAATTCAAATTGAACACCATCAATTACAGTAACCCACTTGTAACCTACTGTACAGAAGAGCGACATCCACTTACCTACCTTTTTTAGTTATCAGTTCATATAAATGTATTATACTTAACTACAATATTGATATAGTTAAATAATGTCCTAGGTATATTAAGTTTGTATATCATTTATTCTTATAATAAATATCTTTGACTTTTCCTAATTATAATATTTTACAAAAGATAATAGTTTTCTAAGAACTAGCATCCAAAATGTAATATAAAATAATATGAGTATTGTAGATAACAGGAATTATTTGATTAAGGTTTTAAAAAGTATGTAATCAATTGATGAAGGATACAAAATACTTAATTTATAATACACAATATTCACAGTAAAAAAATTTTAGTTGAAAAACATCAGATATATTATAACCTCAAATTGAAAATATTGCTAGGATGTCGAGGTTTAAAATAATTTTTTGATAATATAAAAACGAAATAATATATTGTATAAACAAGTGTTTGTGATTATATTATACAGAATCTAATTAAGAGCACACAAATTGATATTTAGTTAGTAAATGTAATTTATCAATGACTGAATAATTTTTTTAAATTGAATTACAAATTAAGAGTTAACATAAAAATTATACTTATTAGAAACGTGTAACACAAACTACAAGACGTGTACCTACACATTGAGTACAACACAATATCAAGATAAAACAATTTACAAAATTACTATTACTATTTCATGGGTTATTATATCATAATCACTAATCAGTTTAAGTGTAGTAATGAGTAATCTGTTGTCCTCTTCGCCTTAGTCTTGGAATTAGTATAAAGCTACAATAGTGTCTATACACAATTACACACTAAAGAGAAGTCTGCCGCCACCCATATATCCTATTAATTCTACTTAAAGGCTAAACATAAATAATAATCATTTAAAAAATCCAGACTGATAAACCGTCTCCACTCAGAATCGTTTTTCTTATACAATGATATTATATCATTGAATTCAAGTTTAATACAACCCATTATACATTGTCCCACTTGTAACCTACTGTACAGCAGAGTGACATCCACTTACCCGATTTTTATTACTGAGTTTAATATTTTTTGTTTTTTACCTACATAAGATCAATGTTCTCAATGTGAACGTGAGTTATATATTAAATGCTGATGATATTGAAAAAGTTCTTTTAGTTGAAGAAAAAAATCTAAGTGGAATAGAAGAAGAAAATATATATATTGGTACAAAATATGCTATGTTAGTAAATTCATAATCAATTTTAATAATAAAATATAAGTACCTATACTTATTATTACCTTCAAGCAATACTTCCAACCCCTAGGGGTTTGAAGTATCTGTATTCTATTGTAAATAAAAATTATCCATTTATAATGTTATGTTATAAGAAAATAATCAGTTTTTTATATTTGGAACAAAGGTGAAGCAAATAGGAGTTAAGAAGACACTGAACCGAATGTGTTGTCTTTGTTATACAAATGTACAACATGGCAAATTTTACGTTCACAATAATACATTTTACTATGTAATTTATAAGATTACAGTGAAATGACCTCTTATGAAATTTAAATCTAAAATTTAGATCTCAGATCTATGATTTAATGGGTATTTAGGGCATCTCATAGGATGTTTATTATACTTTAATTTTAAAGCGAGTTCTGATTATTTTAAGATATACAAACAATTTACAGTTTTAAAATACTCATAACACGCTTTAAAATTAAAATATAATAAAAAGCTTATGAAGTGTCCTAGATAATAATCTTACTTTTAAATTTTTATTAAATTGTATTGTGATTTATTCATCTTATTATAACTAACATCAATGAATAACTTAGTTTTACAGAGGAATTATGATAAATAAAACCTATTATTACTTATTTATTATTTGATTTAATACTTAAATTACACAAATAGATAATAATGATTATTTAAAAACGAATAGTGACATAAGTTAATATGTTTTCAAACATTTGTTAATAATATTAATAATAACACATCTATTTTCAACATCTAGCAAGCATATTTAAAAACAATGCCAAGTAACATATTTTTTCTATTTAAACAACATAAAAATGTCATTTGTAGTGTTTTTTTATGTACATAAAATAACTAATTGACATGTTAAAATATAAAATGTCAACAAATTTGGTACATATTTTCATATATTGTTTTTCTGTTCATTTTTAACAAATAGAAATAAACGTTAAGATATAAGCAAGGGTCGATAAGATACTTAAGAGGATTGAAACACATTGTTGCTCTCTCTGGTTCATTAGCAACACAGAGAAAATGCATTCACGCAAAATCATAGTGCAGCACTACAACTTGTAACTAAGTGATGTAATTTAAATAATACCACCAAGTTAAAACATTCAAATTTTTTAACTCTAAGTCTGCCTAACTAAGTAAATACATACCCTTTACAAACCTTGATTCTGATACTTAGCACCACACGCTTCAGTAGCTGGAGAATTTCGGTAACTATTATATTTTATCTTCTTGGATTCATTTGACAGTATTTTTCAACGTAGGCTGAAATAGTGATGATACCAAATCAATCAATAACTTAAGTTACATTATAAATATACTGCAATAGTACAGTCGTAGAGACTATAATAATATAGAATCTAATTAATCATATATATTCTAAAGCCCGTTTAACACCTTAGTAAATCAATAAACGCACGTATGATACACAAACATACCAGGCCTACCTAATAGGAATATTTAATATAATTTAATCAATAATTGTAAGCTGAAAATATTACCTACCGTGTATAAAGTACAACATTTCAGTAACTTACATTAAGAACTATTAGATTGCTAATTCAATTCAGCATCATGACAGGACAAGATTTTTAAGCAAATTTGCCTGTACATTTATAAAATTGAGTACAGCAGTAGGTACAGCTTGTAACAAAGTGATGTCATTTAAGTAATACCACTGATTCAACACATTCAATTTTGAAGTCAAATTCTAAGTCTGCCTAACTAAGAAAACTTTTTAAACATTTACAAACCTTGATTTCGATACTCTTCACCACGCACTTCAGTAACTGGATGAATCTCGGTATCTATTATATTAATATCCTCTTGGACTCATTTGACAGTATTTTTTTCAGAGTCGGCTGAAATAATGATAATATCAAATCAATCAATACAATAATATTGTAAACATAATGCAATAATACAGTGGAGGCTTTAAATGATGTAGAACCAAATTAATCGCATACATCTTAAGGCCCGTTCTATAGCCGTCGGCGAGTATGAACTTGAATAAAATGTAAATCGAAAAACTCTCGTTAGATGCGCATGCGTAAAACGGGCCTTTATAGCAGGTATAGGTACTACCTAATACTGATCTTTAATACAATTTGACCAATGATAAATTGTAACGATAAATGACTAGGTATTGGCTTGCGGACTGGTCGCGAACAACACTGGGTACGATGAAAAGGAGCAACTATTACAATGCGTCAATGTGGCTTTTAAAAAAAAATGTAAAAAATAATCACTCGCAACACCTACTACGCCCAATTACTAGGATCAACAAGTCGCAACTCACAACTACGGAAGCCGAACAACTGTTGTTACTAACTGGTAATAATTTCAACGACGAACAACCGAACCACTTGCTAGTCGTATAACACTGTAACTTACTTATAAGTCGTATCGGCGGATTAACTATGAGCAGAGAATTGGGAATAGCCGCAAGCTGTGAACGGTAAAATATTATGGCACCGTGTTACTATAATAATAATAATAATAATAATAATAATAATAATAATATCGACGTGCAAAGTTACTGCGTAGCACTGTTACTGCGGTACGCGATACAGACCATGATAATAATATAACTTAGCAGGTATGTCGGCAGCTTATCACAAAAATACGTGTTTTGGTCCTAGTTCGCGCTGGCGGTCACAGCTGTCTTCGTTATTCGTGCAATTCGGTTGTATATTCCTTAGAAAAGAAAACATATTTTATCGTTTTTTCCAATGACCACCAGCCATGGGCGTAGTTTGGTATAACTATCTGTGGGGGCTATATAGAATCACAATATTAATAAATAAAAGTAAACACCATGAGGGGTCTACAAACGTTTCCGTGGGGCTGTAGCTCCCATGCATGCTACGCCCATACTGCGTAGCGGATAAGCTGCTGTCCGCGGTTTAAGATAGAATGATTATTGGTTACACGTCGACGTAATATGTTAAGCTTAATGACCAAGTGACTATGCAATGTACTCATATGAATTTACTGACAGTTAGTGCTATCTAGTGTCGACTTCTATATTTCTTACTAAACTACGCTAAAAACAGTAATATTGTATTTTAATTTAATTTTAATTATTTTACTATATTATCTAATCTCTCATAGGTATCTCAATTATTCGTGACCACTAGATCGTGTTAAGAGCTAGTCAATTAACAATAGCACTTCCTCCTGCCACTATTTATCATTCGGCGCTCAACCATTCTATCTTAAACCGTGGTGCTGACCACGGACTAAGATAGAGAGGACTGGAAACGAGCACATTATTAACGGGTCCTAAGTACCTCTGCTGATTTCTGTTGTACACAGCTGGTCTTAACGCTACCTAGTGGCTGGGTGGACAATGTAAAGACGGTAAGAATTAAAATTATATTATACAAATGGTTGATATTTTACCAAGCACATAACGTGCATGTTAGCTGTGTACAAATTTGGGAGGGGAAGAGTAGAAGGACCGAGGCAATTGCGGTCCGGCTCCCCATCACCCGCCCATCGTATCGTTTCCAGTCCTCTCTATCTTAGTCTATGTTGCTAACACACCTTGTTTAGTATTACACGGTACAGACCATAGACTTATAAAGTAATGGACAGCGCATTCTATTCCGCCCTACCATCAATGCACGGGCATCAAACAAGAGAAAGAAAGAAGAAAGGACGAAGAGAGAAAAGAGAAAAAGAACATAAAGGGGGTGATCATTGACGTATGAAACTAATACTATATTTCCCCCACGTTTTCTTTTCTCTTTTACTTTATATCGTACCCCTGGTCTCTCTCTCTAAGCGCCGTCTATTAGTTTATAGGTGTATGGTACAGACGGTATGCCGACCATAGAACACGAAGCAAATTAACAAAACGCACTCTGGTGGAAATTATTTGTACCTTCCGGATTCGGGACATCAGCTGATACCAATATTATACGATTGATGGAAATAAATATTAATGACAAAACGGCTTGAGAACAACATTTTTTTATTTTATTTAAGAAATCGGTAGAGACGCGCTATAATAAATTACTTATTGGTTTGGATTCTTACGAATAATATTGAAATTAAATTACCTATGTAGGTATATTATACGGATATCTCGGGATTAACAGTTAAATACGCTCATAATTCATAAAAATGTAATTTGATTTACTTGTAGACATTTTTTTTTTTTGATAATGGTAGACAAACTTATGAGAAATCTTGTTTCAAATCATAGATTCAAATTTTTCATTTGTTTTTTACGGTGCTTTTAAAAATTATTGGGAAATTTTTACTTTTGACCCCCCGAAGTATAAAATTCACTTTTCTAACAGAAAAGATAACTGTTGAAGAAAATCCAAGCACTTTTACTGCCCTAAAAGATATAGTCATATAGATCCACTTTGTTACCACAGAATAAATCTGTTTATTACCTAAAATAATTAATAGTAAATCATACATAATTATATATTTGGATAGGTACATTATTTTGAAATCGATATTATTTAAAAAAATTATAATAGGTATTTGTTTACGCAGATCCTATAATAGTAAAAGTTACGTGTGTATATTTTAGGCTCATAACATGTTAAACAGTTCGAATAGTTCAGTCCATACCTGCAATTGTCTAAAAAGAGGACCCGCGTTATTAGTTTTAACTAGAGGTGGGTCTAACTGTTCAAAGTTTGAAAAATCGAACCGAACCAAAATCGAACGAAAAAGTTCGAAAATCAAAATAGTTTGAACTCAAAAAGTGTACAAACAGCAAAAAATTCTAACTTATCAAACGTTTTAAACTAAAAATGTTCCCAGTGTTTATTTTATTTTTATTTTGTCTATTGTCTATTTAGTTATGTACTGTATTTTATATTATACTATGAATTTAAATTTGAAATAATACAAAAGTAAAATTAAAACCACGGTATTGTTCGAGCATTGATTATTTCTTGTTTTATTGAATTATTTATAGACTTGGATATTTATTTTGGTCTTGTTATTTTGTACTATTTATAATTTATAATTTATATAATCGAAGTTCTTAACACGCTGAACAATATTAAAAGCTACCTATTATTAATATTGTTTAATGTTTATTAGATGGGTACTCTTAGATTACTATAGAATTTGATCAACATGTTAAATGAAGTTAAATATAATCGAGCTTAAAATTATCTATTTATAAATAACTATTATCAACTTATCTAGATATTTCCCAACACTGATACATACGTCTATAAAGTATAAAGCTTCCATTTGCCATTTAATTCAAAAGATTTTGGGTTCAGTTCGGTAACGAAATATATGGTACCGGTGTGGTTCGATGTTGAATAAAATGCTCGGTTCGAGTTCGACATCACACTAAAATGTTCGGTTCGACATACTAAGGTTTGGTTCAACATACCAAGGTTCGGTTCGAGACCATATTTTTGAGTTTTACCCACAACCATTTTTAAATGGTTTGGTATAAATATACATAAACGTGCTCATTAATATCATACGCAAATATAATATATTCTACCTGCATCGATAAATAGTGTGCATTATAGTATTGTTTTTTTATGCTGGTTTGCATGATATGACGGATTCATTATAATATATTATGCAATATGTATGTATTCAGGTATTATAGCTGATAATCCTCCTGAAACTTCCCCCTCGGGCGGACCCGGAACCAGATCGTCTGCGGGCGTAACCGGCCAGACCACGATGTCTTTAACCACGGAAAATTGGAAGTGATCTCAATACTTAAGTAGTATTAAAATTGGCGCCCCTCTTGGAATTGCGCTCCTGGAGCAGGCATGCACTCTTGCCCTGCTCTGAATACAGTCCTGAGTGTATAATATATTATTTCTATGAAAAATAACGTGAAAAAAATCGAAAAAAAAATGCAAAAACTTCGGGAGATGGGCGGCCGCGTATCACCATACGGCATATTTTGTTCATATGAACACGTTCATCATGTTCACGTTTTTTGAAAAATATGAATGCGTTAATTTCGTCGTTATTTTTTTTTTTTTTGGTTCAAATGATTTTTATTCAATCAGTTACAAAAAAAAAAAAAAGAGAACAATAAAAACAGATGATTTATAGATTAAAATAAATAAAAATAAAAAGGCAGATTAGACAGACTGTGGAGGCCTCCCAGCGGAGATGCTACGACGTGAGTAGGACTTTGTAGTTGGGCTAGCAGGTCGCGACACCGCTGTCTTTTAAGTAATTTAATTGGGTTACCTGGGATAGAAACAGATGATAGATCGGAGATTAAGGGATTCATATGGTGGGCTAGCGTCGTTCATTTAATTTATTTCATATTTTTTTCTGTATCGTTTAAACACGAATAAAAATTGTGGAAATCATAATATTATTGTTGTTTTATTTCCAAGCGTGCCCATTGGAATTTCATGTATTTTATTTTTGTAATTCGTAATATATTATGCATTTATACATACATATATATATCATAATAGTATTATCAATCAATATTTGTTAAATAAAAAAGACGACGAGTTGCACTCCGAGAGTGCCGGCAGAAGTGAAAACTTGAATATTAACGTCGTGCATTTTTGATATTTTGGAATGGTTAGGTAATAATTTTGCACGAATTGCTTTAATTATCATTATAAAAGTTCTATCATTTGTGTGGTAAAATACAATATTCATTTATTGCGCTATAATTAATTATTTTACATCTCCGAAACTGATACTATAGGTTTATGGTAGCTGAAGTAAGAAACGAACAATTTTGATTCGAACCTATTTAAAAGTCTAATAAAGACCGGCGGATTCGAAAACAAACGCGAATTGAGAGAGTGATGACGGGGAAGAGAAAAGTTCGAAAGACTGCGTAAAAAGCGTACAATTTTTTTCGGAAAACGAAACGCCGGAAAAATACGTCGTACAATGTGATAACAGTCACGTAGGGGGGGGACCCGGTATTTAATTAATTGATTCGCCGATGGAAGCGACGCTCGGTCGGCAGCCGCAGCAGCAGCCATCGGGTCATTGAACCCGTGACAAAAAAGATAGGGCGCGGAGCGGTCGATGAACACGATGCGTATCAAAAAGTCGCCGACACACCAGCCATCGGCTGTTTCGTCACGAATGAACGTTCGTCCCATAGGTAGTTCTATAAACTAATGGACGTCGTCGTTCCACACCGCCCCGCAATCAACGCACGGGCATCATAATGTAAGAGAAAGAAAAAGAGGGAAAAGAGAGAAAGAACATAAAGGGGGTAATCATTGACGTATGAAAACCGAATACTATATTTCCCCCACGTTATCTTTTCTCTTTTACTCCATATCGTACCCCAGATCTCTCTCTCTCTCTCTCTCTGAGCGCTGTCCATTAGTCTATAGGTCTATGGTTCGTCCGTCTACAATGCACCGTCGATACCGCGAACGCGGTATAGACGCGGCCGAGGCCAGCCGGCTACCGGCCGCTGATTCGTTACGACGAAAATGTTTTCTTCCATCGGCTTATCACGGGAAGAACAGCCGGCGACGCGCGAGGCCCGCGCCCGCGATGCCAGCCGCTGATGATAGAAGCCGGCCGTTGCCATTTTGTGTTTCGACGACGCTCCGTCGTTCGCGCGTTTCGCGGCGGACGACTGTTTCACTGTTTGGCGATTTCGAACGTGCGGATAACGTGCACCTCGTTGTAACCAGTAAGTATCGTATTGTTTTGTTTACGAATTCATTGTATTCAATCGCCCTGTTGTTCGTCATACGGCCGTGTCTCAATGTCGACTTGACGCGCACCGTACGAATGTAAGGACCGATAAGTAAGTTAACCGATTTGTGTCACTGCACATGCTGCACCGGCTACGGGTTTTAGAGCCAGTTTCACCGTTGATTGAAAACTTCGATTAAAGTTGACTGGCGTTTAATCGGCCGAATTTGTCCGGTTAAATATCTGTTATCAGTCGATTAAGCGTAATCGAAGTTTAAAGTAGTTGGTGACAGCGGCCCTTAATCCTGTAAAAAGAAATCTTATTTACCCCACACACAGAGCACATTATTAGTTATTAAGTCGTTATAAATAGACGTAAAACAAATTATATACCTACAACGACAACGACATCGTGGAATCATTATACTTAATTTTAGTTTTTTTATGTTTTGTCTTATTATCAGAACACTGCTAAACATCTCCCAAAATCGTATCATCAGTCATCATTACAGTCTGTAGAGGCTTTTTATGTGATCGTGTTGAATACCTACTCCAAACGTACACTTAATTCAAGACTAACTATACAATTTGTTTTTACTAATATTATGTTAAAACTGTTAAGCAAAAAATAAAAGGATGATTCCCTCCTCCACGGTTCTGTGATTAATCTTAGGTAAAACCGTAACCGCACTAAAACCCTGTGTTTGCTATTCATCGCATACCTACTTAGTATTCCTACTTGTATGGTCGTTATTATTTGCATCTTTCATGGATTTCTTGATTTATAATAAAATTATTAGTTGTATTCATTTTTGGTTTTGATGTCTCGACTTTTTCTTTGGCTTTTTTTTAGCTACATTATTTGTTATTCTGTAAATATGTTATATTGAATTTCTGTTATTTCTGTCTTTGACCACAGTTATAGTTTTTCTTAATTATTATTATATTTTAGTAAATAGACGTATCTCACTCTAGATCAGGGATGGCCAACCCAAATGATTTTGCGGGCCACTTTGTAAATACATAACAATCCTGCGGGCCACATTAGGGTTGCCAAAAAAAAAAAAAAAAAAGGTCATCAGCCAAAATATTAATATAATACACATATTTTTTTTTTTATTCAGAATTAGGCCACCTATAAAATTAAATTATAAAAGTATTTAAAACAAATTAAAATATATAAAAGTAATAATAAAAAGTATTTAATACAAAAAAAATGGAGTTAACATTACTATACTATTTAGTGAGATATTTGTTTCTCAACTCGTTCACTAAGCTTTTTTAAATCAATAGAGATGCTTGTATTTGCACACCGTAATTGATGTTGCAGGTTTTCATCTGTTAGGTTTGAGCGTGATTTATCTTTGGCGAATTTCATTTTTGAAAAAAACGATTCACAAGTGTAAGTCGATCCAAAAGCACTCACAACTTTTTGTGCCAGATTTCTCAAATTGGGAAAATTTTCTTTTGTGATGTTAATATTATAAATATCTATTTTTGATTATAATAATTTAAAAATATAATAATTTTTTTTTTGTAAATATTTGATAAATGTCGCGGGCCGCAAAACTTTCCAAGGCGGGCCGCATGCGGCCCGCGGGCCGCGGGTTGGCCATCCCTGCTCTAGATAACATACACTCTGGAATAAACTACAATTACTTAAGTAGTGTAAATAAAGCTTAACGAGGATCCTACATGATTATACATGTGTTGTCTCAGTCTCACAAACATTACATAATATTAGCGTTTGAAAGAATTCAAGATTATGTCAGGGCACTATTTGTTTTCTCTCTCTGGCCCAGGTATATCATCACTCATCAGTATCTTGAACTTAAATATTTTTAAAATTCTAAAATCACATGGATTGGATACAGTTTGTCATACACTTGTCTTTAATTTAAGTTGCATACCAATATGCCAGGTTGATAACTGTTTACTATTAACTTTTATATTATATTTTAATTACATTATTCAATATACTGACAAATTAAAAAAAAATTATATACATTATATATATTAAATATGGATGGTTATATAATAATATTATGTACTAGGATTGATTTGGTTAAGTTTATATTGCCTATAAATACTTTTTATAGCTCTCAAAAAATCAAATGCGCCTATCTTATAAATATTATAATAATATTATATAATTTTGATTTTTTAATTCTCTGTATAATTTAGTATATAAATAATACTAATATAACTAATAGATCTTAAAAACTGTAAGCTAAGGTAATACATTAAACATTTTAAATTTTAAATAAATTTATATTTGTTATAGTGGATCGTGGACCCAATAAAAGAAGAATCAAACCACCCGATAACCCGGAATTATTGATAGATTTTTTTAGTGAAAGTTCATCTGATAGTGATTTCCATATTGAAGATCACTATGTTAATAGTGAATCGGATTCGGGAGATTCAAGTTTCATTATTGCTGATGGTATGTTGTCTGTTTGAAAAAAAAATTGATTTTACAATATAATATCCTGTTTTTTAAATTGCATGTATATTTTTAAACATTTAAATATACACATATACTTCAAAAGATTGTGGTAATCAAGAAGAAACTAAAAAAGATGATGAAAACAATATTAGATGTAATAATGGTAATATGACTACTGATTGTGCAGATGTCTTCATACCCATTGAAGATAATTCTATTGAGGTAATACTTGTAACTTAGTTTTACATTATCAATTTACTATTTAAAATTAACTTATAATTTTTCAGGTGAATTTAAGAGAAATAGTAGAAAGCATTCGTATTTGCAGTATTTGCTTAGGTGATGCCAGCGATGATGCGAATGAATTAATAGATTGTGATGAATGTGCTATATCAGTTCATGAAAGTAAATATCTAATAATAATATAATTATAGTAAATAACATAACATATTATACTTTTAGGTTGTTATGGTGTTCACGATTCTGGAAGTGTAAATTCATCTATTTCATCATGTTCTACGGAACCATGGTTTTGTGAAGCTTGTAAAGCAGGAATTGAAAATCCTACTTGTGAATTATGTCCTAATTTCGGTTTGTAAAATAAATATTGTATAAACTATGTGTTTTCAACTTTTAAATGAATACATTGTTTTTATAGGTGGGATATTTAAGGAAACCGATTGTGGTAAATGGGTACATTTAGTATGTGCTCTCTATATACCTGGTATATGTTTTGGTGAAATTACAAGTCTCAGTAAACTTGAGTTGTTTAAAAATACTACACCTCAATGGGGAAATAAAAGTTGTACACTGTGTAAGGATTTCAGATTTAGTAGCACTGGAGTGACTATTTCATGTGATGCTGGGATGTGCCGAACTAGTTTTCATGTTACATGGTATGATAAATACATATAAACGCAAATCAGACTCTTTAATTCATCATATTTTCACTATAGCTTAAGACATTCAAACAAACATACACCACAACTACTATAACACATTTAACAAACTGTTACAATGTGTTATATTGTCATAGTTTTTTTTCTTTTTTTTTTTTTTTATATATCCTGTATACAAAATTTCTACCAGAATGAGTGCTTCGATCTCAACATATAGTACCTTTTAACTAATTAGATCAAGATGGTACTTTAGAGAGATCATTTTTTGATTTTCTCAATAGTTATTTAATGCCACAGGAAAAACTACCAACAAATTACGAAAACCGGCTAAAAATGGGATTTTAATTTCCAACGCTTTGTTTATTGCTAGAGCAACAAATAAAAAATTATATTAATATAATATTAATTCAACTAACAGGCTATAATTAATAATAGCAATATAAAAATCCAGACTAACACACCGTCTACGTTCAGAATTGTTTTTCTTATACAATGATAGTATATATCATTGAATCCATTATACATTGACCCACTCTTAACCTACTGTACAGCAGAGCGACATCCACTTACCTGCTTTTTATCATTAAAATTAAAAATGTTAAGATATTTTGTAAGTCTTAAAAGCTTATCATAATAACATATTTTTTAAATTATAATTATTATTTTTATTTATACCTACAAAAATTTCTAATTTTATAAAATGATCTCAGGCCACTTGGAATACTTCCGTGGGCCGCAGGTTCGGCACGCCTGCTCTTGATTATATTATGTATTTTACATAAAATTATCTATTTGTGTGAAATATAGTATTTACAAGTATTTTATAATATTAATTAGTGCTCAACGAGAAGGTGGATTATCAGATTCAACAGATCCGGAAACTGACCAAACAGATCCATTTTACGCTCATTGCAAGTTGCATGTAGACAAAATAATAGTAAAGTTAGTATAATTATCTTTTAAAATGTTTAGTATTTTAGTATTTTTTTTAAAATTATGTTTCCTAATTATAAAATAAAAAAATAAATAATAATTAAAAATTTTGTAAGTCTCTTTGTAATTATTAATTAATCTTATTTAATATGTTCTTTTTTGAATTTCTATACTTATTAATATACCTATATATTTTTATTTTCTAGGAAAAGAAAAAGAAATTGGGAAATACTTCAATTAAGAACAAAGCAAATGAAATTAAAGCGTGAACAACAGTCTTCAGAAAAACCATTGTCTTGGCAACGTAATCAGCGATGGCTTAAAAAATTACAATCTAAGTATGATCAGATGAAAAAAATCAGCAAACCACTAATAACAGAATCAAGTAAGTAACTTAATATTATTAATTTTAATCAAGTTATGTTGAATTTATTTTTTTCTTAGCATCTAAATCAAAAGTTCCTCGTTCCATTACAACATCAGCTTCGTCATGTCGAGCACTTTGGTTAAAAGCAGATTTAATGGGTATAAATATGACGGCTCAAGAGACTATTGAAGGACAAATAAAGGAATTGCGTAATGTATCAAAAAAATGGAATATACCGCCTGCATTTAGGTTTGATATTATAACTGATTTATATTTTTTCTTTGTTGATATAAATATTTCTATTTATAATTTTTAGTTTGGAATTTGTAAGTTATTTTACGGATAGAAATTTAAGGTTAACAGATTTGAAAAAGCAGCTAAAACATTTTACTGAGCAAAACAACATACTCCGTGATAAACAAAAAATTGTGCAAGAAAAATACAATCAAGTAATACAATATTATTTAATAACTTACCTACTTCAAGTAATACAATATATATTTCCTATATTTTAATTCACATGTTATTTTGTAGGATTCCAAAAATAATGAAATTCTAAAAAAAAAACATTCGGAACTTGAAAATATTATTAAAGTATACCATAATGTAATTAATTCATGCAATCCCAATGCTAATATCTTAGATGTAGATATACTTACTAGAGAAGTTCAAAACGATCATAATTCTTTTAGTAAGTTTTATTTATATTACTTTAAAACATACTAACTAATTATTTGTAAGCAAATTCTGGATATCTGTTATATTTTATTTTTATAAATTTAATTAAATTTTTTATTTTATTTTACATTACAATACATTAAAACCCGAGGTACAGTTTTGAAAAGATATTGGAACAATATAACATTTAAGTATTATTACACATATTATAAAGGCTAAATTAAATTTTTATCATTTGTATTTACTTTCACTAACAGTTCAACTCCTACTCTTGCTGTTTTAAAGCAGGTAATGGATTCTAAATGAGACATAATAATAATTTAAATATTACGGGTATTAAATTTATTATGATGTTTTAAGTCCATTATGTCGTAATTTGTGTTATATTATGGTATGTAATTAAACTCAAATATTCGGTTTTTCAGATAGTGTGGCTTCATTGGGTTTGTATAATAAATGTGGTATTTGTAGTCAAACAAATGACCAACATTTGCTGGCAAAATGTGATACATGCTGCTTATACTATCATTTGTGTTGTTTGACTCCACCACTGAGTAGAATGCCCAAGAAAACAAAATTATATGGATGGTAAATTAAACTATTGAATATTTCAGGAAAAATGTATTAAAAGATAATATTTTACAGGCAATGCAGTGAGTGTGAAAATCCCCATCCCAATTCTAAACAACAAAAAGAAGATCCAAGTGCTCCTAGAAGATCAAGGTATAGTGGAAAAGGGCAATCTACATCAGGTAGTCATAGATCTTCATCTATTGCTAATGATGTAAGTATTAAGTTTTTAATAAAATCAAAACTTCTAAATTAAATTAAAAATGTATGAAAACATGATAGTTACAGGAGTTAAATTGTTCACCAAAACATATTAAAATGTCTGATGCATCAAGTAAGTGCTCAAAATATTTAAGAGTTAAGATTAAATTATGATGGTTTATCTAAGTGTGTTACAAAATTGATGTGAAACATTTTAAGCTTATTGCAACGCTTAACACATTTAATTTATAACCATATATGTTATTGTTAACCTTAAACATTTTTCAGAGAAAAAAAAACATGAACAGTACAAGGACAAAATATGTTCTTCAGAAATAAAAACAAAACGAGTTAAGTCTCACAAACGCAAACATAAACGTCATAGAGATTATTCAGAATTGGAGCCAACTAATAATCATTTGGTTAATGAACCACCCCAACATGCAATTAAGCTTTTTGTTAGTTTTGGTTACTTAAAGAATTCCAGAATAATTTAAAAATTTTGTATTTAGATTAAATCCATACCAAGTGCTAGTGGGATAAAGACAACTTCGTCACAATTAGTCATTGGGCCACAAGCAGATAATACACATCAAACATCTACAACTAAACTAGAAAAGAGTGTTGCACCAATCAGAATCAAAAAGACATTGACAGATATTAAATTAACTCCTTTGTGCTATACTTGTAAAAAAACTGGAACAACAGACGTAATGGTTCAGTAAGTTTAATTGTAGTAGTTAATTTGTAGCTATAATATGATGAAAAGAAATAATTATATTATTTATAATTTTCAATTTAGTTGTTATGTTGAAAAACATACAATGTAAAGTATATTGTTGTATTAAGAGGATGTGGTATTCACTGTGATGTCTCCGTTTAAATAAATTATGAGCATTTTAAAATATTAATATTTTACAAACTCATAACTCCCTTAAAAACTAAAATATCGTAAAAAACCAACCAGAGAACACTGATAATGTTCTTACCTAAAAGTTTGATAGTAAGAAATTCACTCTTATAAATTATCAAAACTAAAAAGCACACTATTGAAACAGTAAATGAAAATTTGGTATATCGTACGTGTGTAAGACGGAAACTACACATCCTGTTAATTGTTCATATTTTTAAAAAGACTACCAATTGTATTCGACTTTTAGTTTCTACACAATATTATGAATCATTCTGCCAAGCTAAATTGTTTGTGAAAACTAATATTAGTAGATAATAGGGTAATTTTATTGTAATTGAGTTATACAGAAACCTTTATTTTATGTTTTCTATATTTTAGTTGTTTGTTTATAGCATTTTTCTTTCAAAGGGAAAACATAATATTAATTTATGTTAAAAAAATCTTTAAAATGATTAGTGTGTTTTACATTATAAGTATCACCTAATTGTTGAGACAAATTTATCTTATTATAAAATGTGAATAAAAAGTGGAGTTATAATTGTAACTAATCAAATCTTAAATTTATATAATATTACATTTTTACAGATGTGAGGATTGCAGTGACTATTTTCATTTTAGTTGTCTTGATCCCCCAGTGAAAAAAACACCCAAAGTGTGTGGTTACTCATGGCACTGTCAAGAATGCGATCCAACGGTATATACATTATTTCTTTAAGCATAGCATTAGTTATTACATAGGTATACATTCTATTTTAAATAAGAATAAACCAGTTGGTAAATACAAACTGATCTTAGTTTCAATTTGCATAAAATAAATGTGGTAATAAAAGTTGCAGTGTATGTAAAGTTGTATTATACTTATTATGATGAAAAAATATGTCAAACTAAGTATATCTGATGATAATTGCTCTGATCATACTATGTCAGTCGATTTATTCTTATTAAAAACTATATATTATAATAAGTCTTGGGCTCGGAACTTCATGTATCTGCATATTTATTATAAAAAAATTGCATAAGAATTACCCATATAAAAGATAATATAAGATATTTGTATTCACATACTTAATTGTTTCTTAATGCATAATATTTTGAGTCTTGAAAAAAGTCAAATGGTGGTTATTCAGTTAGTTATTATTAAAAGATAAGCTTTGGTATAACTTCTCGAAATGTATAAATTAAAATTTTTAAGTTAGTGTTATTGTTTATCTATTTTATTCAGCGATGGCGTCTAGTAATTTGACATGGTAGTGTAATACAATTTAAGCATCTCGCTCCATCTTTACAACAAAAGAGTAAATAATGTAAATTGTTATTTATAAAATATTTTGATTATTAACTGTTTAGTGTTTAAGATGATGTCAGCACATTATTTGTTCTCTAGCCCTCGCCCAACATATCAAATTTATGTTAAGCAGAACCAACCCTATTTTGATATTTTTAATATTAAGATTAATTCACCTATAATTAAACTTTAAGTTAAGCAAACTACCTATAACGTTACGTTGGTTATTTTCTGATATTTGAATTTTTATGTAAGTTAAGAAAGTGTAAAATATTACAATTTAAAAAGGCTTATAAACTGCATAAAAATTAAATTATCGGGAATAGCCAACGTAGACACAGGTAATGTTCTTAATTTAAAGATTAATTACTAGAATAAACAATAAATCTAAAATTATTTAACTAACTTTTTTTAGTTTCCATTAAGTATGAACAATGTTTTCCTAAATTATTATGAGAAAAAAATATTTTTATTATTATTGAACCATAAGTAGGTTTTTTAAATGTATATATTTTACTATTTTCGCAAATTCGAGTGGTCGTTCATATTTTGGTGTGAAGTTTCTGATAATGTATACCCGCATTTTTCTACTCGAAATAACAACATGATAAACAGTAGGTGTGACTGCAAATGTCAACTGAAACTCGTATGTATCTTAAACCTGATTGTTCCTGTATTAACCAAGTCTTAGTAATTAGTATTAAAATCAAAAAATGTACTGTTTTTCTTGGGGGGGGGGGGGGAGTCCGTGTTTGTACTATAATATACTTGAAAGTAGTCCATGACCCAGAAAAGATTAAAAACCTATGGTTTAAATACTAAAAATTCAAAATTTTAAAATTAATTCTAAGTTATGATACCATGTATAATCTATGATGTAATACAACAATTGTGTATTGAATACTTGGAAGATATCAGTAATAGAAATTAGGATATTAACTTCAATTTAACTAATTTGTTTAATCATTTTTATTTTTATAGGACAGTGACTACTAATTATAAAAATATGTGGAAGCAAAATTCTACCACATTGTTTTCAATGAACTGAAATTATTATTTATACTCAAAATGGTTTTATAATTTGTACTTCTATTGTATTTGTTATATTTTTTTATCCCACAGGATTAATATTATATCGTATTTTTTTTTATTTAAAATTAATTAAGTTTATGTAATTTCTGTATTATTAATGTAACTTCTACATTGTATTAAGTCATTAAATTTAAGATTTTTCAAATAAAACAAATTAACAAAGTGTGAACTATAAATTTTGATGTACTATGTCTAGTTGATTCCAAAAATAATATAGATATTTATACTAACTATTTTAAATCTTTGAAGTGGGAGACTATTAATTTCCTTTTTAAACTGTCGTTACACGTATACAAACCATGTACATATTCCTATCTAATATTTTTATTATGGTGATTAAGGGGAGCACATAAAAGGTTTAACTTTCCTTATGTAATAATTATAAAATGTAAAATTATAATAGTTTATTTGATTGGCTTACAGTGAATGAAAGATTGATTTATGTATGCTTCAGTGCAATATAGGTTTATAATGAACTTTTTTTATTTTTAATAATTATTTGCAAAAATATAGACTTCTGTACAAAAAATTATGTACAAATATATATAGGAATATAATCTAACTGGAAAGATATGTATAGGCATTAATGTATTGCTAAAACGATATCGGTACGATTCTTTTCAGCTTATGATACAACATGACCAAATTATTACGTTTAAGTTTGGTCCAGTGACTACTCTTCCCAGTCAGCTGGCCCCACAACTGGTCGGCTAATCTCTTATTATGCAAATTTATAGGATTGCAATAAACGAACAGGTTTTAATGAGTTAAAAAAAGGCAATTTTCAAATAATTGTATGCATGCGGATCTTGTTAACGTGTGCAGTTGTGTTGATAAAATAGCATAGCGCTCCCGCACACGCACGTCAAAGTCACCACTTTGTTACGGCGTTGTTAGCGTGAACAGTAAACAATTTAAAATGCTCATTTGTATGTACATTAAAGTCGATCTTACCGATGGACAGGATAGCGTGATAAGAATTCTGAAAACTGATTTAAATTCGTTATTACGTCTACTTGAGATCGAACGGGACATATTTTAAGATGCCTATTAATTTTCGAATAATCAACATTTAAAATTTCGTCAATTTTAAATATTCAAAAAAAATGTATAGGAGTTAGGGACAAAATTTTAACAAAAGTGCTCGGATTGATTTCAAGTTCCAATGATACTTAAATGTGACACACAGACATCTCAACTTTAAATTATTAGTACCTAATTGCTAATTACATAATTAATTTTCTTACCTACTTGTACAATCAAATAATTAAAATTATAGAAGTATTAAAATAATTAGCAAGTATTTGTATTTATTCTTAAGGGTGTTGGTGTCAGTTTTTCAATTTTCCGCAATTCTAAACAATTTGAAAATTCTATTTTAATTGTTACTGTTCGCGCCGGAACGACAATTATATCATTACATAAGTCTATATTACCAATTTATTATAATTCGCGGCAGTATCGCTGACCGCTCCGCGCACCTACACCTCCCGACCCACAACGCACACATATCTCATATCCTATCAGTGAATTATAAATTATATACTATTTGTGTCTGTTAATTTAATTAGTTAGTAGTGCGTCGATTGCAAACCCGTATGGTTGAATGTGCGATCAGGTGTATAGGCGCAAATTGTCGAAGTTCTTATTATTGTAATCCTTATATTATTCGTGTGCGCCTATCGCCGCTGTGTTTTTTTATTATTTTAATTCTCATATTATTCGTGTGCGCATATCGCCACTGTGCTTTTTATAATTCTGTTAAGGCGCGTATAGCCATCGTCATTTGTGATACTATCTTGTATTATTGCGACAATTACTCTATTGGAGTTTAGGCAAGAAGAGTTGCCCATAATAAACAGAAAATTTGATGATACATAAACTCAACTGGAGCTTTGTAATGATATGCTCACACACCATTATTATAAATTAAATAAAATTTTATTGAGTAATAAAATAACGGCCAGACTGTCGCTTGTAGAAATCGGACATCCCTAATAAAACCGTTGTCATCGACAAATAAGTACAATATCCATTATGCGATTACGAATTAAGAAATCGGCACGTACCGGCGTCCAGCGGGACGCAGGGCGTGCGGAGTTCTTATATGCCGCTAGAGAAAATGTACGGTAAAAAGGTCCTTGCCGCCGAAGAGAAATTTAGTTCGGGGAAGTATAAAAAGCCTTTGATAAAAACCGCCTACTTCTCTCTGGTCGGCATATCCGTGTCGTCCCTTAAATCAGTGCATGAGCACCTATCACCAAAGTAACAACCTTTCAAGTACCAAAAACCGATTTCGACGAGCGACAACTGGACCCCTTATGCGAGCAATAATCAGTGCGTTCTTTAATTCAATTTTGTGTATTTGAAGTTTTACCTTATTTCATTTAAAAACCTAAAACTCCTACAATATCATACAGAAACAACTTCGAATCAGGTAAGGCATTTAATATAATATTTTATATTGATTGCAGTTATAAAATAATACATGCTTTTTACATAAAATTATATTGTACGGTGTATTTGATATAATTCTCGAATACACGATCTCGAGAGCCCTCCGAACACCTGGAGGAAGGTAATAGCTTATATTTAATATCCTAACATCAGATTTTAATATAAGTATCTACAGGAGTCGTACTTATATATATTTTTTCTAATTTTTAAGTTATTACAGCTTTTAGTTGAAGAGCAATCCTCAGAAGAAGAAGAGCGTACTAAATTTGAAAATGAGTATTATTGTATTCGTTCTCAAATCCAGGAAATTATTAATACGAAAAAAAGTCTTAACTCAAGTATCAACAATATGTCGGTCAGCGCATCAACCACTAATAATCGAGTCCGGTTAGAACCGATTTCACTGCCAACCTTCACCGGTAACATTCAAGACTGGCAATCGTTCTACGATTGTTTTCGAGTCATGGTGCATGAAGATACCGGATTTTCTTCGGCCCAAAGGTTTTATTATTTAAGGTCTCATCTTACTGGCGCTGCCCTCGATTTGGTTAAATCTGTACCAATGACAGATGTAAATTATGAAGTGGCATTAAATCGCTTAAAACAGAGGTATGACAATCCAGGACTTGTTATTCAGTCACATATTCGCTCGATACTAGAAACTCCATACATACAAAAAGCCTCGGCAGGTGAATTACAAGGTCTTCACGCTCACATTTGCGTTCACATTGCCGCTCTTAAGACTATGAAACAACCAACGGATCAATGGGATGCCTGGTTAGTAACAATTATAGTCAGTAGACTCGACACAGCAACAAGTCATGATTGGCAATTGCGCCAAGAATCCACAGACTTGCCAATATACGAAGCGTTAGAAAGGTTTCTGGCAAACAGATGTATTGCATTAGAGAATTCTGATTATAGTAAACAGATTTCTGGTGAAGTAGACAGTCACAGTAATCAGTTATAAGATACTGAGCTACGTAATTCTAATAATGATTTTTGTGTATTATTTTTTATTTAAAAGTTTCTTTATACCTGTGAAACAAATTAGTATAAAACGTATATTACTGTATAATACTGTGATGCAACATTGAATACATTTAATAATAGATTCATAAAAATAAAATAAAAATAATAGAATCAAAATTAAAAACATTTTTTTTTTTTTAATTAATAAGATACTCAGCTACGTATTACTGTTTTGAATTTGTTTGAATTTGAAATTGATTTCTGTTGAATTTGAACCATACGAATTATTCCTTCTTAGGTCTTTTTATTGTTAATAGGTTTTTATTAAATTAACATTGGGCAGTGTATGTTACATTTTTAAAAAGTAGTAGACAATTGTCTCATTTTAACAAAATAAAATAAAAATAAATACTTATACAATAAATAATAATATCTTAATATCAAAAATTGCAATAATTTATATAGGTATGTCATTATTTCGTCAATCGTCTTTTTCATATTGTGTATTTCAAATTTTTGCAAATTTTTGCTCCCGAAGCTCTCCGACCAACTCCTACCGAGATATCCACGAAAACCCCTCCTGGGTTTAATAACTACGTAACAGCTAGCGGGGTTGTCCGCGGGGCTGGTGTTGAAGGCGCCTGCACGCGCGGAGCCTGGCTGTTGGTCGCTGGGCGTGGCGAAGCTACGCCTGCTCACGAGAAACGCGTACTGTTTGGTTCACTGACTCGCGTCTGCGTAGTAGGATGGCTGCGTGAAGTGCTAAGAGCTCTCGTGGCAACACACGTCCTACCTGATCGGCATATACGACTCGACTGTTAATTGTTTGTTATCATATAATTATTCATAACTCATAGGTAGGTACTTTATAATTTATATTTTATATAACTTTGTATAAATCTATACAAAGATATATTTTTCTGATCAAGAACTCGGTTGTTAGTTTTTAGTTCGTAGTTCTTAAGATAAGGCTCGAATAGCCAGATCACAATGTAAAGGAGATCTTCTCTACACCGTGATAGATATTAAATTACCACTATGACACTATTCATTAGTACTATCATATATATTAGTCGCATTTAATTCTCGTTTATGCCATTATAGCAGTGGACCTAATATAGAATATTTTTATTTTCCACTTTACACTTAGCTTGTACTCCTCCAATACTGTACCTACTTATACCACCGAAAAAGACTGAGATAATCAAGGCTGGGCAAGTTAATGACTTTTTTTAACTCAGTTAAGTTAAGTTAATATGCACCAATAATAAAAAGTTAAAAGTTAAAAGTTAATTTAACTCAGTCAAGTTAAAAGTTAATACACACTTTTTGTTAACTTTTTATTAAGTAAATCTGTTTTTGATTTCATAGTTAGTATAACAATATTTATTTAATTTTGAAAATAAGTCTTACTATTTAAGTATTAATAGAATGGTAATTTTTAACATATACCTATATGTTCAGGATAGTCATTTTCCACTCTAAGAATTTCCGATGGAAGTACAATAGTAATATGAGTGTAATCTATGCACCCACATACTCCAGGAAATCCTGTTTTCATATAAAATCTAATAATTAAAAAATGTTAATTAATAGTATGAAGAGTATTTCAAACTGGAATATCAATCTTATATTTATTATAATTTAGCAATTGTTCGTGATATAAAATTAAGAACATTTTTATTTTATAATTATTACCTACTAAAATTATTTGCAGTTGATTTGTGTGAAATATATTTAATTTATGGTGCTCGAAATAAACCAATCATTTGACTAAATTTTGTCGAATGCGATAAAGCAGTAGACAAAATGTCGAACGTTTTTCGTTCGAGAAAAGTCATACATCATTTCGAGATTACCAGAGATTACAAATCCACCCCCATTGCTCATTAAATACATGTGTAGTATGCATGCATTATAATTAGGTCAGTGAAGTTATTGCATTAAAAAACTCACTACATTGATTGCATTATTGTATTAAAATATATAAAAAAATTGCACATATAAATTTAAAAATTGCATCGAAAAATGTAATGATTAATTATAAAATCAAACATATTAATAAATAATAATAATAAAAAGGTGGGTAGGTGTATGTTGCTCTGCTGTACAGTAGGTTACAAGTGAGTCACTGCAATGGATTGTGTTAAATTTGAATTCAATGATATAATATCATTGTATAAGAAAAACGATTCTGAGCGAAAACGGTCAGTCAACATATGATATTACTAAGTATATTTGATGATATTATTGTGAATAAAGTAATTTATATATAACCTATTTACGTGGAACCTAGTTTTCAATTTTCAATCATTAATTATAAAATTTGAAAATTTTATACATTTTTAACTACAAAATAATTATTAAATTATAAATTTGATAAATTTTGTCAAAATTTGAACTTTAAATGCTTATAAAAAAACTCTGACTAAGGATTTTCAATTTTTTTCAACTGCTATTGGAACGAAATATCAGGAGCCTTATATTACATTTTCACGCTTTTTTACCCAACTGATAAAATTGTATTGATATTTATAGAAAATGAAACTAAAAAAATTGAAAACTGTAAAATCAAAATTTTATCTCATGTATAGAAAATGCAAATATAAAAATTTAGTGAAATTTTCAAGTATCTACAGTCGCACATTTTTTAATTAGAACTAAAAAGGAAAATCGTTTCATGAGAAATCGAGGGAATATCAAATGTTGTAAAAATATAAATTTCAAACACTCATAAAAATTTAATTTGACTTTCTTATAGACATTGTTTTATTGATAAAGGTATACAATCTTATGGATAATCTTGTATTACATTTTCAAACCTTAGATATAAAAATAAAAATTTTTATGAATTATCAATTCAAAATAATTTGCTAATTTTCGTGATTTTTCAGTATTTTGTCAAGATTTGAACTTTAAATGCTTATAAATAAAAACTGTGATTTTTTTTTGAAAATTTGCTGACATGAGTATATTTCTTAAATTATTTTTTTGCGATTGCTGCTCTGTACGACACTTTGACTATGCCTACTACTTAACTGTTCTTCCGTCTTCGTTGCCGTTATTTATTGCTTACATTTATATTTTTATGTATAAGTTATAAATTATAATATCACAAAATTATTTTTATTTTTAAAGACTGAAAATAAAAAATTTATATCGAATTAAAAATTTTTTTGGATGTAGCTGGTATTCAAAATAGCCTCGAAAATAGCCTATTTGTGAATCTGATTAAAAGAAAAATTTTGATAGTAAAAACATTTTTCTAAGTCAAGTTGTTTATTTTTTAATATATCATTATATTTTTGATTAAATTAATTTAGAACGTAATAACTTTTTTGAAAATATTTTTTTTGAAAATTTGCTGACATGAGTATATTTCTTAAATTATTTACAAATCATATAATTTTAACAATTTTTGTAATACGTTTAAGTAGTATCATTTTTTTCGTCAGGTTAGTTGTTTTTGTTACACCATGTATACCTACTACGATAAAAAACTACTTTAACATTATACATTTTGAAACAAAATATTTATTCTTCAGTCTTGTCGAGAACGTTTTAATTTCATTTAATGCTTGATCTTTTGAAGTCCCCTTTTCCTTAAATGTTCTCAAAACGTTTTAGTGGAAGAAAATATAAATTAAAAGTATAAAAGTAAAACAATTTATCATGTGTTTTAAAAAATAATAAAATATCAATAATTTAATGAAAAAAGTTAATGATCATTTTTATCTTATTTCAATAACTTGTTGTGACATTATTTTTAGGCTAGAAATATTTAATTAATTAAAATATTTGAAGTCATAGATACTTATATTAATATATGAGTAGCAGGTAACAGCAGCTTAAATATTTTACCCAGTACTATAATTGAAACTATAATTGACAAATAAATTATGTTAATAACTAATATTATTAGTATGACATTATCATAAAATATATTATAAAGGTTGATAATTAATAAAAATGGAAAAAAGGCGGGAAAGTGGATGTCGCTCTGCTGTACACTAGGTAACAAGTGGGTTTCTGTAAATGGGTGGTGTTAAATTTGAATTCAATGATCTAATATCTTTATATAAGAAAAACGATTCTGAGCGGTCTAGATATAAGACATATTATATAATTATCTATGGTATTAAAAAAAAAATTGACCGATAATAGGTACCTAAACAATAAATTCCAAATTTATCATATTACAATATCCATTAGGTACTTATAACGCGTTATACATCAACAACAAACCGTGATACTAGCATAGATATATAATAATATACTTAAGAAGTTTCAAGTACCCACGAATAATATTATACAATAACAACAAAATAAGTAAATAGTTATTCTATAGGTTTTTTAATATGTAATTTCGTCCAAATTTGAACTATAATTTAAATGACTATAAAAATAAACTGTAATTTTTAGATTTTTTGGTAACAGAAGTAACTACTTACGTGGAATCTTGTTTTAAAAATTTCAATTCTTTGATATAAAAGTTGAACATTTTATACATTTTTAACTACAAAATAATTATTCAATTTAAAATTTGATCTTTAAATTCTAATAAAAAAAAAATTATGCCTATGTATTTTTAATATTTTTCAACTGCTATTGTAACAATTTATCAGGAGCCTTGTATTCAATTTTTACACTTTTTGGCCCCACAGATAAAAGTTAATTGATATTCATATGGAAAAAAAAATTAAAAATTGAAATATGAAATTGTTCGTAAACAACTCAAAACAAGTCAAAATATTTTGAAAATTTATTATTTAAACATTCAATGAAATTTTCATGTATCTACAGTTATTCGTTTTTGAATTACAACAAAATAAGAAAATCGCTACATGAGAAATCCAGTGAATATCCAATGTTGAAAAAGTTTGAATTTCAAACGCTCATAGAGATTTAATTTGACGGTTTGGGGCAGCAAAACAGTAAAACTGCTTCGATTTTCTTCAACAGTATCTTGTTTGATGGGAAAGTGAATTGGTAGTTTGTGCATTGGGGAGGCCCAGTAATTTTTAAAAGCGACGAGAAAAACAGAAAAGAAATCAAGGAAAAATGGGAATTTTGACACATAATCAGTTTTTGACAAAATACTATTTTGGTTTCCTAGAAATGTTGACTGGTTGTTTATATTATCATTTTCTATACGCGATACAATTTTCAAATCAGCTATTTTCTTATTTTGTTATAATTGAGGTCAACATATAAAATTCCAAATAGTTTTCAAAAACGCCGGGTAAAACAACATAACAATTAAGGAAAAACGGGAATTTTTACGAGAAAATTGGTTTTCCACAAAATTGATTTTGGTTTTTGGTGTTTTAAATTTTTCTATGAATTTCTAACTCAAAATAATTTTACGTATTTTTTCAATATTTGAACTTTAGATGCTTATAAAAAAAAATTGTGACTAGATTTTTAATTTTTTTATTTGCCTTTGAAATAATATACTAGGAGCCTTCTATTAAACTTATAAGCTTTTTTAACCAACAAATAAAATTTTATTGATATTTAAAGAAAAAAAAAACTAAAAAAATATAGAAACTGAAAATGTCCGTAAACAGCTCAAAATATAAACATTCATTAAAAATTTAATTTGTTTAAGAATTGTTAAAAATTGTATCGAAAAAATTTAATTAATATATATAAAATCAAACATACTAATAAATAATAAGAATAATAAAAAGGTGGGTAAGTGGATGTCACTCTGCTGTATTGTAGGTTACAAGTGGGTCACTGTAATGGATGGTGTTAAATTTGAATTTAATGATATAATATCATTGTATAAGAAAAACGATTCCGAGCGAAAACGCTCAGTCAGCCTATGATATTACAAAGTATATTTGATGATATTATTATGAATAATGTAATTTATATATAACCTATTTATGTGGAACCTCGTTTTAAAATTTTAAAGTTGAACATTTTATAAATTAAAAATTAATTATAACATTTTAAATTTGATAAATTTTGTCAAAATTTGAACTATAAACGCTTATAAAAAAAAATTGTGCCTATGAATTTTTAATATTTTTCAACTGCTATTGTAACAATATATCAGGAACCTTGCATCAAATTTTCTCGCTTTTTTACCCAACAAATAAAATTAAATTGATATTTATAGAAAATAAAACTAAAAAAATTGAAAACTGTAAAATCAAAATTTTATTATGTATAGAAAATGCAAATATAAAAATTTAGTGAAATTTTCAAGTATCTACAGTCACACGTTTTTTAATTAGAACTAAAAAGGAAAATCGTTTCATGAGAAATCGAGGGAATATCAAATGTTGTAAAAATATAAATTTCAAACGTTCATAAAAATTTAATTTGATTTTCTTGTAGACATTGTTTTTTTGATAAAGGTACAATCAAAAAAAAGGTACAATCCTATGGATAATCTTGTATTACATTTTCAAACCTTAGATTTAAAAAGAAAAATTCTTATGAATTATCAATTCAAAATAATTTGCTAATTTTCGCGATTTTTCAGTATTTTGTCAAGATTTGAACTTTAAATGCTTATAAATAAAAACTGTGACCAAGGATTTTTAATTTTTTTCATCCGCCTTTGAAACAATAACCTAAAAGCCTTCTATTAAATTTTCAAGCTTTTTTAACCAACAAATACAATTTTATTGATATTTATAGAAAAAAAAACTAAAATGTCCGTAAACAGTTCAAAACAAATCAAAATATTTTGAAAATTTTATCGTGTATAGCA